>OU862917.1:47856726-49056726 GCA_917880885.1 Limnephilus marmoratus
TAAGCAGTAATTGTTGGATGAAACACTAGTATATATTGAATCATTTGGCGGGTACAAGATAAGCCGCCATAGCTCAATTGGGAGAGCAGCTGACCGGCAATCAGAAGGACACGGGTTCAAGTCCCGTTCGCGTCATGTATCTTTTCTCGGAAGATTTTTCAATGTGGATAAGTGTTTCAGGCTGATAATTATTGCTTATAATAATTGTTACGATATTAATATGCTAAAAAAGAAAATAATTATCTTTTTAAAAGAAGGTATTTCTAAAATTACGAAAAATTTGACAGTATTTAAATTCCTCTTCGTACCACCATTAAATAGCGGAGAATGTTGCTTGCCCTATAAATCGATTGAACCCTTAACGGCTGGTTGATTATCATCTTATAAACTGGATGATACTCTCAGTGTCGCCATGACAAAGAACACCATTCAGAATTTATAAGTTAACGTTTTAGTATTCTCATGTTATGTTTGTTTTTATTTCCACAGCCTATCCCGACAAGTGTTTCCTGGAGAAATACAGCATGGTACTTGAGTTTGAAAAAGGTTATCCACTCCCCAGGAAATGTGAACGCGCAACTTGCCAGTCTGTTTTACACCCTGACAACCAATATGAGCTCGTGATTGAAGGGTAACATAATGCATCAACTTATTTATTGTTTCACTACTTACAACACTAATCAAAAGAACCAGCCGACAGTGAACTTCTGTATGCATTGACAGATAAAGGATGAACTTTTTTAATATATCTGTTCATTGTGCCCAATCTAAGCCAGCTCTCTAAACATTTTTTTAACGTCTTCTTCATGAATTATTTTCTTTATGAAACGCGCAAAACGTGTGTCACCAACATCAAAGTTTTTTTTTCAAATGTTTCTGGCTTTCAACCTTCAAGGGTGTTCTAGGACATCCTTTCAAATTAAAGAGATAGGAAAGGTGATTTTATATGTCAATTTTATTCAAATGGGCAAATTTCAAAATTATATGAGAGATTGGAATCGAGTTCAGACTTAGAAGAGATGAGATGTAGTGTGGAGGGAAGCACTTTTAGATATGATATTTGATGATATTTGATAGAATAGAAGATATTTGTTTAGAGATGGACATTAAAAAAATCGATCTAAAGCTCCCACTTCTAAATAATGTACAATCTAGGTCAGGGGTGGGGAACCTTTTTAGCGTCACGGGCCATTTGGGTGGTCATACTTTTACCCGCGGGCCGCACTCCAATTTCCATCTCGGGGGGGGGGGGGGGGTTTGTGAACCACTTGAATTTGCGTGAGGAGAGTTAAAACTACAATCAGAACACGAAAATGGATTTCCTCTTATTCTGGAAGCACAAACTACTAAACTCGAATTTTATAAATGCACTTCCAACACAAGAAATGCGTTGGACGTACATTCAGCAAATGATATCACACCTGACATGTTTTCGTTGCATTCTTAACATCCAACTGGTTTTAATTACAGGGTGAATATGTACGCGGGGAATTAAAACTACACTCTCAGAACTTGAAATTGCTTTCCTCCAATACTGGCAGCACAAATACAACCACAAAGTTATAACTGCATTTTGAACACGAGTATGGTTTCTTACGAAACGCGTTAGCAAGATAAAACCCTACCTGGAGTTTTACGTTGCATTCTAAACACAAAACTAGTTTTAATTATAAAATGAGTTTATAAATGCACTTCTAACACGAAGAATGAGTTAAAAAATGAAACCCCACCTGCAATTTTTTCGTTGCATTCTAAAAACAAAACTGGTTTTAGTTACAGAGTGAATTTGTACGCGAAATTAAACTACAATCAGTACATGAAAATGCCTTTTCTCCATTACTGGCAGCACAAAATAGACTAGAATTTTATAAATGCACTTCAAAAACGAGAACGGATTTCTCTGAAATGCGTAAACAGACGAAACCACACATGGAGTTTTTTCATTGTCATGATGATTTTTGCAACTGATTTTCCAGATTTGTATCGGTTAGTCTGGAGCGCAGATGATTCTTTGAGGTGGAAAGTTTTGAATAGAACTGCTCACAGCAGTAAGTTGTTCCGAAAATAGATGCATATTTAAGGGCATGCCTCCTTTAATTTGGAAACTCATCATTTCTTAAGCAGCGTCTCATCATTTCTCATCTCATCATTTCTTATGCAGAACTCAAGTAGCGGGAAATTGTTATATCTAGCTTTTAGTTCATCATCGCTTTGTTATTGTGTGCTGCAGATTATCAGGCACAATCGATGATTCCACGTTGAACGTAGCAAATATGTTCAAATCCGTTTGCTTGCTTTTCACGTCCTTATCGTCCATTGAATGCCTCACTTAATTTCGCGCACTCACCATCGTATTCAAACGATGTAGAAGGCTTTTGTCCTTGCAGTGTTGGAAAATGCGTCGTTATATTAATTTCGAGTTGAACTTTCCACAGCCTTAATTTAGATTTAAATGATTTCACGTTTCATTCAGCTTCAACTTTTCTTTTCTTCGTAATTGCCATTAATAGGATTTTACTGATTTACTACCCACTCTACTTCCGCAACGATGACCAGAAAATAATGTTTATGATAGACTACCTAGGAATCCCCTCCGAATAGAGTATTCATCAATCCTGAAATATCGGGACTGTCCCGTACAAGAGAGTTAAAAATACCGATGAAATTTCACTATCATTGTTTCACAATTACAAATTAATATAAAAGTAAAGGGGTATGTCGTATCACGCCTTTATTTGTATCTATACTACTAGTAACGATTTTGTAATAACGTCTTAAAAATGCATCTGTAACACCATGAAAAAAACCATCCCGTTCTGTGCATTTTTTTTGTGGTTCTTTCAGCTGGCAGCACCAAAAGTGCCCGCGGGCCGCACCAAAAGGCCTCGCGGGCCGCATGCGGCCCGCGGGCCGTAGGTTCCCCACCCCTGATCTAGGTAGTCAAGGACGAGAATTTCAAAAGGGTGAAAAAGGGACGGAACATCCCGGTTCTATCTGACATTTTGGCCAAAATTGACTTTTTGCAATAACCTACGTAATATATTATAGTATGATATATTACAACATGATTTTTTGTTCCAGATGCACTAAAATAACTCCTCAACCTCCCTGCAAACTTAGCGAGGTAGATCTAAGCAAGACCTTCCCGAACTGTTGCCCCAAGGAAATCTGTTAAACTACGCAGTCCTCAAGAACGTTGCATAAAACATCACACAACAAATGCATCGTTTTATTGTATTAATAATGACTCTTAATAAACCGGCAACAATCAACAATATTGTATTTTAATTTTTTTTATTTTTCACCCCAAATTATTATGTGACAGATCTTACCTACAATGTTTTTATAGTTCGATGCTCTTAGTATTTCAAGGCAGTGTTTATCCATTTTATTGAATCGCTTATATTCGAAATATTACTTAAGCCCTCAGGCCTATTTTGTCAAATATTTTCGCTTCGCGATCCAAATAAATCCAAATAATGCAATATTTCTGAACTATAAATTAATTAATCCGAAAACTAAAAATTGTTTTCGGAAGGTGAATTTTGTAATATAAACATTTTGTGTTCAAACATAAAAAAGTTTTAAAAATTGCTCACCTTACGTTTTTTTCTAAAATTCCCAAAGTTTCATAATTTGTTCAAGTTGCCATCGGAAATTTTGATTTTGTAAAGGTAAAGTAATTATTTTGCGGTTAACGTTTAGATTTGAACGTAAAGGCTAGTGTTTTCTCTTTCTAGCTTTATTTGTTTACGTTAGCTTCACACAGGAGGCCTCGAGGAAAATAATTTCGCCATGCCATCTTTGGGGTTCCTGTGTAAGAAAGACACAACGATTTCTATGAGACCTATATGCTTTGGGCCACTGCAGGGCCATGGGCATCGATATATCGAGATGGGTCAAAATCTCCTAGATCACAGAGGAGGTTTAGGTTGATCTAGGATGTTTTGGTTGGGTTCACTAAAGAATAGAATATGGGAAATTATCTCTAAAAACAAAGTTTGTAATTTGTAAATTTTATCATCCAAGCCTGAAAAGCATCGCGACACAAGACGTAGAGATGATCTTAACGGTTCCATGAATACTCAGAATCATGCAATTGCAACACCCCTTTGAAATGTCAAAAAGTTTAAAAGTTACGAAAAATGTTTAAAAGTTATGAAAAATAAATTAAATAGCCCGTAACCTAGCCTTGCCTTTTTATCAATTTTTTGTACTTTTTTAATCAATTTTAATGAGTTTTCAAAGGAGGTGTTGAATTTGCATGATTCTGAGTTGTCCGGTCACCGAACTTATCAACCCAACTTGATGTACTTGTGGCGGCACATCATAAACTTCGCCATCAAAAGAAGATTCGAGAACATCTCCTAATATTCGCGCGGCGCCGGCAAACCTACTTGCTACTAGGTACCTACCTACATATGCCACCCGCGATGTACTTTGCTCGCCTGCCGCGGCCTTCTCGATGAATGATAATATCGCCACCGCCTAGAAAGGTCTAGATTTTATAAGCCGCCTGAATATTCTGCACAGCGTATGTTCCAGTACCTTCCAGTGTGCACATTGCCGGCGAATGGAACATTACTCCCACCGGTCGCGCTGGCATATATAAAGCGACTAAACTCGGCGCTAGTTCAGTCAGTCTCACACTAACCGTCGATCAACAGCTCGTCGTAACAAGTGCTCCTGCAGCGCTCTACACATCCAGGGCAGCTTCCCGAGGTTCATCACCACGTCTCAGCTACAAGGCCCATCGTGCCTTCAGCTCCTGAGAACAGCTACATCCCGCGACTTATAAGGTTTGACGCCACCTTCAGAAAAGGGATCAGCTCACCACTTCATGGCACCCCGAAGCCCACCATGCTTCGCTGCCATGGAAACGCGCTCCGCCTCGCCAGGACTACCTGCTGGTGGCTCAGCTCACCGAGCCACACACCGTTCATCTCCGCGATTCAAAGCGTCGAGCAACGGCCTGGAAGATAGGTCATCTCCACCGCCATGGTGTCGAGCAACTCGCTGACCTTCACCACACCATCTCCATCACCTCCGAGCGCCTGCAGCATCTCATCACTGCACCCTGCATACATCTGGTTACTGCTTCACCGACCCTCGCTACGTAGCCCAATAAACGACTGACTCATTACATCGACTGACGCCTTTTCATTTCTCGTCCTCTCTACCGATACGGACCGCTCCCTCATACTATTATTTGAATATTATCTCCACACACGAGGCCCCGAGAAAAATAATCCTATAATAAATATATATATCTAAATAATCCCATGGTATATCGACGCCTCAGTTCTGGTTTGTTCAAGAGACCATTTTAGTTTTTGCTCAATCTCCACTTTAAAATCTGTATAAATAAAAATGAATCGCCGAAATGTATGTACGCGCATAACTTCCGAACCACTGCACCAAATTGGATAATTCTTTTTTTTCTGTGTTCGTTATTGTCAGGACAAGGTTTGTATAAAACTACTGGTGTGCTCTGGAATTATGAAATTTGTCTAAAAAAATTGCTATAGGTGGCACGCGAGCTGTTTGAAAAATGGACTGAATGTGTGGAATGCGGGAGGGGAACTCGGGAAGGGGGTTCGCGGGACGGTGGAGGGGGGGAGTGGAGTGGGGAGAGGGAAAGTGGAGGAGGCGGAGTGGGAATGCAAGAGGGGAAGAGGACGCGGGAGACGAAGGGGAGGCGGAAAGCGAACGGGACGAATGGGAAAGGACACGCAGGAAGGAACGATTTCTTTATAAAATGGCGTAGCAACGCATGCCGGGAACCAGCTAGTTTAAAATATAGTGTAAAAAATTATATTTAATCACTTAACTAAGAATTATATAAACTAATGAGACCTTTAGCTTTATGGAAATAGCTTTATCTTAAACACCTGTCTTAATGTTTCATTGAAATAATGAAAGAAAAGCTTCTCCTCCTGCAAAATTTTCTAATGGTCAATTGAACAAACAAGAACCAAGGCGACGATAAGTAATGCCGCTCGGAAGAATGATTCTGTAACTAAATTAACTGTCCCCTGATATAAATATTTTTCAACTTAATATTCAAAAATTCAAATTCGCTATTATTACTTAATAAAATAAAATGCATGTTTATTATTGGTTACGTATAACTGTAAATCTGCATTTAAAATAAAATATATTTAAAAATAAAATATTGCATATGTATTGGCGCAAACAATTAATTATTTTTAATATTTTAAAGCATAGATTGTAAAAAGCGGTTTCCCGTGAAATAATTAAACTCGCGCCATCTATGAAAGCGCAGATTGTGAAATCTTTCTTATCTTAAAAAGATTGATATTGCCAAGCTCTTACGCAGGTTTTAACCTAGTTTTGGGAAAAACCCATATTTCGTCGATAGTTTCCCACAAAAGTACACAGTTATTTTATGGTCTCCCGATATCTTTAATCTGCCGAAAGGATATCTATTGTATGACCCCTCGTTGTCAATAATAAATTTTTCATATAATTCTTACTAGCGAACACTTGGGATGACCTAAGGCAGCGGTGCTGATTATCCAATAATTGGTTCTCAGGGCGGTGGAATCCATACCCACCTCGCAAATTGAATTTGTTGTCACGAGTATTCCGGCATTTTTTGTCGAGGCAAATGGGCCATCGTCGATCGGGCTCGGAGCTTTCAAGTATTGTTTATTCTGACACAAATTTAGACGCAACGGGCTATTTTTGATGAAAACTTTTAAATGTTATATTTATGTAGGTTAAATTTTTAAAAGCACTATAACGTTGATATTCTGGTGAAGCCAGGATATACCTTTATTTTGTAAGGTTTTTTTTTAGGTTTATTTAAATTTATTTTCCTCAGGATTCTAACCTAACCTACCTTTGGGCAGTGCAGAATCATTAAGAGGAATTGAAAGATTGAACCTCGGCCTTAAGACTAACCAATGCCTTAGGAATAACCAGACCCAACAGGAAATATGTCATTTTTAAATTAAATTCTTAACGTATTGACTTTTTTCCACAAAAAAGTATAAATTGATTTCTAAAGATTACCAGTAAAGTTATTTTTAAATTTTGAGAAAAATGCTTATTTTTAGTTAAATAAGATTATAGGTACCGTAGGTCGTTGGCAGATTTGTTAAATTTTCAAACAAAATTTTGTATTATACAACACACATTTCAAATCATATAATCATGCAGTAAAATAAATTATCTAGGAAAGCTACTTTTCAGAATTTTAATTTAAGTTCAAATAAAATCTTTAAAAAATAGATCCCAGCTCATGTTTTGTGACGAAAATACTTCAGTTTATCTATTTATTTACGGTCTCACAAACTAACACATGTATATCAGTTTTTTTTACATTTTTATTTTGCTTAGACGTTATTAAAAATTATTGATATTTATGATCAAAAAATAATTACAAAAAGGGCATAATTTTAATAGTTTTATCATCACACGTTTGAGCATTTTTGTATACAGGTATACAACTATATTCCTATATGAATTTAGATAAATTCCTATTGAAATAATACTGATATTGAGTTATTATTTTAAAATGATGGTACGGAGAATAATTAATATTTCTCATCGGGACGGCCCTGTGCAGTTGCAAGAGTACAATCGCAAGTGTTTTAATTAAGAATATGTTTTTTTTAATAGATAGATGTTTTTACATAATCCGTTTGTTGTTTTATCTTTGTACTAGAAATCGTTTTAGTGCCTAAAATCGGGGTTCGTTGAAATATTATTTTTACGGTTTTATACAAAATAAAAATGAATTAAGAAAGTAGATAAGAAAGTGCATAAAATAAGAAAAATAGGGATATATTTTGGACCTACGTAAGCAATTAGACATAAAGTATTAAAAGTGAAAATTAGAATAACAGAAATAATACCATGTTCAATTTCATAAATCTTCAATTTCCTTAATGGTCTTTTCTCAATAGCCATTCAGTAATGTCTTTGTCGAAAAAATACATATTAACAATTATTCCTAAGGTCTGTAGCGGCAGTTTGCTGTATGCGTGAAGCGCTGTTGTAAACACGTGTGGTGCCTTTGAGCAAAGTTTGTGATATATTTCGGTCTCAAAAGTCCCTCTTGTGTTTTTGTTGTTGTGTATTTTTGTACATTCATCATTTAGTTTAGATCATAGATTCTCAACCTTTTTTTTCCCACCGCCCACTTAAAAAATATTTTTATTTCTAGCGCCCCCTAACTCGTGAATTCGAAACAGCAATTGACAACGACGAAGGGGGTGCGTAATGGGATACGACCACAGGTTCACATTTGCCACAACGAAGGGGGCGTAATGCGATACAAAGATGGGGTTACATTTTTGGCACGATGGAGAGGGCGTGATAAGATAGGGAAAATATGTTTGTGTATGGGAATGGGTGGGATGGGTTTCTCTTGGTCTCCTACCGCCCCCCCCCCCCCCCCCGCTGAAAGTCTGAAACACCACCAAATTTTCTCTTGGTCTTCTACCGCCCCCCCCCCTGAAGGCCCACATTATCGCCCACGTTGAGAACCTATAATTTAGATACATGGATTATTTTTAGAATTGCCTTGAGGTATCATTGCTTGGTGAGTATTCTTAAATACTGGAAAAGCAACTATTTTGGGTGCCTGATGGGCTTTCTAAATGGGGTTCGCAGGAATCGCAGGATTACATTTTGTTTTACTTACCGACCAAACTGAGAGCAACAACTTCACCCAGCCTACTTTACTATATACCATATATCTAACTATAACAGGTAATAAGATTAGGCTGCGTAATTGCTCTTGATCGACAACATCTTCAGCATATTTTTCCGTCAAAAATTCAATACGCGCTTCCTAGCAAAGCCTATCGCCAATTATTATGCCTTAATTACATAATTGACTCATTATGCTTCTGTTATTTCCTTGAGGTTTGAAAAATCGAATAGAGATTAAATAGAATTGAACCTTATGTACTGCCTTGTGAAACTCCATTATTTATTTCTAATGGCTCACTTTTTTCTTCATTGAGTTTGGTCCTATTTCAATGTAGCTTTTAAACCACTGGAGCGGTTTTACCAATCAAGTTACATACCTACTCCGCTTATCAGTACGTTTTATTATAAATACGAATGATTTTTTAATCAATCGTTAGTCTGTGAATTCCTCCTTTACTTCGTACAAGCCACTTCATTTTAAAAACATAAAATGCAATTCAAGTTCTTATTTTTCATTTTTGCGACGTTCTTGGTGATGGAGTCGAATGCATACATTCGTCGTGATTTTGTCCCCGCCAATGCCGGTAAGATCTTGTACTATTAACAATTATATTTTTTTATCAAATCAAAAGTACGAGTAGGTATGTATTAGTGTTTGACGGTAAATTATTTCCGATGGCGAGTAACGAGGCTGTAGCAAAAATTCTTTTTGGAAAAAAATTTAAGTTCGGGGTTTAATACTGACAGCCTTACTAATAAGCATGTTTTAAATTTTACACAATTGATGAACAGCCATATATTAATGGTTATCGGCGGTGGAAAATTTAAAACACATTTGATAGGCAAAGCACTCACTCCGTGTGTTTGTTAATTTTTACTATTTGTTTGGAGACAAAATTTTGACCTCAAATCTTATGTTTTATAGCGGCCCTTTAGTTTGATAACCTAACAACTCTTAGCAACTTTAGATGGCCTCCGTGGTCAAGGGTTAAGGCTCTCGATCTGGATGTAGCGGTTAAAATCCCAACGTGCGCAAGTAAATTTTATTTGATTGATTTGTGTTATCTTCCAGTGTGGAAGACACTCCCAGTATCGCCTTGGTGTAAGACCGCCATTCAGAATTGAAACTTTGTTTGAAAAGGCTTTAACCGAGTTTGGCAACTAGATCTGAATAGCCAGATACTTCCCTGCCTTCTTCCTTCACATCTCCTTCCCCTCTCTTCAGCCTCACGACATACTTCAATTGGGGATGCCAGTCTCACTTGCTTTAGGCAGATGGGAGCATTGGGTCACGTGAGAGATATTCACACAAAAAAGATAACTTTCTACTAACAGAAAATAATTATCAGGTATTATCTATTTTAAAGAAGTATTCCTTGTGTTACGAAAAAATTGACAATATTTGAATTCCTCATCCTACCACCATAAAAGCGGAGAATGTTGCTTGTCTAATGAAGAGATTGGACTGTCAACGGCTAGGTAACTGTTATTGCTTATAGTGGAAGATACTCTCAGTATCGCCATGAGGAAATTAAACGCCATTCAGAATTAATTCTCATGTTTTTTTATCACAGCCTACCCCGACAAGTGCTTCTTGGAGAAAGAAAACATGGTTCTTGAGTTTGGAAAGGGTTATCCACTCCCCAGGAAATGTGAACGCGCGACTTGCGAGTCTGCCTTACACCCTGACAACAAATATGAACTCGTCATTGAAGGGTAAGACAATATATCAATTTATTGTTTCAAGAAAAAAAAGCAAAAGACAGTGGACGTATGTACGCTTTTGATCTCTTTTTCCAATTATATTATTTTTTATTTAACGAAATAAAGACTAATATTCCCGGGTTGCGAATTATCTGACAAAATTTGAAAATCTCCTACTACCACCACAGTAAGCGGAAAATATTGATTGTGTCGTGATGGAGGACTCAATATATCATTAATTTGTGCCTAAGCCAACCCTCTAAATAATTTATTAACAGATCATTTTCTTTGACACGCGTTTCGCCAACATCAAGGTTTTCTCTGATATTTTGACCAAAATAGACTTTTTTGCTATTTAGATTTTTTTTCACTTTAAAATCCTATTTAAATGCGAGATTCAACTTCTGAGTAAATTCACCAAAAATTATGCAAAAAATTTCTGTTTCTGAATTATTTTTATTTATCCAATTTATTTTTTAGAACAACAAAGTTCCGTTTGTAATTTAAGTGCAACTTAGTTCTATTTAAAAAAAAATTATTATAAGAACAATTTGGTCCCATTCGTATTTTTTCAGGCAACTTCCTTACGACTTTCTATCTGCCAATATTCATCCATTTGCGTCAAGGGCGGGCCCCCCCCCCCAGACGGTTTTTTGTGTATTGTGGAGATTCCATCATAGTACATAATTAGAAGCTAAAACTGTCTTTATTAAACATTTAATTTTTCTATTGCTTTGATACTTTCATAAACCTTCCTTTACATACTTGAACTTGTAGAAATATATGATACTTCAAGTTTATTTCTAACAGTAATTGTAAATTTTTTGCCCGTCCGCCCCTTGTGCCCCCCCCCCCCCCCCCCCCCCCTCCCCCCCCCATCCCCCCAGAAAAAAATCATAAAAGTATTTGTTGATTTTTTTGCCCGTCCGCCCCTTGTGCCCCCCTTAGAAAAAAATCCTGGATCCGCCCTTGATTTGCGTTGCACTTCGAGCCCATTTAGGTTAATATTATGATTGTTTGTTCCAGATGCAGTAAAATAACTCCTAAACCTTCCTGCATACTTAGCGAGGTAGATCTAAGCAAGACCTTCCCGAACTGTTGCCCCAAGGAAATCTGTTAAGCTACACAGCCCTCAAAGAATGTTAGATAAACATCACACAATAAATACTTCGTTTTATTGTATTTATAATAAACCTTATTAAACCTGCAACTATCAACAATATCGTGTTTTAATTTTTTATTATTTCACCTCAAGTTATTTTGTGACCGATCTTATACCTAACAATGTTTTTTATTGTTCGGGGTACTCTTAGGATTTCAAGGCAGTGTTTATCAATTATATTGAATACCTAATATTCGAAATATTACTTAACCCCTTCGGCCTCGGGCCTATTTCGGCGGAAGGTCAAAATATTTTCACTTTGCAATAAAATCCAAATAAATGGAATCCTTCTGAACGTATCCAAAAACTAACAATTGTTTTTGAGAAGCGATGAAATAAACTTTCAAATTTTATAATTCGAAATAAACATATAATCACAACTTTTTTTAATATTAGACATCGATGTACGATAACAAGACCTAATTTCAATCAAATAATACTACAAATGGTAATTTCATAATACAACTCCCCATCGAATTCCGATGCCTCGCTTCGAAAGTCTAGATATACATGCAAATTCCCTACAATTTAAAATAGACCACAAACTTATTGGTTCCATGACAACTCAGAATCATGCTATTTCAATATTCCTTTGAAAAGCCATTAAGTTATGAAAAAAAATTGCCATGTTATGGGATATTTTTAAGGGGGGGGAGGGGATTAGAGAAGTGTGACAAGGTCTGACTGTCTCGGGGGGTCTCAGCTTTGTGACGTCACATGCACAAAACGACTGCGACACATGCGACTTCTTCAAAAATATTTTCCCTATCCCATTATGCCCCCTCCGTTGTGGTACTACGACCGTGACGATATTAAATGTTGACGAAAAACTTTAAAACATTACCAACTATTGGTTTTACTTGTAAAATTGCAAAATATGTGGCGTCATTCTTGGGGGGAGGGGGTCTCACAAACGTGTGACAGGGACAGGGGGGTGGTAAAAAAATCATGAAATTGTGGATGGCCCATAACCTAACATTATTTATTTAATCACTTTTAATGACTTTTCAAGGGAAGTGTTGAAGTTGCATGATTCTGAGTTGTCCGGTCACCGAACTTAACAACCCAATTTGATTTAAGCTATTGTTGTACTTTATCTTCCTCGGGGTATTTGCCCAAGTCATCTTTGAAAATGATACGTAGAAGGCCTTTTTATGGAAACGAAGGAAAGGAAGTTCTGGGAAGGTAAACGCCATGAGGGGCAGGTATGTTGTGAGAATGATATGAAAGGAGAATACGGGGAAGATGAAGATTAGGAACTGGGTTTAGAACATTTATTTCGGTCAGAGTGTTTAGAAGTGGCTAAAGCCATCTCAAGGTTTCATTCCGTAGGATGACCTTACTCCAGGGTGATACTGAGAGTATCTACCTGTTTGGCGGTAACGTGATGATTAATGAGAATTCATTATCTTTTAACTGAATTTTATTAAACTTAAAAATGGTGGCTTCTGCACAAAGTATCCCCTCTGGGCAAAGTACCCAGTGAGGCTCACCCCATCACATAATATTTGAAAATAATATGAACGACAATGTACATTAGGGTTCTTCAAAAATGTATGAAAATATATATTTTTAAATTTTCTATTGCGCACCCTTTCATATATTTCCAAATGTCTAAAAAATTACACTTTTTTTTCCAGATCTTTGATGGGGGTTTTAGGGGTCGCTATCAGCTATGAAAATGTATGGGTTTGACCAAAAAGTATAAAGTTAGTATTTAAACTCAGTATTTATTTTAAGCAAATTTATACAAAATGTAGTTTAACACAAAATTAAAATTAATGAAGTTATTGTATGTTAATAATATAGGTGTCGTTTTATGTCATGATTATAAATTCGGACTAATTACAAAAAGTACGTTATTACTCAAAGACTCTAATAATTACAATACTAACACGCTTTTAAACGCGCTTCCTATTGGTTACAATACTGCGGGGGTCGGGAGGGGGGTGTCTGTAGCTTATTTAATTTGGCGTGCAGTGACATGTTTGCTCTGAAGTGCTGCAAATTGCTGAAAATTATATTCAACCAAGACATTCACAGACATAACACAAGGTCGTGCAAAGAAATCAGGCTTCAAAAAAAGGACAAGGCTAATACGCAGAACAGTTTACTGTACAAAGGGATGAAATTATATAACAAGCTACCAGAAACTTTAAAGTCCACACCAATTGGAAAATTCAAGACGTATTGTAGGAGCTACATAAAATTTAGTCTGCAATATGAAATATTATAATTAATTATAAATTTGTAAACTTAAATGTACAAATTACTAAAATAAAGTTAATACATAAATAAATCATTGTCCCAAATGTCGCGTATTTTCGAAATTTGACCAATAATAGGAGCGACCCCTAAAATTTATAATGAAAAATAAAATGTGTGTTTATTTATGTTTGTTATTGAAAGAATTTACAAGGGTGCTCCGATTAAAAAGACGGCTTTTACTTTGTGAAGCAGCCTAACGAACATACATATAAATATGTACACAAAAAAAATAATTGGTATTCCCAAGCACGTAAGCAGTTTTTAATGTAGTTTTGGATAAAACCCATATCTCGTCGATAGTTTCCTAGAAAAGTTGTTAACGTATATTATGGTCTGTCGATATCTTTATTCTGCCGAAAAGATATCTACTCTTTGACCTCTTGTTGATAATAATAAAATTTTGACAGTAAATTGATTTGAATCTAACAGCATTTAGGGAACGTACCCATACTACGTGACCAACTTTTTGAAATTTTTAACCCCCCCCCCCCCCCCCCCGGTGACCAAAATCCTAAGCAACCCGCCGCTCATTTGTATGGAGCGTGACATTTTGAAGACCCCCCCCCCCCTAAACGTGTCACGTAGTATGGGTATGTTCCCTTAGCTGCAAACCTTAAAAAATGAGGCGAATTACAATGAACTTCTCTGAAAATGAGTTTCGCTAATATTGTCTTCATTTAATTAAAATATTATAATTTGAGGTTTTTACTTATTAAGTTAAAAATAAAAATAAATAAAGAAATTAGTTTTTCTTTTGCATTAGCTTCACACAGGAGCCCCTAATTTGGAAAAATAATTTCCATCAGGGCCTACGTCATCTTAAGAAATGCGTTGTGGATGGTCTTTTTAAGGAAAAGAAGGAGAAGAAGTTCTGCAAATGAAAATGGTTTGAGGGTTGAGTAGAAATTTGGGGGGTCATTGTGTCCATGTCCAGGAGTGATGAACGTACGAATCCATCCCTCCAACTGCGGCACAAGGCCAATGTGTCGAGAGAGTCCGGCTAAAGAGGTCAAAAGGCCGCCCTCGATCAGTCTATTTCGATATTTCGATCCAGCCCGCCACGCAGTACATGGGCAGACGCAACTGCCGCTAACACCCGGACAAACCTCATCCTATGAACTCTGTTAATTTAATTACCCGATAAAGGGTACTTAAATTACCCGCCTCCCAAATTGAATATGTTAAATATTGAAAATGGTCTGGTGGTGTCAAAGTAGTACAGAATATTGAGTTCATGAGTAAGCATGGAGGCAAGGTAGTTGAAAAACTCACATCTTGAACGTTCGACGTTTATTTCATTATTAATGTTAAAAAGGGGTTAAGGGTAACCCATTCGGATTTTAAAAGGTCGGTGACAATGTTTGGTTTTGAAATGTAAACAAGGAAGAACGTGAGCATTTATTCGACCTTCTTCTATTAAAAAAGATTTTGAAAAAAAACTACAATTAAAAACTAAAACGACCAATATTATAAAATTAGACCCGAATTTCCAGACATTGAAGCCATGACCTCTTATTTTGATTATACCAGTGAATGGTATAATAATAATAATAAATTTGGACAACTTATATAGCGCTGTTTTTGCGAAAAATCGCCTCAAGAGCGCTGTACAAATTAACAAGGATTTTACATTAGAATTTACTTAACTTAGGAGGCTAGATAACAACTCGTCTTGCAGCTATCAAGCGCATGGATTATTGAAATTCTAGCCCCCCGATAAATTAAATAAAATATCTTTTTATACGTACGTATTTCAATTTACTTAACTATGTATGTCTTTAACTTAGGTATTAAGTCAGTTAACATGAATTATTCCTACCAAAGCCGCCTCTCAAAGGTCCGTCTGTCTCAATGTTAGTAATCATCGATCGTTCATGGGGCTTTCAAATACCTATTGCGTAATCTGACAAAAACTTACTTTTAATTGTTATGGGTTTAATTTAAAAAAAAACACATTAGTTGATATTCTGGCGAAGCCGAGATAAACCTTTATTTTGGAAGGTTTTTTACGTTCTCTCTTCGTAGGAGGCCCTGAGAAAAATTATTTTCCTCAGGATCTAATTTATCTTTGGATAGTGCAGACTCTTTATGAGGAAATGAAAAAATGAACCTGGGCCTTAAAGAGCCCCATGTTGTGGGAAGCCAAATCAAACAAAACAAATCGTTCCACAGCTGATTAGTTTAACCCAATAACGAGTCGTAGAAATGACTTCTCATGTGACAAATGCCAACTTTATGCAAAAGCTGTATGCTTTTTGCAGAGTGAAGGTTTTTTTCAAGTATTTTGGGGTCCAGACCAGGGGTGGCTGTAAACGTGCAGTTTAGCTACTATATTTTAACACATCCCTTTTGAGTAGGAACCGTACACTAAACATTGGAACTACCACAGCCTTTAAAGAATTCAAAAATGTGTATCGAGGCCGACATACCTAATAATAAATCATCAAATTCATAAACTCTGAATTAATACACGTATTAGAAGTAAAGTTGAAAATGTCGTAAATTAAATTTCCAAAAACATTTTGTAAAAATAGCGCTAATAGAAACAGGTATTTAATTGAAGTTTTTTTTTAATTTTGAAGTTTTTACAAAATCCGCTTATTTTTGTTATCTTCACACTAGGAATCGTTTCAGTGCCTACAAATCCGGGTTCACTGAAATATTATTTTTACACTTTCATACAATAACGAAAAAACATTGGAATTACTATAATAAATTTAATTGTGTGCTTCACTTACCTACCTCGCCAGGTGTAACCTATTCTGGAATGTACAATAAATATTTCAGTGCAATGGTTTTGACTGACAACGTAGGATTACTTTTAATTTCTAAAGGAGAAGAATTAATAAAAAGTTGGTAGTGTAAAAGAGAAGAAGTAAATTAGTAGATACATTTTGCACCTACATAGGAATGGTTAAAAGGCTAACTAAAAAACTAACTAACTAACCATCACGCCCTTTCTCCGCAGGGGTGGGCAGAGAGAATGGACCGCCAAACATCCCGGTCTTGACACACATTCCTTGCCTCGTTTACATTCATACAACGTCTCATACATGCTCTTCTATTATTCTGACTCTTGACATGGCCCGACTCAAGTATCTGATTCACTTGGTCGTGCCATGTCTTTCTTGGGCGTCCTCGACATCTTCTATCATTCACATTTGCGTCATAAATTCTCCTTACACTCCTTTCCTCGTTCATAAGCTCTACATGCCCAAACCATCGGATGGATGGTTAAAAGGCGATTAGACATAAAGAATTAAAAGTGAAAATTAGCAAAGCATAAATAATACAATGTTGCAATATATTTTCTCAATAGCCATTCAGTAACGTTTCTGTCTGTAGCGATAGTTTGCCGTATGCGTGAAGCGCTGTAAACACGTATGGTGTCTTTGATCATATTTGAACGCATATTTGTGGTCGAGCAAAATTTGTGCATTTGTGGTCATTTCGGTCTCAAAAGTCCCTCTTGTGTTTTTGTTGTCGTGTCTTTACTGTGCATTAATCAAATATGAGTTACGTATATACTTTACAAAATATATATATTAAAGGTCGTTTTTGATCATGTATTCCTGAATTTTCCAGTTTGCCAATGGAGTTTTCTTTTATTACATATTGTATTACGCAATTCTTTTGTTAATTTACGTAATACAATATGTAATAAAAGAAAACTCCATTGGCGAACTGGAAAATTCAAAGCTTCTAACGCAGCAAGATTTTCTTTCAAAATGGAAATAAATTGCCTCAAATTATCCTAAACTTTTACAGGTTGAATCGACAGAATTAATTCTACGTGTCTATCAGCGATCAAACGTATGTTTTCATACCATTCCTTTAACAAATTATATGCAACAAAATAATTTTCCTCAGAAATCGGCAAATGTTTAACGTGTGTTAGGGCTTCACCCGAAAGGGTACTTAATAAATAATGCATTTTTTGAATAGAATTTAAACCATTATTAGAATCGATCAAAGAATTAAAGGTGTTTATATAATTTGTCCAATCTGTTGATATTCCAGAGAAAATAATCAATTTT
Source organism: Limnephilus marmoratus (assembly GCA_917880885.1). Taxonomy (NCBI): domain Eukaryota; kingdom Metazoa; phylum Arthropoda; class Insecta; order Trichoptera; family Limnephilidae; genus Limnephilus; species Limnephilus marmoratus. The sequence goes on from OU862917.1 coordinate 47,874,583, forward strand.
AATTTTGGCAACGAAACATTATTGTTGGCTATTAAGTGATCCGATTCACTTTTCGAAACTTCTGGAAATAATTGGTTATAATACGACTGAATCTCGTAATACATGTTTTGGATTTCAGTATATTTTTCTTGCAAAACTTTAATTTCTAATTCATCTTTCTTACTTGATTCAATTAAAATATGTGAAGCGACGAAATTTTCTCTAATATCAGATAAACGTGCTTTGAATATATTCTTATCAGTAATATTCAAAGATGTTATGGCTTTGATAGCAGAAGAACGAACACTTTCCATATCTAACAGTGCTAATTTATACTTAATGGTGTTAGCTGCCATTATGAATATTTTTAACAACCAAACTAAATAATAAAACACTGTCAAACAAATGTCAACTTGTAAACAAAAATATTAATGTCCGCTGTTATAAACAGCTGACGCGATAAACTAACGCGACCTACGTTACCGACACGAGATACGAAAATGTTGCGAGAACGCTTTGGCTTTGGGTACCTACCAACTTCCGACGTGCGGCTGCGATTAATTTGTACCTACGTACAAGGTACCCACTATCTATGAATTCAAATGTTAAGCCGCCCAAATGACTATAATAACCAATTCAAATTTAAAATGCTACTCCAATATTCACGATTAAATGTATAATTCTGAAACAGCTTTTATAAACCGGAAAAGGGTCAACGAAATGGAACGATTCAAACTTCAAAACACAATACTCTGGCTTCAAAATTACGTCTACCAAAAAAACGACAAAAAAACGAAAATATCCGGCTCGAAGGACCAAAAATGTCACGGCCGATACCGAGACCCGAAAAGATGACTGTAAATCCCTTTTTTGTTTTGAGTAAATACCAAATAATTGTGTTTTGAAATTCAATCGTAAGGAAATAGGAAATGAAAGGAAGTCTCTTTTGACGGCGTACTACGGTGTTTTATTATTTAGTTTGGTTGTTAAAAATATTCATAATGGCAGCTAACACTGTAACAATGTAGGTAGGTTCATCTTCTTCTCCTGGTAGAGACTTTTGAGGAAAGGAGGAAGAGAAAGGAATGCATGATTACTGAAGGACTTGAGGAAAATGGATTTAGTTTTCTAAAAGACTGTTTCAGAACCAAACATTCCGCCGACCTTGAGGAAATATGATATTTTCTCAACAACTATATGCGAAAGAAAAGCAATGAAAAACGAAAGCAAAATAACTAATTAACCTAAGTATTGAACAAGACCAAAATAAAATAAAATTAAAATTATAATTAATTAATCGATGGGTAGTTTATACAAATTGACCACGGGACGCTATAAAATGCCCTGAGGGGGCTCGTAAAGTAGCAACACGAACCATTCCCTCGGCACCGGGAAATAATTCCACCACCCTTTGAATTTTCCAGTTCGCCAATGGAGTTTTCTTTTATTACATATTGTATTACGTAAATTAACAAAATAATTGCGTATTGATTTTGAAATTCAACACAGTTCGGAGAAAATCCCAACGTTTGATCACTTATTGAAGTATTTAGAGGGGCAGTGCTTAGCAAAAGAAATGGCACTTGGAGTTTTTCCTGAAAACCAGTTACAGGCTCATAAAGGTCCATCTAAATCATATAATGCAAAACATCGATCGAGCAATAATATTAATGCGTTTGTATCAAACATTGAAATCAAGTGCATTCTTTGTAAATCGCCACACTCACTGCACAAGTGTGAAAAATTCTTAAGCCTTATTCCAAAGGATAGGTACTTATTCGCAAAGGAAAATAATTTATGTTTCAATTGCTTAGCGCAAGGAAAACACAACGCAAAAAATTGTCATTCGCGTTTCACTTGCAGACAATGTCAATTAAAACATCATACCCTATTACATTTTCCAAAAAAAATCGTGGAAAATTCAGACCAGCAAGAAAACTCTTCAGAACCGTTGGTGTTGACAACATTTTACAATAAAACTCACAAAACGGTTCTTTTGTCTACAGCTTATGTGGAAGTTTTAGATAAAAATGGAGTATTTCAGAAGGTTCGTGTTATGCTCGATAGCGCAAGTCAGGGAAACTTTATTTCGGAAAATTGTGTCAAAAAATTAGGTTTTACTCGTTCTAAAAAACAACCACTTACCGTGATAGGTATTGGAAATATTCCTTTTATTAATTCTAACGGATTAATAAGAACACAATTTCGTCCTGTCGATTCGAAGGAATCTGGTATTGTGACAGATTTCCTTATTTTAAATAACATTTGTTCGAATATGCCATCAAATCGTATCGTCGATCATCATTGGGATCACATCGTGGGTCTCAAATTGGGAGATCCAACATTCTACTTATCATCAGCTATTGACATACTGCTTGGAAGTGATATTTTTGCGTCATTGTTATGTTCAGGAAAATTGATGGGGAAAGAAAATGAACCCATAGCTATAGAAACTAAATTGGGTTGGATTTTGATGGGAAATGTTGGACCATCAAATCATTGTATAAATTCATTCTTCACGTCAATGGAGGAAAATATTGATGAAAAGCTTAAATGTTTTTGGGAAATTGAAAATGTTCCAGCTTTGAAGAAAATTCAATCGCCTGATGAAATTCGTTGTGAAAAAATATACACTGAAAGTACCTACCGTAACCAAGACGGAAGATACGTCGTTTCATTGCCATTTAAGAAAAGCCCGGAAAAGTTGGGAAAGTCATATGACATAGCATTGTCACGCCTCAAGCATTTAGAAAGGAGACTGAATAGAGATTCTGATCTCAAATCTCAATATATTTCGTTCATGAGAGAATATTTTACATTAGGGCACATGATCGAAGTGCCACCTCAATCGCCAATTATTGCTAATTATTTCATACCCCATCATGGAATAATCAAAGAAACCAGTTCTACAACTCGTTTAAGGGTCGTTTTTGATGCCAGTACCAAATCGTCTTCGGGTACGTCATTGAACGACATACTTTTGGTCGGTCCCAAATTACAAAGGGACATTGTCGAATTAATGTGTAATTTTCGAATACACAAAATCGTTTTTACAGCTGACATCCGTCAAATGTATAGGCAAATACTGGTGGATGAGAAATCTCGCCGTTATCAACATATTTTGTGGAGAGAATCATCTGATCATCCTGTAAAGGAATTTGAATTACAAACAGTAACATATGGCACCTCAAGTGCTCCATACCTATCCATTCGTTCCCTTCATCAATTAGCAAACGATGAAAAATTGAATTTTCCAAAGGCTGCTACTATATTAATTGAAAATACCTACGTAGATGATATTATCAGTGGTGCGCAAACTTTGGAAAGCGCTCGACATTGTATAGTGGAATTAATTGCATTACTTCAAAAAGGTTGTTTTGAATTGAGAAAATGGTCTAGTAACCATCCTGAAATATTGGAAGACATTCCTGTCAGCTACCGGGAAGTACCCTTAAGTTTTGAGTCGGATACTGACAGGAAAAACCTTAATATTTTAGGTATTCAATGGATACCGTCGCTTGATCAATTTACATATAAAATTCATAATGTTTTTAGTGACCACTGTACCAAACGCATAATTTTATCGACAATTGCACGTCTATATGATCCATTAGGTTTTATTAATCCTGTCGTTTTTATTGCTAAATGCTATATGCAAGATTTATGGAAAATTCAAATTGGTTGGGACGAAGAAATCCCTTCGGACATGAATTTGAAATGGAAGAAATATATAAAAGAGCTTCCATCACTCGCCAATTTAAAAATTGATCGATATGTCGCAACTTCTCCCACCAGTCGATGCATACTTGTTGGGTTTGCGGACGCCTCTGAAAGAGGATACTGTGGAATTGTTTATCTGGTAGTGATTAATAACACAGAAATATCCAGCCACATTTTATTAGCAAAATCTCGTGTTGCCCCCATAAAAATAACATCGATCCCGCGACTGGAATTGTTAGGAGCAGTTTTATTAGCAAATTTGTTGACTTATTGTCAAGAAGTATATAAAGACAGACTTCAAATAGAAAAGACTGTCGCGTTCACCGATTCAACTATTGTATTGGCATGGCTGAAGACACCTTCTTTTCTATTGCAAACTTTTGTAGCAAATCGTGTTGAAACAATAATACAAAATATACCTTATGAACATTGGTATCACATTTCATCGCAAGAAAATCCTGCAGACTTGGGTTCGCGAGGAGCTTTTCCCAGTGAAATCGCTGACGCGTCGTTATGGTGGAAAGGACCTAACTTTATATCAACACCGTTGGAGGAATGGTTATTTGTTAGGCCTCCAAATATCTCTGTGGACCAGTTACCAGAGTATAAGTCAAAAAATTTAATTACTCTATCTACAAATATGTCAACGTGTGACGAAGAGTTTTTATTGAAGTTTTCATCATTATCGAAATTACTTCGTGTTATATGTTGGTGCCGTCGGTTTATCAATAGATTACGTTCGAAATCGATTATCAATTTCAATGGGTTATCCCCACTTTCGTTAAAAGAAAATAATTTTGCCTTGCAATGTTGCATTAAGCTTGTTCAAGCAATTTATTTCCAACAAGATATGAACAATATCTCTTCCCATCGCATTTGCTCAACACAGCTTCAAAAACTCGCCCCATTTATTGATGAAAATGGTGTTTTGAGAGTCGGTGGTCGAATTCGCCTTGCAGCGATTTCAGAAAATGCTCGACATCCTATTATTTTACCGAAACAATGTCATTTGACAACTTTAATAATTGATTATTACCATAGCATGTACCTTCATCCAGGTCCTCGTGCACTCCAATCTATAATATCATTAAAATACTGGATAATTTCGGCTATGAACGTAATTCAACATCGATTGAGTAACTGCATTTCTTTCTTTAAAAATAATCAGTGCGATGGCTTATCGAAAGGGTGGTGGAATTATTTCCCGGTGCCGATGAAATGGTTCGTGTTGCTACTTTACGAGCCCCCTGAGGGCATTTTTTAAGCGGCCCGTGGTCAAATTGTATAAACTATCCATCGATTAATTAATTTTAATTTTATTTTATTTTGTCTTGTTCAATACTTAGGTTAATTAGTTATTTTGCTTTCGTTTTTCGTTGCTTTTCTTTCGCATATAGTTGTTGAGAAAATATCATATTTCCTCAAGGTCGGCGGAATGTTTGGTTCTGAAACAGTCTTTTATAAACCGGAAAAGGGTCAACGAAATGGAACGATTCAAACTTCAAAACACAATACTCTATGACTCTAGCTTCAAAATTACGTCTACCAAAAAAACGACAAAAAACGAAAATATCCAGCGAGAGGAACCAAAAATATCCGGCGAACGAAGGACCAAAAATGTCACGGCCGATACCGAGACCCGAAAAGATGACTGTAAATCCCTTTTTTGTTTTGAGTAAATACCAAATAATTGTGTTTTGAAATTCAATCGTAAGGAAATAGGAAATGAAAGGAAGTCTCTTACCTTTGACGGCGTACTACGGCGATGCAGGATCGATCCTGGCTTTCAGCACTGACACAACACCAGGCTTCTACGAACGACAGTTTTTTACGATAAAAAGACGAAATCTTGCGATATTTGCAATATTATCCCCGAAAGAGCTGTGACCCATGTCACGACCAAAATTCAACTGCCCAAGTAGGTAGGGTAAACTTGGGCGATAATATTGTTCCATTATTTCCTCATGTAGGTAGGTTCATCTTCTTCTCCTGGTAGAGACTTTTGAGGAAAGGAGGAAGAGAAAGGAATGCATGATTACTGAAGGACTTGAGGAAAATGGATTTAGTTTTCTAAAAGACTGTTTCAGAACCAAACATTTCCTTTTCAGAAAAGAGGAGCTCTTGTGCCTGATAAGGGAGCCACGATTCTTACTTAGGTTGTAAGTTAGGGAAAGTACCCATACTAAGTGACCTGTTCAGGGGGGGGTTCTTCAAAATACCACGCTTGGTACAAATGAGCGGCGGGTTTCTTAGGGTTTTGGTCACCGGGGGGGGGGGGTAAAATTGCAAAAATTTGGTCACGTAGTATGGGTACGTTCCCTTATATATTTTGTATAAAATATTTACTTTTAACTGTAAGTTTTTTGGAAAATGTTTTAATTTTATTTATTTGTTTATTCTACACTCATTCCGTCTTCATTCTTCATTCTTTCCGGCATTTCATCATACATCTTTAGTCCTCTATACATTAGGCAGTTCTGTGATTTTGATTTTTTCTTGTGTGGTAATTATGTACATTTCTATTAAAAACAATTTCCCCCTTAAAGTATTTTGGAATTTGGTTTTATACAACTTTATGCACAAAAATTAACGCATTTAGGCAGTCTCTTTTTTATTGGAATCCAATTTGGCTCTTCTCTATTTGATTAACCTTGCGTATTTGCCTTTCCCCAGTTAACATCTCATAGCTCTGTTCTGTACAACTTCTAGCTTATTCGAATTTCCTTCATTGGTCAAATATAACATCGTAGAACAGTAATCTAAACGTGGAGGAACTATAGTTTTATAAATGAGCTCTGTAGTGTTTCTATTTAATTTATTTCTTAGCCTTCTAAGAGAATTGGCTTTTTTGGTACCTTCTTGTTAATTGTTTAATTGTTTTTTTTAGGACTACTGATATTGATCATTCTTAAAGACTGGAAAAGCGGCATTTTACGGTACCTGAACGGTTTTCTAAATACGATTTGCAGGATTTATTTATTTTATTAGAGTACCTACCGAGCAAAGTAAGAGCAATAACTTCACCCAGCCTACTTTACCATACTCCATACGTAGTTAATATAAATGGCAATGTAGACGCTGCGCAATTGCTCCATATTGAGAACTTTCGTCAGTTTATTTCAACAATACGTATTTTTAAATTGAAATTGCTCACACGCTTCCCACCAAATGTAAGCTTTTGTGGGATCATTATGTCTTAAAAGTAAAAGTAAAAGTCAAATGTGCGTGCCCAATTGAATCATTATGGTTTTGTTATTTTTCTTGAGGTTTAAAAAATCGGAAGAACATTAAATTGAATTGAATCTTGTCTACTACCTTGGGGAACTCCATCATTTATTTGTAATGAATTATGAATCTATAGATAGAGATATAATCATTAAAAAACTATCTAAACATGGAATAAAAGGAAAGGCATTGAAATGGTTCAAAGATTATTTAACTAATAGATATTTAAAAATTTATTTATTTATTCCCATTTCTAAATTATCAATTTACTAAAAATTGATAATTTAGAAATGGGTCGATAGTTTTTAACATTACTTTTATCGCCATTTTTGTGGATTTGAGTTATGAAAGCTTTTTTCCAGATATCTAGTACAATGCCTTTAAGCATTGATTTATTAAATATAATACAGAGTGGTTTAGTTTTAGTTTTAGTTTTAGTTTTTTTTTAGTTTTTTTTTTTTTTTTTTTTTTTTTTTTTTTTTTTTTTTTTTTTTTTTTTTTTTTTTTTTTTTTTTTTTTTTTAGTTTTAGCGCAATTTAATATATGGTAAAAGTATTGAAAAATAAGGTTATTTCCAGACGACGCATTGACATATATAGCAGGAGAAGATTATGAACTCATAATGAATCATTTACATGAAGACCTGCATAATATATCAATATGGCTGAAGAAAAATAAACTAAAATAGAATGTAAACAAAACTAAATTTATGAACATTGGAAAACGAGTAACGCAAACAAAAAAAGAAATATCGATAGACGGTGAAGTTTTGAAAGAAATATTTGAAATTAAATTTATTCCAAATTGACTTTCGCTCAAAATACAAAACAAATTATTAAAAAGATTGCCAAAAAAATTTCGCTCTTGGGAAGAATAAGAAGACTCCTTAACACAGTCATACACATACACATGAGACAGGAAAATAAATAAACTAAGACTCCCCTTCAGGAAAAAAACACAGAGTCAAAAATCATTGATCGGAGCATTGAAGATATTTGAACAACTACCAAAAGAAATAAAATTGGAAGAGAGCCTAAAGGCATTTAAAATTAAATTGCGAAGATATGTGATTGACTTGGTATAGATGTGTTATTTTAAGTGTATGTATATATAAGGATTGTATTAGGACATATATTTTTTTTTTTTTACAGTGAATACCGCACAAGAATCTCAACTGCTCCCGTCTGGAGCCAGTGAGACTATGGCATCCCCAATTGGGGTATGTTGTGAGGCTGAAGGTAGCGGGGAGGGGAAGGAGGTGGGGAAGAGGAAGGTTGGGAAGTACCTGGCTATTCAGATCTGGTCACTAAACACGGCTAAAGCCATTTTCAAGCAACGTTTCAATTCTGAATGGTGGTCTTACACCAGGGCGATACTGATAGTATCTTCCACTCTGGAACATGCCGCAAATATACTATATATTATTTTAAATGAATTAATTGTGAAATAACACAAATCAATCAAATAAAATTTATTTGTGCATGCCGGGTTCGAACCCGCGACCTCCGGAATGTGAGTCAAGAGTCTTAGCCACTGGACTACGGAGGTCGTCAACTAATAACTATGTACCTACTTAAAATACTGCAAATAAATAAAAAAATAAAAAAAGGTTCACTTTTTTTAAATTAAAGATTGGTCCTATTTTCAATGTAGCTTTTAAACCACTGAAGCGGTTTTACCGAAAAAGTTATATACCTACGTTATGCGACTCGCTTATCTGTAAGTTTTATTATAAATACGAATGATTCTCTAATTAATCGTTAGTCTGTGAATTCTTCCTTCCTTGACTTCGCAAAGTATCTTAATTTTAAAAACCAATTTTTGAAAACACACAAAATGCAATTCAAGTTCCTATTTTTCATTTTGGCGACGTTCTTGGTGATGGAATCGAATGCATACATACGTCGTGAGTTTATCCCCGTCAATACCGGTAAGAACTTATATTTTTAACAATTAGATTTTTTATCAAATCAAATCTAAAGTATTAATTTTTGACAGAAAATTATTTTCTATCACGAGTAAAGACGCTCTAGCGAAATCCTTTTCGAAACAAATTTTTAATTTCGAGGTTTAATATTTACAGCCTCACTAATAAGCATGTTTTATATTTTACACAACTGATAAACAGGCATTTACCATGAATGGTTGTTTATTGGTGATGTAAAATTAAAAAAAAAACGTTTATTAGGCAAGGCCCTTTAATGTACATTCTGTGTTTGTTAAAATTTACTATTTATTTTAGCTAGTTATACCAACTCTAAGCTACTTGCCTTTAGATGGCCTCCGTGGTCGAGAGGTAAGGCGCTCGACTAGCGATCGGGAGGTCGCGGGTTCAAATCCCTGCGTACGAAAGTAAATTTTATTTGATTGATTTGTGTTATATCACAATTTAACCATTAATATAACATGAATTTGCGGCACGTTCCAGAGTGGAAGATAATCTTAGTATGTGTATGCCTTGGTGTAATACATGTAATTGAAACATTGTTCGAAATGGCTTTAGCCGTGTTTGGCCACTAGATCTGAATAGCCAGGCACTTTCAGTCCTTCTTTTTTCTTATCTCCTTTTCCTTCCCACTAGGTTAAGCCTCACAACATACCCCAATTAGGGATGCCATAGTCTCACTGGCTCCAGGCAGTTGGGAGCAATTGGGACTCTTGTGAGATATTCACATAAAAAGGAGTAATTTTTCTACAAACATAAAATAATTATAATATATTCCTTTTTTAAAAGAACAAGTATTCCAAGAATAACGAAAAAATTGAGAATATTTGAATTCCTAATAATAGCGCAGAATGTTGTTTTTACTATGAAGTGGATTGAATCCTCAACGGCTGGGTGGCTACGAGCCGTTCGGACGTGCCAAGTATTTTAGTCGAGTGGAGAGAATAGTAGTAACTAAACGCGTCCGAACACCATAATTTTAGTAGATTCGGTTAGTCGGCTCTTTGGTAGATTCAATCCATTTCGTTCTATTTTTCGGGCGAGTAAGGACCCCACCACGCGTCTCTGCGCAATGAAACCCGCCGTTTTAGCAGAATTCATTTGTGGACGCGCGGAAATGTCGTGGCACTGACTGGAGCGAAGTTGCTACTCTAAAATTGTTTATTTATGCTGCTATTTATCTCTTTTCGTGTCCATAGTTTATTTATTTTCATCTTACTTATTTATTCTTCCTCTTCTTCTAAAATTTCACCTCTTCTAAACATTACAATATGCTTAATTAGCGTATTTTCTTTGTTGTGTAGCAGCCCGTTATCGCCCGTCATTTTGCAACGGGCGGCGGGAACTAATATTCTCTACTAGAAAGTAATGCGAACGGTTTTCAGCGAGTCAAATAGCAAATATACTAGCTACTTGACTTCAATGTAAACATGCCATTATAGTGGAAGTTACTCTCAGCATCGCCATGGTGAAAGAACACCATTCAGAAATTATATGTTTACGTTTCAGTATTCTCACGTTTTGTTTGTTTTTATTTCCACAGCCTATCCCGACAAGTGTTTCCTGGAGAAATACAGGATGGTACTTGAGTTTGGAAAAGGTTATCCACTCCCCAGGAAATGTGTACGCGCGACTTGCGAGCCTGTCTTAAACCTTGAAAATAAATATGAGCTCGTCCTTGAAGGGTAAATCTATATATCAACTTATTTATTGTATCACTAGTTATCAAACTACTCAAAGGAAGAAGCTGATACAGGACTTCTGTAAGCATTGACAGATAAAAGACGACCTCTTTTTTTCAATACATCTGTTATTTGAACCCAAGCCAGCCCTCTAAATATTTTTTTAAGTCTTGTTCATCAATCACTCTTTTTTGACACGTGCCCAACACGTGTCGCCAACATCAAGGCTCTATCTGACATTTTGGCCAAAATTGCTTTTTTTAATCATAGCCTTAGATTATTTTCACTTTTAAACCCTTTGATGTAGGTAGGTATTCAGCTTCTAAGTAAGTTTGCAGAAAATTATGCAACACGGTTTTGTGAAAAAAATCTTATTTATTTTTTAAACCAACAAGGTTCCATTTGGTTAAGAGCAACTTAGTTCTATTTAAAAAATATTTTTTCTTATTTTTATAATTTTTATTGGCAACTTAATTCTATTTGCGTTGTACTTCGGATCCAATAAATTTTAAATATCATTAAGGCACGGTATGAAATAGTGAATATGCACAACGTTTTCGTAATTAAATTATATTTAGGTTTAAGAACATTACTTATAAACAACAACAAAAAAGTGGGATTTAGCACAAAAAACTAATAAAAATAATCAGATAGAACCTTGTTGCTTTGAATTAGCTAATTTTCAAAGGAAGAATTCTGTCTGTTTGTTTTTGTTTAATTTTTTGCTTTTTTGCTGTATTTGGTAATTGCACAGATTATTATTTAACATAGATAATTTAATTACGATACGTTCTTCATTTTCAATTTTTCGTAAAATTCAAGTGTAATTTATTAGAGTTTCAAACTCACCAAACGCATAACTTTCATAGTCATCTCCCGACTGACGGTACGCTTCCGTGCCACATTTATTTTTTGTTTCTATTATCTATGGTAGTAATAATTGACTATCTGTCTCAGAACAGACATTGTCTTAGAGGTGGATAATGAAAAGATATTATGTGTAAAAACCATACTACAATACATTTTTTGTTGTTTGTTCCAGATGCAATAAAATAACTCCCAAACTTCCCTGCAAACTTAGCAAGGTAGATCTAAGCAAGACCTTCCCGAACTGTTGCCCCAAGGAAATCTGTTCAACTGTAGTCTATAAATAACAACATGCAATAAATGCATCGTTTTTTATTGTATTTATAATGACCCTTAATAAACCTACAACTAACTTTAACATTAATTTTTTAGTTTCACTTTTAATTATTGAGTGACAGATCTTATACCAACAACATTTTTTTTTATAATTGGGTACTCTTGTGGATTTAAGACACTGGTTCTCCATTATATTGAATGCCTTGCATTCGAAATAATACTTAAATTAATTATTATTTTTTAATTGATGAACTAACGTTTAAGACAAGATTTTTATGCATAGCACAATGAGTAACAATTTAAAAGCAATAATTATCAGCCTGAAACACTTATCTACATTGAAAAAATCTTCCGAGAATAGATATATGACGCCAACGGGACTTGTACCTTCTGATTGCCGGTCAGCTCTCACCAATAACTCAGTGGTGAGAGCACCTGGCCGGCAATCAGAAGGACACGGGTTCAAATTCCGTTGGCGGCAAGTATCTTTTCTCGGAAGATTTTTTTCAATGTAGATGAGTGTTTCAGGCTGATAATTATTGCTTATAATAATTATTACTTAAATTAACTCTAAGGCCATGGGTATCGATATATGAAAACCATAGATGCCTTATCTAATTTAAATCAAAAATACCACAAAGGTAGGAAAGGAAAGAGGCAGTTCTGGAAAGTAAAAAGAAATGAGGGATGTGTAAGAATCTGGGATCAATGTGTCCAGACATGACAGACGTACGAATCTATTGCTCCCACTGCGGTGTAGGGCGATGGGTCGCGAGAGTCCGGCTGGAGAGGTCAAAACGTCTCCCTCAATCAGTCTCTCTTATCCATCTCGCCATGCATTAGGTGGGCAAACTCATCCGCCGCCAAGACTAGACACACCTCACCCCATGCATCCGGGCATCACTGTTAAGTCACAGCCGTGGCGAATCACTTGCGGCGACGTATGGCAGAGGTGTTGTTTATTCAATATATGGTTCACGGGGCGGCGATACCCATAACAGCCTCCCAATTTGACTGATAGCATAATAAATACCGTTGTAAACTCAAGGTCCGGATCCAGAATAATATTTACCGCCGCAAAATAAGACAGCCAAAGTGTTCCAGGAGTGTTTATTTAAAAAGAGTTGTCAAAAGTGAGTGAAACCCAGAATCACAACACTCATATATATGTATGTAGGTATATATGCGCGGCACCTTTCAGTTCCACTTCCACTCTTAAACGTGCAAATATCAACGATACTAATATCGCCCCGGTGAAATATCACCATTCAGAATTAAAACGTTGTTTGAAATGGCTTTATTAGTCGTGTTTGACGATTTGTGGTGGGTTTGGATCTAAAGAGTCAGGTTCTTCCCCACCTTCCTCTTTCCCATCTCATTTCTCTAATACACTTCACCCCACTCGTTTCAGCCTCCCAACATACCCCAATTGGGGTTTCCGTAGTCACACTGGCTTCAGACGGTTGGGAGCAGTGGGGTTGTTGTGTGGTACATGTGGTATACATAGTGAAAATACTCCGAAGCGCAGTGCAATATATTTGGAATGATTTCTTTTAAATGAACTTGTGTAAGTTAAAAAACATTTTATTAGGCCCAATACCTGTGGGTCTGTTGACAGGGCTATAGCTTTGCTAAAGAACGATTAGACGGTGAAATCATCGATCTGTCCGCCACATTGATCATATGATCCAATGTACCAACACTTATCAGCCGAGGAATTTTAATGTTTCGATCGATGGCTCCAGTGAAATGATAATATAGCACCTTGTTTGATCACATGAATGTGGGTTGTTAAAGACATGAGCCCATTTAATATTTTAAATCTGAATATGTAATTTAAGAGCGCAAAGCCGGATCCGTATTAAAATGCCGTGAACGAATTTGCCAACAATTTTTATCCAATATTTATGCTTTCTGCAATAATTTGGCGCCTAGCTGTGGGTACTATTAAAACACATGGTTTTCAGTTGCACAATTAGAGTCAACTAAACCAAAAATACTAAGAAATGTGTGTATTGGTGCATACCAAAGATATTGAAATATAAGTAGATGTGCTATCTGCTGTTTTTACTATGTGGGTCTGCGCTTCCGGGTGTCGCCGATATTGTTTACCAATTAACAAATAAATTAAAAGAACAAATAATTAACGAATAAACCAAACAAACGTTAAACTAAATGAACGAATTCTTTCCTTATTCAAAATATATTGTTAAACAATATTAATGCACATTTTCAAAAAATCAACAAAATGAACAAATTCTTTTTGTATGAAAACTACGCTAATTAGCGCGTAGTCCGGCGACAGTTGCGCGGACACCATAGCATATCTCTTCTGTTTTTGAATATCTTTGGTGCATACGTATACCCTTTCGACAGGGATAGCCTCCATTCTTGCTAAACATCACTGAGTAAACAATTTCAATTCAATTCCATTTATTGTTTTAAAAACATTACAAAATTGTTCATTCAATGCGTTTTTTGAAATACATTTGTAAAAGAGAACTATATACAAATAAACAGTAAGTACATCAACTAGTAGTAACAGAGCTTTCCTTTTAAAGTCAGCTTCATTGATGCTAAATATGTCGATATCAGAATTGATTCTGTTCAACGGACTCCAGATACTAATATCTACAGCCTGTATGTCGGACGAATATCTACAGCTCATATGTTGGACTAATATCTACGAACTTCAGAGTGTGGACTAATATCTACAGAGCTAAGGTCGGACGAATATCTATGACGGTCCCAGTGGTGACTAATATCTATGGAGCGTAGGTTGGACTAATATCTACAGAGGTTGTACGGAAAAGCATAAATTACTTCAATTACGTAATTACTAATTACGTAAAGGCTTAAACGTTTAAAGTACGTACATGAAGTTTTTGCGTAATATTACGTATTTTGCTGTTTACGAGGACAATAATTTATTGACCAAACATGGAGGTCATAATACAAAGATATTTATTTAGTTATTTATTTCGAAATACACGGCACCACAACCTAATCTTACCTAACCTAACTGACATAGAAATGGTCATGGTAACAGACTAAATAATTTAGAAGCACTCGAAATAAAGAAAGCTGTTAAAACAAAAACCCAAATCCTTAATAATTAGCTAAATTTGTCAAATAGTCCAGTATTAGGGATTTTTACATACGTACATACATAAATTAAGTTTTTTAAACTGCATACGCAATATTACGTTATTCCAATATGCTATACATAATCGCAAATCCAACCTCTGCCAGTGCTGTAGATATTCGTCCACACTTTGGTTCTCATAGATATTAGTCAGCAGTTTGAGCTGTAGATATTCGTACGCACTTTGGTTCTCATAGATATTAGTCAGCAGTTTGAGCTGTAGATATTCGTACGCACTTTGGATCTCATAGATATTAGTCCGATTTGTTCAGTTTTTGGAATTCCTGTAGATATTAGTAGACGCCTCCGTTCAACGATCTTACAAGATTGCTCTCCCCACCGGCTTGACCATTGGTAAGTTACATAGTCCTGCGAACTAAGAGATAGAACAGTCGATGCTGTCGATGACGGAGATAACCATCGGGATTATAGAAATTAATGCTCTCCATGATAGCCGAGTTTTCAAACCGTCCACGAATCAGTCTGAAGAAATGTGTTGCAATGTACCTATACAGTTCATTCCGAGCATACCTAAAAGAAAGTCAATGGGATAGAGCCACGGGTAGTAGCCGTACTCCCTCATGCAGAGAAATCTCAGAAATTTCTTCTGAACTCTCTTCAACCTATTTGTCTTACCTTCGCTTAGTTATTTTAAGTAGCGAGAAATCGACAATTGGTACAGGATCATCCGAACATGCGAAAGTTCTCACGTTTGTCGAAATGTTTTTTTTTTTTTAATTTTGACAGGAATTTTCTTTTCTGAAGTTGAATAATAATTTCGCGTCGTGCTTTATACTTTATGCAATCAATACATCGATAAGAATGGTATTTTTTAATGTGAATACTGCACAAGAGCCCCAACTGAACCCAATCTTTTGAAGCCAATGAGACTATGGCGCCCCCAATTGTGGTATATTGTGAGGCTGGAGGCAGTGAGATTGGGAAGGATATGGCGATGAGGAAGGTGGGGAAGTACCTGGTTATTCAGATCTAGTGATCAAACGTGGCTAAAGTCATTTCAAGCAAAATTTAATACTGAATGGTGGTCTTACAATAGGGTCTTATTGTGAGTATCTTCCACTCTGGAATCTGGAACGTGTCGTAAACATAGTAAATATTATTTTTAATTTATAAATACTGAAATATCCCTAAAAAAATAAATAAAATTTATTTGTGCATCCAAGTTTTGAACCAAAGACCTCCGGACTGCAAGTGAAGAACCTTACTCATCGACCATGGAGGCCGTATAAATAGGAATCACAGATACGGATAGTAATTACCATAGCAATGTAAAAAAACATTAACTGGAGAATTCGCCTCCACCCTAATCGTTAATCACAGATTAAACGAAGCTGTAGCATAATACACAAGATAAATAAACATTTAAAAATAGTATTACGTAAGTAGACCAAAGTTTCATCTGAACTTTTTTTTTAAATTAGAAATCGCCTAAAAGGTATTTAAAGGTTAAAATACCTGACCTTCTTATATATTACACCTCTCTGTGAAAAAAATATGTTTATTACACGCAGAACATTATTCAGGATCAATTTTGAATCGAAATCGTACGCTTAACATTCCGCAGAATTACATTGAAGTTAAATTACTTTATAAAAACATTTTATGGTTGAACAAAATACCAGGAAAAGATTTATGACACCAACGTGAAAGGAATTACACGGCTGGCGCCTTGGTGACACAAGACACGTCTCAATTATTATTAAAATACGGGAAATCTTTGTTTACTGGGTGGTCAGCAAGCCATTTAACATAAAATACTACTGATATCACGTGTAGGTTGGCACAAAAGATTTCACCCTATCGGAAGAGCAATAACATGGTTATTTTTTTAAAAATTGGTAGATATAATTATTTCGCATCCTTGAGCAGTATGGTTTCTCAATTGTGTTGTGCTTCTGTTTCGAATGTCAAAGTTGAGAAGACATTTAACATGATTTTGAAAAATGAGAGCAACTTCTTTTAGACAAACCGCGGGAAGCGTTAGAGCAGTGGTTCCCAAACTCTTTTGGCCAACGGACCCCTTCCCTCCTCCCCCTCTGTCAAGCGCCGTTAAAAATGTTGACAATAAGCAACAAATCTTCATCTATGCTACAATAACAATATTATACGTATTTCTTTTCGTCCAAGACTAGGAAAATTTATTGTGTGCACTTCACCCGGATTATATTATATTGATTAGCATTAGTAACTTAACATAACTTCATATTAATAAAAATGTAAAACTTTTTTTTATTTTATATTAAACCCTGACGTTGTTCAGGGACTCCTAACTCAATTTTAATTTTCCATGCACGGACCCCCTGAATGATCCTGAGGACCCCTGGGGGTCCGTACGAACCACTTTGAGAACCACTGGTATAGAGTACAGACGTGTTCGCATATTCCTGTCTGAATATTGATCCTAGTGCAAATATTTATTTGAATATAATATATATACATAAATCAACCACAAGCATGTTTCTTTTTTTGAAGACATAATCCTTGTAGGAGTTAAGACCCTTCAAAAATCCTTAAAAATGACTAGTTTAAAAGCCTTTAAGAGACGTTCAGCATACAAATTTGACAATATATTTTTTAAAGAACCAAAACTTGCATATTGAATATTTTCTTCTAATACATTTGGTGAAAAAAAAAACTTTAAAGTCGGCCAATTTTTCAGGAGAAAATAAAGGGATGCCAATTCTCCAAATTGTCAATTTTATTTGTGTGTATTCAGCCTGAAGTGCAGTTGTCTCTTTCCCACGGTATTCAGGGGGCAAGGAACAGCAACAGTTTTGTAATATATTTATCAGTATTACTCCGTGTTGCATAATAATAATAATAATAACGTAGTATTTATATAGCGCAGTTTTGCGATATTTCACTTCAAGTGCGCTTGATTATAATAAACTTAAAATTAACCTATAGTGTTCCTTACGAGTCCTTAAAAAATTAATCAAATAATGTGAAATAACGAATATACAAAATATACAAAGCAATTCCTAAAGAACAATATTAACAACAATAGTGAGTGCTGTTTTGGCATAGGACAATATATAATGATAAACCATCACGGTGCCATTCAACAAGAATCATTTAAAATAAATTATATAGAATAGGAGGCATTTAACATTTAGAAATAATACAAATAATACAAAATCAGAGTGCACATAAAACTATAGTAAGGAGGTAATCGAAACCAAACAATTACCAGAAACTTGAGGAACATGACTTATTATAGTAGATTGAAAAGGAGTTAAAATTCATGAAAGGTATGATTTTTTAAATAAGTTGGTTTTTAAAGCTCTTTTGAATTCAGCCAAGTTCTGGATATTAGTAAGAGCTGAGGGAAGTTTGTTCCAAATGAGCGGGCCAGTTACACGAAAAGATCGATCATAGTAAACGGCTCGATTTGACCTAGAAAGTTCGATTAAACGATAAGTAACATCTAGATCCGCTGACCTTAGAGTAAGCTGCCTATCGCTTAAGTTTTGTCGGACACATAGTTCCGATATATAGGCTGGCGCCATTCCTTGCAATGCTTTGAAGGTCATTAAGCAGATCTTGAACTCTATTCTTTCAGGGCATCGAAGCCAATGAAGATCCCTTAGAAGCGGGGTTATACGGCAATACTTAGATTCACCAAAAATCATCTCCACACTTCTGCCCTGATGAGGGTAACGCTGTCCGAAATGTCGGCTAAAGAGGGAGGTAGCGCAACACGGCATAATACCCCAAAATTTATCACGATAATAAATGGCCGTGAAAATCTAAAATGACATCTAATATGGTAATGTATAAATCCATCGCGAAAACCGCAAATGTGTGCCAGCTGCCCTACACCAGGCATTCACAATTCCGGGCATGCTGTGAGACTGGAGGAGGTAAATTGGGGAAGGAGATGTAAAAGATGAAGGTTGGGAAGAACCCGAACATTTAGTTCGGATACATTAACATTAGGCATAAATCAGAATTAAATGTTTAAAACAGCAATGCCAGTCTATTTGATATTTCACGCTCCAAAGCTCATAATCGAAATGACAAAATTCACCTGTAGAAAATCGAGAAACAATATGCTGTGCAAATTTTCATGACTCCCGGAGTTTACCATTCGTGAATTTGGTGATTGTTGCCTCATAAAACTACGCTCATTCGAAATTACAGTACTCATTTTCAAACCCCGAACGAGCTTGGAAGTAATTATTTTGCGTAAGATATGTTATAAAACTTTGAACAGAATTTTTTACTTCAACCAAAAAGGCAAATATTTCAACTTTCAAAACAAATTTGACTGAAAAAATTTAAACGAAAATGCGAGATCAACAGCCGCAGAATTCAGAACTTCAAAAGTCTTATTGAAGCTTGTGAGCTACAATTTGCTAATTTTAGAAAGATACCTGGATATTTTTAGGTTACCCTAAGCACAAACCTTTTTTATATTACATCATTCCTTGCGCGAATCCTCTTCGTGTGGAATTCCCAATACCCACGACTGGTTGTGTGGTAAAATAATGTTACATTGAATGAAATTTCTAAAACATTATTTATTGTATTCAATTTTTCTTTAAATAACCTGAAAAATTTTTGTTATCCATTCCAAATAATTAAATTAAAATAAGAAATCTTGTATTGTAAATTGATGATTAATGTACAATTATAAAAAAAAACCAAACGTTTGGGGCCAGTGGGAATACAGCATCCCTTGTTGTGAGGATGAAGGTAATGGAGAGAGGAATTAGATAGGGAAGAGGAAGGTCGAAAAGAACCTGGCTGAATGTTGAATAAAGGCCACTTATTTCGTTGGTTTTTAGGACCTCTGTTGAAAAAAAAAAAATGGTAAAAGTAGGGAAATTTTAGAGTCATGATTTGAATCCAATGATTCAGAATCTGGGCTTTTACCGCTATATAACAGCGGCCATCTCACAAAAAGAGGGAAAAAATGTCCCAGGCTTATGCAGGTGAATTTACACCCAAACACCCACTCGCTTAACGTTGCCCCAGTCTCCGGTTGAGCCCATTATACATAGGACCATAAAGAATTTATAATCGGGATTTGATTTTTTAAATTATAGAATTTTCCTAATCTATTTATTTAAAGAATAGATTTTATCCATGGCTTTGCTCGCGTGGTATTACAGAGAAATTACTGTACAACGAATTTTCTCTTTCCGGGATTAATAGTAGCCTATGCTATTTCCAGTCTTACAACTATCTCTATGCAAAAAAATCACGTCGATAGGTCGTATCTTCGTTGCGACCTTAAGGAAAGACAAACAAACACACTTTAGTATTTATAATATTCGTTAGGATAGTTAGGATTAAATTTTTAAAAGGATTATGTAGTGCAATATTTTAGGATGCCGTGTGGTGGTTTTTTTTAGGAGTTGAAGGAGTGAATAAGGGTCTTGAAGAGATTGTTCCACAACCTAGTTGCTGAACTCAAAAATGAGTCATAGAAACGATCTGTTCTCATGTGACAAATGTCAACCGCGTACAAATAATAAGCTTTCGTTCGGCGTGTTTCCCGTCACTTTCTAGCACTTTAATGTTTAAATATATGTTGCCTTGCTATTTGATTTTTAGATTTTCACTGATTCACTATCCATGTGTCTATTCAAAAATATTATCTCCCTCTTTGCCTACATTACACTTGTTGCATCCAAAACTGCATACGAAAAACAGTTTCAAATGCGCTTGTAATGGTTTGTAAATACTAAACACTAATCGAGACGAAATAATATTTGCTGGAGTTAGGTGTAAGTGCAATTTCAAACCCGAACGCACCAACTGTTAGTGAAATATCCTATCCACCAGGCTATCGACCACCCATTTGATGAATGTTCCCAGTTCCTACCCAAAAATGAACCGAATAATTTAAATAAGAAATTAAATAGTTATTTTTGAACAATCTATTATTTCATGTAACATGGGCATCTCTGCTCCGGCTCAGCGCGGGTTTAACCAGCTTTTTGCATACCAAAATATGAAGCATCCCAAACGTTTCAATTTCGGCCAGGTCCGGTTCCACCTGTCCAAAAAGGAGACGGTGTAGGTATATTTAAAAATAATGAGGCTTGTTTGCATCGAAAAGATAAAACACATTTTTTGCTGTCTCAGACATTGTACAACCAATGTTTGGCAGTTAAAAAAACAAAATAAAGTATGCTTTAAATCTGGAAGTTTAAGGGGAACGCATGCGCGGCCCATTTCTGCCCGTTTCATACAAATCTTAGATTTGGATTTGAAATCAAAATACCCAACCAAACTGAAAAATTATTTTTGTAATCAAAAGGTGTATCAAATATCTAGTTAGGATGTGAGCTACTTTATTTATTTTTGCTTTAAATTATAAGATATAGGCCATTGAAGATTTTAGTGTTTCATTATTTTGGACGCAACTTAGGCAATTATTTGTGAGTAAAAGAAAAACATAAAAAAATAATCTTACTATATTTATTTTAAAAATACAATGAAAAATAAAGATAAAAATTCCTGAAAATGTATTTTTTGAGTAGTAATTTTAATATATAAACGACTATTTTTTATTCCGCGTAAATAGATAATTTGTATTTTTAATTTACACCCATCAAAATTCCTTTTTAAACGACTTCAAAAAGGAGGAGGTTCTCAATTCGACTGTATTTTTTTTTTTTTTTTTTTTTTTTTTTTTTTTTGTTTGTTACGCCAGAACTTTTGACTGGGTGAACCGATATTGATGATTCTTTTTTTATTTGAAAGCTGGTGCTTCCCATTTGGTCCCATTTTAATTTGGTCTAGTTCTGACAATGGCATCCATGAGAAAACCATAAAAGTCTTAAATTTGCATAAAGTATGTGCGCGACAAATGGACGAATAACTCAATATCACGCTAACCGATTTCAATGATTCTTTTTTTATTGGAAAGGATGTACTTCAATGATAGATTGATGAGAGTTTGGTTAGGTTTTGATTATCGGATCCATTACAAAGTAACGGAACTCTTCAATTCTTAGGAGCAAATTAACGAAACTCGGCCGAATCTCTTAATTTGACCCTAATGTCGTTATGGTCAAATTATGTCTGTCTTATATGAGCAGCGCGTTTAGTAGATCTACCCATATTCAGACAAATTAGTGTACTTCAGATTCACTAAAAATCAAAAAATAAGTAAAAATTTTAACAAAACAAAAAAACGACTTCAAAAATGCACTAAAAAGTAAATAAATAATTTCGTATTCTTCTACAACTTCATAATCGACTTACTTTTTCTACTCATCAATATGTAGGTACAATTGTTATTTTTGGAGCCGGTGTCAGCAAAGGTACCCGGCCCGGCGCGGCGTGTTTACTTGACAGCTCCCCTCACGCCGCGGCTCTGCTCTCGCCTCATCAAGTCGCTTGTGCGACACAAGCACGTCTCACCTATAACTATGTATGTAGTTACAAACCTACCATGACTGACACCGATTCCAAAAATAACAATTGTACATACATATTGATGAGTAGAAAAAGTAAGTCGATTATGAAGTTGTAGAAGAATACGAAATTATTTATTTACTTTTTAGTGCATTTTTGAAGTCGTTTTTTTGTTTTGTTAAAATTTTTACTTATTTTATACATTTTTATTTTATATTTCATCATATTTACATGATAAATATAGTAAAATATTTTTTTATTGTTTTTCATTTACTCACAAATAATTGCCCAAATCGCCTCTAAAATCCCGAAACATTCAAATCTTTAGTGGCCTATATCTTTTCATATAAAGCAAAAATAAATAAATTAACTCACATCCTAACTAGATATTTAATGTACCTTTTTATTACAAAAATAATTTTTCAGTTTGGTTGGGTATTTTGATCTCAAATCCAAATCAAAGATTTGTATGAAACGTGCAGAAATGGGCCGCGCATACGTTCCCCTTAAATGCAAGAGTATTTTTAAATCTACGGGAAGATGTTCACTATTTAATAAAACAAAAATAAAATGAAAAAGTACTTGGATTTAGGTACCAACGTAAAAGCTCGCACGATAGTCAATTCTGTAATATTGTATGGTGAAATTCGATCGACTCTCTCGATGTGGAATTTCCAGGTGAAAACAACTTTAATGTATATAGAAGCTTGCAGAATCATTTGCATCATATATGTCACATTATAGCGGCCTACACACGACACTGCATTTACTGACTGCAGAGAGCGTGGAGTTGACTGAACTAGCGCTGTATCGTTGCCGCTAGAACGAAACAGCGCTAGTTCGCTCAACTCCACGTTCTCTGCAATCACTGCCGCAGTCACTCAATGCAGTGTCGTGTGTAGGCCCTTTAAGCTAATGCCACAGAATGGGAATGTACATAGTCTAGTGGTTGTAAATTTCAAAGAAACTTAGAGTAAACTAGGCTTAGATACTGAATAAAGGGAAAAATACCTTTAAATCTCTCCCTTTCAGAAATATGCATATATGTAAATACCGCACAAGAGTCCCAAACGTCTGGAATCAGTGATACTTTGGCAACCCCAATTGGGGTATGTTGGGAGGCTGAAGGTAAGTGAGGAAGGATATGGGGAAGGAAAGGTGGGGATGTACCAAGCACTGCTAAATCCTTTTCAAGTAATGTTTCGATTCTCGATGGTGGTCTTACGCAAGGAAGATACTAAGAGTATCTTCCACTTTAGAACGGGCCGCAAATATAGTTTGTATTATTTTAAATTATTAAATTGTGAAATAACCCAACTAATCAAGCAAAACTGACTTGCGCACGCCGGGATTTGATCCCGCGACCTCCGGATTGCCAGTCGAGTGCTTTACCCCTCGACCACGGGAGCCGTCGAAAGGCCACTGAGACCATCTGGGCAAGCAGAACGAATTAACGAGGAGAGGAATGTAAGGAGAATACATTACGCAAATGTGAATGGTAGAAGACGGGGGCGCCCGAGGAAGACAAGGCACGATCAAGTCAACCGAACATTTAAGTCAGGCGATGTCAAGAATCAGATTATGAATATGAATGAAGCAATGAACGAGATTTTTGGCGGTCCAACTTCAACCATCCTCTCTGAGTACCCCTACAGGAAACGGCAAGATTGTGAGAGTATTGGGTGCGCCTTTTTATACGCAATCGCTATAGCATAGAAGTAAAAAATTAATGTCTTTTAAAAATGAGCGTAGGTAGGTACGTATGCACAATATGCAGGTTGGGCATGCACTAATTGTCTACGTTATTGTTATTATTATTTTTTTTTTTTTTTTTTATTTGAATTTTATTTTAGTAATTTGTACATTTAAGTTTACAAATTTCTAATTGATTATAATATTTCATATTGCAGTTTTTTTTTTTTTTTTTTTTTTTTTTTAATTATAATATTTTAAATTCACAAAATTTTTGAAATCACAAAATTTTTTGTTTTTGTTTTATGTAGCTCCTACAATCCATCTTGAACTTTTCAATTGGTGAGGACTTAAGAGTTTCTGGTAGTGTGTTATATAACTTAATTCCTTTGTACAGCAGACTGTTTTGCGTATTCGTTTTGTCCTTTTTGTTTAATCTTATTTCCTTGCAAGTCCTTGTGTAATGTCTGTGAATGTCCTTATTGTATACGATTTTATTTGTGAAGTATTTTGGTAACATGTTGTTTAATATTTTGTGAATAAATATCAACGTGTTCAAGGTCAGTATTTGTTTCACTGTTAACCAATTAAGTTCCTTTAGCATTTTAATTATTTTTGAAAATCTATTTCTTCGGAGTATTATTCGCATTGCTCTGTTTTGGAGAATTTGAAATTTATTCTGTTCTCTTTCATTACAAAGGAAAAGGATACTTGAACAGTAGTTGAAGTGTGGAGCAATAATTGAATTGTAAATGGTGATGGCGATTTTTCTGGAAATTTTAGGCCGAATTCTTCCCAAAAAAGATATCTTTTTGCCAATTTTCTTGTGGGTATATTTGGCATGTCTATTGAAGTTTAGTTTGGAATCTAATATGACTCCTAAGTATTTCATTTCAGAAACATTTTCAATAATTTCACCATCAATTTTAATTTTGCTTTCACTGGATGTCTTCTTATATCCAATCACCATACATTTTGTTTTTTTTTGTATTTAATTTAAGCTTATTTATTTTTAGCCATCTTGATACATCATCTAGTTCATTATTTAAAATATTTATTAGTTCTTCATAGTTATCTCCAATTAAGTATATAAGTGTATCATCGGCAAAAAGTCGTACTTTGCATTTTGAAAATATTTTCACCATGTCATTAATATAGAGTATGAACAAAAGGGGTCCAAGGACCGATCCCTGCGGTACTCCTAATTTATTTTCCATTGGTTTTGAGAATTGATTATTTATTTTTGTTACCTGTTTTCTGTCTTTCAAATACTCTTCTATTAATTTAATGGCTATAGATGAGAAACCAATTTCTTTAAGTTTTCTTATTAAGATTTCTCGATCTATAGTTTCGAATGCCCTTTGAAAGTCTAAAAATATTGCTAAGATAAATTTATTACTATTCATTCCTTCTTTCCATTCTTCGACAATTACGTTTAATGCTGTTTCACACGAGTTATTAGATCTGAATCCTGATTGCTCTTGGCATAGAATATTGTGTTTATCTAGGTATTGTAAAATTTGTTCTTTTATTATCACTTCAAGAATCTGCTCATATTTTGGTAAGGTGTTGATTGGTCGAAATTCTTCACATTTTCTGGTATTTTTAACCTTCGGAACAGGTATAATGGTAGATTGTTTCCATGACTGTGGAAATTTTCCTTCTTCAATCGTCTCATTAATAATATTTAATAGTGTAGATCCAATTACTGGAAAAGCATCCCTTATTATACTAATAGTTAATCCATCTGAACTATTCTTTGATTTAATTTCATTTAAGACTTTAAATAAATATTCTGCATTTATTCTTCTGAAGACCAATAATTCTTTGTTTGAATCGTTATTTTCATTTATGGAGTTAGCAACAATGTTGGGTATTAATTTGTTGATTTGAGTGATGCTTTCAATAAAATATTTATTAAAGCTATTAGCCATGTTTTCTTCGTTTATCTCTTTTGGGAAGTTTACAATTTTTATGTCGTCTTTGTTTTCGCCATGTACTAATTCTTTTATGCTTTTCCAAATTTTTTTGGGATCCCCTTCTTCTGAGTTAATTTTATTTTTTATGTACTCATTATGCGTTCTTTTTATGTCTTTGGAGTATTCGTTTCTCGCTTTTTTGTAGTTATCCCAATCCATAGTATTATTAGTAAGGCGTGCTCTTTTGTAAAATGTATCTCTATCGTGCTGCATTTTGCGTAGTTCTTTTGTGTACCACTTATTATTATTTATTTTATGTATCTTCTGTTCTGGGACTACTTCATCAATAGATTTTTTTAAGTTTAATATCATCTGGTCCGCTTTTTTGTTATATTCCATTTGATTTATTTCATTCCAATTAATAGCCTCCAAGGTCTGAATGAAAATTTCTTTATCATATTTTTTGTAATTTTTAAAAGTTATTACTTTTGTTTCTTTGCTGGAGTTGTATTTTTCTCTGTCATTTAATAGAATCTGAATGATGTTATGGTCGGTAATTTTAGGATTATCTAGTATATTAATATTTAAGTTGAATTTATTTGAGATTACAAGATCAATCACTGTTTTCGAGGTTTTGGTAATTCGTGTAAAATCTTTAACCAGTTGTTTCATCCCTGCAGCTTGAATAATATATTTCAATTTTTTTGTGTATATGTCTGCCTTTGCTTTGACATTTATATTAAAATCTCCAGCTATAATGTTTACATTTTCGTCTTGTAAATTTTCCATACACCATTTTTGAAAATATGTTAAAAAGTCGCACTTACTTGTGTTTGGCGATCTATAAATAACAGTATATGTACCTTTCTTGTTTCCTGTTTTAATGGTGATGGCTAAGATCCAACAAAGTTTTTCAATTTGCTGATTTGATATTACTTCATACGGGTATTTCTTACTTAAGAGAATCATCACTCCTCCTGTGTGTCGACTATGTGAGTTACAACGGATGGTATTATAATTTTCAAATTTTATTTCATTATCTTGAATATCTTCTGTCACATGTGTTTCGCTCATCATTAGCATAAATGGTTTCTTCTCTTCTAAAAGTATTTGGACCTCTTCGTAATGTGCAATGATGCTTTGTACATTTAGGTATATTATTTCATTTTTCTCGTAAACTTTTTTTATAAAAAAGAGATCCTGCTCATTTTCGCTTCCAATTTTCGTTTATAAATCGGGCATTCTCTGCTCATGGCTGAGTGACTACTATTTATTTTTAAACCTAATCTGTTATTTGTCATAATACAATTTACACACTGAATATTTTCATCGGTGCACTCTTTTAAATCGTGATGTTTGGCGCATTTTGGGCAAGATTTTAGGTTTCTGCAATCTACAGCCTTATGATTAAAACCATTACATTTAAAACATCTCATGATATTTAAATTGTCAAAGACCCTGCATCGGTCCCATCCGATATTTATTTTTTGTTCCTTTAACATCTTGTTGTATGTCTTTCCATCAACATCAGCATATACGGTGTAGCTGGTTTGATTTCTTATATTTTTTGTTTCTTTTACAAATGTTACTTTTATTTTGGCGTTTTCTTCAAAAATAAATTCATTTTGTCGTTTTATTTTTATTTCTATCTCTTCAAAAGAATATTTTTCAGTTAAGCCAATAATTTTATTATTATTATTATTTTATTATTATTCATATTATTCATAATTAATGAAAATAATTCCCATTTCGGTTGTGACTGTCTATTTGTAACTCCGGTTCAATGAACTATATAACTTTTGCTTTGTGTCATGTTCAAAATTAGAAGTGTTTGTTTGGAAAATTCAGGCAAGCGATAAAGCCCTTGCCTATAATAATATAAAACATTTTAACAGAAAATTATATTTTTTGGCATTTTAAAAATTGGAACTGATTTATCTAGAATTCCGATTATTATCCGTGATTTTTCACGGGCCTGTGGTAGTTCAAAAAATTACTAGGAATTTTTTACGTGAACCGGTTTTATATGCAATAATTAGGTACATAAACAACGATTAGTCGCTTAGCAACTCTTGAGATTTAGACCTAGAACAGTGGTTTTCTGTCGTGACTCCTGATTGGTGATTGAATGCAGAACTATTCTTTAAGAAATTGCTAACATCAGTAAAATATCCCTGATCTGGGTACCAGGACGTAAAATGACGGCAAAGAGCGGGCTGAAGAACTAGCAAGAAGAGGAGTGAAAGCACCATTTGCGGGATCCGAGCCGGCCGTAGGAGTATCAATCTATGTACATACTGAACGGAGGATCAAATCCCAGCACTAGAAGGATTGGGAGAGAGCACTCCGAATGTGGCAATGCAAATTATCGAAAACGGATCAGATCCTAGACGACCCAGGCAACATGGACAGAAACTCACTGAGGAAACTGATAGAACTACTAAATGCCATCTCAGGGGACACATGCAATTGTCGGGAGCGGAAAGCACCATAAATGTAGGAAATGTGAAGAGGATGAAGAGACTTCAATGTCTCTAAACCTATAGTGCCAATGCCCTGCCCTGGTGGGAACAAGGCTCGGATACCTGGAAAGACACTTTGTGGAACCAAAAGATATAGTAATGACAACCCCGGTGAACTTTATAAAATTTTGAAACGAATGAGGTATAATAGGAGATAGCACAATGGGCCTTCGGGCTAAGTGCTCACGGGAACTATAAAAGGTAAATCGTCTCCGATCTTTAAAAAGGGCAATCATTGGCGTAACTAATCTAGTCCTTGAGAGAGATCATACGTGACGTCGTCGTTCTAGTATCTTCTGTTTTTTTTTTTTGCATTTTAAAACAAGACGCTAAGAAGGAAGAGGACGATCGTCGATGACGTCCGTACGAACTCTAACTGGGACTAGTATGATATGGAATTTGTCCATACAAATAAAACTTTGGATTTTAAAAAATTGTTTATCCGTTCATCCTCCTCAGGCCGACTCCACAATTAACTATATCAAGCTGTACTAATTTGAAAATGTTTGTTCACCCTAAGCTAAAAATTGAACCCGAGCGTACCATTCTGTTAAGAAAATCATATTTCCAAAGAGATTTTCATTATTGACACATATTATATTATATTTTAGAAAAACATATTTTTTAGGTAGTCATGTCGAAATAAAAATCCAATTTACTTGGATATTCATTAAATAATATGTTATATTGCATATGTATGCAAATTGCGAATAACCCAGCATATTATTATGTTTTCGATGCCATTAACATTTTATTCAATATTTATGTGAGTGATGAATTTGAGAGTGAATCACTTTATTATACTAGGTAATGGAATTCTCAATTAGTCTCAAATGGGCAATCCCAATTCTTGGAATATTTGCGTGGAGTGGAATTAACTAATACGTGTAAATTGCGCTAAGAATCCGATAGTTTATTTATAGTCGGTAGTTGAAGCAGGGCTGACACACTAACGCAATATTTTTTTTTCATAGAAAGACATATTTTTACTCTCTTTTCTTATTCTGATTTGTTTATTCTATGAAGCTTTCCTTTACGAATAATTAACCAACTGGAATATTTAAAAGATAGAACAACCTTATTAGGGTACGAATAATCATTATCATTACATAGTATAAAATGAAGTCGCTCAAAATGTATGTGCGCATAGATCTTTTAAACTACACAACGGATTTTCATGCGGTTTTCACCAATAGATAAAGTGATTCAAGAGGAAGGTTTATATGAATAATGCATGCTTATTATTATTATTATTTTTATTTTTTTTTATTTATTTATTTTAGCATACAAAATATAATATACATTTAGATAATGTAGTAATTTGCGTACATGTTTATTTTAAAATACGTTAATACCACTCTTCCATGGAAGCATTAGCTTGTGTCTGGAAGAGTAGTGTACATTTTTAATGCTATATTTAAGTTCTTAAATTACAATGTGAATGTAAAAAACAATAAGTTGTAAGTTCGGTGATATGTAATTAGTTGCTAAAAACAATACAAAATTTAACTTATTTGAAGAACAGAGTATCACTTGGAAACTGAGTTATAAGTAGTTGTTCTTGAGATTAGATTAGTCGGAAACTTTTTTTTTAGTTTTTTTTTATATTATCTTTAAAATATTTTTTAACAGTGTTTATTAATTGGATTTTATCAATAATTTTTCTAATTTCATCCGGTAATCGGTTGAAAATAAGTCTTCCTTGATAAGTATAATAATTTTGTGCAAAGGAAGTGTTTAATTTTGGGCATGAGAAAATATATTTATGTCTAGTACGGTTTTCAGTTATAAATTGATATTTTTCTTTTTCTTTTATAGTTTGAATCAATGCATTTCTATTGTATAGATCTTGGAAAGATGGTACTTGGAATTCCTTAAATAAATGTTCCGTTGGGTAGTCAGAAGGTTTTTTCAATATGATTTTAATTATTAACCTCTGCACAACTTCAATTGGGGAAAGATTAGTTTTGTATGCGGATCCCCAGCTAATGATAGCATATTGTAAAGTTGATTGAACCAAAGCGTAATATATTAGATATAAGTTTTTTACAGATAAAAAATTTCTGATTCTTAAAAATATATAAATCAATTTTCTAATTTTTTTTACAACTTGACAAATTTGTTCCTTCCATTTCAAATTTTTATCGATAATGACTCCTAAATATTTGATTGTGTTTGTTGTTTTTAATATTGTGCAGTTTTGGATACAATAATTTTTACTATGTGTTTTGGAATTATCATGGATGATGATGTCAATGTTTTTAGGGGTATCATTTTTGTGTATTGCAAATGGAATTACAAATGTTTTATCACCATTTAGTGATAGTAAATTTACGTCGAAGAAATTCTTTAAAATATTGATGTCTTCGGTGGCTTTAAATGATATTTTTCCCAAGTTTTATCGCTAATTATTAATACCGTATCATCGGCATATAAAGTAATTTGGCCATGTAGTGGTTGAAAAAAAATGTCATTAACATATATGGTGAAAAGGATTGGTCCGATTACTGTACCTTGAGGGATTCCAAAGTCTGATATTTCTTTCTCGCTATTAATCTGATTTATTTTTACGACTTGCGGTCGATTTTTTAGGTAGTTCGAAATCCATTTAATTGCATTGTCTTTTATACCTATATTGTTTAGTTTTTTTAGTAAAATCTCATGGGATATACTATCAAAAGCTTTTCTGAGATCAATAAATACACCGGCACATTTTTCACCTTTATCCAATGATTCGTTGATGTATGAGGTTACATTAGCAATAGCATCTTGTGTGCTGAGTGACTTTATAAAACCAAACTGGTTTTTGTGAAGAATTTTATTACTTTCTAGGAAACTAACTAATTGATTTTTCACAATTTTTTCAAAAATCTTTCCAATGTTTGAGATTAGACAAATTGGGCGATAGTTAGTTACTTGTTGAGGATCACCAGATTTATAAATAGGTGAAATAATTGTATTTTTATAGTTTGTCGGAAATATTCCCTCTGATAAACTTAAGTTTATCAAATGAGTAATTGGTTTCACCAAATGAATTTTCATGGATTTTAGAAAATGTACTGTAATAAGGTCAAATCCGGGAGACGAACCTCCTTTCATGCCTTCTATTATTTTTAAAACTTCACTTTCTGAGGTTTTTTCAAATTTTGATAAATTACTATGATTTTGTACATTTTCAATCGTTTGTGTTTTCGGGTTAAAAGATTTATTGATATTTTTCACAAGATTTTTTCCTACATTAGCAAAAAAAGAATTAAAGATGTTTGCACAATGTTTAGGTTGATTATTAGCATCTATGATTTTATTTTCATGTTCAATGTATTTTATTTTTTGTGTTTTTTTAGTGTTATCCATGGCTAAGTTAACTGTTTTCCATATTTGTTTATTGTTATTGTCTGTAGAAAGTATTTTATTTTTGAAATAGTCTTCTTTATTTTGTTTGATACAGTTTGTTAATTTATTTTTAAATTTTTTGTAAAAAGTGTATGCTTTTTACAAAAAATATAGTAGAGAAAAGTCGAGAAATTCAAACATTCATATATAATAATAAAAAGTATACAACTGCTGATCCCGTACAAGTGCGCCCTATTGTTGAACGTGATAGGGACCTTTGGATTTCAATCTTTAGAGCACAGACGCCGGGCGGGAATGCTGTACTTATTCTACCAGTATTTCAATTGAAGATACTCCCTGGATCTAGCGTAATTGATCCCTTCGGCACCGCTGCATAGCAGGGAAACACAACATTTGTTCACGGTTGATGAGTTCAACAGCTCAACTGTAGAATGATTTTCGGCCCCTATTTTTCCTCCCCCCTATAACATAAACTCTTCAACTCTTCGAGTCCCATATTCATTTCTTCCTTTCCTGAAAAAGACCCTCCATAAAAAATCCGCAAAGATGATACAGGTCCTGAGGGAAATTATTCGTCCACACCCTTAAATTCTTAATAATGTAATAATATTCGCAAATGTGGCGGATCCATTTAAATGCATGGAAGGTAGGTACAAAAAGGCTGTACTTATACATGTTTTGCATGTACTAATATCTATTATTTTTATGCCCTTCAAGAGTTTGTATTCATTTTATACTTTCTGATGTCATTGTATGATCAAATGCCACACTTAGTTCATTCAAATTAATATTTCTAGAATTTTCTTATAAATATATCTTATAAACTCTGAAGTGCATCTTTTGTTGTATATTTATACCGTTTCCATGACAACTCAAAAAAAGTGGAATTTGAACACGACTTTTAATGAATTTTCAAAGGAGGTAATGAACCTAACCTAACCTATAAATTGTTTTTCTTTTTCAACACTTTTAATGACTTTTCAAAGGAGGTGATGTAGTTGCAGGTTGTTGAGTTATCCGGTCACCGTTTATATCGATGTTATAAAAAAAAAAAAATTCTTTATGTGTTATTTTGTATTCAGATTTCGTAAGCTGTATGTTTTTCGCGCGTCCCTGCCTTCAACTGTTATCTGTTTCACCTTTAAGTGGCATCTTCATAAACAACGCTATAAATTATGTTATTTCTCGCGCGAGGGTCAAAAATCTGCGAATTATTCAATGCGACCAACGGGCGACAAGGCGCCAAAAACAGCACAGAGCATCCGGTCTGAGATTTAGTCATATTTCTTCTACTCGTACACTGAACGGCATTCCTCCGTGGCACTCTTTTATCACAAATAAAGTACTTTGAGGATTCACATTTAGCGACCTTGGTACGGTAGCAAGGTCGAATCATAGAAACAAAAATAAACTAGGTAGAGTGGATTTATTTTTCAAGAGTCATAAAGAACCCCTACCACTGTTTTTGTTTGTGTGAATCATTTGTGTTTTTTTTTAATGTGGTTAGTTTTTGTTTTCCTATTATATCTACATATTCAAATCTATTTTAAGGTTTAGATTCTAATTGCTAGTGTAGTCGAGTTTCTCTAGAATTGTTTTTGCACTCTAGAATTGTTTTGTAATTTGATTCCATTGTAGAAGTAACAATAATACATTTTGTAAATTGTACGTTTGCGTAATTGACAATATTAATAAAGGTAGCTGATAATATTCGGACTAATATAGGGAAATAAAACAGTGCCAGAAGCATAAATGATGCGCAAGTGAAGAAGAATTTTGGTACGCTCGAGAAAAAAATGGCAAGAATATGTCAAATGCTACAAAGGGTCTGGTGGTGTCAAAAGTAGGACAAAATATTAGTACGCTATGGTTTCTTAATCTGGATGGAGTTTTAATTCCTAGTTATTTGACATACTCACAACTTGGACGTTCTCCGTTTATCTCATTATTTGTGTTAGGAGGGGGTTAAGGGTCACCCATTCGGATTTTAAATGGCCGGTGACAATGTCTTGTTTTAAAATATAAACAAGGAAGAACTTGAACATTTGTATGACCTTCATTTACAAAAAAAAAAGATTTTGATGAAATTTCACTATTAAAAACTTAAACGACCAATGTGATAACACCTGACCCGAATCGCCATATATTATAGCCATGACCTCCTGGACTTATTTTGGTTATGCAGTTCCATTGATATATTGTAGGTTAACATAAAGTATTCCTTTCAAGACGTGTTATCTAATGTCAATAATAAATAAATATGCTCTGCCACTCCTGTCCTATGTACACCACAGCAAAGGTTTCAAAATATTACAAATTACATTGCAGATTTTTTGACTTGCGGAATGCGAATCTGCGTGTGTCTCATAATCATGTTTGTAATATAATACATTATAACAACATAGCATTGTCATATTCGCCAACTTTCACACCACGCCTGAAGATATGATGAAGAGTTGGCCAATAGATGTTGTTGCTTTTGATTGAACTATGGCTTAGCTAAAGCGCGAGGAGATGGTGAAATTCAGTCGGCTGGGCCAGAGCATGTGACCTAATGTCCAACACTTGTCAGCCGAGGAATTTTAATGTTTCGATCGATGGCTCCAGTGAAATGGGCATAGCACCTTGTTTTGATTACGTGAATGTGGGTTTTGAGAGGCTTTAAGAGCCCGTTTGATAGCAGAATACGTAAGTTATGAGCGCAAAGCCGGATCTGTATTAAGATGCCGTAAACAAATTTGCAAACAATTTTTATGTCGCACTGTCCGCAATAATCTGGCGCCTAGCTGTGTTATTCATAACCTATAAATTGTGTTGCATATATTAGAGTAGAGATTATTCTATTAAGTTCAGCGTCAGTAGAAGTCGATCCAATATCCTAGCACGCTTGCGAATTAATTACATATAAAGTTTCCCAGCAATAAATTTATTAAAACTTGTGTACCAGTCTGAAAATTACCGTAACAGGTCGAAACTGGTCCGGTCTACCAAATTATCAATAGTAAAACGAATTTTTTTTATTTTTTTTTTATCAAAAGTATACAATACAGAATATAGTATATTATATAAAGCATTGTACTCCCAGGAGTTAATAAACTCATTGCGGGAATGATACGCATTACATGAAACATATAGCTGTATGTATTAAATGGACATATGATGGGGACATACACAACATTATTATTTCAGAAAGTCATTAATAAGATGAAGTTTGAGCATGTTAGTTTGGGTCTTTTTACATTGACTTGCACATTTGATCTCGTTGGGTAGTTGATTATATTTTGTGTGAGCTATGTATTCTAGGGATCTTAGTCCATATTTTGTTGATTTGATTTTTGGTATATGAAGTTTGTTGTGATTTCTTGTGTTGTGTTGGTGTACGTCGCAATTGTAATATAGTGTAGTGTTGGAATGTGCCGAGTGTTGAATTACTTGTAATATAGTTTTCGTTATTTCAAAAGTGGGAATGGTATTAAAAGGAAGTATTTGGGTGTTTCTGTAGATGTCTTTGACATGTGTGTCCCAAGGTAAACTGAAAATATTTCGCAGGGCTCTATTTTGGACGACTTGGACTTCTGAAATCATTTTTTTTGTAGCAAATCCCCAGATTCCGGCGAGATATATTAGATGTGAGTGAATCATAGCATGGTAAATCGATTTTAATAGAGAGGGAGGAAGTAACCCGCGAAGTCTATATAAAACACCAGTTATTGGAGTAATTTTGGATAGAACATGTTTAAATTGGTGATTCCATGTGAGTTGTGAATCAATGAAAAGGTCAATTTAATTATGGTTTTATTCAATTATTACAATAGAATTCTTTTGCAAATTAACGATTTAAAAAAAGAAAAAATATTGTACAGAAGAAATCATCATAAAGATGCTTTGCCTGACGGTCCGAGATAATTTGAATGCGTGCTTAGAAATATATTACAGCTAGATACTTACATAAATGCAAAGGAAGCTTTTGTTGTAATTGAGCTCAAAATCAAATTCGACCTTATTACGAATGAGGAGATGCGAAAAGGATGCTAAAATGATGTAAGCATAATGAGCCAGATTTTAAAAAAGCGGAAAAATGGTTTATTTGAAATATGTAGAGTACATAGACGAAGAATGGAACGTTGTTAGATTATAAGTGCATGGAAGATGAAGTCCCCTGGTAGTAATGGCACGATCAAGTGAATGTGGCGCGGGAGCACAATCGAAGCCAGAATTAAGTTGGCCTCTCAAAAGCTGGGCATACTGAACAGGGTTCGCAGATTCATTATTAGTACACAACTGCTAACCCTGTATAAATCGCAAGTGCGCCCCATAATAATAATAATAATTGGATAATTTGTAGAGCGCCGTTTTTGTGAAAAATCACCTCAAGGGCGCTTAAAGGGCGGTTGAATTTGGCAGCCATCTCTGGTCCGGAGCCCCAAAATGCCTGAAAAACCCTAGATTGTGCCGAAACGGGCGGTCCGTTTGATAGATTCTCCTACCTTAATAAACGGATTGCAATCTTTAGACCACAGGCGTCGCGTCGCCGTCGGATGGGAATGCTTGTTCCCTTGTTCTACCGGTATTTCAATGGAAGATAGTCCGAGGAACTAGGGTCATTGATTCCTCCGGCACCGGTGCACGGTTGGGA
Source organism: Limnephilus marmoratus (assembly GCA_917880885.1). NCBI lineage: Eukaryota > Metazoa > Arthropoda > Insecta > Trichoptera > Limnephilidae > Limnephilus > Limnephilus marmoratus. The sequence goes on from OU862917.1 coordinate 47,910,940, forward strand.
AACATACCAACATTTGTCACAAGAGAACGGATCGTTCTTGAGTTAAACGGATAATCTGCATAATGATTTACCAGCCTCTGTGTTTCCCCTCTACTACAAAGTGGGTTCTCTTCAAGACCTTTCCACAAAAAGACCCTCCACACAACATCCCCAAAGATGACGTAGGCCCTGAGGGAAATTATTTTCTTTGGACCTCCTGTGTGGATTATAAAAAATCAAATGCTTTAGTTGGGCCACGTCAAAAGTCAGAAAAAACAAATGTCAAAAAGGAAAATAAATGATGCCAATACAGCGTTGAACGTACGGTATTCCTTATAACTTGGGTATAACTTATAATTTTAACAACAAATTTTACTATTACTGCTAACCAACAGATTGGGAAAAACCCCAGAAAAGTGTTAAAACTTCCTCAATGAAATTAATAAAGAAAGACGTTAAAAGCGTTTAATTAACCTATTAGATAAATTAAAACCCGTCCCTTTTTAGATTCTATGGACGGATTGCAATTATTCAATCTGCGTAGAATTCTAGACGCACCTCGAATGCTAAACACCTCATAGCAGAAGTACACCGAAAACACATTAACGTCACCACAACATGTCCATTAGTCATAAATTCATTAGGATGTTGATGAACAATTTTAAATGATTGCTTACGTAGGGTCGCCGTCTTAAAATAACTATTTAATCAATAATACATAATATTTGTTTGCTAAATAAGGCAACGACACACTAATTGACCGGTTTGGTTTTTCCGCCACCCTTTATTATACCTCACTTTATCTGAAGCACCATTATCTGTGTACGTTTCTTCTCATTTTGGGAGTGCGACAACTGTGATGTGGCACTTCTTCTGCCTACGATTCTAGTCCATTTTCGGCTGCGCCAACTGTGATATTGACGCAAAATAATGATAGTGGCGGTGGTTATCAAGTAAATACTTTATTTAGGAAAAAGGTATATGGGTGGGTAGGAATCTGGGGGTCAGTGTGTCCAGGAGTGACGGACGTATGAATTCATTCCTCTACTGGCGATGGGTCCAGACAAGCCGGCTGGAGAAATTGAAAGGTTTCCCTCAACCAATCTGCCACGCAGTAGTGAGCACACGCTTCCACCACCAAGACATAGACAAACCTTACCCCATGAACCCAGGCACCACAGCTAAGTTACCAAACACAGCGAACAACTTGAGGCGACCTATGGCAGGGATGTTGATTATCCAAAAAATGGTTCACTTGGCGGCAGTACCCACGCCCGCCTCCCAAATTGTGATGTAAAATGTACAACTATGTTTTTCTTCCACTTTGTAGCCTGTTGTATTTACAACTATGTTTAGATCTCCAGACAACCCTTAATTTTGCAGGCTTATTAAAGAAGCCTGTTTGGTATGGAGCCGTCCTAGTTTAATAAATCTTGTTATTGACATATTGACACTGTCAAAACATTAAAATGTTATTTGAACAACAAAACCGTCCATGTTTTATTGAGAGATAATAATATAAAAACCTCCACCACAATAAAGCAATTTATTCCAAAAATAACACCGATACGCTAATTTGTGAATCCGTGTTCCAAGTCAAACCGAAACGCGGGGTTGGTATTCGAATCCGCATTCTCTGGGTGTATAAACTGTATAAGCTAATGCGGTACCAGTTTACCTTCCTGCGTCACCGGCAATCAATGGCATTAGTGAAATGGAAATAAATTACACCTTGTTTTGATTACATGAATGTGGTTTTTCAGAGATTTCTAGACACCATTTAACGTCTGCATACGTAAGTTATGGACCCAATAACCGGATCCGAGCGAAGAAGATCCCGTAAACAAATTGAACACGAACGAAGCAAACAATTCGTGACGTAGTTCTCTCCAATATTAAATGGTGTTCGGTCGAGTGGAGGCTCCATTAGAGTCTGACTCTTGTGTTGATAAGACGTGCTTGAGAACCAACCTCCAAACAAACTTAAAAACTTAATTCATACTCTATTTTGAAGATTAACTCAGAGCTAAATAAATTTAACCCTAAAAATACTGCTCAAAAGTGTTTTTAATTTTTCAGTTGAAAGTGTATACATTTATTATTAAAATTTGATAGCTTCTTGAACTTAATAAGTGATATATTGTTATCATCGTGTTCTGTGTCAATAACTAGATAATCAGCAACAGCTGTTCATCTCCAATTAAATTGAAGGTTATTAACTAATATTAACAATGAAGATGTTCGTCCAATTGTGCGTCCTGTGTGCCGTGGTGTTCCTGGGAACAGAGGCGAGTGTATTCTTCGAGAGAAATACTAAAGATAAATGTAAGTCAACAAACCTTCATACCATTCTCCAAAACCCTTCAAAATCTTCATTTATTAAAAATTACAAGATAAAATGCGTAAGATCAGCATCGGTCGATTAAACATCTCTACTTCTCCTTACGGTATAAGGGTAGTATTTCATAACTTGTGATCAGTTTTAATAGTATATCATTGCTATCATCTGAATAGTATCAATTGTTTAGCCTCTCCACAAAAGTAGCTTTTGTCAGATTTACATCCCTTGTACTCCCTTGTACTGCCTATACTGTGTTTACAAAGAAGAAATTTTTTTCTGGAACGAACCAATTATTAATTAGACCGCCTAAACATACTCATATTATACAGTTGCAGTGCAAGTACGTTTAGAGAAATATATAATTTGCGATTTAAATATTTGTTTAATTTCTTTGCATTTGCATGTAATTAGGGTTGGTAATGGAAATAAAACTGCAACTTCATGCATTAAGACACTAGATGGATCTTTTGAGACATCTATTCAATTCTTTAGAAGAAAAAGGTTGCTTCTCATTAAACAGAAATCAAAATTATTATTATTATTTTCACGTTAAAGCATGACATTATTTAAAAGACTTTTCTGAGAAATCTATCCGATAAATCGATTATTATGTTTTTTATGACTATTAAAATCCATCATTACGCCTCTTTGATCGTTCTTTTGTGCAATAATTTAAATATGTAGACAATGGAAATCTACAGAGTATCGTAATAATTATTAGTGTTTAACTGACACATATTGTATTGTTTTATAAACACCTCCGCATTCTGAGAAAAATCCAAATGATTCATAGCGAGCATCGCAATCCATCCAAATACGAGTATAATTATATGGATTTCCAAAGACTAGGTCATTACCCGTCTTCAAACAGGATACAGCATGAACAATTTGGAACCATTACTCTCAGAATAGAGTCACAAATCACGATTGTTGAATCATTCTTGTACAACTTGTTCAATGCAGATATTGCAGATCCTAGCGATAATTTTTTACCTTTCCACTTGTTCTGCAAACTTGGCGGGTGATGGCATGGACCGAGGAGTCTGACTAATCCCGTGTTAATGACGCATCTCGTTCCCATTTTGGATTAATTATCATTACTAATAATGATGTGATTTGATCGCCGAGTTCGTGCGCTCATTATCATTAAATTATAATAGCAAATGAATCATTTAAACGTAGAAGAACATCCAACTTAGTATCGATGGCGGACTTCTTAAATGTTTCCACGTTCAGACAAGATGAAGACCAAAGACCTCGCATAGGGGTAAAAGGTCGTACAAACCTAATTATAGAAAAAAAAACAAAGATAATTTTAATTAACAGTGGTTACATGTTTTAACCAAACTAAAAACTAATTAAACTTATCTTTTCTTGTTTATGATAAAAATACATCTCGGTAAAATATTAAAAATAAATTGTTTTTCTCGCAATAACAATAATAACATCAATGTTATTGAACTCTACTTATTTTGAACTCAACGTTCAACATTAGCATCGATTGTAACATCTCTTATTGGACAACCAGGATATGTTTTATTGAAAAACAAAAACAGATTGTAACTAAATTTTAAATAAGTACCTACGTGTGCAGCCATTATAAATAACACCAAGGGCACTTCTAATAAATCCAAAGCATGCTGATAGTTTAAACAAAGAAAGAATTAACAAAATTAAATATTAATTGTATCAAGTATCACAAATTAATTTTTTTTCTTCTTTTATTTCAGATAACACTGGGATGTGCTTTTCAACGGTTTTCCAACGGTCGATAAAAGTTGGAAAATCTTATCCAACCCCCAACTGCGGTGAAATGTACTGCGATGAAGACTATATCATTTCTTACGCTGGGTGAGTTATTTGCTAACTATTTCTCTATAATCAATATGAACAGCGAATACCATAATATATCTCTCATTAGAAACAACACCAAAACTCTTAAGGATGAATATTTAGTCCACAAAACAATTGGTATTTCAAAATTGGCAACAGTTTAAAAATTTATTGAAAGAATAATGAAATAATTTTACTTTGTATAAACCACTTATTTGATATGCAAATCCAAAATATGTCAAATTAGTATAAGCTTTCCCTGACGAAGGAACGTTTGTTCCGAAACCGGTCGGATTTGCATATCAAATAAGTGGTTTATACAAAGTAAAATTATTTCATTATTCTATAATGGATAACCACAAAGTAATAGCTACATTCAAAAATATTTATTGAAAGTTTTAAAATTCAAAAGCTTTGTACACGTATTGTGGTGATTTATTCAGAAACGTGTTATGGTAGTAATCGAAATTATACGGTTGATATTATTTTTGAAAATTTTGACACGCAATTTTGTTTTAATGATGCCCTCCTTTCCTACGAGCGCTTTAGTCATGCAAAGATTAACAATTTACGCCACTCTATTTCATTTAAATTTGGACAACACTTTTCGCAATAACACCGAGATGTACCTATGAGTATTAATAGATTTGTTTTTCACGATACAATAATTGAACACGTTTTAGTAGTTGTTTGAAAACATCAACAACAAAAAATGACTATAAGTGGTTGGTCATAGTAAATATATAGTAGAACAACTCGTTTGGTACATTAGCGTCAAAAATAATCTTAATTGGTGGAAACATGTGTCTTTTATTACGCCCATTATGTCTCTCGCACCTTCGGATTTAACCATCAAAGGTATAATTTAAGCCCTAGACCGGTCTTTTGTATTTAAATATAATCCTCAGCTGCCAAGATCAAGTTTTTTATTTCGTTTTCAATTTGCTAATGATTCTATTTTCCTCGTTTGCAGGTGTATAGCTGGCAACATTCCTAAGGACTGCGTAGAAACAGAACAAGTCAAAAAACTTTCCTATCCGGCATGCTGCCCGATCAACTACTGCTTTAATGACATCAGTGAAAATCAGGACGAAGGGAGCCTCATCATCTAAAACTAATATTTTTGTCTTTGAAGAACAAAAATCATACTATTAACCACCTCCGAATCCGGAAACATCATGAGCTTGGTTGATGTGTCAACATTTTTTATCTATATGGAGCCCATCGACAAACCATAAGCATGAAAAACCTTCGATGTCCAGTGAAAAATACAAGAAGACGTACTTCTTGATGTGTTTTATGATGAATAGAAGAAGTAGAAGTCAACTACGACGATAAAGTACAATTTATTCAAATTGACGGAAGTTAAGAAGAACGGAATTTTTAACCAATCCAATCCAATTGATCTATTGACCTTTGGTACAGAAACGCCTAGATGAGGTTGCATAATTCAAAAGTAACCCTTCTCAATCCTTCAAGATCTCTCCCGAAAACGTGTCCATTCTGAATAACTTATCTGCAAAATATCCTTCGTGGCATGTGGAGAGGTCGACCGTAGTTTCTCACTGTCCAGAAGTCTGGATTAATAACAGGACACAAGATTTCTAGAATCGAACAGCGATGAATTTTTCCGTAGATCATTTGTAGTAATCCGACGTATTAAACTCCCACCTTTTAAAGGCTTCGCATGGTAATATATTATTAGCTAAGGCTGTCGCATCCGCGAGTAGTTATCTCGAACGCGGTAAACTTGAAACTCGTTTGCATACAACATAATATAATCGTCGAACCTCAGTTGAAAGGTCAAGCGAAGAATGGAAGTGGTCGACAGTGATTGATGAAGTGGGTTAAATAGGCCACGGCCAGTTGATGAGACTGATTTAGATAATAATGCTAATTCACGAATAATTATAATATTGATAAAGGCGAGCAACCCACGTGGGCACCGGGCGCACGAAACATCAATGTATGTCCTAGTAATGTTAACTGTTTAGTGAATCAAAAACTTTGAGCTGAAATTTCGAGACTAAGAACAAATTGGTCAACTGAAGCTTACAATGACGAGTCAAAGTTTATCCCGAAATCTCAAATTATCATTTCTGCTTCTGCTTGTTCGAAAATGAAAAACATTACTAGAGTAGTTAGTTCATAAAATTACGTTTGATATTTATTTGACCAGTTGATGTTTTTTTTACTTTGAGACTTAAAGATCTCTGTTTTGCAGAGTTTTAAAAAAAGGTTCGAAATGTTACAAGAATAAGTTTAATTATTAGTCAAATAACCAAATACCTAAATATTAAGGACTTTCCTATTTCATAAAATTAGTTGTATCCAACCTATTCCTGTGAAATTCGGGTATTTATTTATTCACTAAATCATACAAATTAATCATCTTCCATAATGTTAAAAATGTTATCTATGTTATTTAATCTTCCTAAATGTATTTAAAATCATAAATTAAAATATCATTATATTATAGTAATTTATTTTCAAGGAATAAAACATATTATATTTCCTGATACCTATAAATTGTTTAATTTACACATCCTTATTGTGAAACGAACACATTACATTGATGTGATTATCATTAAATTAAATAAGGGACCTTCAACAATATCCATGAATTATACAAATCACTGTTTGCAAATTACGTTTTGCAATTTAATTTTGTAATATGGATTCATATTCGAAGTGAACGATTCTGATGAGTTAGAGCTGCTAATAATAAAAAAAACTCTAGATCTTGGAGAGAGGCCTGAGCTGTTAATTGTTGAGGAAAGAATACCTACATTTGTAATCATCGTCAACGCTACAATCCTTAACCCCTCGAGAATTTTTGGAAGATGTTTCTCTCAGATGTCAAACACCCGTAGAGTATTTATGGGAGATATTTCTCCCAGTCTGATAACGGACTCATTATATTCACGCTATCTCATTTTGTATTACGGTGAGATGATGTATGATTTAAATAGTGAGAAAGACATGTCTTTAAGTTTGTCGTTTAAAAAATAACATGTTTCAAATAAATGAGAACATTCATTTATTTAAAATGTCAAGTCACAATGTGTTTGCTTCTTTTGAAAAATTAACATATTTTCAAATTTGTATACGATATATGATTATTTGTAATTAACTAAAAACTGTATGAGTATTTCATCAGCTTTCAAAACTGTATTTTATTTTAAAATACCTTCAAAACAAGGAATTTATCTGGAATCGAATGTAATAAGCAAACGTTTCCTGCGCAATCAGCATTTTGACAGTTCACTTAAGAGAAATATGTACGAATACTTTGCAAAATATTGGAGACTCTAGGACAGACATGCCCAACCTGCGATTTTTGAATTTTTTGAAGATTTGAAAAATTGAAGATTTTTTTTGGCCCAAAATGAAATTTTCAGTTTTCTATGTTTTGGATTTTTTTTTCATACAAAAAAGAATAAAACGTTTTTGTAAATTTATTACTTTTAAATAATATTTTGTGAAATTAGAACTTTCTTGTCATTAAACCTTGGATTCTCGATGGGGGTTTTGATTCATTGCTTAAACAGCCAGGCGCATGGCCGCACTAGAAATATATTTTCGCAAGCAATTCTAACCAGTATATTTTTTTCGCACAGTTCTCAGAAGATCGAATGCAAGTGACCTGATTTTAATAAGTGAAGGTTGAGTGCATGTGACACATAGACGCGTGTATAGTGGAGAGAAAGAGAGTGCCATTTTTTATTTATAACCCGCCAAGGACAATCAAGTGTAATAAAGTATTAGTGGTTCGTTCCCTTAACATTATGATGATTATTTATTACATTATTTACGATGATTGGTGACAACAAACAATTTAGGTTGGGTACCCATGCTCTAGGGGTAAAAAAATTTTGTTCACAACAATACATACTTCCGTTTTACCGGTCTCTGCTGTATCGTTCAGAACATGAAGCCCAAGGATAAGGAGTTTGCCGTATATAGTCCAGCCGTCGTTTAGATCTGTTAACACTCATTTGTCCCAAAGGTTTAATATTGACAGTAATTAGTTGTAGACAGCTACAAACTTAGTTACAGCACAGGGAAGTAACCTGCAACCATCTTGAAATCTTGTACAAGAAAGAGAATAAGAAAGGTGGTATTTATTATAAAGCTAATTAGTTTTCGTGTCACCTTGAGTGAAATTTGATAAACCCGAAAGAGGTGCATTTTTTAAAATATTTATAGGTACAATGAACACAATAGACAGGGATTAATTAACATTAAAATACCTAGCAACTGTCCAATAACGGTATAAAATAATTTGTAAGAAAAAAATAATAAGTGCGGGTTTTGTCTCTTAACTTATAATATTAGACAACTTCAGAAGTGTTGAGTTTCTTCCAATAAGTTTAAGGTTCGATTGGTTAATAGTTATTTATTGGTTATCGTGAATATTTACAATGTTAGGTATATTATACTGGACAGACGTCCTTACTAGGCTAAATTCTAAATAGTTCTGGCGCTCCCGGCGGACTGGAACCTTCGGCCATCTTGCGTGCCTAAGACACGAACGACGATAAATAGTACCTACTCTTTGATAATACTATTTCAGCTACCATCTGTTGTAATACAGGGTCTTTGGGAGTATCTCCCCCCCCCCCCCCCCCCCCTCCTCCACAAACACTTCTTCAAGGGTATTCTTGGGAAACCGGCTAAGGGACGCGGACGTTCGGGCACGTTGCGGCCAGGCCGCTCGCCCGCTCATTCTCGCCGGGACTGCCTCGTGATAGTGGGACAAACTGCCTCCGATATCTTTCTTTTTATATATATTTTCTTTAGTTTTAATCATACTTACACCTGTAAATATTTTTCTTTTTATTTATTATTTCACTCAACTAGATGCTGAACCAACAGCGAACACATCTATATCTATGATGTGTCTTTATCTTGTTAATTACTGTAAATGTAAGTATGCATACTTTTTTACTAACAATCATGCATGCAGGGACATTAGAGGGTCTAGATTCGTTTCAAAAATAAATTTAGCTTCCTTTTTACAAAAAAATAGAGTCCTGACGTGTGCGGCTAAGGAGGTTAAACAGTCAGTTTCCTCACACAGCCGTGGGAAAGTGGTAAGTCCCCTCCAATGTTGTAATACGGGAGATGTTCTAACCTGTGGACATCTATTAAAAGAAGCTGAAACTACGTGGATAAATAATTAATCAACACACTATATGTTACACAACAACAAAACAAGAGATAATAAAGTTTGGGACAAGTGAAGTCATATTAAAATAAGAGATTCGAGAAATTTTATATACTTCTGGGGGCCGTCGCTTAAAATGTCCGTAATCTTACCACGGCAATGTTATGTGGTTAACACATTAATTATATTAATAAATTGGGGCAAAATAATAGAAAAAATAGATCACATAAAGATAATAATATAAATGTTTGATGATTGGATTTATTTCTGCTGTCATATTTATGGAATCGATAACTGTTCAGCAATTTTTAAACCTAAGAAAATGTGCAGGTAAAATATATTTAAGTTATTCATTTTTGAGATGTTATGCCGTGTTGCGCTACCTCGGCACAACTCCACAAAAATAAATAACGAAAATACTTTGGACCGTGAAAATTCGGGCAAAGCCCCATTGTAAACTAGTGGACTATAAAATTTTCAGTATCTTCTTTTAACAAGCATAGACCACTGTAATTTGCATCATTAACGAAGCGATTATTCAAAATCACAAGCATAGGACACAATGAAACTCATTACGCTAAAAACAACAAAGAAAAATCAGATTAACGCAGGAACCTCCCGGCTCCCGGCTCCCGGCAGACATTCTCTGCAAGAACATGAATATTAATGAATACTACCCCACTAGCGCATTAGGTATGCAATAATCCGGGGTGGGTGACGGGGGCTGTGGGTGGCGGTGGGGTGGAAATAGGACTGAAATATGCAGACCATCTTGAGGCGGACCGGCTTCGTAATGTTGTGCTAATGCCGGCTAATGCTGCTATCTGATGGGAGAACGGAGGCAGTCAAGACCGTGAAATCATTATTACGCGATGAAGCAATTAACATATATGGAGAAATGTTCTCCATAAATGTTTCTTATAGACAAAATAATTCGTTGCACGAGTTGTTTCAAATTCAAATGTAACATTGTCATCAAATGGCTAATCATCGCCATTTTATCAGCAAAAGAAGACAACCATCATGTTTTAAGTTTGTCTGCTTATTACAATTTGATAAAATGTTAAAGCACATAGAAACGGCGTTTAACGGAGACCTTTCAAATGTCAGAAAAATTGGGCTGAATGGCCATTTGATGATTTTGTTATACATGAATTTCTACGAAACAACCAGGCCTTGGTGATTTAACATAGTACCAAATTCTTGTGAAATTTATGTAAATGAAATTTAATAATGTTATTATAAGTTCTGCAAGTAAACACATTAATTTTATTACTTTTGACAGCGGTTTCGGCATTCAGTGCCATTATTAAACTGTGATCGTGTCACATTTTATTTACCACTACCCTATTTTTATTCGTAATTTTTGTAATTTTTGTAATTTTTGTAAGGCATATTTTTATTGACTGCTATTTTATGTGCGCTATATTTCAAATATACCTTAAGAAAATGTCGGTAGTTCTTTGTCAAAGTACGATACAGTTAAATATGACCTGTCAAGGATCGAATTAGCTCAGTGGTTAGATCAGAGCCTCGTCAAGGTTCAGGTCCTGAGTTCAATTCCTAAACGCGACCGTATCTTTTTCTGATTTTTCGGTTCCAAATTTTCGTTTGAGAGTCGCTAAAATTAAATGTTATGTTTACTTCTTCAAACTTCGCAAAATTACTTTGCGGCATCATTAATTATATAATGAATAACAGATCACTTTGTTTAAACCACCATATTATAAACAATATCTACATGTTTCGATAACAATGTTATCTTCATCAGGATATGTTAATATAAAGAAAAATAAATGACAAACAAGTATAGACAAATTAGAATAAACTATAACATAGACAAAATATTAAAAAGTAGAGGTGATTAATTACTTACAAATCATAAAAATAGTTATACAAAATTAAATATAAAAACTATTTAAGGAAAAATAAAATTGCATTTAGATAATAAAAAACTTTTAAGAATAAATAATTAAAATAATGAGTCTAAATCAAAAAATCGATAATTATAATTAATTGTAAGTTGTAAGTATTAATAAGAAAATAAATTTAAAAGATGGCCTATTTTAAAAAAAATGTTTGGGTATTTATAATATTTAATTTACTATTAATGCTTTTTCTAATTTCTAAAATTTCTAAATTATCCAATTTTAACATTAGAGTTAAGGAACATATAAGATGTTTAAATAATAATTATTATTCTGAATTTGCCAACCATATTTTGGAAACAAGTCATTCTTTTGATATTAATACAGGTCTTAAAATTTTACATACTAACACTACGGGCATACAATTGGATAATTTAGAAATTTTAGAAATTAGAAAAAGCATTAATAGTAAATTAAATATTATAAATAACAAAAAAAAAATTAAAATAGCCATCTTTTAAATTTATTTTCTAATTAATACTTACAATTAATTATAGTTATTGATTTTTTGATTTAGACTAATTATTTTAATTATTTGATCTTAAAAGTTTTTTATTATCTAAATGCATATTTTATTTTTCCTTAAATAATTTTTATATTTAATTTTGTATATCTATTTTAATGATTTGTAAGTAATTAATCACCTCTACTTTTTAATATTTTGTCTACGTTATAGTTTATTCTAATTTGTCTATACTTGTTTGTCATTTATTTTTCTTTATATTAACATATCCTGATGAAGATAACATCGTTATCGAAACATGTAGATATTGTTTATAATATGGTGGTTTATACAAAGTGATCTGTTATTCATTATATAAATGTTATGTCTTCAGTGATAAAAAATATAAATTGTTTGGCAAATCACTGAATTATTTTAACGCCGGAACAGCTGTCACATTGAAAATATTATAAAATACTTGCAGAATGTAATGAAAATATTATTATTATTGTTTTTTTTAATTAAATAAAGTTCTACGACTTCAACACAATAATAATAAATCAATATTTACGCTTTGCCTACAGATATACCTGTATATCCTAACTAATAAACCTATTTTAAATTTTAGATAACTGATAAACAACCATTTACCAAACATTGGCTGTCTATCAGCTGTGAAAATTTTAAAAATGTGTTTTTGTCGTGTTTTAGTAATCAGGATATAAGGTTTGTCATTCAATTTTAAAATCACCTACCAAAAATATTATATTATCAAAAACCAGCACTAGTACATCTACCAGAATACAGTAAGAAGGAATACTAATAACAATAACCCAACCTAACCTAATCTAACTTAATGTAAATAATGATAGTATACTGGCATAAAATTCAGATTTAGGCGTGTAATAATGATTCCGGTAATAATTTTCGAACTATTTCGACTATCTATAATATAAAAATGAATCGCTAAATTTGTTGGTAAGCGCAAATCTCGAGAGCGGCTGAACCGATTTCGCTAACTCTTTTTTTAGAATATTCCTTGAAGTTCGAGTATGGTTTTTACGGAGAGAAAAATTAAGAAAATTGCGCGGAAAATTAGATAATAACAGAAAACATCGCACGTTTGACAGTTCGCGTGTTAGAGAATGACATTGCAATACAATGAATGATTTTTCAATCAGGATTCTATTTTTGAAAAGTTGAAAAATTTATTTAAAGTAGGTACAATACAAAAAGCACAAGATTACAAATCATCATAAATTGCCTAGGTAGGAAGCAACTTGTCAAAAATTATACAAGAATATGAAAAAACTCTAAAACCATGATTGATTTGGTAATTTCAAATGACTTTTACGCGGAATTTAATGCTGCGGAAGAATTCAAAATCAATCTGATCACGAAACAATTATTACAAAAATTAGATATAATAGTCTGAAGAACACGAAGTATAATATACATACAGGAATAAAAATAACTATAATAAGGATAAATTGTGTACGGCATTACCAAACAAAAAGTGGATCTGCGATAACCAATGAAATTTAGACAGAAAAGCCGATGAACTAATAGGACACCTGAAAACAGTAGTAAATGAATTAATGCCTACAACGAATATATTCTTATATATATAAGAATGAATCGCTAAATGTGTTGCTAAGCGCAAATCTCGAGATCAGCTGAACTGATTTCGCTAATTCTTTTTTTAGAATATTCCTTGAAGTACGAGGATGGTTCATACGGAGAGAAAAATTAAGAAAATTGCGCAGAAAATTGGATAATTTCAGAAAACCTATTACTAACCTTACGACTATCGCACGTTTGACAGTACGCGTGTTTGAGAATGACATTTTGCAAAACAATGATTGTTAAATAAAATTCTATTTTTGAAAATCTTTAAGTTGATAAATTTATTTAAAGTAGGTACTCCTCTAATAGTTTGAATCGAACCAAGAATTTTAGATATTTTAAATAGGTACCTATGTCAGGTACCAAATTCAATATACATGAAAAATGGAAATTTAAATAAAAATTGTAAAAGGTGGCACGCGGGCTGTTTAAAAACTGAATGTACTGGGATTGAATGTAAGGAACGCGGGAGGAGGGTTGGCGGGACGAGGGAGCGTAAAAGGGAAGAGGGAAGGCGGGGAAGGTGGAAGGGATACGCGAGAGGGGGGAGGGGGGGAGGGGAACTCGGGAGGGGAGTTCGCGGGACGGGGGAAGGGGGGGGGGAGTGGAGTGGGGAGAGGGAAGGTGGAGGTGACAGAGTGGGAACGCGAGAGGGGAAGAGGACGAAGGAGAAGAAGGGGAGGCGGAAGGGGAACGGGACGAATGGGAAAGGACACTCAGGGAGAAACAATTTCTTTATTAAATGGCATAGCAACGCATGCCAGAACCAGCTAGTTATAAATAATTATGATTTCGAATATTGGTGGTAAACTTTTAGTTAAATAATAGTTAACCGCCTCGTGATTTCTATTTATTATTTTTGGGGTTAACTTATTTTGGTGACCGATTACTTAAATCAGCTTTTTGGTAAACAAAAATACCTTAGTTTCAATTAAATAGTTCCCCAAATTAAATAAAGCTTCTCACGGAAAAGATTTTTCGCTCTCCTTATGAGGAAATGGGATTATTTTTCAACACTATCTAAAAAATAATATTTAAACATTATTCGATTTAGGACAATAAAAAGGTACATATATTTTCAGTGAATCAAAACAAAAATGAATCGATTCAATACAACAGATAAAAATCAGACCATAAAAATATGTTTATAGAAAAAAAAATCCAGTAGTATGATTGCCCACGAGCATTTTGAGGTGAAATTCCAAATTCAAAGGGGTCAAAATTCTTAATGACCTCCCTACAAGTATAAAAACGTTTTTATAAGTGTGTGCGTTTACAAGATAAAAATAATCAAAATATTATCATGAAAAAGCAAAGTATCACGTTCATGTGTATTTTCTACTTATAAATAAGTTTTAAAAATCATCAAATCGTTAATCTCAAGTGACCTCTCAGACAAGCACAGTCTTATGTATTTTCTGCCTTTACAGAACATTTGTACATTTTAATACAAATAAAAAAATATTAGTACATTTTAATGCAGCATCACGTTCATTGGTCAAATGCATTATACCTACTCGTACATATTGTTTTGTATTGGTGATCGACGAACCGGTGGATGCAATCTGTTAGCCGTAAATTATCATAATAGTTTGCATATTTTGTAGTTAGAAGTAGGTAAGACAGAGCATTGTAGAAATATATTTTTAATTTATGCAGCGCCCACAAAAACGGCGCTATATAAATTATCCAAATTTTATTATTATCAAAATAAAGCGCTCAAGAAAATTAACTTTCTTCCACGGACATATGAATATATCTGGACCTGCCCTAAGTGATAAAAACGTATTATTTCCCCCTCCACATGGCGCCGGCTGTAGCTCCTCCTTGGAACCGGCTCGCTCCATGGGGAGGGGATATAGCCTCGCTTGAATCTAAAATGTGTGACGTCATCATTCTTGCCGTGAACAGCGAGAAGCTGACATCCATACATTTAACGAAATAACGGCAGCTTGTGCTATACAATATATCTACGTATCAATATGCACATAGCGAATGTGGGCGGTACTCCAATGTGCTCGTCGCTGGTTACAGGGGTAAGTAAATTATGAAACATTTGTAAAAGTGTTTTAACTAAACACGGCAAGAAAATATTGATATGTGTATTGGCGCGAGTCTTTTTGGGGCGAGCATTTGGCCTTAACAAATAAGTTTTGAACGTGGCAAGCAATTCGCGCTCCCATGTAAAAAGGTCTATTCATTCAAAGCAGATTTTGCTTTTAAGAACTAAATGGTGATATTGTAATGCGAGATGCCTATATACTGTCAGATTGATTGTTCAACGAATGACAGTCATCTTTCCCCTCTTCGCTCTCCATAGTTTGGTTTTACCCCTCATCTGTAACTGCTTGTCTATCCATTTGGATGTCTATGCTTTCTTCGGTTTTTTCTCACATGAAATTTACATTTAAGCGCCGTAAATGCCAGACATACCATCCAGTAATATGTCGCCCTCGTATTTTTGAAAATAATGCCTTCGATTTAATCCTTTTCAATGATTTCACCCCTGTAATCCACGTCTTTAATGTGTCTAGAAACTTTTCAAAAATTTTTGCACGTTTTCTTTTCTCTCTAATACTTAACAATTTTATCAATTTAATGGATACTTATTTTTTATTGAATTCTCTCTAATGGATGAACATCTAAATCAATTGCTAATATTTTTCAGTAGTCTAAGAAGTAGGGACGTGCTTTCACAATTTTAAAACTCTTTTTTTAATATAATATATAAATCTTCACGCTTCGTGCGACATTAATTACTAAGATGTTATCAACAATATTCAAAGAATATTCAAAAAATGGTCTGATGCTGTGTGAGGAACCCGCTTGCACAGCGCGGGTGTATACTATGCCCCCTAAAGTTAAAGCTTAGACTTACGGATTTCAATAGTTCCTTTGTGTGGAAACACTACGACATGAAACAAAACAACAATCTCTTTTTCAGATTCTTTGAAAATGTATAATTTCCGTCAAAATCAATTTTATTGAATTTCTTGAGAGAACGACTACTTCTCCACCATCCTCTTCCCGTCTCCTTCCCCTACCTAATACCTTCAGCCTCACAACATACCCCAATTGGAGATATCGTAGTTCCAACCGCTTCAGATGAAAGCAGTTGGGACGTTGGGACTCTTGTGCGGTATTCAAACCTAATAAAAAACGTACCTCAGTGAGCGTGAGTTCGAATGGATTTAGATTTCACACCGCGATCACTTATTAGTTTACGGGACGTCAGAGAAAAGGCAATGCAAGTTATGTAAAGATGTTATGGGACGACTTACAGTGATTCCTGATATTATCTGGAGAAAAATGTGACTTAAATTTTGGTCTTCGTTGACTTTTTTGAGAAACAATCTTCCATATATCGTCACTGGTCACTCAGCCGAGTAACCGCCCAACCCCTCACCCCAACCTAAAGTCCAATACCTTGTGATTTTTAAAATGTTTTTAGTTGAAAAAAAAACATTCAAAACGTCACCGCAGGTCAAAATTTCTTTTATATTTTTACCCCAAATGATGTCAGGAATCACTGGTTTAAGTAAGTCAAGTGCGTCCCTTTACACACTGTATAGTGTATAATTAAATAGATTTTGAAGTGAACTGAATTGAACTGAACTGAACTGAATTAAATTACTTACTTTGATGTCATTACTTTCTAAATGTAATTTTTTTTAAATTATAAATTACATCTGCATTATTTATTGATCGATAAATTCGTAACTACTTTATTGATCGACAAGGTTTGCATCACGCTTTTGATATGGCGATTACAAAATAATCGCTTCCAAGCTCCTTCTAAGAAGGCACTTCCATTATATTATACTTTCTATTACTTATTCAAAACATTTTCAAAGAATTCTTTCCTTCTTATATGGAATATTATTTGCATTGTTCCGGCAAGCAGCCCTTCGGGAAAATGCTAATCTCTTGGCAGGCTGTTGTAGTCACTAGACACTGTACACTACATTATAATATATGTACTACACACTATACACTATACACTTCACTAGCCTCCAGTCACCAAGCCTATGCAGTGTCGAAAGGCTGTATCTATTATGTATAGTGTGTTCGGAAACAGCGCGGAGTCATTATGTAAGATTAAGGAACGCGGGTTCCAAGTACTTCTATGGCTTCTAACTTCTAACCGGAGACCACTAAACATGGCTACAGTAATTCCCAGCTCCAAGGGGTGCAAAGCAAATACACCGGTATCTGTGATCATACTAACGTAAACGGAAATCAATACACGGTGATTTCACCGTTTTATTTTGGTTACCATGCTGAAAAAATACATTTGCTGTGATCGCGTGTCGATGGTGTTGTAAAACGATTTGTTTTTTTTTGTTGTTTTTATTACCGATTGTTATCCTAGGCCTTTGTCTCAAGTTTTTTTTACGCTTAAGAGAAATGGCTGCATGACCATTTTCATACAAAACTAAAATTTGGGTTCGAAGCCAAATTCCCAACTAAACTGAATAATATTTTTGAAGTGAAACTTCTATAGCCCCGCTATGATTTTGATTTCGAATGAAACAGAAATGACGATTACTGCACCTGCAACGCATCAACTGCGCTCATTGACCGCTTTGATTATGATGTCACTTTTAAAGGCTCCTATTGGTTGAGATACGAAATGGAAATTACGCTGGTCTGCGCTCATTGGTCGCTTTTATTATAATTGGTTGAGATTTTTTTGGTAAAGTTTCGCTTCTTCCGCGTGTAATCTGCACTCGATTTTTTTTTAATCAAAAGGTACAAATATCTAGTAGATAAGGATAGCTCCTATTTTGTTTAATCGAGTTTTAAATTATGTAGGCCATTAAATAATTTTACGTGATTTTAGAGGCAACTTTGGCTTTTTGTGAGTTGTGACTCGTTGTCGATGAAAATGCAATCTGGTGCTTAAAATGAATAATAAAAAATTTTAAAAAGCAAATTCTGGTGGCATTCATGCACATTCCCGCGCACACGTAATTTTTCTGAAATCGTATGAGATCATACTTATATATTATTATACTTATATAAATTTACAGCAGTTAATATACGAAATAAATGTCAGCACTCTCCAATTGGGTTTGGGTCAAGGGTTAGGTTAGGTTAAGTTCGGTTATGTTAGGTTAAAGGTTAGGTAAGTCTTAAGATATTTGAAAACGAATGTACGTGGATGTATAATGGTAGAAATTTTTTTTTATACATGAATTGTTTTTTGGCGAGTTTTTTCTAGACAACTTTTGCTAAATGAAGCAAATGAATTTATGTAAAATTTACAAGTGTTTATAATAACGTTGTGCGCAATGCGCATGTAAATCCTAGCACATTCTTTCCAATGCCTCAATATAAGTACGTTACAAAGTATGTTAAAATTAGAAAATAGCCTGCGAAAGGAAGCCTCATTCACCCACATATCATTTGAAGAAACAAAGCGACAGACAAGAAACTTTTTTCTTCCTGGGTGAGCGAATTTTTTCGGCAGTATCTATTACTTTCGACAGCATATATAGTACTATTATTTTAACGACTATACATTTTAGAGTTGTCGTAAACAGAATTGGCGCCCTCTGTTATTTTCAAAGAGAATCGATGAAGTTTTTCAAATGGCATCCCCGATGAGACCCGCGGAAACGGGTTTTTGTCTGCTTGTGTTAGTGATATGCCGAAATTTCGTATGATTAACATTTATTACAATAAGTTAAAGCTATCCTTTCTGAATCACATCCCAGAATCAAATAAAACAATTTTAAAAATTATCTGCTTACCAGTACACATCACTACAAGGACAAAACCTACACAATAATCCAAAAATTTAATACATCTTTTAGCAAGATAAAACAAACTTTTCATGCAACAAAATTATCTAATGCCCTTCCAAATGAACATACAAATGCCGTGGAGATAGTTAAAGACAACATAAAAATATGGTTAAGTTATCATGAATATGAGGAAATTATAATAATTATAAAAATATATGCATAAAACCAACACAAAACGACCCTGTAGTATATGTCGAGTAACGAATATAACACGAATCCTTAGAGAAATGGACCGGGAATGTCAAAAACATATATTAAACTTTAGGTTGCACATGATAAACATATCGTAATTAATAAAACAATTAAAAATGTTACCAACTCAAATATTTTCCTCCCTAAAATATTTTCTTTGTGCAAACATCTATTCTCTATTGCACTTTGATGGTTTTTAAATCTATTAGTATAATAGACGTCCTCTTCGGAAAGGCTCTCGGTATTAATTACGAGTATCTAAAAATATGTAGCTAGTAATATTTTCCGCACGTTCAAGAGTGGAAAATACTCTCAATATCGCCCTAGTGTACGACCACCATTCACAATTGAAACGTTACTTGAAATAGCTTTAGCCGTGTTTAGTAACCAGATCTAAATACCCAGGTATTTCCTGACCTTCCTTTACCACTTCTCCTTCTCCTCCCATCACCTTCAGCCTCCCAACTTACCCCAATTGGGGATGCTATAGTCTCACTGGATTCGGACGGTTGAGAGCAGCTTGCAATCTTATGCGGTACCTATTTTAAAAAATTGTTTCAATTTCGTATTCCGTTATTCGTACAAAAAATTGAATGAACTACTCTTGTATTAAATGTAGTTAGCAACGCCATTGAGTTCATGAGTTTTCGATTAGGAAACCATTTAACTAAAAATGGGTTTTCCCCGGATAAATGCGTGGTTATGTTCGCAATGACTCGAAGTGTTTGAGTAAATAAATGAATTGTTTGACTTTCAGTTTTCCCAAATATTTGACCCGTTTAAGGATGTGTATGCAAATATTAAACATATTTTATAATAAACAAGTTCTCACATTCTTTGTCCCACAGACCAGGAAAATTTATCTTACATGACTGTCATTTATCTCACATGATATCTGGTCGAAGTACATGACACATAACAAAGAAACACCCTAAAAGCTCTCCGAGAAGTGCATTTCTTATCTAGTAAATTGATAAGTTAGACAATTAAACATATTTCCGTTGTAATTTTTTGTCTATGTTCTTCTAAGCACCCCCATTTTCACCTTTCCCCCCTCCCTCTCCCTTGTTGACCTTATAAGCACCTCCCCTTTCCACCTCTCTACTTCCATTTCTACCCACGCCTGTCTTTCTATGTTTGATCATTTGGTTTTAGTACATTAAATGTCCTGATGAAGAGAACATCGTTCTTGAAACATGTTGACTTTTAAATGAAGATTATTGTGGTAAAAACAAAGTGTTTTTAATTATTTCACTGATAAGTTAAAGTATAGGTACAAAGCCCTTTTTCTGTAGCAATTTTGCATCTAATTATGAGATTATTAACTTAGAAATGTAATATTTTTTCTATACCGATATATGTAACTGTACTATCTTAGAATGTGGTATTTTGCTGTGTCTTTATTATGTACGACCTTGTGTTCAAGTATTAACAAGGACTAAATAAGAAAGTGAAAAAATTAGAGAATACCGCACAAGAGTCCCAACTGCTCCCAACCGTCTATAGCCAATAAGTCTATGGCATCCTCAATTAGGGTATGTTGTGAGACTGAAGTTAAGTGGGGAGGGGAAGGATATGGGCAAGAGGAAGTAGTAGCTGACTATTCAGATGGGGTCACAAAAAACCGATTTTAAGCAAGGTCAACGTTTCAATTCTTAATGGTGATCTTACACCAGGACGATACTGGGAGTGTCTTCCACTCTGAAACGTGCCGAAAATGTACCTTATATTTTTTTAAATGATTAAATTGTGGAAACACAAATCAATCATATAAAATTTACTCGCGCACGCTGAAATTTGAACCAGCAACCTCCTAATTGCTAATCGAGAGCCTTGCCCCTCGACCACTGAGGCCGTCAAATGAAGGTCGGCGTAAGAATAAAGCAATAACAATTACATAGTACATTAGAAAGATAACGTCAAGTCAAGGGATTTGTTTTCACGGAGTCCATGTTTTAAGGGCCCGCAACCCGGATTTGTACCGATTTATTACATATTTCCCTTAAACACGGTAAGTTTTAAAGCTCTTAAAAAATATATGTTATTCTTGAAGATAATATCTAGACTTTGCCCGCGCCGAAACGCAAATTATATAAAATTGAAATTAATAGATTACTTCGTTTTTACCACTTTTATTGTTTATAAAACCGACATGTTTCGTCAGCAAAGCTGACTTCCTCAGGGTTTTGACAGAATTTTTTTGAAGTTTATATAAAATTCCCTCGATGGAAAAAAATCGCAAAGTATGCTCCAAAAATTATCATAAACACGTTTGTTTCCAGTTATTTTATAAGTTATTGTATGAAAAAAATCACAGTGTTTCTTTAAATGCTGTTTAAGATAATGCCCGCGAAAATTTTGCTCTATTTTAAACGAGTCGTGTTTTATTAAACATTTTCGCAATTTTCGCATCGATTTTGTCGCTGAAAATGTTAGCGCTCTCCTCCAACATTCGTAATTTCGTATCTCTCCATCTTCTTCTTTTCGGGCCCGGTTGCAGAGCCTTAAGTAATAAAAATAGAAAATTATTACTAAAAAGCTAAGGGTAAATTCAAGGACTTAAATGTGTTGACAAGTCTCGACATTTTGGACAATAAATAATGGAATCCATAATACGAAGAGTGTTTGTTGAGGAAAGAGAGAGTCTACGGTAAAAGATTTTGAACTGGTGAATCAATACAAAGAATAAATTTCAAACATTAAAATGATTCTCGTGAGTTCCATGTAAAAACTTATCAGTATTGTGGTGGCATTGCTAGTCTCTTTCAACGGAAGCAATCTTCCGAACAGGCCCTCCATTGATATGCTTGGTGTAACCCTAAGTGACCAGCTGAGGTATGGGGGCTCCATCGAAGCCAGAGTAAAGTTAGCCTCCCAAAAACTGGGCGTACTGTACAGGGCCCGCAGATACTTTAATAGTACACATCTGCTAACCCTGTACAAATCACAAGTGCGCCCCACGGTTGAATTTGGCAGCCACCTCTGGTCTGGAGCTCCAAAATACCTGAAAAATACCCTCGACTCTGTGCAGAAACGGGCGGTCCGTTTGATAGATTCTCCCATCTTAACAGACGGATTGCAATCTTTAGAGCACAGGCGTCGGGTGGGAATGCTATCCTTGTTCTACCGGTATTACAATGGAAGATGCTCCGAGGAACTAGCATCTTTGATCCCTTCGGCACCGGTGCATAGTCGGGAAACACGCCAAACGCGTGCCCAACATTTGTACACAGTTGACATATGTCACATGAGAACGGGTCGTTTCTTCGACTCGTTCTTGTATTCAACAGCTCGGCTGTGGAATGATTTGCCGGCCTCTGTGTTTCCTCCTTCCTACAACATGGGTCTCTTCAAGACCAATGTTCATTCCTTCCTCTCCTCAAAAAGACCCTCCACACAGCATCCCAGATGACATAGACCCTGAGGGAAATTATTTTCCTCAGGGCCTCCTGTGTGGAGTTAATGTAAAATAAAAAAAAAATTAAAAAAAATAAAAAAAAAAATAAAAAAAAATAAAAAAATAAAAAATAAAAAAATAAGAATTAAGAAATAAGCGTGCTCAGAATCTAGAATCGTGCACGTACGTTTTAATAGATTTATTACTTACAATATGTATAACCAAACCACGAGAATGCACTTCACTTAGCTCGTACACAATCGTCCTATGGCACTGACACACACAAAATAAATTACACCTTTAAAATGTCAACGCTGAGAATGCAGCAGGTACTTACTTTAATAAATGGATTACTGGAATTTATAGTGATAAGGTGAACGGCATTATAATATTTTTAAACAGTGAGATGTGTGCTTTATTCGTGATAAACACTTCCACAAAGGAAAAAAATATTAAATTATCACTAGAAAACAATTTGGGAGGAGGGTACGAGTACCACCGCCCCGGAAACCATTTATTATTAAATCCAATACCTCTGCCATAGGTCACACCCCAAGTGGTTCATTACGTTTGGTTACTTAGCAAGGGTGCCCGGGTTCATGGGGTGAGGTTTGTCTAGGTCTTGCGTTTGCCCATCCACTGCATGGGGGGCCGGATCGGGAGAGACAGTTTGAGGTAAACCCTTTGACCTACCCACCCGGACTCTCTCCACCCAGGTCTTGCACTGCAGCGGGAGGAATGGATTCATGCGCCCGTCACTCATGAACACACTGACCCCCAGATTACTATCCACCTTCACACCTTTTTCCTTCCCAGAAATTTCTGTTCTTCCTTTTCCTAAAAAAACCTCAAAGATGACATTCGCCCTGAGGGAAATTGTTTTTCTCGTGGCCTTCTGTGTGGAGCCAATATAAAGTGAATTTAAAAAAAAAAACGATGTTGTGGACAAAATAATTACGTTTATGATAATTTTGTTTTGCATTTGATATCTAAGTGACTGGTAATATTTGGCTTTTGACGGTCTCACGCTAAAAATAAATAAGCTGTTTATACGTGAGTCAGAAATATTATTTGTTTATAAATTCCACGAAAATCCTACGTGGAAATGAAGTCGTTTTTTTGGGTACCGTAAAAACGGTCAAGATTCTATGATTCATTTCTTACTATTATGAACAAATTGACGCATCGAGATTTACTTGGCACTTAGTACTTAAATAAAACTTGTTGATACAACAATATTGAACAGCGCTACAACATGCCTCAGCGTATAGATTTTTTTTAACTTATGAACTCTCTATATTTATAATACATAATTTTCCTTATATAAATTAAAAATCTTAATCATTTGACACCTGTATATATTTAGCATATTCGTGGTGATTCCACTTTATCTGGGTTGGTATTTTTTTTTTTACATTAGCTCCACACAGGATGCCCTGAGGAAAATAATTTCCCACAGGGCCTATGTCATCTTGGGGGATACTTTGTGGAGGGTCTTTTTAAGAAAGGGAAGGATAGGAAATTCTGGGAAGGATAAAGGAATGAGAGGTGGGTAGGAATCTGGGGGTCAGTATGTCCAGGAGTGACGGACGTATGAATCCATCCCTCCAACTGCGGTGCAAGGCGATGGGTCGAAAGAGCCCGGCTAGAAAAGTTAAAAGGTCTCCTTCAACCACTCTCCTTCGATCCGGCCCACCACTCCGCAGGTCGATAGACGCATCCGCCGCCAAGACCTGGACAAACCTCACATCATGAACCCAGGCACCCCTGCCAAGTCACCAAACGTAACGAACCACTTGGGGTGACCAGGGGTGTTGGTTATCCAATAAATGGTTCCATGGGCGGCGGTACCCATACCCGCCTCCCAAACTAAATTAATGGTATTGCTTTATTTTTTTAAATTATCAAACGAATCTACGTGGTACATGACAAAACAATGTTGAGAACCTACCAAATCAGATCTGGTAACCAAACAAACTGTTCTTTTTCATCAAATGATACAGAAATATTCAACTCTAGATAACGAGTAGTTACTTAACTGCCCGTATAAAAATTTAACGCATGATAACGCATAACGACGTGCTTAAATTTAACATTAAAAAAAAATACCGATTTACTTTGGGACACAATTTGTAGAATGTTAATTTTAAAATTTAACATAAAAAACTCTTTTTTAACAATGTTTTCATTTATTGCGAAAGGAAGCCTCATTCACCCACGTTTCATTTGAAGAAACAAAGCGACAGACAAGAAACTTTTTTCTACCTGGGTGAGCGAATTTTTTCGGCAGTATCTATTACTTTCGACAGCATATATAGTACTTTTATTTTAACGACTATACATTTTAGAGTTGTCGTAAACAGAATTGGCGCCCTCTGTTATTTTCAAAGAGAACCGATGAAGTTTTTCAAACGGCATCCCCGATGAGACCCGCGGAAACGGGTTTTTGTCTGCTTGTGTTAGCGATATGCCGAAATTTCGTATGATTAACATTTATTACAATAAGTTAAAGCTATCCTTTCTGAATCACATCCCAGGATCAAAGAAAACAATTTCAAAATTTATCTGCTTACCAGTACACATCACTACAAGGACAAAAACTACACAACAATCCAAAAATTAAATACATCTTTTAGCAAGAAAAAACAAACTTTTCATGCAACAAAATTATCTAATGCCCTTCTTTAGATTACACATGATAAACATATCGTAATTAATAAAACAATTAAAAATGTTACCAACTCAAATATTTTCCTCCTTAAAATATTTTCTTTGTGCAAACATCTGTTCTCTATTGCACTTTGATGATTTTTAAATCTATTAGTATAATAGATGTCCTCTTCGGAAAGGCTCTCGGTATTAATTACGAGTTTTTAACAATGTTTTATACAATAAATTAAAACATTGTTAAAAAACTCTTTTTTAACAATGTTTTAATTTATTGTATAATTACATCAGCATCGTAGGCAGGGAAAGATTACTTTTTATTATCGTCAATAGTTATATTTAAATATTTACAAACAACTCACAAAAAATGTTCAATGTTTCTTCTAAAATCGTGAAAAATGTGTTCTTTGGCCTAGACAAAAAACAAATAAATAAAGAAACCCATTGGTACTAGATATCTGCTATCTCTTTTGATTAAAAAAAAATCAGTTTGTCTAAGTATTTTGACCTAAAATCCAAATTTAAATTTTGTGTGAAAAAGGCCGTGCAGTCGTTCCTCTTAATAATATGGTGTTTATTATAAACCGAAAGAGTGGATAATATTCTACTTGATTAGTCATCGACAAAATGGACACATCTGCAACTTTTTTCTTTGTTTCTTTAAGTGTAGTTGATCAAGATAAATAAATATAGTTGAAATAAATTCAGTGGGTACACAATAATTTCACATTCCATTGTTATGAACTGTACAGAATACAACCAAAATGTGTTTTCAAATGAACCCGAAGATTTCATACTAAAATAATATTCTGTAAATTGTAAAAAATGATTGCTTACATAAAAAATATCTGTAGATGTAGATTTCGCCGTCAGTGAACGTATCGTGGCCGGAGTACAGGAATTGTTTCATTGGAAAATGAGTATAAATCGAATGAAATGTTAACTTAGCTACAGACTTGAAAAATTAAAGCAATTTTTTTTATAGCAGCCTTCACGTACCCAGGAATCTAATGGTAAGTAGTTAAATTTTTATGTGACACTAGCTCACAAGAGTGATTGGGCAGCGTTGTAATATGGAAGTGGCTGTAGGAAGGCATTTATTAATGCGGGTCTTGAAGAGGCCCGCATTATATGTGCACGCAATTATATTAATACATCAATATAACATTTTCAGCGAATTTTGGTACAAATATTTTTTGAATATTGATTAGTTCTCCGTAATATTGATAGTTTTTTTTAATGATGTTTTTTTTACATATTGACGTAATCCTATTACAACACGAATAACATAACTTTAAATAAATAAATGAAAAATTTAATGGAAAAATGAAACAATTCAACTTTCTATTTTAATTTTTAACCCCCCCCCCCCCCCCCCCGGTGACCAAAATCCTAAGCAACCCGCCGCTCATTTGTATGTAGCGTGACATTTTGAAGACTCCCCCCCCTAAACGTAGTATGGGTACGTTCCCTAACCACAAAGTTATTAAAGCTCTTGCCTAAAATGAGTATTGAGTCCTTCAAGGCATATGTTGAAAATGTCAAGAGACCTAGATATATTTAGCAGCACCATGCCTCTTGTCATGCTTTAGCCAGAACGTCCGTTCTGCCATGTAGAATACAAAGCAAGTCATGGTGTCGACCTTGGGTGTGGTTGTTCGGTACGAACAATTACTGCCAAGGTCGACACCACGAATTCGGTACGAGTCAGTAAAATAGCTGTTACTGTATGGACCCAAACCTCCTAGATTGGAGATTTTCAGAGACCGCATTTCAGAGAGCAAATTCATGTGATTCATGAATCACGGGAATCTACCATGCATCCTCGTAAATAGTTGATGCCTTAGATTTTTTTTTAATTTGTTCTAACAATTCTATGTATTTTTGCTGGTATGGGGGCCAAACAGAGGAACAGTATTCTAGTTTTGGTCGTATAACGCAGTTGAACATCACTGCCATTGCTTCGGGTTTGAAAAATTCGAAGCCTTGGTACTTTTAGGCAGAACTCATGATTTCATTCTCGCTAAAGTAATTTGAAGCTTTTCGAATGCAAAAATGCATCCACAACAACTCTTCGCTTTGTTTGAACAGATCTTTTAGTTTTTCAAATAAATGTTCTTAGGTTCTAACTTCACTTTACCTTGTTCGGAGAAATTGGTGCCAAATTTTGCAAAGTCGATTTCTTTTAACCAATTTACTACTTTCGGATTGTGAGGTTGAAGCTGGTGTAAAATATTTTAATTTAACATACCCATTTTAAAGGAAAATATTTAAATAGGACGTATACTTACCATTTTAGAACACACCAAACGTACAGAGAAACGAGCATGCGCTACCAGCCAGGGTATGATAATTCGTTGCATAAGGTTCTAACTGCAATTCCTTTAAACCATTTCAAAATAAGGTCACGTACTAATTAAATATTTTCCTTTAATACATGTTAAACTAAAACATTTTACGCAATATTGAACCTTAAAATCAGAAATTGTTAAATAGACACCTTTAGAACGTGGTAGAACCCTATTCAACTAAAGTGACGACCTACTCGTACATTGCGCCTCGAAAAACGATCAACTGTCAGTGTCAGGTCAGGTCAATAGCAATTATAAAAGGTTCAAAGTGAAAACATTGTAAAATAAATGGAAGCTTGAGAAAAATGTAGTCAAGAGTCGCAAAAATAAAATGCTCATGAAAATAAAAAGGAACGATAGACTGTTGTCGACAATCACATCAAAGAGACAGTGAAGAAGACATGTGGTGGTATACGAACCGAAGAAGAAAAGCTGAAAAGTGGTTGCAGGTAAATCACTGCAGAGAAAACCCGATAAAAGTTTGTTGTGGGCGTGTCTGTGCCCAAATTGAAATATATTTTTTTCTTAATTTATCTGAAATTGGGCACAAATTAGAGGGTTACACACGAACATTCATTCGCCGTTCAATCTGCGAGGAAACCCAACGGTATCCTTCCGTTCTTCGATATTTGTTGTTTATTTTATTAAAACGAAAATACTGCAAGAACAACACGCAGATCTCGTTGGAACTAAGAGATCGTAGTTTTTTACCTTCTCTCGTCTACTAACGTTCATTTCCGAGGGATTTTACTATTGGGCCGTGATGAACGCTTGTGAATGATCGGTATTTTCAAATAATATCGATAATTTTTCTTGAACAGATAATCAATTTGATTGTGCTAATTGTGTTGGCTATAATCTAATCGTCATGGCATATAGTAATATTTGAACTAAAAATGATGTAACTGCTTTATTATCATTTATTTTGTTTCTTCTCTTTCTCTGCATCGTACATTTACTATGTTTTATATTATTTTGGCCTATTATTATTTCTGTTATTTCACTAGTAGCATCTTCACCTAGTATTAACTAAACCTTGAATTACGCATGTTAAACATTTTTAATTGGATTCACAATATCTACGCACATCCCAATGGCAATCTCATTAACGTAATACTTGTTAACACTTGTTAAATGTTTAAAACAATAAATAAATAGGCCTCTCCGAATCCTAACAGTTGAAAGATCCTATGTACCTAAATTGGAAACGTCAGTTTTCTTTTAAATTAGTATGCTGAGTATTAGCCTCACCGATAGAAGGAAAACTGCTTTGTTGATAACATCACATAACCTTTTCTTCTTCTTCTTGTGCCCTGTCCGTTCAACGGACGTTGGCTATCATAACCCTTTTGAACGGCTATATCTGTTAGCTTATACGAGGGAAATCCTAATCCTAAAATTAAAGTCTCCTATTTTAAAGAAATACAGAGAAACAATACAATATTATTTTTTAATAAATTTTTCAACTTTTCAGGAGACATATTTTTGTAAGGGATGTGGTAATTTTTGCATCCAGCTCAGGACATGTCATATAGGAAGCGTTGAACCTCACCTTTCACCTTATAGTCGTTACTAAAATGCGTTTGTGGTCTTTTGTGCGCATTCCAGGAACCGATCTGCGCACACCTTCCGATTATGTTAAAAATACCGGAAAGTGTGCGTGCCCTTGAGGTGATTTTTCAAAAAAATAAAAATCAGTGAAATATTATTAACCCATCATTTATCTCTGCAATATAGTAACAATGACCTCTAGATGTACTTTTACAATAAAATACAGATAACACACTTCTACGAATTATTTCCTCAGTGAAGTACTTAAGCAACCATACATGTATACAAATTGTGAAGAATAAAAAGGTACTCACGTTGCGATGAAGAGCGCCGGATGATGTTCTCCAGGAAGGTGTTCTGAGGGGCGACGAGCCCCCGCCGGCCGCCGGGCATCCCGCCCTAGCGCCCCGCCCCCGCCCGCCTGGGCCCCCCCTCACTCATGCAGGCGGGCAAGGGCGGCGACACCCACCCGACCGCGGCCGCCGCTATGCGCCCCTGCCACTCAGGACGCGATCCGAACTCGACGACACCCCTGGAAATCACTGTTGATTGTTTGACGCTCATATAAAAATGATTAAGAGACCTCTTCGAATGTTATTTACTCCTGGTAATAAATATGTTCACCAATCTTATTTGCACTAGGTTTTTTGCCTGGTAATCAATCAATTGCGTTTGCTGCTGATAGCAGAAGTCTGTCACTTAACCTCTTCAAATTTATTTGCTCCTGGTAATGTTTTCACCAACAATTGCAGTGTTATTTTAATGCTTTATAATATTTATAATCTTTTATCGTGGTTTGACAACAGACGTCCAGACCTCTTCGACTGTTTGTGCTCCTGTGACTCAGGATCCGGCTACGACTACTGGTTAGGTTGTACTCGTTTGAATGAAACAATATTTTTTTTTAATACGACATCCTTTATGTTTACCTCGTACTTGATCACACAACAACAATATCACAATATTCTTTATATTATAATCACTTTTATTGTTTAATTATTTATTTATCACATAAATGCCGCAATTTTGAATTATGTTAAATTATTGAATTATTATTTTGATATTCTGATTTTTGAATCTATAAATAACACGATAAAGTCATGAACATTTATTAAAAGAAGATAAGGGGGCATACATTAATTACGTGAGCTCAAAAGGAGGTGGGGTCCAGCAAAATCTCACGTTACTTGAAAAGAATATACGAAGTGGCCCAAATTTATCTCACCAAGGGTTAGAAAGGGGTCTAGATTGGAAGAAAAGCTGCTCACGTAATTAATGATGCCCCCAAATGAAGGTTTCTTCTGAAACATTAATGTTTTGCAATAGTGGTCCCTACACCGAGCTTCTTTAGAGTTGATTATCCCATAACATGGAACTTATATTATATTTTTTATTATATTTTATTGTATTTGTTATTATATTTCGTTTTTATTTTTCATCTGTTAACGAGTAAGTTTAATTATTTACCGTCAAAATTACGGGATGTTATATTACTTTAAAAATGGCCTGCAAGAGTATGCCATATAATGAACGCAAATTTCAAATACGGAATAAAAATAAAAGCCTGATAAAAAATATTATGTCTTTTTTTAAATTTCGATAAATTTCGTGTACATCAGATTCAATTTTTTTAAATTTCAAAATATTTTAAACGTAGGTGCGCATAAAGAAAATGCAATGTTTTTACATTCATTTACGATGTCCGCATAAGAACGTGAAAATTATCTCTTTATCGACTAGTAGCTAGAATAATGTGTTAAATACCTTATCGCTTATATGGTTGCCTGGTACATCCAACCGAACACGACAACCTTTATCGGTCACGCTCGAGTGTTTGTTTGTACCCGGGACACGCAGACTAGAGAGAGACTAGTTGTGTTATCCGCATGCACTTCACGCCTCCTGGTACTATGAATTGAACGATTATGAACCGCCTGCGGCCGACATTCTTGGATAAAATAGTAGATAAACAAGGAACGAATCGATCGACCCGTTCGATATTTCTGTTTTCCCGGTATTGTACAAAAATCTTTAGTTTATTAAATCAGGAAAAGTATTTTTCAATTTTGATTAAAGAAAATGTAAAAATTTACTTTTAATTGAACGATTATGAACCGCCTGCGGCCGACATTCTTGGATACAATAGTAGATAGGTAACAAGGAACGAATCGATCGACCCGTTCGATATTTCTGTTTTCCCGGTAATTGTACAAAAATCTTTAGTTTATTAAAGCAGGAAAAGTATTTTTCAATTTTGATTAAAGAAAATGTAAAATTTTGCTTTTACCCATGCGTTCCTAAATCTGATTGCGATGAAACTATGGTGATTTGATGTGCGCGTGCCCTCGATGGTTTCTATATATAATAGAGAGCTCTGGCGTTACGAAATTATTTCCTATACCATTCATCCGATTGCGATGAAACTTTGGTGATTTATTGTGCGCACACCCGCGAAGGTTTCTCTATACACTGGTGAGCTCTGCTAATATGAAATTTGAATATTTTTTTTGCAATAAATGGACGGGACGAGAGGACGCGTGAGGGGAAGAAGGTAGAAGGGGAACGCGGGAGCGGAAGGGGAAGCGATAGAGGAATAGTGGCGGGAACGGGGGCGCATGGGAAAGGACACACAGGGAGAAACAATTTCTTTCTTTGATGGCATTGCTATGCATGTCTTGGAACTATGATGTTCATATTTCGGGATTTTTGTGAGGGTGAAGGATGTGGGGAGGAGAAATGAAAGAGGAAGGTTCGATTATGTAGTTCAATTCTCATGTTCCCTTTGAGCCAATCTGCTTCCTCATAAACAATTACACTTTCCTTCACCTGTATTTTTCCCTCTCGTATTCTAACCAGGCACCACATTACTAATAAACGTGTTTAAATTAGTAAGTTTGTTTAATAATCAAAATATATGTAAGCAGGGACTTATATATGCCGATCTTCTTACTTGTAAAACGTGTATTTAAAATTAGGAATTATTCAACTTATCCAAAGAAATGTCACCATCTCCATGACAATTATTTTTTCAAACAGGCACACAGACCTAAATGATTCTTGACTTAGTGCAGAAACGGGCGATCCGTTCGATAGGCAGCAATCTTCAAGCACAGGCGTCAGGTGGGAATGCCGTCCTCGATCTACAGATATTTACAACACATATCTGTTCAAGACCCATGTTCACTATTCATTCCTTCGTCTCTTCAAAATGATGCTCCACACAGCATGACATTGGCCCATTATATCCTCAGAGCCTCCTGTGTGGAGTTAGTGTAAAAACAAGTTCGATTTTACAATTGAAAAAATAATCTATACTGAACCATTAAAACGGCCACCACCTTAAAACGGAAACCGAACATACAAACAAATTTACAGACAGACGAAATAATAAAACGGTCGAGCTAAAACAGGAGTTCGCTACCCAAAATTGATCGGTTGGTAGCTGAGTTACAAATTCTTCAGTTTCAATTCTGAAACTGGGAACGTTGCCGAACCTACCCACGATAGTCGAATATATCGACGCCTGTCTCGACACAGGTAGGTATATTCTAGTGAGACAGGCATCATAAAAACCCATTGTATATATACTTTTATAGATAAATAAAAAAATTTTAAATATAAAAAAATATCTACTTAAATATTATTTTTTAATTGATAAACTAATGTTTGAGACAAGATTTTTATGCATAGCACAAAGGGTAACAATTATTATAAGCAATAATTATTAGCCTGAAACACTCATCTACATTGAAAAAATCTCCCGAGAAAAGATACATGCCGCCGACGGGACTCGAACCCGCGTCCTTCTGATATCCGGTCAACTGCTCTCTAACCACTGAGCTACGTCGGCTTATATACTACCCGCTAAATAATTCAATATATGTATACTAGTGTTTCATTCAACTAAAAATAAAGTTGGTTGTTTGCAGATGGAAAAATGTAATAAGCAGTAATTATTTATTTGAATATTGAATTATTTGGCGGGTAGGAGATAAGCCGACGTAGCTCAGTGATTAAAGAGCAGCTGACCGGATATCAGAAGGATAGATGAGTGTTTCAGGCTAATAATTATTACTTATAATAATTGTTAGAGTATATCCACATCCCATCGTGATGTGGCCTACGTGTTACGTATCCCGCATTGTGTACATAATAAAAACACAGTACTACATAACATCTTTATTGTCTCTTCCTAACATTACTCAGAAAATTCAGACAAACCTTTTGTCATTAAAGGGGGAAAACCAATGTCTGGTGTCACACACAATTGATTTTTTTAAGTAAACTGGTTTTACCGAAAATATAAAGAAGTCACTTCAACATCATACAAATAAATATAGGGTAGGGCAAATAAGATCATCTTTTGTATGTAAAAATTAAGGTATGTTGACCCGTATGCGTTCCTGTACCATTCATACGATTAAAATAAACTTGGTGATTTGTTGTGCGCACGCCCGCGTGGTTCCTATGTATAATGGTAATCTTTGAATTCTAAAATACTTACGCAAATTATCAACATTATTAAACATAGATTTTGTACCACTGGTTCCCGGCATACGATGCATTGCCATATTTAAAAAAATAATTGTTTCTCCCTGCATATCCTTTCCCGTGCGTCCCCGTACCCCTCCCGCGTCCCCTCCTCCTCTCGTGTTTCCCTTTCACCTTCCACGCCTTCTATATATTCAGTCCCAGTACATTCAGTTTTCAAACAGCTCGCGTGCCACCTACTACAATTTATTTTGTCAAATTTTCATCTATTACAAATATTTATATTTGCATATTAATATAAGAATAATCAATCAAATTTGGTACTTATCATAGGTACCTATTTAAAATATCTATAATTCTTGTTTCAAAGAATAAGGTGAGTACTTAAAATAAATTTAAACAGTCTTACTCATCATCGCAAAATAAGATACAACCTCGGAGCAAGACCGGGTTAGGTGAAATTGTTACTCAACATGGTGGGTTAATCGCGCGCATGCGCGTGTTTTTACCGAGTCGCTGTACGGGAGATGTAGTAGCTGTCAGAATTTAAACCACCCGATCACCAGGGTTAACTCAGTACCCCGTGCGTTGTAACTGACGAAATGGCGAACTTTTATAAGAATCTTGACGTTTTGAACGGAGCTTTGGCAAATATTGACCGTATTCGCGGCATTCGCGCACCGCGGCTACGGAAAAGGTTAAAAAAAAGGTACGATCCATTTGCGGCACTCATGAAAGGAGATTTTAAGTCTAAATATAGATTTACCAAAGTCAGCGTTGTGTTGACTGATGTTGACTGTTGACGTATGAATAAACGTGAAGTAGGCAACACGCCGCAAAATGCTAAATTGGCCGCGTTTTTCAGCTTTGGAACAGTGTTGCTACCGTAAAAAAATCATAACAGCTGTCGAGAAACATTATGATGATGAGTAAAGATTTTTACCCTGAGTAGTGTAGGCTTACTCTGCTGTGTAGCTACCGCGACGCTACAGAGCCGTGGTACGGTTTCATGATGAGTAAGGCTGAAAGAGTTTCGAAAATGGAATTTTGGTGGAACATCATTGTTTTGCAAAATGTCAGTCTCAAATTGTGTCATTTTTGACAGTTTCGCAAGAGTTTTTTTTTCAGTTTTTCGCAAAACTTTTCAGATGTATTTTCATGTAGTTGTAGGTAATAATTAATAATGCAGAAAACTTCACGGGGGTGGAGAGAAGGTAGTTTTAAAGTTTAAACATTTCCTATGCCTAATATAGCAATACATAGGACATCTCATATTCTCATATAAATACAAATTCCTAAGAAAGCATATTTTGATATTTACATATATGGAGAAGAAAAGTAAAAATTATAATAATCACGTTAAAATTTAAATAATAGCAAAATAAAATACAGATTTTTCTGTTTCATTGCAGAATTTCAATGACGTGCATTTTTGCAAAAATACTTCAGAAATAGTTTTAAATTTTATCGACCAGTTCCGGCTGTCATTGCCCTCGTGACCGAGTTTTACCCCCTCGTTACGGTGTGCGATTACCCTCCCCTAGAAGCCACCCTCCCTAGGCAGTAGGCACTAACTAGGCAACCCGGCAGGCTGGGGGTAGGAACCAACTCAAACACAAACAGCTCGTTTCAGGAGCAAGAAGGGGCCGAATGCACCGGTTTTATTTTTAGAATCCAGGTTAAGCTGAATATTATTTGTGTTAATCTTTCTATTTATAAACATGCGCGGATTTTTCAGGCTACACCCCTCATTCCGGAAAGTACCGAGTGGCGTGCAGCACGGGACTGTTGGGAACGAATAATTAAATACGGCCTATAGTTCTAGTATCTACTGTATTTTTCTTTTTCATACAAGCCGTGTTAGAAGGTAGAGGATGACGTACGTACAACCTCCCTCTATTATTATTTTTCACTGCTACGTGCAAAACGCCAGTATGACGTCATCTCTTCTATATTTAGAATGGAAAAGAGGAGAGTTATATTGTTTTCTGTGTTTATTCGGCATTCAGTATAGGTATAACTCTTTTCAATAATTTTATTTTACAATGTACACTTTTTATTTATTTTTAACTAGCGAGTTCCCGACATTGCCGTTGCTATGCCACTTATTATTCGTCTTTATTCATAAAAATATTGTAGGTATACAGTTTTTACAAGTTTTTTGCCACACTAGGCACATGCCCGTATTATGGTGGTCGAAGAATGTAAATATAATTATATAATTGTAATAATTGCTAGTTCGTTTTAATAAATTTAACAAAAAATTGTTTCTCCCTGCGTGTTCTTTCCCATTCGTCACCTTTTCCCCATTTCCCACTTCCCTCTCCCGCTTCTTTCTCCCCGCGAACCCCCCTCTCGAGTTCCACTCCCCCTAACGAATTCCCCTCCCCCCTCCCGCATTCCATACATTCAGTTTTCAAACGGCTCGCGAGCCACCTATTGCAATTTTTTTTACACAAATTTCATAATGCCAGAGCTTACCAGCATATATATAGAAACCTTCGTGGACGTGCTCGAAACAATTCACCAGAGTTTCATCGCAATCGGATGAACGGTTAGCAATGCATAATTTCATGATGCCAGAACCCACCGTTGTATAACGAAACCATCGCGGGCATGCGCACATCAAATCCCCAAAGTTTCATCGCAATCGGATGAATGGTTTAGCAACGCACAGGCATCTCATATATATTTTGATTTTTATGTATATAGATTATTCGCAATCGGTTTCGACACGTGTCTGTGTCATTCACTAGCGTTTTTAAAACTGACTTAAATTTATACAAGTCTTTTTTTACATTAGCTCCACGCAGAAGGCCCTGAGGAAAAAAATCCCTCAGGGCCTATATCATCTTTGGCGGTGGTGTGTGGAGGGTCTTTTTAGGTAAAGGAAAGAGAAGAAGTTCTGGAAAGGAATAAGGTGTGAGGGTTGGGTAGGAGTCTGGTGGTCAATGTGAACAGGAGTGACGGACCTATAAATCCATTCCTCCCACTGCGGTGCAAGGCGATGGGTCGTCAGGATCCGGCTGAAGAAGTCTAGAATAGGTCTCCCTCAAGCAGTCTCTCCCGATCCGGCCCACTACGCAGTAGGTGGAAAAACGCATTCGCCGTTAAGACCTAGACAAATCTCACCCCAGGAACTCCCGCTACGTCACCAAACGTAGCTAACCACTTGAAGTGACCATTTTCAGGGGTGTTGGTTATCCAATAAATGGTTCCTGGGACGGCAGTACCCACATCCGCCTTCCAAATTGAATGCAAGAACAGGAAAACAAGATATTGTAATTTTTTTAACCTTTTCCTCGCCTCAATTTGGAAAGCGGGTATGGGTACCGCCGCATCGGGATCCATTTATTGAATAACCAAGACCTCTGCCATAGGTCACCCCAAGTGGTTCCCTACGTTTAGCGTAGCTACGCTACAACTTAGCATGGGGTCAAGTTCGTCCGGGTCTTGGCGGCGTACCACTACCTGCAAGGCAGGCCGGATCGGGATAGAATGGTTGAGGGAGTCCCTTTGATTTCTCCAGCCGTACTCTCTCGGAACATGGCCTTGCACCGCAGTAGGAGGGATGGATTGATACGTCCATCACTCTTGGACACACTGACCTCCAGATACTCAACCCTAATACCCTTTCCTTCCCATAACTTCTCTCCTTCCTTTCCTAAAAAGACCCTCCACACAGCAAATTCAAAGACGACATAGGCCCTGAGGGGAATTATTTTCCTCAGAGCCTCCTGTGTGGAGCTAATGTAAAAGAAAAGTTTGACTCCATTAATTTCATTCTTCCGCCTACAAATAATCTCCATCCCCAACGATATCTAATTAATATTTCTGTACTAGCATAATTTAAATTAATTTAAAAAATGATAGTGATTGACAAAGACATGTCAAAACCGGTGGCGAATTATAAAAAAAGCATGCTTCGTGAAAGAAAACTATTCAAAAACAAAATTAATAATAATGTAATAACAAATAAGAATTAATAAAATGGATTTTGAGGAAAACGCATGTGAAATATTTCCAGAAATTAAAAAAAGGTTAAATTAAACATTCGTGCATCATTCCACAGAAAGTGATGTTGGTTATAAATAAATCACGAAGAGGCTGATTGAAAGCAAGAGGAAAAATTTGTTTTAAAACATGTCATCAAATATATGTGAACAATAATCATTCAGTCATCGATTTTCTAAGAAATAGAGATAAAATTTTATTTATAATTATTACACATATATGTTTCTAGATAGAATACTAGCGAGTACCCGGCATATATTGGAATGTCACTCAAAGAAAGAAAATTCAATATATTGTAGTGCTGTGCTATCTCTACAGATACTATTGCAATCTCTCCCTCTACCATTTTATCTCTTCCTTGTCCCTCTCCCCTGTACGTCCTTTCCCATGCGTCCCAATTCCCCAACCGTTCCCCTCCCGTTTCTCCTTCCCACTTCCACCTTGCCTCCGTAACCCCCTCCGCGAACCCCCTTTCTTTCCGCTTTTTCGCCTTCCCCCTCCCGCTAACTTCTCCCTCCTTCGTTCCCCTCTCCTCTTCTGGATTTCCCTTCCCATTCCCTCCTTCCCTCCCTGCCGCTGAACTATATGAAATACACACACTTTTCATTCAAACAACTCTTTTTGACCGTATTGCAAGTTACCATGTTATTGCTGTGAATCCTTTCCAGTTACATACTTGTCATTCGACTTACTATTGTATTCACTCTGAGTTATAGGTATGTACAATGTATATATTATTATTACATAAAATACTGCATTACAAAATTGACTGTCCTGAATTACTTCAATTTATCAATATCCATGTTCCCCAAAAATCATGTCGACATTTATTACCCTTCTACTTCAATAACACCAGGACATTAGCTTATCAAAATTCTCCGTTTCCGAGACTTCACAGTCTCGGAAATAAATATTCCAATCTAGGTGACATATTTCATCTTAAAACTAATCAGTATAAATGTTGTATATTCCAACACTTTTATTCTTCTAGGCACAAATAGATTTACACAATTTCTTCAATTTTTCATATAATGAATAACTGAAAAAATATAATAACCACTATTTTTAAAACAACATCAACATGTTTCGACAACAATGTTGTCTTCATCAGGATATGTTACTATAGTAACATATCATAATTCATCAGGATATAATAATAATAATAATTGGATAATTTATAAAGCGCCGTTTTTGTGAAAAATCACCTCAAGGGCGCTGTACAATTTATTAGGAATGCTTAATTTCTAACTGATTTTACTATTTACAAATGGATACAGAAATATACTTACCTGGCAGGTCACTTCCGATAAACACACTTTAATTATAAGTTTATGCTTGGAGAAGATACGGCTTTGCACGCGGAGGACATTACAGTTAACACACTGGACATTGCGTGATTTTACATTATTTGCTACCCTCATCGCTGTTAGTACCTATTACATTTGTGAATAGAAAAAGTAGAGGTATTTATTTTAAAATACTGGAGAATTTAGGACTATTGGAGATTAGTGGCAAAAGTATAGTTGATATTTATTTTAAAATACTGAGGAATTTCGGAATCTTTAGGGCTGGAAAATGTTCATGAAATGACCTTCACAAACGCTTACATTTTTATTTTTTATTTTTTTTTATTTTTATTTTATTTATTTTTTAATTTTTTTTTTTATTTTTTTTTATTTTTTTTTTTATTTTTTTTATTTTTTTTTCTATGTTTTTACAGGTTAGTTATTTACGGTGTCGCGGGCATTGAAAGTGAAGGTGAAAGATTTTGAGTTTATGGATACGACTGTCTGAAAAGGTGAGTTTTAAGTCTAGCTCTAAATTCCGCCGCGTCTGTGATCATTCTTAAGTCATGTGGCAGTCCGTTCCAGGCTTTAGGTCCTGACACTCCGAAAGCGCGCTCACCGAACTTAGTATCTGGTGTGCGCTTTGGTTCCTTTAACCTTCCGATAGCTGATGACGCTGCTGACCTCAGGGTTGACTGTCGATGATTGGAAATTTCTGGAATACACAATTCCGATAAGTAAGCCGGAGCCATTCCATTAAGGGACTTAAATACCATCCAGCAGAGCTTAAACTGGATCCTTTCAGGACATTTTAGCCAGTGTAGATTTTTGAGATGCTCTGAAATATGGGAATATTTTGATACGCCGGTGATAAGTCTTGCCGCAGCGTTGAAAACGGATTGTAATTTGTTAATTTGATATTTTGGAAGACTTGCATATATTCCGTTGCAATAATCTAAACGTGAAACCACATACGAACTGACTAGTAATTTAGTCGCCTCTGTTGGCAAGTTTCTCCTTACTGCTTTAATTTGTTACTATAGTAACATATCCTGATGAAGACAACATTGTTGTCGAAACATGTTGATATTGTTTTAAAAATAGTGGTTTTATACAAAGTAATCAGTTATTCATTATATGAAAAATGATGCCACAAAGTAATTTTGCGAAGTTTGAAGAAGTCTTCAATTTTTGTTTATATTGAATATGAGACTTCTTATCATTTTTACATAATATATATTTTT
Organism: Limnephilus marmoratus; assembly: GCA_917880885.1. NCBI lineage: Eukaryota > Metazoa > Arthropoda > Insecta > Trichoptera > Limnephilidae > Limnephilus > Limnephilus marmoratus. The sequence continues at coordinate 47,951,262 of OU862917.1, forward strand.
ATTTTATTATTTGTTTTGTTGTTACATTGTATTGTGTATTTTCTTTTCTCATTATATTGTATTTTTTCATTGTTTGTTACTCAACTTATAAATTATAATGTAAAAGCCCATCAGGGCGTGTAATAAATAAATAAATAAAAATTATTGCTGTTGTGGAGTGAGAATAAATTTCTGACTCTTACTACTTCATGTTTTGAAATTTAGTAAGCCGATTATTATAGTTTATATTGTGTTTTTATATATTTTTTTTTAATAATTTTCCGGGTTATATTTTTGTTAACTTCTCACGGGTACAGGACCCTTACTTTTTTATTTTACTTTTTAATTATAATTTTAGTTATGTGAAAATCTGTCACTGGATATTATGTATATTATTAATGTTATTATTATAAGTGTAAAATATTATTTTATTTATTATAATTTTCCATAATAAATAAAATAAAATAAAATAAAACTCGCACGCTTTCTATTTTAAGTTTTTATACAAATTTCATAACTCCAGAGCTCACCATCATGTATAGAAACCTTCACGGGCGTGCGCACAACAACTTACCAAAGTCACCGAATTACACCACGTAAATGTAATTTATTGTTTCGAATTCAATATTTTACCCAACCCGTGTTCAAATTCCGGTTGCAAAAACAACCCTGTTAGTACATTTTTTCTTAAACAAAGGGTATTTAATGTAATTTCAAAATAATTAAAATATACATGGGAGATTAATTGCGATAATATAATGATTTAAATGGTGACACGTGACACCTATTTAACTATGTAATGTACAAAAAGAGAAGAAATTGATTTCGTTTAGGTAGGTAACTACCTATCTACTTGAATCAAAGATAATGTAGCTTACTACACGATAAAGTACTCCTACACGATATGCTCTGTAGATAGTGTACAAGTAAACAAGTATCTTGCACATCTCAAACGCTTAAATGAAGTGACTAACGCTGTCGGTTTAGAGGTTTTTCACGTAGACGTTTATTGCTTTCACCGCGGCGCCCTCAGGGAAGGATGAATAATCCAGTATAACGCAGTGCAGTCGGTCCAGCCTCCCCATAAAGGCCGGAGAATAAAACCATCGGCAGAAGCAATCTACCGACCAATCAACTATTCCTGAGGGAGGGGGCGATATGCAAGGTACATTGACGACTACATGTTTTAACTGAGGGATGTTTTCAAACGAAACCAATTTTTTTTCAATCAAATTTAACACTTTATAATTATGCTTTGAAGACTTTGAAAACTAAATAATTACCTGTTTTTCTCTTTCTTTCTAATCTCTATTTTATTTGGATTTTTCGAATTTCTCCTAAGTGCACAATATTTTAGTATGAAAACGTATCTTATGTATGTACACCTACACATATAGATGATGAGGACCAGAAGTCTCAATTGATCCTATTATATATTTACCTATTGCATAATGTTATTCTATTTCAGTTATAATTGTGTAACTCGCTCATCAAGCACAAGAACTAGCTTCTTCTTTGGTGAGATTGCAATTTTTAAATAATTTCTGTACCGATATTTTGTAATTTATATAACTCCACTGTACAATTATATATCTATATATTAAATTAAAAAAAAATAAAAAAGACATATTTTTGCACCAACACTAAAACAAAATCACAGTGTATAATTCACACGCGGTATAAGTGAAACTAGAAAGTCGCTAGATGTCGCTTTCTTTTCTTTTGCTTGTTTTTTTTTAAGTGGTTTGAAGATTGGATGTTGATTTCAGAAAATAATTTATTTTTTTGGATTTCGTAGGATTCGAACCCCCGTTCGCTTAATGTCTGTCTAGCTCTCTGGCCGCTGAGACTTGTCAGGCACCTTGCCCACTACGCTATGGAAGATACACGCCGAGGTGCGAATATATCGCATTATATTAGAACCGAGTATTTGTGTAGAACTGAGTTGTGCGCATTTCACTGTTTCACCCGAATTTCAAGTCACTAACGGCGCTAAAAAGTTTCACTTAAAAAAAAAACCTTAAACATGTGCCTTACTTACTAATAAGTGTGTTCTAAATTTTACACAACTGATAAACAATCATTAATATGAGATGTATGGTTATTTACCAGTTGCGAAAATTTAAAACAGGTTTATTGGTAAGGGGTGTGTCTGACTAAAATTGTAATTCGTGCCTACAAACAAATTTGAAATTTTCTGCAGCTATTTTGTACTACGACGAAAAAATAGCAATTATAAATTAAGGACGGGCTGTTTCACTAAATTTTAACAATTCATCAAATTTCAAAATTAATAGGTACTAAGTTCTTTAAGTCCTATTAAATGTCTGTTACTCTTAAAGTTCTGTAAAACAACCGACTCACGATGAAATAATAACAAACTTTCACAGATCTTGAATTTTATCTTTCAAATTTGTTCATCGTTCAAATTCTGTCGAACAACCCGTCCTACATGTTATCAACAGTAAGGCCACTGTCATTCAGACAGACTACATCATTCTATTCAAAATATAGTTCACTTGCTTTAATAAAAAACAGTAATTTTTATTCTACGAAATTCTTTAATAATATTATATTTTAATCTGTAATTCAAGAGATTTCAACATGCCTTGAAGCAATCTTTCATTAAAATGGGACTACTTGCTTATATTTTGTCTTTAATACAATAGTTTAAGACGTAAATGATAATATCTTGTCTGATAAAGTACTTCACATGGATAGCAAATTTTTATAAATGCAACAAAGGAACTTCTACGCCCGTGCTCTAAAAATTTTGTTAGCGCTCTATTGTATTATTTTTCCCACCTAACCATGCATAATAGTACCTTGGATCCTTCCTTGCAAGCCTTACCCTCTGCAAAAGATATTCCACATTCAACCCCGCTATACTCGTAGAATGCTTATTTTTTAAAACATTGCAGCATACACCGGCGGAATTTTATGTTACTTTCGGTAGGTTAGAAAGAGGGCACGTTGAAAGCTCGTTACAAGTTCTCCTGCAGAGTAATTTGTTTTATTTCAAACAAAAAGCGTCGCAGAATGCAGATTGTTTTAAAGTTTCCCGCTGTAGACGATGAACAGTGTCGTCTTCTTCTGTTTTCCATGAAATAACCAGTTGATCATTTGTATGCATAATTTTGATGGTTACAAAGTCTGAATTGCCATCAGAAAACATCTCAAAAGTACAAATCGTGGGTACACTAGCAAAAAACGTTAATTCTAAAATAGCTGTTTATTTTTGCACAAACATCAAACATTTTATCAAATTAAATTGCAGTTTATGGTGGTATAAAATATGATACCGTGAAGTATGTTCAATTTAGAATGTCTTTTTCATTTGTGTGTGTTTGATGTTTAATTACGAATAGCCGTTTTTCAAAACGGCAGCGTTTAGTATATTTTGCCAGACATTTTTGTTCTGGCAAAAGACACTCTGTTACTTAGAGCTTTTTGTCCGTTAGGTATTTGTTTTAAATTGACTGTTTCACTTTCTTTTTGATGCGCAACACATTTCTATTTCATCTGCTTTAAAAAATAATATTCTACTAATAATATACTATACTACTAATAACTATCAAACAACAGCAAAAACAATATCTGCATTTAAAGTTATGTGACGTTTAGATAAAGACACGCGAAACGCCTGCAACCGTAGAATTAAAGTTTTCTGCCAGAAATGACAATGGCATAAAATAGTGCATATCCACAAGTGGGCATTATGTATGCAAATCGACAATTATGTATGCAAATCGACATTATGTATACAAATGACGACCTCCGTAGTCCAGTGGGTAAGACTCTTGACTCACAATCCGGAGGTCGCGGGTTCGAACCCGGCATGCGCAAATAAATTTTATTTGATTAATTTGTGTTTTCACAATTAATTCGTTTAAAATAATATATAGTATATTTGCGGCATGTTCCAGAGTGGAAGATACTATCAGTATCGCCCTGGTGTAAGACCACCATTCAGAATTGAAACGTTGCTTGAAAATGGCTTTAGCCGTGTTTAGTGACCAGATCTGAATAGCCAGGTACTTCCCAACCTTCCTCTTCCCCACCTCCTTCCCCTCCCCACTACCTTCAGCCTCACAACATACCCCAATTGGGGATGCCATAGTCTCACTGGCTCCAGACGGGAGCAGTTGAGATTCTTGTGCGGTATTCACTGTAAAAAAAAAAAAAAAAAAAATCGATTTAACATTTTTTGCCAGTACAAAGGTATCCTTATACGACTTAAAATTAAAATTAATTTTAATTTTACAAAAAAAATATTTTCAACACGACTCAGTGTGTTCTGCCAGTTTATGGAGTCTAAACAACTTAATAAAACTGCATTATTAGGTCAAATTTCCTAATTAACTTTTTTTGTCATTATTTAAAATTTTACAATTCATATCCGTAAAGCAATACTTTGTTTTATATTTTGATGGTTTGAAATGAAAAAACCTTGTTGCACAATTTCATTGTACAATAATTTTCAAATATATTTTTTGTACTAGATATATAAAAATGCAAGGTGAAGCGCACTAAGAAGAGATTTCAGAAGATGATTTTACAAGATAGTACAAATACTTAAGAACAAAACGACCTTTTTGTGAAATAATACACTTTTACCTGTGTAACATTTTTTTACAGGTAAAATTCTTTTAATTGTTACCTACTTGCTTTTAGCGAAAAAGGGTCAAGTGTAAAGGCGTGTCACAATATATTTTTTTAATTTCCATCCGTCACGTAAAATACCTTGTGGCCACTCCCCGTAGTTTAATCAATGTTTTGAAAACGTTTTGTCTAAGGAAACCCGCCGCGCCGTTGATCAAATTTGTTATTCAACAAGTTTTAGAGTGTGTTCTATTTATTATATCTAAAGTTTTTTTTTTCAACTTATCTGTTTTTTCCTTTCTGAAGTGGAATAACAAGTTTGAAACGTGCTGTATACAAGCAACGCATCTGTGCGAGGACTGTTTTATATTTTCATTAATTATTGCTGCCTAACTATTATTATTAATGTTAGCTCACACGGTAGAAAAAAATTCTCACGGTCTGTATTATCTTTGGGGATGATTTGTGGAGGGTATTTTTAGGGAAAGAAAGGAGAGAAGAAGTTCAGGGAAAGAAAAACGTATAAGGCGTGGGTAAGTTATGAACACGTTAATACATCCTTCCCACTGCGGTATAAGGCAATTGGTCCAGAGTTCGGCTGGAAAGGACTTGGTTATGTGTCCCTCAACCAGTCTCTCTGGATCCGGCTCGCCACGCAGTAAGTGGGCAAATGCATTCTCCGCCAAGACCTAGGCAAATCTCAACCCATGAACCCTGGCACCCCTGCGAAGTCACCAAACGTAGCGAACCACGTGGGTCGAAATATAGCAGGGGTGTTGGTTATCTAATAAATTGCTCACGATGCGGCGGTACCCACATTAATGTGTATTAAGTGTACCCAATTGTGCTATATCGTCGTATTTTAACCAAAATCAATATTGATAACAATCCAGTCGTTTTAATTGTCCTCTAAAGGTTCCTTTTACAAAATGTTACGTAAAATCTCTTCAATTACACCGTATAAAGGCAGGTTTACTTTCCACAAATAATGTGTGCTTCGAGTTAATATTGCTTCATTTGTGAAATCCCAGTGAAGTTCATGCTAAAGTACATTATAATCTCTCCGGAGAGATTACCCGGTAATTTAGAGGCATATTTTGAATTCTCTTAGTTGCCCTAATTAGTAAGTTAACATTCGGCTAATGGTTTCGACATGTGGGCGTGTGAATTATTTTTCGAGACGATTACAAACCAGGAGAGTTTTCACGTTTAAAAAAAAAAAGTTGTCTAGTAGTTCTGTGAACAATCCAAAAAAAGTGCGCTTCTGATTTTCTCTTATTAATTTATTTAATAAATTAAAACAAAAAAACAGCGCATTTCATTTAAAAAAAAAAATAATAAGGAATTGTTCAATATGTCCTAAGAAATATCACTATCTCAATGACAATAATTTTTTCAAAGTTTCTTCAGGTTCAGGCAGGTATCATATTGAAAAAATGCGAATAAGAATTTCTAAATAACACAACAGTTTCTTATTTGAAAAAATTATCTTTACTAAACCATTTAAGAGGTAGTCTTCAAGAGACCGAAAAAACAAACTTCTTAAGCATGAAAACTTCTTAAGAGCGTTTAACCAGCCAGCGGACGAAAATCCACATTTCGTCGAAAGTTGTTCTTCCGATCGTGCAGGGCGGTTACAATGAGAAAGATTGATTATTCTTCGTACCAGCTTTTTAAAATTATAACTCAATATCGAATTTATTTCAATCCAAATTAGCTTTAATTTATACCTTCATCCAAAAATGCTGAAAGGCGTGATGATAAAACTATTAAAATAATATACTTTTTGTAATTATTTTTTGATTATAAGTATTTATCATTTTTCAATAATGTCTAAATTTAATAAGCATGTTAAAAAAATCTGAAATATATTAGTTTGTAAGTGCTCAAATAAATACACAAATGGACCAATTTTCGTCAAGAAACACATGTACGTACATATTTTTTAATGATTTTATTGAAACTAAAATTAAAATTCTAAAACATGCGTTTGCTAGATAATGTATTGATTTATTTTACTGCATGATTATATTATTTGAAATGGGTGTGGTATAATACAAAATCTTTTTTGAAAATTTAACAAATCTGCCAACGACCTATGGAATAACCTTATTATAGTAAAAATTTTAAAAAATTCTCAAAATTTATTACATGCGAATGCTAGATAAAAGAACAATCTTTCGAAATCCATTTATTATTTTTTGCGGAAAAGAGTCAATACGTCTAAAATCTGATTTGAAAATGACATATTTCTGGTTTTCTCTGGTAATGCCCTCTTAAACGTCCACCATATTGAAACGGAAACAGAACCACAAACAAATTTACTGACAGACGAAATGCAAAACAAGGACTTCGCGACGCTCAGTTCTGTCAATTAAGCTGAAGTCACACAAGGTTCACTCGGATGAAGGTTTACTCGATGAAATGTTCCATTCTCGTTCACCGAGTGTTCACACGGTTCCTTCGAAGGAAGAGTTCACTCGACATTCTCGCTACGAAGTCGTCGAGAGTAGTCGCGGCCGCATTGAAATTCGTCCGGCGCTGACGGCTAAGTTCGGGAATATTTACGATTTCAATTGACATTTCCGATAACGTCGAACTAAATTACGAGAAATTGGCGATTCTTGTAAACAGTAAATAAATTTCTGCACCATAAAATGAACATATGGTTAAATAATAACCTGAAAACTGATATCTACCAGTATTTTTGCACCATGAAAATATTTTTATTCCAAAATAGGCCTCGGCTTGCAATAAAATCCATATAAATGGAATATTTATTAACGTATCCAAAAACTAAAAACTGTTTTGGAAAGGTGATGAAATATGCTTTTAAAATTTGTTATTAGAAATAACCACGTAATTTTTTAAATAGAATAATTTTTAATGTAAACTTTTAAAAGTTTAAAAAATGGCTCTACTTGCTTTTATTCTAACTAAAATTACTGGTAACAAAAAATATATAAAAACACACACTTATTTTGTTAGACAAGTAAATTATAAACGTTTGTATCACCTCACTTTTTTGTCGTTTCATATAAAAATAATTTATAAAAAATTCTCAATGTTTCATAATTATTTTTTCAAATTCGATCAGAGACTTTGGTTCCATAGAAGTGTACATTCGTATTATTTTGTGGTTAATTGTTATATTGAATATATAGAGCATTATTTTTTCTTTCCAATGCCGTTTAGATCATATTTTTCACTATGATAGTAAGGGAGAAACAACGATTTCTATGAGACGTGTAGGAGTTATTTCGAAAAGCGAACTAAACGGAGCATTTTGACGTTTAAGCCGCTCCGGCTACTCGTCCTCACGCCAGAACATTTCAGCCGACTAATTTGCGAGTGAAAGACTGTTCACTTGAGTGTTCACACAAATCATTCGCGTCACGTGATGTTAAATTCCGGTTGCGAGTGAACAGTGCCGAAGGAAGCATTCCAACATTGTTGGAATGCTTCATTCGGAACTGTCTCTATTCACTTTCGTGTTCACACGGTTCATTTCGAGGGAAAGAGGCTGAATGAAATCACGAAATGAACGATAAATGAATGGTGTGAATGGGCTATTAATGAACTCGCAAATAATTACATTACGGACAACATATGTACCATTTAGCTTTGGTTTTTTTTTATATTGTCGATTTAAATGGAGTGTTCAAAGGATTTATTTTCACATCGCTGTAGTAAAAGGTTCTTCTTTTTACGTTTGTCGAGGTGAGTTTGAAAGAGTGGGCTTTTTCCTTATGGCTTTGTAGGATAGCAGTGTAAAGAGACAAAACCGCACCAGCTCGAATAGTTTTTCGATCACACTTAATACGGCATCCTGGTCTACGAATGGGGGACATCATAGATCAAGTATTGGTCGTGTAGCTCAGAGTTCACCAATCAATGGATCGCCCTCCTGCTACCTACCGAATGATGTACCATGTTTTTTATGAACCAGCAGATATCACGAGCATGGTTGTAGGCTCAAAACCTGATGTTGGTAGCGAGATGTATCGTCGCTTCCAGATAAGTCTTAGAGAAGTTCTAGGCTCAGTACCGGATACTGATTGCCAGATGTGTCAGCCCTTCCAGTAAGATTGAAGAGTACCTAGATCTAGAATCTAGACCCGTTGTCGTCAAACTGTGGCCCGCGGCGGATATTTGTGCGACCCGCACAAATATCTGCCGTTTTTTTTTTTAAATATAATATATTTTTTCATGTACAATTATATTATCTGTTTTTTACGGCCCGCACTAATGTCTGCTGTTTTCTTTTTAAATATATTTTTATGTACAATTATATTATCCTTTTTTTAATATTTTGTGTATGTACACCCTTATGATTTTAAATCGTTGATTTTAATTGATTGACATTTGATTTTAAAACGCCCAGGTTAAAACGCCTGGTTTTTGAAAACATCCTAAGTCGATTTTGAACGCGCGCATAGTGTACGTCACAGGTTCTCAACGTGGGCGATAACGCCCCTTGTGGTCATTTGAAACTTTCAATGGGTAGTAGAAGACCCAGTGAAAATTAGAGGGCGTAGAGATGGCACAGTGAGGGCGTGGGTAGGTAAAAAAATGGTGTAAAAAAGATAAAAAAACGCACTTATCACGTACTAAAGACACAAAGAAAATTAAAGGAGGTAGAGATGGCACAGTGAGGGCGTGGGTAGGTAAAAAAATTGTCTAAAAAACACACGCTTATCACGTACTAATAAAGCAAATTAAACTTTAATATTGGATAATTTTATTTCTATTACAGATATACATAATTTTTTTGTATAATATAATGATTTTACGTGTATGATTATTATTAAGAATTGACAATATATCCGGTACATACATCCAAAGAATTGCTTTTTTTTAACTAGCTGAACAAAAAGGTACACCTTTCCCCCCCCCCCCCCCCCGAAATCATAAGTGTGCGGCCCGCGGTGATACCTCACATTGTCCTATGTGGCCCTTGACCAGAAAAGTGTGACGACCGCTGATCTAGACTCTAGACGAATTATTTATCTTTCGTAACTAGTGCGGAGTCAGCGTGCCATGTCGCCCTTTCCACAAAGATTTATACAAATCCGTTATAACTGTTATAATTGTCGTATTATTTAATGTTTTACCATAGGTAATAGTTGAGGCAAAATCCAAAGTCATTATTGTATTTTATAGATTTCTTAAAAGTAACAATGTGGAATATCTTTTTGTAATTGCACATTTAAGTGTATCACTTTCACAGAGCCAGTGAAACTCTGGTATCCCCGATTTAGGGAACTTTGTAAAGTGGGGGAGACAAAAGAGAAGAAGAAGTTTTGAAAGTGCTGGCGAATTCAGATATGGTCAATTTAAATCATTTCAAAAAACGTTGCAAAGTGTAATAGTTAAAAATAAGTTGGATAAATGGTAAAAAAAATATTCCTACACGAAAAATTATCCAAAAATCTGTCATTCTAGGTTATATTCTACACAAGCTATCTATCGATCTATCATCTATCTATCTCTCTATGCATTATCTTCTAAATATATAAAAAAGAATGTTTCTTTGTTCTCGTTATTAAACCATTCAACCGATTGTCATGAAACTTTGGTGATTTGTTGTACGCATAGCCGCGAAGGTTTCTATATACTCATACAATGGTGAGGTTATTTTTTTTTATATGAATACCTCACAAGAGTCCCAGCTGTTCCCGTCTGGAGTCAGTTAGTCTATCGCATCCCGAATTTGGGTTGTTGTGAGGCTGAAGGCAGTAGGGAAGGGAAGGAGATGGGCAAGAGGAAGGTGGGGAAGTACCTGGCTATTCAGATCTGGTTACCAAATATGGCTAATGCTATTTCAAGCAACGTTTCAATTCTGAATGGTGGTCTTACACCAGGGCGATACTGAGAGTATCTTCCACTCTGGAATGTGCCGCAAATATGCTATACATTATTTTAAATGAATTGATTTTGAAATAACACAAATCTTTCAAATAAAATTTATTTGCCCACGCCGGGATTCGATCCCGCGACCTTCGGATTCTGAGCCAAAATCCTTACCGCTAGACCACGTCGGCCGTCAGCTCGAGCTCTGGCGTTATGAAAATATTTCCTATACCATTCATCCGATTGCGATGAAACTTCAGTGATTTGTTGTGCGCACGCCTCCGAAGGTTTCTAATATACAAAGGTGAGCCCTAGCTTTATGAAATTATTTCTTATACCAATCATCCGATTGCGATGAAACTTTGGTGATGTATTGTGCGCACCCCCTCGAGAGTTTCTATACATAAGAGTGAACTCTGGCGTTATGAAATTTGTATTAAAAAATACAATAGGTGGCGCGCAAATTTTTTGTGTATTTCATATAGTTTAGCGGCAGGGAGGGAAGACGGGAGGGGAGAGGGGAACGCGGGAGGAAAGGAATGGGAAACACTTTCTTTCTTTGAGTGGCATTGACATGCCGGATACCCACTAGTATATTAAAAATAAGGGTGTATGTGAGTGTTTGGTTTTTTATATAAATCTAGCAACGCCGGGAACTTCAGCTACGGGTAATATAAGCATAACGTCATAAAGGCCTCGGCCTCCTGGTGCTCGTCCCACCGAATAATAAAACCCGAAAGAGAGTGTTACATAATATAAAATTCACTATTTATTTAAAGCACGTTTGAGATTTCTCCTAAACCTTTATTATGACGAAATAAATGTTTGTTTTCGTAACTCACCGAAACGCATAAAGGGAGAAGGGTTGTGTGCTTCTTTAACGACTCCAGCCCAGAATGGGATCTGCCGGTGGCGGCCTTAGGACCGTAGGATCTTATTTATGTCGCCATTATATCGGGACAATAATATTATTTTAGTTCGCGCAACACAACACACCACACAAACATTGGAGCTTCCAATACAACTCGTGTAAATAGTCCAAACCGTTTAAATGAAGGACGTCCCAGGAGGTCTAGCATTATCAATCGATAAAATCTTACATCAATACTATATTGACCAAATCCATCATGGTCAGATATATCAATATTTGCGAGCACAGTCTACGACTGTTAACATTGTATATTCCTACTGACTTTATAAATGTTAATCCAGCCCCCGTAGTATCAAATAAATTTCGGCAAACTTACTGACTTATGTAATGCAAAATTACTGACTTTTTTAATGAACGTATTAAACTAACAAAGCTCTTAGAAATGAAAGAAGTCGTATACGCAATCCGTAGTCAATACATCTAAGACGCAATCAATTTATTCCGTTCGATCTTTGAGAAACGATTTTTTTATTTTTTTATTTATTTATTTTAGCATATAAAATATAATATACATTTAGATAATGTAGTAATTTGCGTACATGTTCATTTTAAAATACGTTAATACCACTCTTCCATGGAAGCATTAGCTTGTGTCTGGAAGAGTAGTGTACATTTTTAATGCTATATTTAAGTTCTTAAATTACAATGTGAATGTAAAAAACAATAAGTTGTAAGTTCGGTGATATGTAAATGTGATTATTGTTGAAATATGAATAAAGACTTCATTAACTAATTGACTCCCATTTAAAGTAAAAAAAGAAAATTCGGACTGCCAAGGCAATATTACGGTTAGAATTTCAAATTAATATTGCCAATTTATTCATATTTATTATTTAATTTTTCGTTTGACATTTCGTAGTGTCAATTCATAGAAAATACCATCAGTGTTGCCGATATACATCGATTTCTTATTTATTCCCTGTTAATATTGGTTCGGTTGTCAACGGTGAAACCGTGCTAGAGACATCGATATAAAATCATCGGAAGTTACGATATTGTAAAGTTGTCGATTTCACCGTGCTAGAGCTCCTGATAACATTTGCACGGTGACCTCTTAGATTGCTTGCGCTCCTTTCACTCGAGATCTGGCTACGATTATTGTTAGATGTATTTTCATGGATTGCAATAATTAAAGTATTTTGTAATCCGGTATGGTCGCCTTTTCATTTGCCTGGTACTTGATCGCATAACAATAATAATTACGTCTCAAAAAATCACAGGCCATTAATTATTACATCAAAAAATTAACAATAATAATTACATCACAAAAAATCAGTTTGGAAAAAAATATATATATTATTACAAATGTAAACTGATTTTATTATTTCTACATAAACCTGAATACGTACTCAATAAGAAAAAAATCAGAATGTGCAATTCGCACGCAGTAGAAGCAAAATTAGAAAGTCGCTAAATGTCACTTTCTTTTCTTTTGCTTGTTTATTTTAAAGAAGTTTGAAGATTGGATATTGATTTCACAAATATAAAAATGTTTATTTCTTTTGGATTTCGCAGAATTCGACCCTCCGTTCGCTTGATATCTGTCTCTCTGGCCGCTGAGACTTGTCGAGCGCTTTTCCGCATTATATTAGAACCGAAGATCGTCAAATAATAAATTTTTGTGACGCATTTCCGTTTCATCCGAATTTCAAATCGCTAACGGGGCTAAAGAAGTTTCACTTCAAAAACAATTCAAATGAGTTTTCATAAAAATAATGACCTCTATACTATTTTGAAAACGTAAAATATACATATTTTCGCCATTGACAGCTACTGAAAGTGAGCCATAGAAAATTAATTTAAAATCATTCTAAGAAGCTAGATTAACCAAGTAAATTTTACGTCAAGAAAGATATTGGCGCAAGCGATTTCCATCTTTGTCCTTTATACAGTTGCTTTATACATAAGGGTATAAATCGCATTTTAAAAAAAAAAGCAAAGATTTTTTTTTGTGCCCACCAGCGGGCGAGAGATACATAGATGAGAAGTTAACGACAGCGATTCTAATTTTGTTCTTTACACATTTTCAAAGCATCCATTCAAAATGATATCGCGAGTAATTCTAACAAGAATAATATTATTATGCTCGCATGTTCACCGAAGACCCATCGGCTTTCGACTGATTAATACACAGATCAGTTTGTTTTTTTTTAGGAAAAGCTGCCAGATATTTTGTTGGTAGCCACAGAAGCCAAATCAAATACCAATTAACTGAAATCGAGTAATTTTTAAAGCCGAAATACCTTTTTTTCAAAAAGTCGGTAAACTAATAATCGCTATTGGTAATATGACAATACTCTCATAACTGATATTTTAATAATATTTTCGCCAAAACAAATAATAGTTCAAAGCACACTTCAATGACTTGAATTTTCTTTATAATGAATCGAATATAATTGATTATTTATTCATAACGAAGTAATATCTAACGTTTGAATTTAATCGCCAGACTTGTGACTTCCTTACTCGGTATTTCCATTATTATTATTGAAAAAGTTTCATAAAACACCAATTCCACGATTGGCCAATTCCAGTAACGAATTTATGTGAACGTACGGTTCGTGCACGTGATTTGTTTTCCCATTTCCATTCTTAAACTATTAAAACTGCTTTATGACCTTAACAACGGAAATGTTTCATTCAAACGCTCAAATATTACGGAAACCATTTACAAGGAGTATTTTTGACTCTAATTTGATTACAATACTTTAAATAATAATAAATTGGTCTCATAAATATTATTCGAATACTGACGACAATGAAATGTAAAATGGTAACAAAAAAAATTTTTGCATAAATTTTTAAGTGAAACTTATTTAGCACGGTTGTGATTTGTCACTCGATGAAACGAAAACGAGCGATACTAAAATGAGACAAACACGTACATCTATAGGATATAGCCTGCGAGAGATTGAGATAGCAATAAAATATTTATTTATATCACTCAATTCCAATATAATACGATAAATCCACGGTTACACGAAAGCCTCCTTTGGTCTAGTAGTATGAAGGGCCTGACGAACCTTAGCGACCAGAGACATTCAGCGGACGAAGGGTCGAATCCTACGAAATTTAAAAAAATATATATATTTATATATATTTTTCTAAAACCAATATCCAATCTTCAAACCACTCCAAATGAACAGGCAAAGAAAACACAAAAGAAAGCCACATCTAGTGACTCAGAAGAAGAAAACACAAATACTAAAAAGATGACCAAGTGTATAGGAAAAGGTGCACTGGAGTTCGACGACAAAAATATTGAAAAAATCATCCTTCACATTGATAAAAAAAAGTGCTTCGTAGTATCCCTACTCTTGTTTACTTCAGTTTTCTGAAGGTTTCACTTCTGAAGGTTGAACTTCATACTTTGATTTTATTAACGATAAATTAAAAAAGATGTGTGTGTATGATGTCGCTTTGCTATAAATTTACATTCTGTTGGTACCTACTCGCAGATTATTTGATGGTATAATGACTTCTTTCTAAGCGTTAGAAAATTATTTATATACCTCTCGGTACTCATAAAATGTATCTGGTGGCAATCAATTTATATTTCATAATCACGAAAATACCAGAATTAATATCAGCAAGTTTTTGGGGAGGATCGATTACCCACAAATTGGTGACAACTTCTGTGGCTCACATATAGGGATTGCAATCCCGCAAAGCGGGATCCCGCAATCCCGCGGGATCCCGCAGCTTATATTAATCCCGCAATCCCGCACCTTCAAAGCGCGGATCCGCGGATCCCGCAAGTTAAAAATTTGGCGCTAAAACTTTCGCGTAAATCGAGAGTAGCGCGAGCGCAATGTTACCGTTTAGCACAAGATAGCCCGCCTGCCGCCAACCGCTAGTGGCGCTAGTCGCCGGCCACTAGAGGATTAGTCTTTGATGTATTTTTTGTGAATGTCTTTGTAGTTAGTAGTTGCTTCAGTGTGGTGGGCATGTAGTTATATAGTTTGGTTGCGTAGTACTTAAAGTTTCTTTGCCCGTATGAGGTATGCGTTATCGGTATGTTTAATGTTTTTTTGTGTGGAGGCCCTGGTTTTAATTTAATTGAGGTTGCATTTGGAATGTGAAGTTTATGTTGGAAAAGGATAGTAGTACAGATTATAGTAATAATAGTAGCATCTAAGAGAAAGTTGTGATTTGATTATTAGTCATTATATGAATAAGACTGAATTAAAAATATAAAACTGTTAGGAGTAAGTGTAAAATTAAACAAAACTATTAAATTATGCCAATTATTTAAAGATGAATCTAAGAAAACAGATTACTAATTATTTAGATAATAGAAAACTTAATTAATACAAAAGAATTAATTTCTGTTGCTTAATGTAAGAAATGTTAAATAAAAGTTGATTTTTACCCAAAAATCTGTAGTTTCAATTTTATCTTATAACTTATAAAATCTGTAGTTTCAATTTGATTTTAAAACTTATAACATTATTTCAAAGATGCGGGATCCCGCGGGATCCGCGCGGGATTGAGCAATCCCGCATATCAATCCCGCGGGATTGAATTAGCTGCGGGATTGCAATCCCTACTCACATATTATTTTTTGACTACGAGTCATGTAGGTATAATTTAAAAGTATGATAACCGATTTAAAAACAAAACTTACCGTGGTAAAAAACAATAATTGCCACAAAAAAAATTACTCGGTAAACCATATTGTAAACATATTAGTCCCAGCGAGACCTCATACGTGCGTCATCGACGATCTTCCTCTTCCTTCAAAACAGGCCGTGTATAAAAACCTATAATAAACAATTTTTTCAAACAAAATCGAAATTCAAATAGATGTATTTAAAAATTCAGAAGTTACCAGATACCTACACGTACAACATCTCGCTGGGACTAGTATTGCTCCTAAAGGTAGCAGCTACACATGTATATTCTTGCTCGACGGTTTGGCTAGATCGAACATGTTGGCTTGAAAGCATGCTCGTCGTTGCTTCCACACACTTGAGCAGCTCGACAATAGAAGCTCAGTCAAATCGTGAATTTCTGTAGAACATCGAGCAAGAATTACGGCCCTAGAATCTTTTTTACATAACTAACTAACTAACTATCACGCCGTTTCCCCGCAGAGGTAGGCAGAGTGGACGGACCGCCAAACAACTCGGTCTTGGCACACACTATTTGCTTCACTCACATTCATACATCGTCTCATACATACTCTTCTATTATTCTGACTTTTGACATGGCCCGTCTCAAGTAACTGATTCACTTGATCGTGCCATGTCTTCCTTGGGCGTCCTCGACTTCTTTTTTTTTTTTTTTAATTTATTGAGTTAGTTTATACTACATGAATATAAACTAATAAGCACAATGTAACATTTCATTTGATAAATTTAAATATTTTTACAGTAAGCCTTACATTTCTTTTAAAATACATTCATTCTTTCTTCATTCTTCATACTTTCAGGCATTTCATCATACATCTTTAGTCCTCTGTACATTAGGCAGTTCTGTGATTTTGATTTCTTCATTTGTGGCAATCGAACTCTGTTTATATTTCTTGTTTAGTAATTATGAATGTCTCTATTAAAAACAATTTCATCCTTAAAGTATTTTGGCATTTGGTTTTTCATAATTTTATGCACATAAATTAACACATTAAATAGTAGTCTCTTTTTATTGGAATCCAATTTAGCTCCTCTCTCATTTGATTAATCCTTGCGTATTTGCCTTTCCCCAGTATACATCTCATAGCTTTGTTTTGTATAACTTCTAGTTTGTTCAAATTTCCTTCATTGTTTTGTATAACTTCTAGTTTGTTCAAATTTCCTTCTTCTACCATTCATATTTGCGTCATATATTCTTTTTACACTACTTTCTTCGTTCATTCGCTCTACGTGCCCAAACCAGGGTCCCTTTCTTAATCATACTCATTATGCTTACATCAGCCTTACAGTCTTTGCGGATATCCACATTACATCGAACCCGATATTAAAAATATTTTGCTTGATGAACAAAAAAGCATCGAGCGTGGGGGTTTACACGTTGAGACATGTTTAAATTAGCGTAAAACCATCGAGAACGAACGAGTGTGGGTGCTTAAGGTTTGCCGACCTTCGCCCTAATTCTCTCCTCATATCGATCATAGACATAACATTATGGCTCAAATGTAAAACATACTATAAGCCTCTTTCCCTTTGAGGGAGCCACCGAATCTCCCAACAATAAAAACTTTCTTTATTTTTAAATAAGTGGGTCGTAAAAATAACATAAATTATTCATATCCCAACTCAACCCCCGAAAAATTTTGACTCCTGCCGTCATTTAATAAAAACATTACTATTAATTTAATCAATGCTGCTTGGAAACAAAACTGTTAACATTAAGAAAACTATACGAGTACAATATATGTGTCCTTATATACAAAATAAATAATAAACTCGTAC
The DNA here is from genome assembly GCA_917880885.1 of Limnephilus marmoratus. Taxonomy (NCBI): domain Eukaryota; kingdom Metazoa; phylum Arthropoda; class Insecta; order Trichoptera; family Limnephilidae; genus Limnephilus; species Limnephilus marmoratus. The sequence goes on from OU862917.1 coordinate 47,969,040, forward strand.
ATACAAACACAGATTCATTAAAACGTCCCAAGTACACAAACATTTTACACGACAACACGATAACATACGTTTAAACACCATTCATACTAACTACGGTAAGCAATCAATTAGTTACGAGGGGGGCAATTTATATAATTGCCTTCCAGATGATATCAAAAACGAAAAAAGTGTGTGCAAATTCAAAAAAAAATTGTTCATGTTTATTCACAAAAAACAAAGTAGTGATCGTGAATAATATCGTATGGTAATATAATATCATGTAAATGTTAGTATTGCAATCTAATGTAATCTAAGGTTATGAAATGTAAAAACCATGTAATGTAAAAACTATGTAATACAATGTAAAAGGTACATAATTCAATATTCTAGTTAAGTAAGTGAAAATGTTATTTTCTTTTTTACTGGAATAAAAACTTATGAAAAAAAATGCGCACTCACAACGCTCCACTAATTAACGCAGTTCAAAAACATACACAGCACACAAACACTTACACTTGTAGATCGTATTTATTTTTTACGTAAGTATCGTTTATATTTATCTTTTCAAATCATTCACTATCATTTGTACCTGCCCGGAAAAATGTACGAGTATATAGTTCACTTACCAGATATTCCATAGAGACAGGAAATTGGTACCGATCGCTGCAATTATTTCTAAAATCTAGAAAACTGTTGCTACTCATTTCATCTTATTTTACTGAGGAATCTCAATTTGGGAGGCGGGAATGGGTACCGCCGCCCCGGGAACCTTTATTGGATAACCAACACCTCTGCCATAGGTCATCCCAAGTGTGTTTCGCTACTTTTGGTGATTTAGCAGGGGTGCCCGGGTTCAACCCCAGATTCCTACCTACCCCTTAACCCTTTTCCTTCCCAGATCTCTCCTCTCCTTCCTTTCCTAAAAAAAACCCTCCACACAGCATCCCCAAAGATGACATAGGCACTGAGGGAAATTATTTTCCTCAGGGCCTCCTGTGCGGAGCTCATGTAAAAAAAAAAAAATCCGCACAAGGAGCCAGTAGTGAGACTACGGCAATCTCCGATTGGGGTATTTTGTGAGGCTGAAGGTAGTGGGGAGTGGAAGAAAATGAAAAAAAAAAGAAGGGGAAGTACCTGACTATTCAGATGAAGTCATCAGACTCGGCTAAAGCCATTTCAAGAAACGTTCCTATTCTGCATGGTGAACTTACACCAGGGCGATGAACGTTCCACAAATAAACTATGGTTTTTTTAAATTATTAAAGTGTGAATAAAAATTATCAAAAAAAAATGTTCATGAGTATGCCGGGATTTGGACCAGCGATCACCGAATTGCTAGTTGAGAGCCATACCCCTCTACCACGGATGCGTTATATATTGTTTTTTTTTTAATAAAATTGTAAAATAAATAAATAAATTAATATGAAAATTGTATATCATTCATATTTCAGAATTAAGAAAATATCACATGTCAAAAGTCGGGAGGAGTATGTGCCAAGATAATTTATATCCTCTGCCTACCCAACAGGAAAATGATTCGATGTTTATCTGGTTAGTTATATTAATTTTTGGTTTTACCACCTCACTAACGTCAGAAGTTTTATTTATACTGACATTGTAATTTTTTTTTTTTTTTTTTTTTTAATTGTACAACAGATTTTTTATCCAATACTGTACAATTTTCTCATTTTGACAGTCTTAACACCTAGGAAGATGATTATTATACAAAAAATTCTTAAGGCTATCTAAAGAAGAGTTATATATATCTAGTGTTTCCGATATTTCGTTCAACAGCGCCATTCCTCTTGTCATGCTATGCTGTGCTAGAACATCTGTTCTGCCGTATGGTATTTTGAACAAGTCGTGTCGACGACTACGGCTGAAATTTTCAGGCACGTATAAGCCATAACATTCCAAGAGGAATGGGCTGTCAATACGATTATGGATTATGTTAAAACTAAGAATTGCAAGATTTGCATAACGTCTAGTTTCCAAGCTAAATCTATCTGTTGCCTCAAGTAATTCCATATGGTGCATGAATCTCGGGTAATCATGTGTTGAGACGATTGCCTATATTCAGGCGCTCGTTGCAAACAAAGTTCCAATTTGTATTTGTAATATGTACGGTTTCATGTGACAGCCTGACACCTAGAACTTGTCACTCTGAAACGTTGACTTCATCATTCTGTAATATTTTCCAGCCATGTTGGTTGTAATAAAATAATACAATTCATCAATAATGACGATTTTCTTAAATTCTTTCATACACACACAAGACTGGAGAAAAAACTTGAAAACTTTGACAATCATTTCACATATCTATATTCTCGTATATATTTGAGTTCATTCGCGTGTCTGAAACTCCTTCCAAAAATAGCAAATCTCAAACCATCCCTAATAAAACGTTTCTACACCAAGAAAAGAATGCAGAAAACTTGCAAACAAAATCACAACAACACACAAAAAGAGTCTACAAATTTAGAACTTTCCATTTCAACTATGTTCAAAATTGAAAGACTTTTTTACAAAGTGTTTTTTGTTGTTGTTTGTGTAAGTAAAGGTCTGAGATTTGAATCTTGGGACGGTAAACGATAAGCTTTAATTTTGAGAGTGGACCAACATTTTCACAAAAGCTCTTTTGATAAGAAGTTTCGAGCCACAACTCACAATTACTAAGCTTTTTACGCTATTTAAACCTTTGTCTAAAACGCAATCCATAAATACTAATTATAATTATTTCACGGAAACTTAAATTGAAAACCTTGATAGCCAAAAGAAATGGCCAGTGTAATGTAATTTGTCAGCAAAAATGTGTTATTTTTCCAGGAAAATCAAGTGAAAATGAACAGGAAAGTTCTCACAATTCCGACCCTTCGACCCTCACCCTCGGCATGCTAAACAACTGCCCAATTAATCCTTCCCATATCACAGGGCTTGGTGTTTTGATGGCGGCATGATTAATGCATGTTCTTTCGAATTTTGTTTATTCCGAGTATGAAAATAGCGAATATACCTGCAATAAATAACGGAAGATCTTCTCTAATGATAAATTATTCATTCTGCATGCTCCTTATAATATATAGAGCGGAACCAGTGATAAAAAGCTCTGCGGGGAGGATGTACGGTAATGTTTTCGGTGGCACAGTGGTTAACAACGCAAATTTTAATCTGGAGTAAAGAAATTTTGATATGCCTACATATGTTTATTTTACACTGCCAATTTACTGAGATAATTGTTACTACTAATTTGTACGTTTCAAATCGTACAATCGGTTTTATTTCACAATGTAGTAATGAATTTGAAAATAAACCTACTCTCAAGTGAAGTTCAATTTTTAGTGGTCGTTTTTTGGAAATTAACACATAATTGCCAAGTTTTTAAATACTTCAAGTAGAACATATATTTGCCTTTGAAATAATCGAGATTTTTTTAATAGTCTTTTATAAACCCAGAAAAAAAATAAAGTACTCGTATCAGACCTATAAAAACTGCTTTAAAATTAAAAATCTCCAACTTGCGAACGCTAGAAATTAAATTCTTTCGGAAATGATCTTAAAACGAACAAATATTTGTACCTGAGCTTCACAAAATAAAATAAAACAAGCTTTAAGGTGATGTTTTTTTTCTTGAATATATCAAAATAGGCCGCTGGTGTTAAACGGGAATTTAAAACTAAAAGAGTGTTATTGTTAGCGACCTCAAAATTTTCACGACTTAATACATCGCCTTAAGAATTAGAGATATTCTTTGCCAAACGGCGATATAAAAATTAATTATTGAATAGAATAAATACCGAATAATAATTTACACAAAATTAATGGTCTTGATATCCATGGCCGGGTAGGTCCTGCTGGAATAATAACCAAATGTAACGTATTCCGTTTTACACAATAATGTTTAATTTATTAATGACCCCAGCTCCCTTTGAGGGAATTCAATATCAAGGGATGCTGTTCATAAAGGAAGCTCTCTCGCTAAGGATACCTAATAAAAACTTGGGTGAAATTTCATTACAACGATACTCATTATTTTTAATATGCATAATTTAAAGATATTGTTAAAAGTTAAAATTATTTATAGCCTATCTATTTATTAAACATTATATTGCGTTCCGTACAATGTAATAATTCGTTGATAAAAATAAACCTGCATTAATATTTTATATTAAACAACGTTAAACAAACTGTGCCTGATGAGTGAATTTTTTTTTCTTAAATAAATTAATGCGAATTTAATTAGAACATTGTTAAGACCCCTACAAACCAAACTATCATGATTTATATTGGGGGTATTATGCCATGCCTTCATCAGGTCAGATGTGCAAAATTTCAATTCCTTCCATAATAAGATGTGCTCTATGCGGACTAATTATGGACACAGTTTAAATTCACAAAAAATCCCATTAATTTTAACAAAAACGATGGAACTAAAGCTCAATAGTTCTTGGTATCCTGTAATTGACGGCTACACCAAACAAAAAGCAGAAAACCATTTTAAATTATGCTGTAATACCAGCTCGTAGAGGATTGCAGCTGGCAACATGGAATCGCATCTACATGCATAAGCACACACTTCACCGCAATCTCCGATTACACGTCTGCCCTGGTGATGGACACCGCAATGCTACCAGAAACGTTGGCTAAGAAAGTAGGTAACGCAACATGACATAATTCCTAAAAATTTCAAATCATATTTTAAAATACTCTTTTTAATAATGTTTTTTTATTTCCGAAGTATATTTAGTATTTTTTAAGAGTTTTTAAATAATTTTTGTTTAAAAAATATGAACTGTGGTCAACTTTACATAGCGTCGTTTAGTTATTTAATCATATAAAAGGCGGTTTCCGTTGTTTATTGTACGATGTAGCTTTTACTAAAGAAATTGTTTCTAATTAGCTAAATATTATGAAAGAGTAAAGCTATACGACAAGCTCACTCGTAGCATCAAACAAATTAAATCACTTACTTAATACCTAACTACATTAAGTCTAGTAGAAAATGAACTGACTGGGTTTTTTAATTAAAAAAGAGTCGTCGTAGAAGCTACCGAAAATACCTTACCCAAACCTAGAAGTCGTTGAAAAACTCTAACCAAAACCTAGTTCGCATAGGATCTCCTAGTGAGGAGGACCAAGAACATAGTATGAATCTATTTTATTATCTCTTACATAGTCTTAAAATGTCTGAAATATATTTTTTTAATTAAAAAAATATTAAAAATTGGCTTAAAGCAAATGAAGTATAAAGTTTTCAAAGCCATTTTTTCCGACACCTGAACTGCATAATGCAATTGAATATCTAGTGTGGAAAACTTGCTTTTATAAAATCTAATATGATTAATTGACTTGTCCCAGAGAAAAATGAATAAAAAAAAACCCAAAGTAAATTAAATTCAATTCCTTGCCTACTCGAAGAAAAGATAAATCCCACTTACATCTGCTACAATACAGATTTCTCAACAACATGCCATAAATTCAATAATGCTGTGAGTCAGCTGATACTATACTCTGATACGAGTAGTGATTTCAAGGCCCCAATCCCCCCTAAAATCCTGTGGCATACAACCTCCTACCCCTCCATCTCTTAACTCTTACAAATGAGGCTTCCGTGGGTAAGATATGGTAAGGACATAAAAGAAAGGAAGGATGTTTGTCTGAACACCATTGCTCGGCGTACTGCGAAGAGCGAAAGCGAAAAGTAGGCCGAATCTAGGAGAAATCGATTGAAAATTTGACCTTGGATATTTTCAATGAGTAGAAAATGTTAAACTTCGTATCTTATTTGACTTTTCATGACAATGTGATACAATTTTGAATGATTTCAGATTACTAAAAAACATTTACATATGGACGTAAATAAAAAAAAAAATCTTCATAAACATTTTCCACGTTGTTTCTTTGATAGCTTAATTTTCTTACTGGTTTCATTTGATTATTCATAGAGTATTTTATTAAAGAATCATTTTGAAACAATCTAACCACCGCGCCATTTCTCTGTAGGGATAGACAGATATGGTTTGACTACGTACAGTCCTCATCGACCCTTGACAGTGTAAACAAATGCACACGTTGATGGAAAAATCCCCTTGAAAGTAATTCCAAGAATTCAAAAATTTCACTGCAAAAGGGTGATTCCGCTAGCACTGCGGAAACATATCAAACGGGTTTTTTTATAGCTGTAATAAATAAATATCTTACGTCCATGCTGTAATAAATTTATATGTAAGAACTTCTGCTAAAAAATGGTATCAACTTCAAGCAGCATTACATGAGAATTTTTCTGGTTGCTAAGGCGTGAAAGCCTCCAAATAAATACTACTAGTGAGGATAATAATATAGCCAATTTTATCCCTGACAACCGGAGCGCAACTCTTTAGATTTTATCCCTGACAACCGGAGCGCAACTCTTTAGATTTTATCCCTGACAACCGGAGCGCAACTCTTTAGATTTTATCCCTGACAACCGGAGCGCAACTCTTTAGATTTTGTGATAATTTGCAAATACAATCCTTTGTTTCCGACTCAATCACATAAAATTAAACATTAGTGTTTCTGATACTGATATAACCCAAATAATGAAGAGCCCTGTGAAAACAATTGTAACGTTTGCAATAGACAATAGAAGTTGAAAGTACATAGGGGATGAAAGGTGGTTTCTAAAAATACATATAAAGAAAAATAGTCAGAGAAAGACAAAGAGCGAGACCAAAAGAGACCTTTTGTTATGAATAGTGGAACAGAACAGAGAACATCGAGGCTATACAAACAAGAAACTCTTTCTTAAGTAAATACCTAACCGATTACTGTATCTTATGTACCAAGTACAATTAATGTAAAGGCGTGTGGTTTATGTAATGAAATTTCAAATGTAACGAGGGAAATATAATTTTTCTTATGTATGTAACAATTTCTTAATATCACAAAAATCTACAGCCTTTGTTGAAGGATGATTAAACGCAACCGCAATATTTCTCTTTTTTTCATTTGCAGAAGCGGACCCTAAAGGGAGGCCTGAAAAAGGCAGCAATAATTCGGTCGGCGCTGTTCAGGCGGAGGAAGTTGTTGGGGTAGAGAGAATTCAATTAATTTATGCACCAGAAGTGCTCCTTACCTGCACAAATATTTTACCCGGACCTGTCTCTCCCGCGGAACCTTCCGGTGTTGGTAATACAGCCTTAATAATTTATTCACTTCACTTCACGGAAATTCGGTTGGATTTTTCCTGCAAGAGGTCGGGGGGATAAGAGTGGATATTATTCCTAACATTTTCTTTTGCATTCTGAAGTTAATATGAGATGAGCCATTGGTTTTCATTGCGCACTTGCAATTGTAATGAATTTTTCGAGGGAATTATTTCACCTGTTACGTGTTTAGCAAAGGAACTCCGCTAGCATGCAATTGCTTCGCAATCAAAACTAATGTTTATGTATGTTAAATTGCTTGGCGTTGTGGAGAGATGCTACGTTATGAAGGTTTATAAATAGCATTGTTGTATCTATTGTACAACATTCTAATATATTAACAACTCTAAAAAGTATTATATACTCATATATATATATGTGTAACGGAAAAAAATTATATTACGTTCAATTAGTAAATAAAATACATAAAGGATTGTAGGTTTCTAGGGGGATTTCCAGGTGAGGTTAAAATGTCAAGCGATTTTATAAAACCCGTGGGAGAAACGACACGATGATACTCGTAAGTAAGCTAAACTTCAATACAAATGAAAACACTTTTTAACATAAAATCGAAGAGGCCCTACATTATGCTACTACAATAGTCCGATGGTATTACTATACTCAAACAATGTACTGACTAAAGTTATTTGCGTTTTGAAATAAGTTTATAAAGAATGAAGCTTTTATCAAATGGAATATATAAGGAACGAAGCTTTTTATTTATGACCATATAAACATAAATATTGTGTGGAATTGTGACTGAAACGTAATTTGATAAAGCCTTAAAAGTAGTTGCGTCTACTTTCTTGTACAGATCAAAAATTTGATCGTGAGAACAAAAGTTAACAATCTGCACGAATGAACTTTTCAGTTTTATCAGTCGATCGGTGCTTAAAAAGTATGAACGTGATCAATTTTAGAGGTATTTCATATTGAATTGCTCAATTAAACATTAAATTTAGTTTCGTAGTTACAAATTAAAAATTTCGATTTATTTATTACAAAAAGTTAATGAGCCTGAATTCTGTGTTAATTTTATATTATAATGATATGTTTATTAATTCGTAGAAGTGTATATGAAATTGTGTTACTCAATTATGTCTACATAATATTAAAATCAACGAGGTTCAATTATTGTTAATATATGATTATTTAGTTTTGAATAATGCATTGCTTTTAGCCATTCCGTAGTTGACAGCCATAGAGTCGGCGAATTTTCATACAAAGTCGATAAAATGTGTTAGTTTCGGCTTCGGCTTCTATTAAAATTTTCAAATGTCACAAATTCATTATCTTCGTCGGGCTTCTTAGCCTTAAAATGTACCGCTTTTCACCAACACAAAAATATTACTTTTTATTAGCAATTACTATTTTTAGTTTGCTGTAAACTGTATTTGATTGCCATATTTCGTTTCCCTCGTCGAATATAGTTGCGATGTATCCAGCGGAAAATGAAAAATTAAATAAAAACACTAAAACAGCACTTCAAATTTAGACATCGACACAACGCGACCGTTTCGCGACAAATTCTTGTAAAAAACTGTATATCCCCACCAGAAGGAAACTGCTTTACCACCGGGTGCTACAGGATACACCCCTATCGGCAACCTTCCGGATTTTCCCGATGTTTCCCGAATACCAGCGAAAACATACTACCGTCGATGTCAAAGGCGTATCTTTCCAATGTCCCATTTTTCCCAACATGCGTACTATTTATACAAGTCATAAGTGTCATTTTTCAAAGACAAGATTGAGCCTTGTTAAGATATCTACGCTTTGTCTAATTTTACTACCCCTACTCTACTGGCGGAGAAAATCGAAGACACAGCAGCGCCCCTAAGCGATTTGTGAAATAAATGTAAACCAAACGTCAAATTACCAGCTCTATTTTCTTTCTATCGGGTTTAATAGTCTGTGTTTACTTCCTGTCAAACAAAAGACGTTCATTTCATATTTTAAAATAAGAATCAAGTTCCTATTTATATGCAGATGTGATAGTTTTATTCTATTCCGTTCCCGCCAAAATACCTGCCACAGACGACTTCGAGGTAAGACGATTGCCTTTGTGCTAGAAAAACAAGGAAATATCGCATGTTTTTTGCTATAATTGAGTATCCGAACTTTCAATATATCCTGTGCATAATTGGGCTGAATATAAATCACGAAATGGCTTTGTTTTTTACGGTCGACCGATCAAAACATGTTGATGTACGAACTTTCGCATGACAGACAGCTTTTAAAATAATATATTTTTGTGCTTATTATTTTACATTGTCTTTTGGTTACGAAACTTTTGCACGCATATTATAGTTTATAGCTAAAATATTATTCCTAAGCAAATTTGTAAATTGGTCATTTTTTTCAAAATAAGGATGTAAAAAATATTATAAAATACCTGGATCAAATTATGAACCACTAACAAAAATTATAAATCTTTCCTGTAATGAGCTAAATATTTCTGCCTCTAAATCGATACTTTCGACAATAAAATAATTATAATTAGTTATTTCTATCACGTACGCTTAGAAAATTACAATTTAACATTCTTCTAACATCGATTTATTAATTAAAAAATACCTACGTGACCGATTAGAACTCTCTTTTGGTGACTTTTGATGACATTTTGGTTCGCAAACAATAATTAACATTTATATTAAATTAGAATAAAGATTTTAATTAAAAATATTTGTAAATCCGAATAAATTTATTGTAACAATTATTTTATGTTAATTTTTATGATGACAACCGTTGAGACGTTTAAATGCATTGATTAAATTATTTTTTAAATTGTTTCTACGTGACAATTTTTAAAACAAATCAACTCGCCATCTTCTCTGTGTAATAACATTAAATAGTTACAATTAAAACGTGTTAATTATGACGACGTTCATTAAAATTCTTGTATTTATGTTTGAAGTTTACATTATAACATAACAATAATCATTAACATTATGTCAGATTCGATTTTTGTAGTGGTTAAAATTAATTTTTAAAAAACATTATTATGTGCGTAATTACGTTTTTTCATCCGCTCGATTCAAGGCAACGGCATCTGGCGTCCATTCTGTAAAGTATTTCTTGTGACCTGTTCTAAAAGTTGTTTCGTAATATGATTATATTTTAAGCAGCATTGGGAAGGTGGCGCTAGTGGGCTTAAAAATAACTATTATTAATTCATAATATAGTATGCATATATTTAAAAATAATTTCACTTTTACAACCGATACAGAATAATTGGTTCCATAACAACTCAACAAAGTTGGCTTTTCAACACCCCTACGAAATCATTAAAAGTGATGAAAAAATAGCCCGTCATCTAACATCTAACCCATAAGCTCTCAAAGTGGGCGATAACGCCCCCCTTGTGGGCTTTTGAAAATTTCAGGGGGGTAGTAGAAGACTCGAAGAAAATTAGGGGGCGTTGAGATGGCACAGTGAGGGCGTGGACAGGTAAAAATATATGGTCTAAAGAGACAGAAAAACGGGCTAATCACGTACTAAAGCAAAGTTTAATATTGGTTAATTTTTATTATTGTATGTAATTCACATATTTCGGTAGTTCGGGAAGTGGATGAAAATTAAACTTAAAAATTCCATTTTATCATCTTAATATTACCTATGTGTATTAATATTATTAAGAATTGACACCATATCATGAATACAAGAAAGAAAGAGGTGGACGGTACTTAAAAGAAAAAGAATTGCCCTTTTAACTTGCTGAACAAAAATGTATAACAAATAATTCTTAAAAAAAAAAAAAAAAAATCAATAATAATTCTTTTAAAAAAAAATAATAATAATAAATTTTTTTTAATTATTGATTCCGTGACATCAAAGCCAATTGAAAATAAATTTGAACTGGAGATGTTTTATTTGCAAATTGTATTCGACAATTTCATCATTCGAACATTTTGACGGCCTCCGTAGTCGAGGGGAAGGACTCTCGAATTTCGGAGGTCGCGGGTTCAAACAAGTGTTTTGTTTGTTTGATCACAAATCATTTAAAATAATATAAGAATGGAAGGTGCTCTCAGCATTACCTTGGTGTAACACCACCATTTAGAATTAGAACATTGCTTGAAATGACTTTAGCCGTGTTTGATGACCAGATCTAAATAGCTAGGTATTTTCCCACCTTCCTCCCCCTAATCTCCTTCCGTCCCAACTGCCTTCAGCCTAAGGCTGGGCGCAAATGCACGTTTTCCGTATTCGATTTCCGAATTCGTTTTCCGTATTCGGACATCCGAATGCATGGAATCAGTTGAAAATACATTAACTGATGCACATGTTCGCTTTTTTTCCGAACTGAACAAATTCCGTACGTACTTTTCGAATGCAAGCTGGCGCGTTCGGAGAAACCTAGTGGAAAAAACCTAATGACATCATGCTGAACGCAGCGCTTGCGTATATTTCGTTTGTGCCGGCGCACACGTTCGGAAATTTCTATTCAGTATCGCACTCGCACCGCGTGCATCGGACGTATTCTTTGTATTTGTTACGCATAGAATCACAATACGATAATGTATGAGGCAGAAACTTTCATTATTAATTCATTTTTTTTTTTTCTTCATTATTAACAGAAATGCAATTGCTAATAAATCGTCGTCCTCCATCGTCGTGCGTTCGCCACGCTATCACTATCTGTACTGACGTGTATACATTCCGAATGAAGAAAAACGAACGTTTGCGCTAGTCTCACGGAATTCCAAATCGAAATTCCGCATTAGGAAATCGAATACGGAAAACGTGCATATTTTTTTTTTTTTTACAGTGAATACCGCACAAGAATCTCAACTGCTCCCGTCTGGAGCCAGTGAGACTATGGCATCCCCAATTGGGGTATGTTGTGAGGCTGAAGGTAGTGGGGAGGGGAAGGAGGTGGGGAAGAGGAAGGTTGGGAAGTACCTGGCTATTCAGATCTGGTCACCAAACACGGCTAAAGCCATTTTCAAGCAACGTTTCAATTCTGAATAGTGGTCTTACACCAGGGCGATACTGATAGTATCTTCCACTCTGGAACATGCCGCAAATATACTATATATTATTTTAAATGAATTAATTGTGAAATAACACAAATTAATCAAATAAAATTTATTTGCGCATGCCGGGTTCGAACCCGCGACCTCCGGATTGTGAGTCAAGAGTCTTACCCACTGGACTACGGAGGTCGTCAATATATATATGCGCTCAGCCTAAAACATACCCCAATTGGGATGCCATAGTCTCACTAGCTCCAAGCTGTTAGAAGCAGTTGGGACGGTATTTGCATTGCATTGTTGACTGTTTTCCACTTTTTATTAAAAAAACCTGGGTATTTGGAAATTTTCGTCACATAGCTTCATTTTACAGAACGACTCGCAATTTACTTTTCAAGGAAAACGTACCTATGTTTAGCCTTTTCCTACTAATTTTAGAAACCGACGTAGATTTATTTAAAAGAACGGAATATTTGAGCAAATTTCACATTCCACCGACCAACCCTTTTAATAAATGATGAAGGGTGTTTCAGGCTTCAGGAGAGGGTCGCGGCCGCGGCGCGCGTGTGGATACAATGGAAAGGCGCTTCGCACAACAATAACTTAAGCATTGTTTATTTATGAAGGGCTACCGACAGCACGGTGAATGACACAGGATCAGAGCAGGATCTGCAATAAGCCTTAAATTTCAGAAAATAGGGATGCCGTAGTCCCACGAGCTCCCGACGGTTGGGATTTTGGGCGACATGTTAGAATATATAGAAACAAGTGTTTTCACCAGATTCCTGAGCATATTTGGAATGAAAAATGTACATGTCATTTTGCTATCCGATGATATTTTGTTTCTATTAAAAACCAAAAAATATATTTTTCCACTGATCCCAACCCTACACGTCGCGACGGTAACATGTGATAAGCGCGATAAATTAATCGATCTCAGATATTGGAGAGATAATTGGCTACCAGTATTTCTACTGACAATACTTATAACTAAAGACCGGATTATATGCAAATGCATATTTGCATATGCAATTGCATATTTGCATATGCAATTGCATATTTAGACCATTTTCAGCGGTAGTTGCATATTTTAGCAAAACATTTGAGATCTTGCGTATTTACGCTTGATTTCGTTCATCATTCAAATGCCTCACATAGTGACACTATAAAAGTCAGATAGTGGGTGGTTTGGTATATTTGATATTGAAAAAAAATTATTTTTTGGTACAGTACATACAATAGATACATAAATATAATGAAAGTATATAAAAAATAAAACTTAATACAATTATTAAATACAAATTTACATATTTTTTTAAAATATTCTCCCATAATAAGCAGATGCTTGTGTATACGGGAGGAAGTATTATTTGTTAGGTTATTTTGATTTTATTTTTTTGAAATTTAGTTTATATAAAGAATAAGAAAAACTTATGTGTATATATGTGTACATTTTTTTAAATTTTTATTTATTTTTTTTAGTTAAGGTTTTCAGTATATTTTTTTAATTGTGTTTTGAAATTTTTGAAACTGTCCTTAAGGGATCTTATATTTTCTGGTAATTTATTTATGGTCAGATAGCTAAGCGCGCGGCTAGCGAACTGATTACTCCTCTTCGCCTTACTATAAAACGCTTGAAACTCATGGATTGGCGTTGAATGGTTATGATTCTAATGGCTATTCAGGTTATGAAGAAAATTCGCCTTACGAATTCTTCGTTGCCAAACCTATTCCCGAGTAAACTCAAAGAACAGTTTGTAAACTTACTGAACTTTAAAACCCAGGTTTTAAACCCTTTGTGCCAAATTGATAGCTTCATCAACGGGGCAGGTGAAATTTTGCCCGGCACAATAAGTTAAAAAATCGCACCCAAATTTAAATTCTGTCCAGTCACATCAGTAGACGTAGAACGCACCTTTTCCGCTTACAAAAATATAACACATTTTGTCTACAGAACATTTAGTACTTAGTCATATACGTTTTTAAAGTAAATTGTAAATTTCATTGTTAAGTAAATACATTTTGTAATTGATATTTTTGAAAATACGATTGTTATCCTTGAGAACTAATGGCTTACTACAATAAAAAAGTATTTAAAAATACGACTTTCTGTATTATTTCATATTGCATATTTTGGTCCTTTTTACGTATTTTCGTGCATATTTTAGCTATTCTTATTGCATATTTGCATGCATATTTAGGCTGTTTTTGTTGCATATAATCCGGTCCTTAATTATAACACAGTAATTCTCTTGCAGTAATTCTACTGACAATAATTCTAGTGACCGACCGAAGGTTCGGTTTCGTTTCCTTCAAGTTTCGGCAAAAAAATCTAGTTTCGGCATCAGTTTCAGTTTCGGCAGAAAATTTGCCGAAACCGAAACTTTATTAGACGTGTTAAAAATCGATTGTTTACTGTTATTTGGCTTATTTTTTACACTTATTCAGAAAGTTAACACGTGTTAAATTAAATAAATAAATAACTGACTGACAAAAATAATTCTACTGACTGACAAAAATATTTTGAATGCTTTTAATGAGTTTTCATCGCAGGGGCAGTTGAATTTTTTTTGTAGGTTCAGCCCTGAAAAGGGGCTACGGACAACAGGGTAAATGATACCCACAGATGAAGGGAGAAAAAAGGACGACCTTGTTTGTGAGGTGTTTTACAAATAACCGCATTATACACAACAGGAACTGTTGATTTACAAGTGTGGCAAACAATGCGTCCTTTCCCACAACATCACACAATCCCTTTCATTTGAATTTCAGCACTTTTATTATGTACTAATAAATTTATGCTGACGTGACGTAGGTAACTTAAGGTTTTATAATATCAATGACATACGAGAGTCCCGACCGCTCCCAACATTTTATTTTTGCATTAGCTCCACATAGGAGGCTTTGAGAAAAAATCGATCAGGCCTTATGTCATCTTTGGGGATGCCGAGTGGTGGGTCTTTTTAGGGAAAAGAAGGAGATGAAGTTCAGGGAAGTAAAAAGGTATGAGGGGTAGGTAGGAATCTGGGGGTCAATGTGTCTAGGAGTGACCGACGTATGAATCCATCCCTGGATTGCCGAAAGTCACGGGATCGAATCCCGGCGTGGGCAAATAAATTTTATTTGAATAATTTGTGTTATTTTTTAATTAATTTAAAATAATGTATAGTATATTTTCGGCACGTTCCAGAGTGGAAGATACTCTCACTATCGTCCTGCTGTAAGACCACCATTCAGAATTGAAACGTTGCTTGAAATGGCGTTAGCCGTGTTTGGTGACCAGATCTGAATAGCCAGCTACTTCCCCGCCTTCCTCTTTCCCATCTCCTTCCCCTTCCCACTATCTTCAGCCCGACATACCCCAATTGGGGATGCCATAGTCTCAATAGCTCCAGACGGGAGCAATAAAAATATACAAAAAAATAAAATTCCTAGAGAGAGACTGGCTGAAGTAGTTTAGATTAGGTCTCCCTCAACCAATATTTATTTATTTATTTATTTATTTGCAAAAACAGCATAAAACCAATACATTGCAAAAGCGGTTAGAAAAGATACATAATAAATACATTTAAAGTAAAACATTTAGTTAAAACATAAGTGTTATTTCACGCTTAAAATCGTTGTAGGAAATGTGGAAAATATCCACATTTCCTGCGAGGCAGTTAATTAACCTAGTGAGTCTTCCCAGGGGCATCACCATTGGTAAGTTAGTTCTGCATCTGGGAAGAATCAAAAGTCTGTGTTGGCGACCTCGCGTGAAATTATCCGGGACATAGAATCCTATTTCAGCTAGAGTATCTGGTACCGATATAAAACCATTTAGAAGCTTATAAGCCATGAGCAGTAATGCGACATCTCTTCTGGAACTAAGGCTGCAGATACCCAGCATTCCCGAGATAAATGCTGTTGGAAACAGCCATGGGTAAAAACCTAACTCTCTCATATAGAGGTATCGTAAAAATTTCTTTTGTATTTTCTCGACCATTAGTACATAGACGATGTCCTCTGGCCCCCATATCGGAGATCCACTCTCGAGAATGCTACGCACCAAGCTAAAGTAAAGCAGCCTTATAACTGTAAGTTGGTCAATTCCTTAGAATTGTGTATGACAAAACCCAACATCTTTGTGGCTGATTTACAAATCTTTTCAATGTGAGCATGAAATGTTAAGCGAGCGTCATACACAATTCCTAAGTCCTTGCAAGTCACCACGTGTTTCAAAGACGTGTCTTTCATTTTATAATTAAAGTATATGGTTTTTTGTGACCTCGTAAAACACAAAACTGAACACTTTTGGAAGTTAAATTCGAGTTTATTATCGATACTCCAGTCAATAATTGAATTTATATCTTCCTGGAGTTTTCGACAGTCTTCTAATGATTTTATTCTCAGAAAGAGTTTAATGTCATCTGCAAAAAGTAAAAAACGGACAAATTTGATTTTTCCCCGAATATTGTTAATAAAAATTAGAAACAATAAGGGTCCTAAATTGGATCCCTGTGGCACACCAGAGTTTGTATGATACGTGTTAGAGTTAAACTCACCATAGGAAAATATGACTCACCATGACCAATATCTCCCGATCCAGCCCGTCACGCAGTAGGTGTGCAATCGCATTGGCCACCAAGATCTTGACAACCCTACCCCATGACCCTGCTAAGTCACCAAACGTTGCAAACCACCTGGCCGGGGCAGCGGTACCCATACCCGCCTTCCAAATGAAAAGCTGGAGCCAGTAAGACTGTCCCCATTTAGGGTATGTTGTGAGGCTTAAGGTGGTTGTGAGAGGAGGGAGATGGGGAGAGAAAGGTGGAGTTGCATTCACTTAAAAAAACAAGATTCAGTTTCCGAGTGGTTTTCCAAAATTAATTAATTAATATTTTTTATCCGTTTTTTCTCCCCATGGATGTTTTTTTCGCAAATGAAAAGATATTAATTTTCTCTGTTTTGCCTTCTACAGGGTCCTGAAAGATATGTTGAATTTTTAACTAGCCCTACCGACCCAAATCTGCGAAGTGTATTTTTGTTTCGTTTGCGTGTTAATTCGTTGTTTTTCTTACGAAAATAACAAAGATTTCCACTTACAGAGTAGGTACCTGTACCTAAGAGGAAAAATTCTTTAATCATAATATTTAATTTTAGTTGCGTTTCATTAAATATGGATTTCGAAGGTGGTAATGGTGGTAATTTTATAATGGGACTATAGTGGACTAATGCAGTAATAATTTTGGAGGTTTTTAACACCGCCCCGGGTACTATTCAGTCGATAGCCAAAACTTTTGCCGTAGATTACCCTAAGTGGCTCACTATGTTTGGTGACTTTGCAGAGCTGCTCGGGTTCACGGGGTGTTTTTGTTTAAGTCTTGGCGACGGATGCGTCTCATCACTAAATACGTGGCCTATCTATTCGCCCTCTCTCTACCCGTCACCTTCTACGGCATTGATAGGAATGGGTTCATGCGTTCGTCACTCCTGGACACACTGACTCCCAGATTCCTACCCAACACTCTTATTTTGTTCTAACCATTTCCTTAAAAGGATCTCCACACATCATCTCCCAAAATAAAAAGAGATAATATAAAAACAAAAACAAAATGAAAAATCCGTCCGTCGTGACCAATTCCTTAACACTTAAATATACCAATTTCAAAACTCAATAACCTTCAAATATGTATCCAAGAAAACATGGCCTGAAAGAAACAAACCAATTTATGTTCATTCAAAATTACCTTTTATGAACGTCATCAAATCGGCGATCAACCAACCAAGAACGCATCAAATCAAAAAATTGGTGAATTTACTGAAGACTTGTCTTACTGAAAGAATTAATTTGTGTTAGCTTACAGTGACATATTATTCTATAGACTTTAAAATTGTTATTTATGTTTTCATCATTTTTCTTTTCTTTATATTTCTGTAAAATTTAAAATTTTTATATTTTGTAATTGTAAAAATGTAACTATTAACTCAATATAATAAGATCTTTAAGGTAAAGAACCCGTTAGACAAACTGCTAGAAATAAGTTTATCGGGACTTTTTTGTCTTATATTTGTAAAGTGCGTAAAATAAATAAAAAAAACGTGATTTAGAAAAAACCGTCGCCATAATACCATTACCTAATTTCAAAGAAAGCGCATGACTAACATTAAAAAAAAAAACAATTTTGAAAAGTAAATAAAAAACTTTTTTTCTTATTGACATATGAGCTGTTCCCGCTAAAAGCCTATTCTTGATCCCTTTCATCTCAACTTTTGATCAGCAGAAAAACATAAACAGTACGTTAGATAAGAGGGAAAAGGTTCTACTCTAACCAAAATTCTAAGATATGACAGCTCAAACTTTTGAATTCATTTATTTCATAACTAGCAGACCCGCGCACACTTTGCTTTGGCTAACGGAACCTTTATAACCAACGCCATCTGTTAAATCCACACCACGCTGCCGCTGCCCGCTGCCCGCTGCCCGCTGCCGCTTGGCCAGATATATTATGTATTTCAACCAATTTACACAAAATCTTGACAAATTATATACCTTAAAACCTTCCTCATAAATCACTGCATCTATTGATGAAAACCGCACGAAAATCCGTTGCACAGTTTGAAAGATCTAAGCGCACATACAGCGTAAGCGATTTCATTTTATTAAAGAGTAGCTTTTCCCGGGGCTTCGCTCGCATGGTGTAAGAAGAGTTCCTCCACCCCCCCCCCCCCCCTCCCCCCCTCCCCTCTCACCCCCCTCCCTCCTCCCCATCCCCCCCACCCCCCTCACCGATCTCTCCCTCCCTCCCGCTTTCCATACATTCTGTTTTCAAACCTCGCGTGCCAACAATAGCAATTTTTTCATACAAATTTCATAATGCCAGAGCTCACCGGAAGTTTTATAAAAACCTTGTCCTGACAATAACGAACACACAAAAAAAGAATTATCCAATTTGGTCCAGTCGTTCGAAAGTTATGCGCTTAGCAACACATTCAGCGATTCATTTTTTTTTTATATATCATTTACATTTAAACAGTAGATAGGAAAAAAATATTAATAATTATTAATATAAACCGCCAAATAATTTATGCAGACTTTATTGGCCGATATTTTATAATTTAAAACAAAAATATACAATTTGGTAGGCGGGAATGGGTACCGCTGCCCCGGGAACCTTTATTGGATAACCAACACCTCTGCCATAGGTAACCCCAAGTGGTTCGCTACGTTTGGTGATTTAGCAGTGGTGCCCGGGTTCATGGTGTGAGGTTTGTCTAGGTCTTGGAGGCGGATGACCAGGACACACTGAACCCCAGATTCCTACCCACTGCTTAAACCCTTTTCCTTCCCAGAACTCTCCTCTCCTTCCTTTCCTTAAAAAACCCTCCGCACAGCATCCCCAAAGATGACATAGGCCCTGAGGGAAAATATTTTCCTCAGGGCCTCCCGTGTGGAGCTCAAGTAAAAAAAAAATTTTTTTTTTTTGCTTGTAATGAGATTTGCTCGTAATCGTAAGACATAATAATAGCAAAATACATGTCCTTTCGATTTAAAACAAAAAACATTAATTTTGGTTGCATATCAAATCCAAAATTAAGTTTTGATTGAAGTTATTTGGAGCCTTATCGAATTAAGCGTTCGGTTATCTGAAATGTTCCAAATAATAGTTCCTACTGCCGATGAACCCTTTTAACGCAAAACTTAATCAAAATTTAGGAGTTGGAACCTTTTCACTCTCACCTAACGAGTACCTTTGTGCTTGACAGCTGATAATATTTTGTGCAAAACTAAACCGGGCCGAGAACAGGCAAAATGGGGCAGATCGAAAATTTGATGATAATCAAATGTTATGAATTTTGAAACACCCCAACCTAATCATTCTTTCATCAAATGCATGCAAATACTTCACGCGGTTGAGTAGGCATTTTCTTAAGTTTTACCATAACTGAAAGTTCGCGATATTTGGGAAAACGATTTCCCATCTAAAAATAGCAACTTATTCCCGCAATTCGTAAAATTATAAAGAAAAGTCAACTGAAGAAACAGTTGTTCGGTATGTCAGTAGACCAGCCTTCGTAACTTCTAAGAAATTATTTTCACGAATTGAACCAAAGCGTATTGTATTTTTACGATCACGATATGTGAAGTTATGATAATTTATTCGACGAACCGGCCTCGGAGAAAAAACACGAAATATTTTTATTATATGTACTTCGAAAAAAATTTGGTGAACATCTGTATTATTTATCTGATTTCATATATCTTATCTTATAATATATAAAGCAAAGTTGGGTTAGTTACACCATTTATAACTCAAGAACGGCTGGACTGATTTTTATGATCTTTGATTTGTTGGATTTTAAAAAATGTTATAATTTTTTTTTTTTTTCTTAGCAAAATTTTTCGATACATGGGAATAGGTACAAACATAATAACATAAAATATAAAAGAGTAACAAAAAAGATCCCACAAAGGCGAAGCCTGTGCGTGGGTATTATATTATGTGGATATTAAACAGTGGTGGTTAAAATAGAATTAAAAAAAAAATATATATATATATAGTGACTTTAGAGATCAACATGATCGATTTTACAGGAGTTACTGTGAGATTTCTTAAAATTAAAGATATATGTACATATAATAACGTATGTATACGCCCAATACGTACATACACACGTTCGTAAATATGTGTACAACATATAATACACAAATATTTCCTTTTATTAATCTAAAATACAGAAAGACATGGAATATTTTAGGAATTTAGAAAACATATAATACAATTTTAAGAAAAAAAAATTCTCACTCCCAAATTATTTTTTACCCAGCTTTTAATATTTTTTTTATATACGTTCAGATTTTGACACGTATCGATTGAATTGGGTAGGGATTTGAACAGTTTTGGGGCAATACAGTTAATGTGCCTTTGGGCCAGCCTGGTTTTGCAGTGAGGCACTATGTACACGCACGTGGTATGTCTCTGGCTAGAACAATTTGTGTTTTTAGTAAAATTGTTAGGACGAGAAAATATAAATTTAAGACACTGGATACAGTAGATCTGCCTTAGTTCCATAATTTCAGTTTCCTGAAATAACTGATTCGTGGGATACGTCTTGGCCTTCTGGTACATTACCTTAATGATGGACTTCTGTGCAATTTCTAATGGTTTTACATGGCTATTGTATGTACCTCCCTACACGATTATTCCATAGGAAATGGATGAAAGCACCAATGCGTTATAGACAAGTTTTATGGTTCTTATATTGACAATGTTGCTCATGCGTTTGAATATGTAATTTAGGTATCTCAGTTTATTAACAAGCTTTTCTATATATGGTAAGTCCATTTGAGTCGGCAGTCTATAGTTACACCTAAGTATTTGATATAATTTCCTAATTTCACATTTTCGCAGTTTGAGCATGTCGCAAAGTTACAATTAACGTTATGGAACTTCAAGTTCAGATTGTTTTTAGGGGATGACTTTTGGGAATTATAGAAGGGAATAAAAATGGTTTTATGAAGATTTAGACTGAGAAGATTTCTATCTAGCCAATCTTTGACTATTGCAATGCATTTGTTAGCCTTACTGGTTGTATCTTCCCACGTTTTACCATGTACTGTTATTGCAGTGTTATCGGCAAAAGAGAGAATTTCACCTGGTATTACAATATTGTATAGGTCATTGATGTAGATTAGAAAGAGTAGTGGCCCTAAGACTGTTCCTTGAGGAATACCATGTTTTACCAAATCACAAGAGCTTAAGCTTGATCCTATTTTTGTGCATTGTTGGCGATTTAATATATAGCTTTTTAGTAGCAAGAGACTTTTGTTTTTAATACCAACGTTAATGATTTTCTTTAAAAGAATTTTATGGTTGACTGTATCGAACGCTTTCTTTGAGTCCAAGAAAATAGTTAAAGTTTTATTATTAGAGTCTAGGTTAGAGTATATGTTTTTGGTTAAACTAAAGACGGCATCGTCGGTGCTCAGGTTAGTCCTAAAGCCATATTAATTAGCTGAGAGAATTAACTATTCAGTTTTAATTTTATACCCTGAAGATGCTTGTGTTAATATAAATAATATTAAATAAATAAATCGTGGTTACAAACGGACTTCCCGCATTCTTGTGTACGTGGATTACCGACTTTTTGAGGGAGAGGGCGATTCAGGCGTTGCTGATTGTTTCACCTCTTGCTGGCGTCCCACAGGGAATGGTTCTGTCTCCGACTTTGTTTTTGTTGCACATCAATGATATCTTTACATGTGCACCGATTCATTGTTATGCGGATGACAGAACAGTCCATGATAGCTTTTTGACAAGCCCCCCTTTAGGGTAAAACTATCATGTGACCACAAACCCAAATGGCTCGGAGGGCTTTGAAGCAAAGAATGGACGGTTACCTCGAGTGTCTCTTAAGGTAAGAATAACCTCGTCGAATTTAATGTTTCAAAGACCCAATCATGTCTGATTACGTTTAAAAGGGATCGAAATGAAAATCTAGTCTCCTTCAATGAAAGCAATCTTCCGAACAGGCCCTCCATTGATATGCCTGGTGTAACTCTAAGTGACCAGCTCAGGTAAGGGGGTTCTGTCGAAACGATTGTTTAGCTATTTCTGGTTTTAGTCTGATTTCAATTTTAGGAAACGGAGTTGTATTTGCTCATTTGTATTGTACATTATGTTGCTCATTTGTACGTTAGTTCATAACTGTTTATTCCGTAGCCTATAATTGATTCCGAAGTTAATTAATTTCTTTTGTATATATTTTTGATATGCTTCGACTAGTTCAAGTTGATGTCTCTCGTTAGACCTTTAGATAATGTAAGGTGTGTATTTTGGTACACCTTCCTTTGATCACGATAGAATTATAATCCGGCTATATTATATAAGCAACTATGTGGCAGCTTTGCAGGATCACTTGTATCCAAGTAAAAATTCATTTTTAAAGAATAATAAAATGAAGATATTCATGTCACATTGAGCAACAACTGTCTTCATGATTTTTTGTTCGTCGAAGTATTAACATTTTTGTGTTCCGATAATTTTTACCTAAACGTTTTTTATTTGTGTATAGATTTCTGAGTTCCTACGTCCATAATATTCTACCAAAGAAAATGCGCAAACTTAAACTATGCGCATATTTCAGAAAGAAAATTTGGCTATACGTATTTCTTTTGCTTACGACGTGAGTCAATCTGTAATATATATTTTATTGATCTGGGGGAGAGGACCGATCCTTGGACAGGTCTGGTCCAAACCTTGATGGTCAATCGGTTCGCGTCGGCCATCTATTAAAAAATTCGCAAACCTTTTTTTAAATGTAAGGCGTGGTACAAAATCATAGCGGTAGACGCATTGTATTTGTGATGCAGATATACAACAAATATTTTTGTTTAAATTTTTTTTTTAAACGGTTTGTGAATCAAGAGTAAAATTAAGAGAATTTTTAAATGTAAGGTAAGCAGTTTGCTGTTACTTATTTGTATGCATCTGTTTACTGATTATATTGGCCGTTAAAAACCATTTTATTGTGTGGCCCGTACCTTGGGACATTACACGGTACCGTACCGGCTTTATATATCATGTAGATTTTTGATTTTTGATAAATTCCCATTTTATTATTTAGTAAGTATCCTGGTACGTTGTACGTTGTACCCCTTCTAATTTGTTACTCTTTTGAAGTTAATTTAATACTTGAGATAAAAATTAAACATTTTTTTTTTTTTTACCATGTTAATTATATTTGCACGCGATCATTCATGGAATATGCATTTGTTTCATTGATTGTTTTTCAATTTGTGTAATGAATCTCATTTAAGGGAACGTACCCATACTACGTGACACGTTTAGGGAGGGGGTCTTCAAAATGTCACGCTCCATACAAATGAGCGGCGGGTTGCTTAGGATTTTGGTCACCGGGGGGGGGGGGTTAAAAATTGCAAAAAGTTGGTCACGTAGTATGGGTACGTTCCCTAATACAATCTACGGCCTTATAAACAGTATAAATAGATTTACTGAATAATTACTTTATACCAAGGTACGATGCCAGGGCCAAGGTATGGGGACCGAACTGTACCTCGGACCCAAAGAAGAGGTTTCGTAAAATTTAATTCCTATATAATGATAAACATATGATTTCTTCTAACGATTTGATCATAAATAACTGATCTAATCGGTTCAATATAAAAATAAACGTTCTTCGTTATAATACTTTAAAAAATCGGCCCAAGGTACGAATCTCTCAGTATCAGTATATCATTTTGAGGTGAACTTTGCGCGATAACCCATAAATTCGCTGGAGTGCAAGTTTTCAGGCATCGAGTTTTTTACGGAACTAACGAAAACAACAATGATTTTTTTTAATATAAGCCTGATATTCACGTACGGTTATTTCCGGCAGAGCAAGACGTCACATGAGCATTTCTGTGCGTGTGGAATAGATAGATATGTCTAGCAGACATGCATTTATAGAAAATGCTCGTCCCTCGGCCTGAGACGATGCTCGTCCGAACTTGCTCACCCGTGAATACCAGCTATAGACTTTACCCATGAAATTATGGTGGTACTTTTATTACACTTCTAGATTGCATAAAACTATAATCGATTGATAAAATTATTTATATTACAGCCTTCGAAGTATATATTAACACCGTCGTAGCTGAAATTAAATGTTATCATTAATCATTATTGAACAGTAGATACTTATTTCGCGGGGGTACGATGTAAGTGTAAATACATCTCAACTCTCAACCAAACGAAAATACACTCCTGTATAAACTATTCGAATTAATGGTGTTTATTTATTACGAACATTTAAAAAAAAAATAAATCAAGTGAAAATACATACATACTCGTAGATACTTGTAGTTCACTAATTAAAAATAATTAATCGAATGAAAAATCGTCCACACAGCATTGTGTCGACGACATCTAAATTCCAGTTTTCGTTTTTTTTCCGAATAAGTACCTATCCGAATAATTTTATCTGTAAGAGGAAACCAGGTGGCGTATTTCCAAAACAGGAGAGGATAGACCGCCAAACAACTCGGTCATACTGCTTGCGTTAATCACATTCATTCATCGTCTCGTACACTAGTCGATATCGCGTACCTAATGAACTCTAATACCATCGGGCTGCTTCTTCCCAGATGCAGGCAGACAGGATGACCGCGATACGCAGCATTACAAATAAGCGACCAGGTTTTCGATAATTAAATTAGTTCCCTTACACTGTTAAGGGACGTGGTCATAACTTTGTTTTTTTGCAATATCATTTTTTATTTTTTTTTTTTTTTATTTATTAGAGATAATATATTACAAAATTATTACATAAAATTTATAATACATTACTCCCAATGAGTTTAATAAAACTCATTTCGGGAAGGACAATATTATATATCTAAAGGAAAATTATTTTTACATAAGAACACGGAAATCAATGAACAATACATAGATTTTTAAATGGACTAGACACACTTGATACAGGTAATTGAAGAATATATAAGAGTTACAAAGGAAGACAGATAACTTCGTCACTGGTTAATAAAGTTGCTGAGAAAATATCCTTTTAGAGCCTTTGCCAATATTTTTTTGTTTGATGCTGGTAGTTTTAGGACATTAGGTAATGCGTTGTATTGCGTATGTGCGATGTATTGTAAGGAGTTAATTCCAAATTTAGTTGTGTGTGTAGATGACGATAGGTGTATTTGATTTTGTGATCGTGTTTTGTGCTGGTGTATATCGGAATTAAAGGCTGGTTTAGTGTTGGTGTGTGACGAGTGTTGAATTATTTGTAGGATGGCAGTGGTGATGCTATATTTTGGCAGAATGGTAAAGGGAAGAATTTGTGTCAGTGAGTATATGTCTTTGACATGCGTATCCCATGGAAGATGGTATATATTTCTTATGGCTCTATTTTGAATTACTTGTATTTCAGATATTTGTTTCTTAGTAATGGTGCCCCAGATACTAACCAGATAACTTAGGTGAGAGTGGATCAGAGCATAATATGTGGCACGCAGTAAAGCTGTGGGGAGCACATCTTGAAGTCGATAGAGTACACCAGTTATCGGGGAAATTTTGGATTTAACATATTCAACATGGGAGTTCCACGATAGGTTAGAATCTATAAATAACCCTAAATATTTCGTTACTTGTACATTTTGGAGCTTTTCATTTCCAAGAGTAATATTCATTGTAATGTAATCTTTTTTCCCGAAAGTGAGGTAGTGAGTTTTTTTGACATTGAGGCTTAATTTATTTATCCGCAACCATTTAGCTAACTTTGCGAGATCTTTATTCATTAGAGATTCAAGTTCCCTCAGATTTTTACAACGATAATAGATCACAGTATCATCAGCGTAAAGTTGAAGTTTTCCCAAGATGCCGCATTTAGTTATATCATTGATGTATAGTAAGAAAAGTAGGGGTCCTAGAATCGAGCCCTGTGGCACTCCACATGTGATTTTTCCAAAGCCGCTTAGGTTCCCTTCGATGTCGACAAGGCAATATCTATCTGATAGGTAGCTTCGGAGGAGCTTTAAAGATTTTCCGACTATACCCAAATGTTCCATTTTTTGTAGGAGTATTTCATGATCTACTGTATCAAAGGCTTTTTTTAGATCTATAAAAATAGCTGCTACATATTCGCCCTGGTCTATGTACTGCTGAATGTTCGAGATGAAATCGAAGGTGGCACATTGGGTACTGGAGTTTTTTCGAAAGCCATATTGCTGTGGTGTTAGGATATTGTTGTTAGAGATGTATTTTAGAAGTCTATCCTTGATAATAGTCTCGAACACCTTTGAAAATACTGATAAAACCGATATTGGGCGATAGTTAGAAATACATTTTTTGCAGCCTTCTTTATAAATTGGTATAATTTTTGCTAGCTTTAATTGGTTTGGGAATACTCCCGAGCCTATAGAGGAATTGATAAGTTGCGCTAGGTGCTCAGCTAGTTCTTCTTTACAGGTTTTCAGGATGTACGGGGTTACTCCATCGATACCTGCCGCTGCATTCGACCTAAGTTTCGAGATGATCCTTAATACCTCAGCCTTATTTGTCTTAGCCATATATAAGGATTGACTTGCCTTTGGTTCTACGTATATAGTATTACAGTCATCCGAGAATGATAGAATGGCAGCTGAAAACTTTTCTCCAACTGATAAGAAAAATTCATTAAATGCTGAAGCTATTTCACTGGATCCCCTAAGCTCACAATTATTTACGATGAGAGATTCAATGGTGTTGGAGGGTTTATATGCACGGTTAGATAAAATTGAGTTAATGGTTTTCCAAGTTTTACTAGGGTTATTCAGGTTTTGTTGAAGGCTATTGGCATAATATTTGTTTTTCAAACTTCTCCTATAATTAGTTATTAAGTTTCTCAGTTTATTTTTATGGACTACAAGAGACATATTTCCTGGGTCTTGTTTCCACTGCTTGTGAAGCTGGTTTCTTTCTTTGATCAGCGAATTCAGTTTAGAATCGAACCACGGTGTATTTAAATGTTGTCGATTAGCTATTTTAACTTTAGGTGTCGTTTTACCTGCTTCTATTGCATTTTTGACATAATCGTTAAAATCTTTATAACTGTCTTCTTGTTTGTTTGAGTTGATGGTAAATTTGTTAGCTGCAAGATAAGATTTTACTGCCATATTGTTGATGATAGGTTTTGTAAGGCGTGGCTTGTTCCTATTATTAGACCATTTTTTTAGGTTATTCTTGAAATCAATAATAAGAATATTATGGTCACTAAGTAAGTCATCTATGTTCGATATGGTAATTGGAATGTTTAGTCTATTTGATATGATGTGATCTATGAGGGTGCTGCTTGTGTTAGTGACTCTAGTGGGAAATGATTTGTTTTGTTTACTTCTTCGAACTTTGCAAAATAATATTTGTTTTGTATTGAGAAATTGTATGTTTCTAAGGTGTTGAGGTAATTTAAAGAAGAGGATGTGTTTATGGTAGTGTCAATATTAAAGTCTCCGAGTATTAATGTATCTTGTCTGCTTTTGTCTAGTATTTTTTCCAAATGTGTCAGGAAATCGTGTATATTAGGGTTGGGTTTCCGATAGATGGCATAAATGTTAACCGGTTTCCTATCCTTGCTACATACACTTATACCTAAAAATGAATTTTCGTTGGAAAATTTATCAATGATGGAGAACTTCATAGAATCCAGTACATATATGGCTACACCACCTCCTGCCTCCTTGGGGCGAGAGGCAAACGCACAATTGTAGCCTTTTAATCCAAAAAACTTTTCTTCTCCAACATCAAGCCATGTTTCAGTGATGACAAGGACATGTACAATATCGCGTAATCCTCTGAGTTTTTCTTCAATTTCATCAAGTTTGTTCCGGATGCTTCTCGCGTTCATGTACATTATTCGAAGACAGCTATTCACAGGAGTATACTCATCGATAGTTAAGCACTTGCGTTCGTGTCTATTACACTCCATAGTCTATTGTAGCTAGGTCCTTTTTTAGTGCAGCAAAATGAAATTAAATCGTTTTGCAAAACGTTTAGCATCGCATTTTAACATTTTAAACGCCAGACGCCGCTAACTGACAGCTGACGTAATAAAAAGTTGTATTGTTGTCCCTTAATACCATAGCCTGTCCTTGTCCCTCGCACGAATACCTGTTTGGTAAATATCTAGGGTGACCACACTTCTCAAGTAAGAAGGAACATTTGTAATGAAAGAATCATTCAAGAACTGATTTACCAATTACATACATGTTTGACATAAAGTATTCAACAACAACAACTGCCCATTGCCGGTGAGAATATAGTTTTGTGACAAGATCTTCGTACATCTTGGCCTAAAAACAGTTAAATCAATTTTTAATGTTGTTAACATCTTCGGTTTCAATTTATAAGCAGGTCCAGCGTGCCCAAAATTATTAAACTTCGCGGACTAACAAAGTAACATGGCACGACCAAGTGAATTACTTACTGTGAGGTTAGTTTTGTGTAAGAAAATTTGCTGCTTATTTCATTTGGAATAACTGATATTTGAAATGAAAATCAGAAAAAGAGAAGCAAAAAAACTTTCCGATCAATGTACATCACAGCCAAGATAATTAATTACCTTTTCAGTTTATTTTATTTTAATGAACATTTCTTAATAGCACGGTCACCCCTGTCCTAGAGTCAAGCAAAACAACTCTCCGTGACGCGAGTAAAGATACGTTTACACAATACCATAACACCTGTTGTTACTTCAAACAACTTTGTTAGAAAAGCGAACAAATTTATAAAGAAAACTTTTTGGAAGTGTTTGATTCATTGGTGATACTGAATGATTTTGTGGTGGTATTTGAATTATTTATTGTATTTGTTGTTTTATTTATTTCTTTAGTGTGTACATCATAATATTATAAGTAACGTTAGCCACAATTTTTCCAATACTTTGCTTTTTTCCAAGTTCGTCAGATAAAAAAAGCTTTTTCCGAAAAATAAAAATTAAAATTTTAAAAAGAAGAGTAAATGCATGTAACTCCATTAATGGAGGACTGAATGCCGTTGGCGTTAGACTGCCTTTAAAAGACCGTCCAAAGAAGCGAAGCTAGCAGTCCACAATGGAGTGGACTGTACAACACTTAGCTTGCATTGGGTGGGGTAGTGAGTTATGGAATTGGCAGAGGAAGGGTGAAATTAGACTGAATGCTGTAGAAATGAGATCCCTGAGCGGGCGCGTGGTAATACCATCATGTAGACCGTGTGAGAAATGTGGAGATCCGCAAATAATGCAAGGCTGATGTAGGCGTAATAAGTAAGATTAGGAAAGGGACCCTCAGATGGTTTGAGCATGTAGAGCGAATGAACAAAGAAAGCAGTGTAAAAAAATGTGTGACACCAATTTGTTTTTAAGTATTAGATCAGGCGAAGTATTGTAATAGAGTATTGCGGAATATTTCCATGAGTTTTTAATACACAAATACATGGAAATTATTTTTAAGTTAACCCTGCTTACGTAGTAGTGTTTTTTGTACCTAATGGATCAGAAAGTAATATAATTTAATAATATTTTTGCTTTTGTTGGAAAGCTGTAGAATGAAACAAAAAACATAAAAAGAAACTATCCGAATTGAATCGAGAGTACAAAGTTAAATGGAACTAATAAACTTTGCTACGCACTTAATATCTTTGGACATTTGAGGTGTTAGAGGGATTGCGGGCGGTTTTCCAAATTATTCTGGAAAACTTTTTTGAAACTTTCGATACTATCGGTGTGCACAAATACAATTTTTGAAAACTCATTTCGTAGAGACCTACATATCGTATGATTTTATATTTCAAATTTCAAAGATTTTCCGAAAAAGCGCACTGATAAATAATAACTTAATTACTTTTTATCTTATAGGTACATAAATTATATGTTACTCGCCTCACTTATTTTAAAATAAAAAATTTCCATTGTATTTTATTACGAAGAATGAAGCCAATGTCACATTTATCACTGATAACCTGATAAAAACGGTCACGTGTGAACGCCGCTTTTTAGGCCGATACAAAACAAGCGCCCACATCCCGCATAACCATAACATAACAACATCACCGACATCAGTTCCTAGCACGCCATCGCGTCAATCGAACGCATTACCTCAGTGTTACCCGTACTCTTCGTTATCTATTCTAATTATATTCATTATTTTATTACGATAATAAAAGTATTACTTTTGTGAATCGGCGGTAGCAAACGCTGCAAGGTCGCTGAAACATCAACAACTCTCAACCAACTGAGGCCGCACACCAAAACAACAAACCGGTAAGTGAAAAATATTTATTACAGTCGATTTTCAACGGTTTTAATCAGATTTTCATGCCAATTGCCGGTTTGTGTTTACAATTTACAATGACTCCCGTTTGTGCCTTGGGTTTTTGTGCATTGGGTTAAAAATATATAATATATATATTCACGGCCTTTCAAGTCTTAGATATAACCTATATACACATGTTACGTTTTATAGTAATTATTTCCCTAACCGCCGCACTTTTAGGCACAGATTATGGAAATTACATTTCATTTCAACAATTACGACAAGAAATAACTATTTACATGCACAAAATAGATTATTATGTTCTTAGACTAGATTAACTAAGAATTCATGCACATTTAGATTGAAAAGAAACTTCGCAAATGTCAATCCATACAAAAATAAATCCAAAATTTGGGCAAAGGGATCGTATTATATGAGAAATTTTGAATTTTAATGTATCTTTTATCATCTATTCAAACGTAATTAGTTGTTACTTCTAGTTATTAAGTTAAAATCTGTGCCTAAAAAAAGTGCGGCAATTAGTGGAAAATTTTATTTTTGTAGAATGGTTTGCAGATGTAACATGTAACCTATTACGCGTAAACATCTGAAGTCAATAAGAACTTAAAGTTGGCAATCTCAGTGGTAGAAATAATAGATTCGTGGCACTGAATCCAAAGGTCACTGGTACAAATAAATATTTTAGTTTACCACCTTTTTAAAATAAATTGTAATTGTGTATTGAAACTAGATCTTAATAGTCAGATATTTGCCAACCCACCTTTTCCATCTACTTCTTTTTCTACAATTTCTTTCCGTCTTTCCCAAAGTGTCATAGTCATTTTGTGTGATATGCACATTAAAAAAGAATAACCTAGCTTGATTAATTAATAATATGCATACTAGATAGAACTGTGTTTTTTTTAAATATAAAATTGGTCAATCTGATAACGATAAGTGGAAAAACATAAAAACATTATTTGATGTACACTTATGTAAATAATTTGTGATAAAAATCTTGAGATAACGCGCCGGCCGGCATTTCCTCTAGCATCAAATTGTGTTTTTATCAATGATTACTAACTGATGTCCCCGAAGCTTTACGCATAGTTTTTCGAAATCAGATGAAGATAGTTACGTCAAGTGTGCAATATCTTGTCAATTATCAAAATTGTGCTTTAACGAGTGGGAAAAGGAAACAGGGGTGGTTTTTCGAAATCTTGTGTGGACAGTGACTCTCTTGTTTCTAAGGTCAAGTGTACAAAATTTCATCAATCTCGGAAAAAATCTGAAGATTAGTATAAAACAAAGCCATACGGAGTGTTCGAGGTAAAGTTCACTAACTTCGTTTTATAATTCATTAATATGTAGATCAGGCATGCACAACCTGCGCTGCGGCCCAACTAAAGATTTTTTGCAGCCCAAAATAAAGTTTTCAGCTTTCTATGTTTTGAATATTGGTATTCACACAAAAAAGAAAAATCGTTCTCATAAATGTATCACATTTACGTTATACTTTATAAAATCAAAACTTTCTTGTTATAAGACTTCGGACTCTCGATGGGATTTTGATTTATTGCTTGAAAAGTGCCAGGCGCATTGCCGCACTAGGAATTTATTTTCCCAATCAATCCAACCAGCATATTTTTTCCGCAAACTCTCGGAAGATCGAATGCAACTCACCTGATGTTAATAAGTGGTGAATGTGTGCAAAAGACACACATAGGCGTGTGTATAAGCAGTTTATGCCTTCTAGCATTAAAGGTCGCGGTTTCAAAATAATAGCATATTTGGACACCGAATTATTGATAAAAATTAACGGTAATATTCGCCATTTATCTGTATTGATGGACGGAACTAACGGTCAGCATTTCAGCTGGGTTGGGTACCCCTGATGTAGATAGATCATTAACACATCGGTATGGCTACTTGGTCAGGTTAAAAATAATTATATTATCATGAATGGTTAATATGCACACGGTGTGCACCTCGTACCTATTACATCAGATTTTTTTTTTTACATTCTTATCCACCTGTCTAAACTCTCCACCTGCCTTGTTCAAAGTATGTTTAGAAAAATATGACTGAGTACCTGGGTTTCACTCCATGGAAATTTAAACATCATCGTGATTCTGAGATTAATACACGATTCGATTTAATCATGACGATTAATCATTAAATTCTGAATAAATGTGAAAGATACGATACTATCAAGTTCAACAAAATAAGAAAAATGACTGTGTTTTGCTATAATTTCCTTCAATTATATACTAGTTCTAGAGAGAGGAAACATGAGGTCATCGTTTAAGCACCGTCTGTCTTTTTCTGTATGTGTGAGAAGAAAGAGGACGATCGTTGATGACGTACGAGAGACCTCCCTCTGGGTGTACTATATTATACAGCCGTCTCAGAATTGCAAAAATTATAATATTGAACGCTTGCATAGATTATTTTGAATAAGCTTTATTTATTTATTTATTTACGCCCTTTTACGGGGCTTTTACATAAGTATGAAATTTACAAATTACACTATGATTAAATAATATATAAATACTATTTCTTTAACAAAGAAATATAATAGGTTTTTGCAACGCAATATATAGTATTTATTGTACATAACTGAACTGCCTCAGTAACAGTATTTTGAATTTGTTTAAAGATAAATTGAAGATGTCCACTGACTTGGTATAATTATTTCCCTCCATTAGTATTCTGGGCAAAGAGGAATACATATGGTAGTTGGTTCCAGAATTTCTGCACTGAAATAAATCCTGACTTCTGGTATTACGTAGTGGAATCCGGAAGCTTATCAATTCTAGCAATATCGGACTATCAACTAAATCATTTAGAATTTTATATAGAAATACCAAGTCAGTGAAAATTCTTCTGTCGGACAATTTGAGCATATTCATGTCATTTAAAATAGTGTTGTAGTTCAACATAATTGCTGGAATACCCATTTTAAAATTTAGAAAACGTAAGAATTTGTTTTGTATTCTTTCAACAGCTTGTACATGTATACTATAATGTGGATTCCAGACGGGAGAATTGTACTCAAGTTGACTTCTAACATAGGCAAAATATAACAGTTCATTCACTTTAACTCATTACTCATTACCAATTATTTTGGCTATTATTCTTATTATATTCCTATTTTAAGGGTCCATTTTTAAATGAATCAAAATAATTTTCATCGGTCATTTTATGTTAGGTCTTTTTGAATCTTTGTGAATACCTTAAAAGAGTCCCGAGTGGTTCGAAGCCAATGGGACTATGGCATTTCCATTCTGGTATGTTTTTAGTTTAAAGAGAGAGGGGAAGGGAAGGAGATGGAAAAGAGGAAGAATCTTAAGAAGTACGTACCTAGCTGTGTGCTATTCAGATACAGTCACCACCAAAGATATTGAAATATAAGTAGATGTGCTATCTGCTGTTTTTACTATGTGGGTCTGCGCTTCCGGGTGTCGCCGATATTTTTTTTTTTTTTTTTTTTTTTTTTTTTTATTATTAAGGAGAAAAAACAGATACAGATGTCAATTGACAAGAATATGCAAAACAATTAATAGAGAATTCACCTGCATCCAAACTATTTCTCACGAATTAACATTAACAGCAGATAAAAACATACAAATATTTTAACCTTTAAATACGGAAAAGACGTATGTATATACATAAGTAAATATTATTTTACAAATAGAGAGATGAAAAAAAAAAATGCGCAATATCCTTTTAAAAGTTTACAAATTGTTTTTGGAAAAATTTTGATAGTAAGACCAAATATATATATAGATATAGATAAAAAATAATGTCATACAGAAATTTAAAAAAAGAAAGGTAGTTAAAATTATAAACCAAGTAATGTCTAAGTTATTGTACTTTGTAGGAAAACAGCCTTTAATTTTCTACTAAAAGTACTGCGCGTATCAAAAAATAAGTCGGAATCCTTGAGGTTTTGATTTAGATTAAACGATTCGCACATTCTTCTGATTGGATCCCTGACACCAGCATTTGTACGCGTCCGGCTAATGTGGAATAAGTCGTTAAGCCTTGTTACTCTGGGTGGTATTTTGAAGTTTATTAGTTTCAGTAGGTCAGGACAGTCGATAACGTTATTGCAGATTTTATAAAGCGTCATGAGGTCAAGGTATGTTCGCCGGTTAGTTAGAGTGGAGACGTTATAATTCGAGAGCATATTTATGTACCCCCGTTTAGGTGCGTTCATTCTGTAATTTAGGTATTGCAGAAATTTCTTTTGAATACTTTCAATGTTGTCTTTATAGACACCGTAAAGTGGTGTCCATATGGAGGTGCAGTATTCAAGTTGAGAACGGACCAGCGTGTAGTAAAGTAGAAGATAAGTTTCAGGTTTTCGAAATTCGCGGCTGTTTCTGATGACAAACCCTAGCATGCGGTAAGCTTTATTCACAATATTCTCAATGTGCGCATCGAAATGGAGTTTAGAATCAAAAAGGACGCCTAGATCTTTTATACAGTGAACGCGCTCGAGTAAATAGTTACCAATACAATAATTGTGTATAATAGCGTTGTGATTTTTAGTGAAGCTTATTTGTTTACATTTGTTGTAACTTAGGTAAATTTTGTTTTCATTGCAAAATGCTTCGAACCTTACTAAGTCGCTTTGGATGAGCAGACAATCGTTTAAATTCCTAACAATGGCAAATATTTTTATATCATCGGCGTACAAAAGAAATAAACAATGCATGAAACATTTAGTAACAGTGTTAATAAAAAGTATAAATAACAGCGGACCCAGGATTGACCCCTGTGGTACGCCAGAAGTAACTGGTTCCCACGTAGAAGTATGTCCTCGTAATGATACAGTTTGCTGTCTTTTTGTCAAATATGAGACAAACCAACGTAATAAGTTTCCCCTAATTCCGTTGAACATAATTTTTTTAATAAGAATAAGGTGGTCAACCTTGTCGAAAGCTTTTTTGAAATCGCAGTATATTGCATCTACCTGGTGGCCTCGATCCATGCTAGTGAATAAGAAATTTGAGTAAATTAGTAAATTACTCATGGTAGATTTGCCTTTTACAAACCCGTGTTGTTGTTCTGTAATTTTGGCGGCAAGCTGGGGATATATATTATCATGGACAAGTCTTTCTAAGAGTTTAGGGATCGCCGAGAGAATGGATATTGGCCTATAGTTTTCGACTTTTTGACGTGAGTCACTCTTATGGACTGGTATAATATAAGCCAACTTCCACCTATCAGGGAAAACCCCGTTACTCAGGCATTTATTATATATTATGGTAAGTGGAACATACAGTGACGACGCAGCAGATCTGAGGAAAAACGCCGGTATTCCATCGTGACCCGCACCTTTGTTTATATCTAACGACTTTAAACTTGATAGCACTTCTTGTTCCGTTAGTTCAATGGTGTGAATGTACGTAAGTCCAGAGTCCCGAAACGAGGCCTCAAGTTGGTCAATGTTAATTGAGTCATTGATAGAGGAGGGTTCAAATGTTGACTTGAAGAACTCAGAGAACATATTACAGATTTCTTGGGCATCATTAGATTTGCGCCCTTCGTAGGACATAGTAGCAGGATATCCATCAGATGATTTTAATGAGGATATGTATGACCAAAAACATTTAATATTATTTTGCAATGAACTTTCGATGTTGTCGAAAAATAACTTTCGAGATTCACTAGCCAATTTTTTGTATGTAGCACGTAAGAAGGAAAATTTACGATAGTCAGAAAGGCCTTTATATGTCTTCCATTTGAGCCAAACTTTATCTTTTTTTCGTGATAAACTAATAAGTTCGGGAGTAAACCATATGGGGAATTTGTCATTTCGTCGTGCCAATACTGGAATAAACTTATCAATTACATTGTTCATTATTAAATAGAATCGATCAACTGCTTCTTCGGCTGATAAATTTGCGGTTTCAGATAACCAATCAATACAATTAATGTCGTTATTAATCTGAGTATAATCAGCTTTCCTGAAATTGCGCCTACGCTCTTTTTTGTAATTGATTTTTGGTTGAGCGGGGGATATGTCAAATTCAAGGGCTGGGTGGTGTCTGTCCTCTGAAAGCAGAGGGTCGTTGCTACGTGTAACATTTGTTTCGCGACTATAGAATATGAGGTCTAAGTATTTTTCATTATGGTTAGGTATACAATTATATTGGTGCAAGTTCATCAATGACATTGTTTGAAGCAAATTTTGCGATGCAGCCGTGTTTGAGGAGGCGAGACCTTGACTGCAGCCTTCAGAAAATGACCAAGTAAGAGAAGGTAGGTTCATATCTCCTATTACGCAAAACATATTATTTGGCTCAGATGAAAATACAGATTCCAGGTTTTTGGAGAAAATATCATAAATCGTTGGTGGCGAGACAGGAGGTATTGTTTACCAATTAACAAATAAACTAAAAGAACAAATAATTAACGAATAAACCAAACGAACGTTAAACTAAATGAACGAATTCTTTCCTTATTCAAAATATATTGTTAACCAATATTAATGCACATTTTCAAAAAATCAACGAAATGAACAAATTCTTTTTGTATGAAAACTACGCTAATTAGCGCGTAGTCCGGCGACAGTTGCGCGGACACCATAGCATATCTCTTCTCTATTTGAATATCTTTGGTCACCACCCACGGTTAAAACCATTTAAAATAACGTTTTGATTGTGAATGGATGTCTTTTACCAGGGCGATATCAATGGCATATAACAGTCTTTGATATGTTTGTAATAGTAAGTCTGGATAGTTTCTTGTATCATGCACATTATCCAAGGTCGCATTGTAACTCTTGATCAAGGTTTGTGTTATCATATTATCAATTTTGTATTCATTAAATTTGATAAACAAAAGTTAAAGTGCACTTGTGCAGTCATAGAGTTTGATAAAGTTTATAAACTTTATTATTAAACACTCCTGATCTGATTAGCAAATGAATTGGGTTCAAATTATACGTTTTAAGGTCAACTCACTTATTAAGGTAAAAAATCAATAACTAGCGGTACATAATTAATTCGTTATCATGTTAGTGATGTATGCCTCCTTGGCCTCAGTCAGTTTCCTAGACAGTATCTCCCGTCTTTTTCAAAAATCGTGTTTCTAAAGTTGTAAAATAAACTCAACTCAATATTGTTATCTCATTATTTCAACAAACTTTGTTTTTTATTTGTCGTGCCGCCTTCTGTTCGTATTTACATAACTTTATTACCATCGCCCAAAATAAACGTACGCCACATGATTCAGCGGTGAGAAATCTTTTACATTTTTCTTCGCACTATCTAAAATTAATATAAAGTGAATCTTAAAAAACATTGATTACGGGTTTTAATAATTAAACAATGTGATTTCGGTTGTTTGTAATTAACATTGTAATTTCTGAAATGCAACATTATTATATGTTCGGTACCTACATAGTTTATTTATTTGTTTACTGGCTGGGCTACTCGGCTTCGCTCAGGGAGTTGATACGAGTATGAGATTGAGCTGTCATTAGAGCCTACGACTGCCCACGACGGATCTTGCTTCTTGCTTTACCAATGGGTAGCCTCACCCACAAAAAAGGCTTCGAGTGGTCCACAATGTTCCAAAACATTTCACAACATTCGAGAGTGTTCTGGAATGTTCAACAATGATGTTCCCGTTTCCCTATTCCCGAACATTCCACAACATTCCAGAATGTTCCGGGATATTCTGGAATGTTGTAGAATTCTCTCGAATGTTCTGGACTGTTCTAGAAATTTCTAGAGGGCGAACCTTCTTCATGGATGAGGGATAGAAGGCTACCACACATATAACTCGTTGATCGTACCGGAACTTGCTTCCGAGTTTTAGCGGGACGACCACTTTTGTACACTTTCTTTTATAATATAATATATTGATTAAGACATGCATTAATGATAGAAGAAGTCGGGGAGGAAGACATGGCACGACTAAGTGAATCAGATACTTGAGTCGGGCCATGTGAAGAGGTCGGAATAATAGAAGAGCATGTATGCGACGATGTATGAATGTGAACGAGGCAAGGAGTGTGTGCCAAGGTCGAGTTGTTTGGCGGTCGGTCCTCTCTGTCTTTCTCTGCGTGGAAACGGCGTGATAGTTAGTTAGTCAGTGACATGCACGGTACATTATGATACAAGTTACAGGGTTAGAAAAATAAATTATCACAAGGTTAGGGGGCATACATTAATTACGTGAGCTCAAAAGGGGGGGGGGGGGTCCAGCAAAATCTCACGTAACTTGAAAAGAATATACGAAGTGGCCCAAATTTATCTCACCAAGGGGGGAGGGGGAGGGGTCTAGATTGGAAGAAAAACTGCTTATGTAATTAATGTAAGCCCCCTTATAGCACCTATAATGTAAGTATATTGAATGTCAGTAGCTAATTTCGCCTGAGATGTGAACCCGTCTGCTTGTTTAATAACGTAATACATCCATCCCAATGGATGAATAAATACATCCCAAAACACGTAATCGCGTTATACTTTCATAAGACCAAAAACGTCCCGAGCGACATAACATTTTAAAAGCTATATATCTCTCTTCCTCTCATGCATACATAAGTATTTTTCTTTTAACCAGAAAGAGAACGAAATAATGCTTCTTGTTATCTTTGAAATATGAAAGCTATCTTGCTTAGATATTTTACAATCTCGATCCAAAGTGACGGTTTCTGATTTTTCGCGTGAAACTGAGGCTTCCGGATTGTGAGGTGCGAATATATTGAACCAAGCAGACGGGCTTTAAAGTGTAAGGTGAGATAAAGAGTAATTTTAAAATCAATAATTATATGTATTTGTTGCGCTACCTCCTTATTTAGCCAACGTTTCGGACAGCGTTGCAGTGTCCATCATCAGGGCAGATCCGTTAGATGTGTTTGTCGCATCTCGCGGTGATTTTTCACGGGTATAAATATTTTTTTTATCGATTATCAGTA
This sequence comes from Limnephilus marmoratus, assembly GCA_917880885.1. Classification (NCBI taxonomy): domain Eukaryota; kingdom Metazoa; phylum Arthropoda; class Insecta; order Trichoptera; family Limnephilidae; genus Limnephilus; species Limnephilus marmoratus. The sequence continues at coordinate 48,008,868 of OU862917.1, forward strand.
CGATTTGATAATAAATGAACTACCGCCATGGTATACCGCAAATACCGCAAATGTATTATTGGGGGGCAAGAATTCCAATAATCCATGCGCTTGATAGCTGCAAGACGAGTTGTTATCTAGCCTCCTACATAGTTAAGTAAATTAGAATACGTACGTATAAAAAGATATTTTATTTAATTTATTGGGGGGCTAGAATTCCAACAATCCATGCGCTTGATAGCTGCAAGACGAATTGTTACCTAGCCTCCTACATAGTTAAGTAAATTAGAATACGTACGTATAAAAAGATATTTTATTTAATTTATTGGGGGGCTAGAATTCCAACAATTCATGCGCTTGATAGCTGCAAGACGAGTTGTTATCTAGCCTCCTAAGTTAAGTAAATTCTAATGTAAAATCCATGTTAATTTGTACAGCGCTCTTGAGGCGATTTTTCGCAAAAACAGCGCTATATAAGTTGTCCAAATTTATTATTATTATTATTTATGGGTAGGTACCTCACCCTGGTTGAAACTGACACTGATACTACTCGCGTTCATAGTTGATAATGTCACTCACAGTTGACATTGACACTCCCGCTTGGGTCGACCAATTCTGATTCGTCAGATAGATTGGTGGAACCATAGACATCCAAATTCAATAGACCAGAAATAACAGGTGAGGGGAAAAATCAACTATGGCGGTACGAAGAGGGGAAGATGACTGTGATTGGTTGAAAAATTAATCTGACAGTATATAGGCATCTCGCATTATAATATTACCATTTAGTTCTTAAAAATAACATCTGCTTTTTAATGAATAGACCTTTTTACGTGGGAGCGCGAATTGCTCGCTACGTTATTAACATATTTGCGAAGTCTGAATAGGCAAAGTAAAGTTCGCATCTTTTCACAGACAACTATTTTATTGCCATATTTAGTTAAGACACTTTTACAAATGTTTCATAATTTACCTACCCCTGTAACCAGCGACGAGCACATTGGAGAACCGCCCACATTCGTGATTATCGACATATTTTAGGGTTATCACAACCGCTCTGTTGGTATAATTACATAGTATAAAATGAAGGCACTCAAAATGTGCGCATTGATCTTTTAAAATACGCAACGGATTTTCATGCGGTTTTCACCAATAGATAGAATGATTCAAGAGAAAGGTTTATATGTATATTACATGCTTATTATAGTAGAGAAAAGCCGAGAAATTCAAATATTCAATTCAGGCAGCGGGCAGCAGGCAAGCGGGTGGTGAAGATTTTATAAAGGTTGGGTAATGGCGTTGTGTTTCGTTAGCCACAGCAACGTGTGGCCGGGTCTGCTAGTTAATAAAAATAATGTAATTATCTCTTTTAATTAAAATTATTTTACTTGAATTATTTCACACGTTATTTAATTACAATAATACGTAGCACGTAGCAGTTACATTATTATTTGATCCTTTTTTAGATACTCTTAGTATCGCCCCAACTGCTTGAAATGGCTTTAAGCGTATTTGGTGACCAGATTTACATAGATAGGTACTTGTCACCACCACATCGACGCATTGTGTATAAGCAACAACTTCCCCCCTCCCCCTAAACCTCCCAACTTATCTGGGTTCTGCAAATCGGATCGTGCGTAGCCAGGAGTGGCGTATTAATTGGAATATTTTGACGACAAAGGTGCTTTTTATTTATTTTTTGGATATAATATTTTTTGTTTAGGTACATTTAAGCATATATCAGCAGAAACTAAGTAAAACAGTATTATATACCTACACCGACACAGTAACAGTATTCTCAGACTATACATAATATTGTTTAAAGAAATAATATTTTTATAATATATATAACTTCCATTAAATTATTTCTTACATTGTCTATGGACAATGGAAGAAGTGAAAAGAAAAAGACAAAAAGGGTTAAGGATAACATTATATTTGTGAGAACAGCATTAAATAAACAACTTACAGAGGTTTAAATAACGTACAAAAATAACAGCACAGCCTAAGAGAAAACAACATAACATATACAGGAGTTATATTATCGATGCTAAAAACAGTACAATAATAACAGCTGAATAAAAATATATTAAAAAGATGAGCCAACATAGTAAGAAGGTATTAATATGTTGACTGTGATGACGGCCGTGACCTTGAGAAAAAATTACACGCCGAAAAATCATAGATACGAAGGTTTCCGTAGTCGAGGGGTAACGCTCTCAACTAGCAAGCGGAAGGTCACGGGTTCGAAACCCAACATGCAAATTAAAAATTTGAATTATTTCACAATTTACTAATTAAAAATAATTTTTAAATGTTTGCCGCACGTTCTAGAGTGGAAAATTCTATCATTGATCAGATCTGAATAGCCAGATTTCCCCACCGTCCTCTTCATAATCTCCTACCACTCCCCACTACCTTCAACCTCACAACATACCCCAATTGGGGATGCCATAGTCTTATTTGCTTCAGACAGTTGAGGGCAGTTGGGACTCTTGTACGGTTTCATTTATAAAAAAAGAAGATTAAAAAAGATAATTTATTCCAACACCGTCAGAGAAGCTGTGTATATCAAATAAAAAATATTTTCTAAAGAAATATTTTACGTTTATAAACAACGTTAATTTTTTTAATTTTCTAATTAGTAACTTACTTTCTAATAATAATTTTTCCATTTTTTTGTAATTGACTTCAATTGGTTTATTTTTTTGAGTGGTTTTTGATATAATAAGTGGTTCTTCCATAAAGACGGGTTGGGGTTCCTGAATCTGGGGAATAGAGACATAATATTAGGTATAAAAACATTTAGTCAGTTACTAGAGTGGTCTGCACACTACATAATAGTACAATGTGTTTTTGAAGTCATCAAAGGTCAATAATCAATTGGTACTCACAAAGCTTTCTGGAATAGTAGTGGGTACCATACAACTGACGAGCACACATGACTGAGCAGCTGCAGCTACGGCCTCGATCTCCGTCAAGCACATAGTCATAGGTTCTGGTTCGCATTCCTTTTCGAAACGAGACAAAGTTGACAATATTAGGTATATAATCATTATTGCAATTCGATAATTTACATATTTATTACAAATTTGTGATATGCACTATCAATAAAATATTAATTTAAAGGATAATTAAATATAAGAATGAACTCACGACGTGTGTGCTGTGTAGAGCAGGTGCGCAAGAAACGAGAGAAAAATCAGAATCCTCTTGAGGGTTCATCCATCCATAAGTATTATTGATCGTTTCATCAGCTAGAGAAAGACATATATATGATTTCTCAGAGAAGTTGTCGCTTAATTTCTGAAATGGATAGATAATAAAATTAAAATAAATACATGTAATGAATAACTACAAACAAGAATTATTAGTCATTAAAGAATTTATATACTAACGATAATTCTTTCTGTAACAGGTGGCAAAGAGACCGATGGAATCACACCTACACGTAGCACACGTGTGCCCTGTTTGTTTATTATAAAATCTGTCTCTTTGAAATGTTCTGAGCAGATACGAAGGTTACGAACACTTGTCTGCTCACTTTTACCGGATGAAAGTCGCCACATTGTCTTCAAGTTTTCTTTTTTGGGAAATCTTTAAGAAAGTACATAACATTTCACTTTTCAGAAGATAATAGAAAAGAAAAACAACTCAAAAACAAATTAAATTTTATACACACAGCTTTTACCAGCGATTCCTAAGAGAATTTGGAGTCAAAATTTAGATGTAATTTTGTCGTCCGATGACACTTTTTGAATTAAAAACAAAAAACGTGTTTTCCATACATACACATACTCGGAATAACCTAGAGCATTACGCGATATACACTCGTTCTCGTTCCAGCAGTACCGTACATACGAAACAACGCGCTTACCTAACACGTGGTCCGCTGAGACGTGACGGTGTGATCCAAATATAATAATATAATCGGTGGCGACGTGCGATAGAAACATATTTTATTTTAAATTTTGATTGATAAAAAATATCATCGGACAGCAAAATGACACATACATTTTTCATTCCAAACATGCTCACTGTATCTACATTTTACTTCTAAACATACCACGAAGGAGTACAATTAAGAAAGCAAAATATACAATAACGCCTAATAAATAAAACATACTTTATTCCACTTTTAACCCCTTACTAATAACGTGTTTTAAATTTTATACAACTGAATAACCAACTATTTATCTTATATTAACGGTTGTTTATGAGTTGCGTAAAATTCAAAACTCGTTTAGTAATAAGGCCCTTAAAGTGTGATAAATTTAAAAATGATTGGTTTATTATCCTTTATTAATACGACGGATTTCCAGCAAGAAATAACACATGAAAAGATAGACGTTCCAAATGATACGATTAGGAAAGCGCAAAAATAAATATTAGCAAAGCGCAAAAGGCGAAGGCACATCCCTGATTCTTTTGCAAACGGCTGTGTGTTTTACGTCGCCATTCATAATAGCTGTGTATGAACACGCCCTCTGAGCGTTAACACGTGTTCACACATACAACTGTAATATGCGTGGGATGGCGTATTTCGGCATATCGCTCGCCGTACATTCCCAATCGGAATATATGGCGAGCGATATGCTGAAATACGCCATCCCACGCATATTACGGCTGTGTGTAAACACGTTCATGATAGTGTATGTTACAAAACTGATAATATTGTAATATAATTCGAATAAGCTTAAAATAAAGTAAAATAATGCTTACCTATGGAATGTAATACGACAATTTGGTTTATTCTCCTTTTCACTTCTATTTTTACACGTTTTCATAGCACAAGCTACCGTTTTTGCCTTGTTATTTCGTAAAATGTACTATGTGACTTCGGCGCTGGTCAGAACAAGAATGATGACGTCACGTTTTGAGATTCAAGGGAGGCGGCTCTCGTAAGCCCAGGCGGTTCCATGGAACCGTTATGGGGAGGGGGAAACAATACGCTTTTATCACTTAGGGCAGGTCCATATATTCCTATGTCCGTGGGTGGAACCCTTTATTTTGATTGTCGCCAAGTATGGGCTCGCGCAGTTGGGACAACAGTCATGGAATAACCTACCATTTAGGTAACAATTATTATAAGCAATAATTATCAGCTTGAAACACTCATTTATATTGAAAAAATCTCTCGAGAAAGGATACATGCCGCCAACGGGACTAGAACCCGTGTCCTTCTGATTGCCGGTCAGGTGCTCTACCACTGAGCTATGTCGGCTTATCTAATACCCGCCAAATAATTTAATATATACTAGTGTTTCATCCTCAGGGCCTATGTCATCTTTGGTGGATACTGTGTGGAGGGTATTTTTAGCAAGGAAGGAGAGGAAGTCCTGGGAACGAAAAAAGTATGGGGGTGGAAAGGAATCTTAGGGTCAGTATGTCAAAGAGTGACGTAGAAATCCATCCCTCCCACTGCGGTGCAGTGTTCGCTGGGTAAAGAGAATCCTGTTGGAGTGGTCAAAAATCTCCCTCAACCAGACTCCCAATCCGGCCTGCCACGCAGTTGGTTGGCCTACACATCCGCGCCAAGACTCGGACAAACCTCACCCTGTGAAACCAGGCACCCCTACTAAGTCACCAAACGTAGCGCACCATTTGGGGTGACCTATTGCAGAGGTGTTGGTTAACCAATAAATGGTACCGCCTGACATACTATAAATTGAACCGGAGTTATGGACAGAGTCATAACTAGGGTTGCCAGACGTTCTTTATTTTAAAAGTGTCCTGTATTTCAGACCCAAAAATTGATCTTGTCCTCTAATTTGAAATCTTCAGTAGAGGACAATACTTTGTCCTTTAATTTGGAAAAAAATGAATCAGCGTGGTTTCTGTATATTAAAGCCTCTCCTGACGAAAATTATAGACGATAAGAAGTGTGAAAGTGTTCTTGAAAATTGGATTCAGATTCTCAAATCTACGGATGAATACAAGAATCTGCTAAAAATAATACAATACTATTTTCCATCCCAGTTTCTAACGCCCGAGCCGAAAGGATTTTTTCCTCGTGTACGAATATGTGGACCAAAAACCGAAATAAGTTACATATTGACTCGCAGAACTACAAGTAAACTCGAACGTCAACATGAAATGCAAACAATTTTATAATTTCATTATAGAAAACGAATAAGCTCTTAGAGCAGCCAAAAGTAATACGAAGTATACTTTTAAACGCAAAAAGACTAATTAAGGTCGTACTACTTACTTTGGCTTCGATTAACTACAAACTACTTCACATTGCGTATTAACATTGTTTTATTTTAATTTTATTAATAAATGTCGCTACTGATACCTTAACAGCATTTTATTAAAAAAATATTGATGTCCTTTATTTTTATCCTATGTCCTTTATTTAATCGTATCAAATCCTCTAATTCATAAAACGGGAGCTGGCAACCCTAGTCATAACCGAAAATAGTATTTTTATCAATAATAGTGGATCAACTGCCATTGGTACATGACCCCTGATTCCCAACACTGACACCCATAGATGTGTTATGTCACTGTTCTGTATTCAGTGTTGGCTGTGTTCGGTATTGTTTGCTGTGTGTCGAATCCTCTGACCAAGCCCCCTTCAGGCACCAATGGCAGAAGCCCATTAGCAAATACCTCCACTGAGCACTGAGCGCGCATACCATACTCGAACAATAATCATTATTTGATTCGATCGATACACAATTCGAACCTTTGAACCCTGCAAAGTACTACGATTCAATTTTCATTTCGCAATTTGATTTCAGGCGACTTGATATGTCAATAAATTGAATAACGTTTTATAATACTTGTTTTGTTAAACTACAACAGTAATTTTGGTAATGTTATATAATCGCTTATCACGCGTAATACGATACTTTTTTTAAATAATGTTTCGACTCAATTAGGTACTATAAAAAGCAACTATTGTCAATGAAAGCATTTAACTTGAACAAATTAGGGGAAAGATGAATTTTTGAAGGTGAATAGTACCTACCTATAATACATAGGGAGTATTTTCAAAAAGTCCTCACTCCTCCCCAGCTTGTGAGTAAAAATGCATTAAAAAAAATTTTTTTCAACTAAACCTCAAAATTTCACGTGTTTTCACAATTTTAAAACAGACGTTTACCGGAATGTTCCGTGTCAATGTAAATACGCACAAATTATTTAAATAACCTAAACTAAGAACGTAATAACAAAAATCTATTTTGTGCGTATTTTTCTTTCTCACCTAATGTAAATAGTTGTTTTTCTTTATATTAATTACTTTGAATCGAATAATAATAATAAACATGTTGGGAATCAGTTAAGGGCAGGGTTCTGAAGGCATTCCACCAGCTTTCCTGAACGCCGAACTTCCGAAAGTAGGACAAGAAATAAGGTTTTTAGTTTTGTTAATACCGTTAAGAGTCTTAACTGCTCCCAACCTTCAGGAGCCAGTGAGATTGGCATCTCCAATTGCGGTATGTTAAGGAAGAAGTTTAAGGGGAGGGGAAAGGGGTAAGAAAGAGAAAGGTGGGGAAGTACCTGGCTATTGATTGAGGTCGACAAATATATATTAAAAAATACTTATTTCTTTGCTTATACATTCTTAGTTTTTACGTATGTGTGTACGTATATTATTGTTCTCTTACATGCTTTAAGGGTTGTATGGTATCGCACAAACCTCCCCACATTCCGGAATAAAAAGAACATAAATGAACATAAATGAACATATTATTATTATCAGCGGTATTTTTCTAGGATTTTTATTTAATGTTTTTGTGTACGCCGTCGAATCAAAAATCTGGATTTTATTGGTTTTTATACATACAGAAGTAAAAATTATTTATATTTGTTAATTTGCATAATAATATTCTATTCGTAGAGTTATATTTTTTGGAAAATTTATATAATTTGACAACATGCCATCACCTTATTTTATTGGCATCATTAGCCATGAAAAAAAACGTCAGCAAAATAAGATACAATCGTCATTGGGTATCAAAGGTAGTAAATATACATGAAATTTTACTCGGAAATTATAATAAACTAACCTTTGATCAGTTACTTTTTTATTTCGATTTGTGTAGATATACGCCAGTTTTTGCGAATTGCAAATATGCTATTTTGTAAATTTGCATATCGTTAAAAATTTCTACCAACTGAATGCATTGAATTTAAGTATGTACAATGGTAAATCTTAAACACTCTAAATGTCGAAATCAAGCAAAAATGTTTTTAAACCATATTACTCGAAAAGTTATTCAAATAAAGGTGTTGTTTCATTTAGCAACGTTCGCACCTGTGCTGTTTTTCTCAAAACCTATCTATTCCTAACCGCGGTTCAACTTTATCTGAACTCGTAGCCTTGACCTTTGAACTCGAATTGAAGTTTGGACCCAATATTTTGTTATTGTAAGTTTCTGATGTTTTGGAGAATTTTATAGGTCACCAAACACAGATTGAGACTTTCTTTGATTTATTAATAAATATATATAAGTAATAAATTGGATAATCTACTCTTCTAAACTGATAACAGTGATAACTGTTTATTGGACTCAATGACAACTACGTAAAAAAATCATAATAATGTTTTTACGATGTTAACCAAACATACCAAAATTGCATTTTTTTATGTACAGTAAGCTTGTTTGCGACACATTTATCCAGTTAATAAATTTGTCTAGAATCGGTACAATACAATAGCATTTTCTTACTGCATTTTACATTAGATAGTTCCTAGGTTTAGGTCGGCTCTTACTTAACTATTAATAATATTTTTAATAGCTATATATTTTAATGATTCAAATAAGTTAATTATTTTAAAGCGGATACTAAAACTCTTCACCTTTCCCACATTCATTCTTAGTCTTCTGTTATTTGGCTCATGACATTTGATTTACCATGCCATGTCCTGTGGCGTCCCGATTTCTTCCCGGATATACTTGTGAATTATAATTGTATTCTCCCGATACACCTATTCTTTTTCAATCGAAATTTTCACACCCAAACCTCGATAAGACTTTTTTTAATCTTGTTCCTTAAGTAAGACATTTTTTATATCTCGTTATACATGCGTACGTGTCTGGCGAAGTATAAAGTAATAATAATAACATATCTTTATTAAACAAAATTTGCAAGATTTATAACAACAACAAAAAAAGTACATATTCAGTGTTAATGTTTACAATGGTTTATATAATAAAGTATGTACATATACTCTACGGTGGTATCTAACTAAAGCTATTCTAAATGCATATTCCACTACGAATTCTTTTGATTAAAGTTATCTTTAAAGCACATATTATGGTTTTAAAAGTAGGAGTCATTATTGTTGTTTTAAATTTATTATGGCTTTAAATAGCGTGCTGTTCATTTAAACACAATTATACATGTATATCGCCGTTTATGTTAATAATAGCAAACCTATTTCCATTGTTAGAGATGAATCATCTTTTTGTATGTAAACAAACATTGTAACTTCAACGTATGAAAATAGCAATTAGTGATTAGCGTCATTATATTGCTGCCTAGTAATTGCTTCTTCTGGCCAAACGACATAATAATTTGTACATTATTTGTTGGACCGTAATCATTTTGACAGTCCCAAAGAACACTGTCGGATGTGCGATTTTGTAGTTTTGCAGTAGAGTTGTTTAAAGTTTCTTTTCTACATTTTTACTGTTTTCGTGATGAAGAATTATACCATACAAGAAAAATGTATCATTTCATTTCATCCAAAATTTCGAAAGTTCAACTTTTAAATCAACAAAAAGAAATTGAAATAAGCCAAAATTTTTAGCAGATCCGACATTGTTCTTCGGAGCCATCGTTTGATAGAAATAACAGAACTTGAAAAGAACTTTCACAGAACGTGAAAATTAATTTGAAAAATTTTATTAATTGTAAAAAATAATTAACAACCCATCCTTATACAATGTATTGTCATTATGGCAGTATGAAGGAAAAGGTTGGGCACACTGAGACGCAGGCCGCGCAGTATGTGCATATCAGAGCTGGCCAGATTTTATAATGTATGGATTTTATAGTGAGTGAAACGATATACGCTGCGGGGCAGGCACGTGCCGCGCAGAAACGCGTCTGCTCTGCACTGCGGCGTGTTGTGGCCGGGGCGCAGATTCTGCGCGACACGTGCGCAAGTGGGCAGTATTTCCCGTGAGAATCTCGCTTTTTGAGGTATTTGCACTTTGAAAATAAATCAATAATAAGTTATTAATTTCAAAGTCAGAATCGGGTTCGGAACTCGACATCCTCACAAACTACTTGCATTCAAGAGAAACACGCTGAATTAAATTGTATCGCAGCCTTTGCTGTTCACCGATTTCTGCGTCATCTGTCCTGCGGCGACATTTCTGCTCTGCCCATCCTGCACATATCTGCGTCTGAGCATTTGCCCATCCCAATAAAGCAACCCATGTTAGGGTCCCATTAAACATCACCACGTGAAAAAGAATATTTTCTCAATTTCGAATAACTTTGTAATGCAACAGGAAAAAACTAGAGCAGACCCGTGAAAAATCACGTGATACTATAATTCCAATTTTGAAAAACAATTAAAATATTTTTAGTAGGTACATAAATCGCTTATCTGAATTCGTTAAAAAAACAGTTCCAATTTTTTAAATTACGCTTACATTTATTCAAAGCAAATCCAAGTTCTAGAGTTTATTAATCCGGAGTTTCAAACACACAACCGAAATTAATATTTTTACTAACAACGTCAAAATATTCTATTTTTGACATTTTCATAATTTATACTAAAGTACTTGAAAGAGTAGCAAAAAGAGAAAAGTATATTTTCGAATGGAAGAGGTAGTCAAACACATGGTGTACTACGTATTTATATTTAAACTAGCTGGTTCCCGGCGTGCGTTGCTATGCCCCGTCCCGTGAACCCCCCTCCCGAATTCCCCACCCCCCTCCCCTCCCGCGAATCCCCCTCCCGAATTCCCCTCCCCCCTCCCGCATTCCATACATTCATTTCCGGTACATTCAGTTTTCAAACAGCTCGCGTGCCACATATTACATTTTTTTATACAAATTTCATAATACCAGAGCTCGTATAATGTTATCCTGATGTATGAGCTATATTATTGTAAAGTTTCATTAAAATCCATTCAGTAGTTTTTGCGTGAAAGAGTAACAAACATACATCCATACAAACTTTCGCGTTTATAATATTAGTAGGATAATCGGCACTAAGTCACGCACTAGTCATTCTTCCGAAAATCCCGGAGCGAAGTCCACAAATTTTGGCCGACAATTGCTGTTCATAATATGTCTATTTGCCTGTAGGTACACCATCCGCTATTATGCCATTCGTATGTAGCTCGTAATACGAAATCATGTTTGATTAGCCATCCTAAAATAATTCGTATAGCGCTGCATTAGTGCTCATTGTACGCTTAGATCCTGTGGTATATTATAGCACTTAGTTTCATCCATTTAGGGGTCATAATTTTCTTGTTTTTATAAACACTTTTTTTTTCTTTTTTTTACAAGTTATGTACATATCTACCTATATGAAAAACTTCACAGTGTTTCTTAAAATGCTATTTAAGACTTTTTCCTTTTTTTAATATTAGTGCGCTCCCTTAACATCCATATTTACATATCTCCCCTTCTGCTCCTTTTGGAACAGAAAGAAGAAGAAGATTACTGAAGATTCTGAAGGTTCGAAAGGGAGATACGTAAATACAAATATTAGAGGGAGTGCGCAGGTTTAAAAAAATATTATAACTAATAGGCATAAACGAATGTTGTAAAATTTTTAATAAAACACGGGTTATTTGAAATACAGCAAAAATCTATAGGTATAATAACAGAACCAGGTGTGTTTCTCATAATTTTCAGAGCATTCTATATGATTTTTGTCTATTTAGGTTAAACGTCACGTAGTTATAATCTACGCATTCACCGATGGCGCCAATTAAATTATTTTAGGTTTTTAGTACTTTTTGCAAGTTATGCTTTAAAATATTGAGGTGAATTAATTGTTTGCGCCCGTACATATTTAATATGAATAAATAGTTTTGTCCTTAAACAAACCCAAATCTTTCAAGAACGACTGAAAAATACAATATTGGATTGAGTCACTGATACAAAATTGAATTTTTCAGCCTTTCTTAAAAGATTTGGGTTTGTTTACGGACAAAACTATTTATTTACAATATAATATGTACAATAATATAATGTAATATAATAATAATAAATAATATAATATGTACAATGTGAACAATTAATTCACCTCAATATTTTAAAGCATAACGTGCAACAAGTATTATAAACCTAAAATAATTTAATTGGCGCCATCTGTGAATGCGTAGATTATAACGTACGTGACGTTTAACCTTAAGAGAATTTAGTATAATTATTTTTTCAAGTCGATTAATGAATAGAGATCATGTTCAAAATAACTTTTTTTAAGAGCTTAAAGGAAGTATACCCGTTAAGAGGAAACCCGTTTTTTACTAAACTGACGCTGTCACTGTCGCTCTTACTTCATCGAATACTGAGCGAAAGGGACAACTATGTACCTACACCTCAGACTGATAATTCCTAAATAAAATAATCAAAGTTTTGTATTCCTTGTTTTCTCTTCCAAAACCGAAACGATTATTAAGATTTGGTTTTACTAAATGTATTAGAAGAAAATACTCCATTTCTGTACATTTGAAAAAAAATACATTGTCTAGTTTGTATACTGAACGTCTGTTGATGACGTTCAAATCAGGCAATGTTAACGATTTTTGGAAAGTCCTAACTCCGATAAGGACTAACTTATAAAAAAAAGCAAAACGTGCCAACACGCTGTGGTTGACATCTATATTATATTAAAAACATATTTGCAGTAGTGTCAAAACCTAGAGAGGAAATTGGGGAATACGTTTGTATGGACAAAACGCCGCCCGGTTTATGTCATTGTGTTATTATTATTTCGAATAGTTTTGAAAAACTGTGGGATTATATTATCGTGCAAAAATTGCGAGACATTTTTATCACATTGGAACGTCTTCGACCTTCCGCCTAATCCAATTGGATTAATTATAATGTATGTTTTTACATTTAAATTATTATTAGTGTATTTGTGTAGATTTGCACGTACGAGTATATCTCCGAATTCCTTATTCGTACGTCGTTCTTCAAAAGATAGTTGTAACCACAAATGACCGCAATTTCGTTTATTTTTTTTTATGTCAGCTCCATACAGGAGGCCTCAAAGAAAACATTTTCCCTCAGGGCCTATGTCATCTTTGGAGATGCCGTGCGGAGGGTCTTTTAGGGAAACGAAGGTGAGGAAGTTCCGAGAAGGAAAAGGGTATGAGGGGTGGGTAGGAATCTTGGGCCAATGTATCCAGAATAAACGTGCTATATAAATTATATAGAAACCATGCAGAAGAATAGTATTATGCTAACAATGATGATTATTATTGAGGTATGTTATTATAACCTTCTTATAACTATATTCTGTACAGCTGAACGCATCTACTACTTCTGAGAAAGTGTTGCCAACTGCATGCAATCTAGGTACAAGCGAGAATCTAAATCCGTCCTAATATCGTCATTGCAATTGAAATATGTTTTAGATCGAGTAGTTCTTTCGGTATATGGAAGGTTATTATTAGACTTAATAAATCAGGGCTATCTATTTCAACAATTTAAAAAATAAAAGTCAAGTCGGAAATTATAATACTGTCTCATGTGGGTGTGTGTGGGTCGATTGGAATGGAACTATTATTATATTATTATTATAAAATTGGAACTATTGGAATTCTACCTATTCTTGTTGATTAAAAAAACCCGAATTTCTGACGTCAAAACATGTCGCCGTATATTATCTTAAGAAGAAAATCTGTTAATCTATGATGGAAAACTTTAAACGATGAGCTTTGGCTTCCTAATATTTGCACTGGTTTTCTGTCTGGAGTTTTTAGATTAAACAGTTATTCTGTCATGATTAGAAAATATAAATTAATTTATGAAATCTTCGTTAAAATTTAAAAAAAATAATACAACGTGTCCGGAAACTCGTAGTACAAGCGGGAAACTGGTGAATCTACATCACGTAGAGAACCCAAAAAACTTATTTTTTCGATCTAAGCATTTCGATTTTAATATTATTTTTTTTCTATTTTTCCATTTTTTCGGCAACTAAAGGGTTAAAAAAAATTTTGAGCCCGGTTTACCCTTCGTGGCATTTTATAAGACATTACACAGCTGAATTCAACCCTCTAGTGAAATTTTTTTTCAAATTTAACCAAAAAATTCCAACTTCGGACCCGATTTACTCGAAAACAAATCTCAAATGCTCAAATGCTAAAATGCTCAAATCAAAAAAAGTTAAACCACAAAATCGACTCCAAATGTGATGTGGATTCTCCAGTTTCCCGCTTGTACTACGAGTTTCCGGACACCTTGTATAAGACGTTCTTTGTTCAATACTGATCAATGAGAAAGGTGTCGAAATCGACTGACTTACATGCCCATATGGTAGTCCTAGTTGTCGTATAGTCATCATTCTTAGTATCTTCTGTTTTTTTTCGTTTTCATGTAAAACGTCTGAGAAGGGAGGGGACCATCGTCAGTGACATGGGAACGACCTTTCTTCGGGATTACTAGATTTGCAGGGTGTCCGGGGGTAAAGTGCATTAACTTCGGGGGGTGATTCTACATGATAGTACAAGTAAAAAAGATAAATAACTTTTTTCGAAATTCTAACTTTTAGGGGTAGTTTTGAGGTAAAACGATAAAATTTATGATTTATTATTTTCCGCTGTTACGATACGGGCCAATCACCATTGAGTCGGGCGCACAGTAGGCTCTCAGCAAGTAAGATCGTACCTCACACTAAGGATTTTTAGCAGGTACGTCTTTTTGTATGGGAAAAAAATGTTGGAATTTCGGAAAAAATTGTTAATCTTTTTTACTCTTACCATCACGTAGAATCACCTCCCGAAGTTAATGCACTTTACCCCCGGACGCCCTGTATATTTTTAAACTAGTTTTTTCTACTGGCTACTTCCGTGATTTTAATTATCATACTCACCTTGGTTGATTTCGCAAGAGGACTGAATGCGGTTGTCGCTAACAAAAAATTGTCCAAAGAAACGAGGCTAGCAGTCCTTAGCGAATCTTAACACTAAATCACTAGTTTAGATTCATCTTTACCCCGAATCAATTAACATTATAAATACAAAAAATAAGCCATCGATTCATTGAAGCTGTTCCCACCGTTTCCATTGAGTCGGATTTAAATAAAATTGAAAATTGATAATTACTTAATAAAAAATATAAGCGTCAACTACTAAAAAATTTTACAACAAAATTATACACAAAATAAATAAAAATCTAAACTCCGTTTGCCAAGTGATTTTTATGTCCAACTAGCTGACCTGAAAGGCGTTGCTGTGGCTAACAAAACACAACGCCATCAACTGGATGGTTATCCAACCTTTATAACCACCGCCATCTTTGAATTTATCGCGAAGAGACAAACCGACGCCGCGGAGGACTTTAATTTATAATACGTAGAGATGGTGCGAAAGATTATAATAATGCGCATGAAATGCTTTAGGTAACTAACGTATTTAAGTTAATAAGGATTAATACTGTATCCGTCTAAATAACTTTCCAATTACCGCAATGTACGTGACCATTTTTTTAGAAGATAGAATGGGTATAGTAAGCTATCCGTAAAAGATAGATATATGCCTTCGTCGACTTTTTTGTAGATCTATAAAAGAGGAATATCCCACCATGTAATGTTTTGTTATATCTCAAAAGGAATAGGCAGTGTTTTCGATGAAAGCTACCAGGCGGCTTGACTTTTTCCGATACTTCTAACAATTATCGTTATATTTCAACCAATTTACACAAATCCTTGACAAATTACATACCCAAACCTTCTTCATGAAACACTCTATCTATTGTGAAAGCCGCATGAAAGTCCGTTCAGTAGTTTTTTAGTTTATCGCGAACAGACAGACAGACAGACAGACAGACGACGCGGAGGACTTTAATTTATAATATGTAGAGATGTAGAGAAGAGGTAGAGATGTAGAGATACAGATTCATGGCGATATAAGGCACATTAAGAATACATACGTTTTTGGCTTGTGGCTTCCTCTTAATGGGAACTAATAGCTACCCTGATGAATGGCGGTGAGGCATGGAAGCATGGAACTGGCCGGGTAAGGGTGGAAGTAAACTAAACGAGATCCCTGATCGCAAAGAATGCAAGGTTGATACAGGCGTAATGAATGAGTAATGAGTTAGATTAAGAAAGAGTGGTGAACGCTAAGATATAGTGAATGAACGAAGACAGGAATATAAGGAGGTATGTTATAGTCAATCCTCGAAGCTCCGACGCTCCTAGATTTGACTAGTCAATCCTCAGGTCTGACTTGAAGTTTTCAAGGAAGACTTGAAAGTCAAACCTAGGATAAACCAATCATTCCGCGAAGAGACTGCATATCGACCTTTGACTATGACATGTATGTCATGGAAATGCTGTAAAGGACAAAATGTTAATTGTTCAGGAGAACGAAAAGAAAGTTTTTATTTTTTCAAAAATCATAACTCCTGTTTTTGTAGACCTATAATTATGATTTTTTATTATAAAATTACATTGAATAGATCTTTCAGAATGCTCAAACAGTTTTTTGTAAATTTCTTTAATTACAGTGTTTAATTTATATTTGATTTTTCAGAAAAAAAAACTCTTAAAATGACGTAAAAGATGCACTTATTTTCCTAGAAATATTTCGACAAAGCAGATCGAAAGAGAAAAAAGGTGCAGAAAAATGACGCGTTTAACTCATTTTTGGATTTATTATCCTTTACAGCATTTCAAATTTCCTCTGTCGATGTGACGCGAATGTGAATTGTTGAAGCTGGGGACGCCCGAGGAAGACGTGGCACGATCAGCGGAATCAAATTTAGTCGGGTCAATGAAGCAAGGAGCTTCTGCGACAGAGTTGTGTGGCGGTCAATCCTATCTGCGTACCCCCATCAAGAAACGGCGTGGTGATTAAGGGTGCGTCTCCATAGAAGCGGAGCTGCGCGGGGCTTAACTAAGCGGGGCTGTGTAAAGAGGTCAGTGTTTTCATTGAAGCTGCGCAAAGATGAGTGGTGCAGAGCTAAGCTGTGTAGCTGGTTGAAGATGGGCCGAGCGGGGCTGAGCTAAGCTGTATTATAGCTGGCTCAAGTTACAGTTCAAGTTAAGTTAAGCCCGGCCCCGCTTCACCTAGCACAGCTACACAGTACACAGCTCAACTCCGCATCGCTGTGCCTCGCTCGGCATGACAAAGCTCCGCTCTGCACAGCACGCTATACATTTTATTATAATTCTTCTCAACTCAGCTAATACTGTTTCCACTGAAGCGGAGCGGAGATGAGATTTTTGATTTGAGCAATATCATTGGTCAATTTTTGTAAGTCTCAGCTTAGGGAACGTACCCATACTACGTGAAACGTTTAGGGGGGGTCTTCAAAATGTCACGCTTGGTACAAATGAGCGGCGGCGGGCTTAGGTTTTAGGTCACCGGGGGGGGGGGGTTAAAAATTGCAAAAAGTTGGTCACGTAGTATGGGTTCGTTCCCTTAGCTCCGCTTCTATGGAGACGCACCCTAATTTAAGGGCGCCTTCCATTGCGAGCGGAAAAGAGTAGAGCGGAGCGGAGTGAGAGCTGAGCGAAATAGTTTTGACCTTCCATCAAAAAAGAGTCACTTAGAAGATAGGTGTTTGCCTTCCACTGCCTATGCGAGAAATGAGCGGGGCGAGCGGAGCGAAGTCAATGATAAATGAGAAAGTCAATGATCGCTTTGTTTCGAAGTGAACGGAGTGATTTTTGTGATGTCAAGTACTGATTCTAGTGAATATGATTCTGACAGCATGTATGCAATGAAAAAAAATGTTACGTATGAATTAAATGTACATTTATAAAAAGAATCTCATCTCAAAAATGTAAAAACTTTGAAAAAATAATTTACTTTCTTATTTCCGCCAATATCATCTCAATAATGGTTTTCTAAGCCGAATCCTTTATGTTGACAATCTTTGCTAGTCGTATCCTATAAACGAAATTGGCAAACGGCTTCAATTAACACCTCCATCTCGACAAAAACGCAGTCAGGCAATTGAATTGGCTACAGTTCTTGAGCGGAGTCCGCTAGAAACTAGTCGGCGATGGTGTACGCGAGCGGTCTCTTTTGGACCTATTTTAACAAGTTCGGTCCGCTCCGCTCTCCTCGTTCCTGATGGAAGCACTTGTATGCAGTTAACGTGTGCGAGTCGAGCGGAGATCATACGGAGTCCGCTCCGCTCGCATTAGCGGAGCGGACTCGTTCGAAACTATTTACCTCGTTTAGTCCGCTTCGCTGGCCTCGTTCTTGATGGAAGGGAAGCACTTGTATGCAGTTAACGTTTGCTGGTCGAGCGGATTCCGGAATGAGTCCGCTCTGCTCGCAGTGGAAGGCGCGCTTAATAGTTAGTTTTCTGAGCATAGCGGAGTCCCGTTTTGACTCGACCACTTTCCATTTCGCTTGCCTGCACCGTTACACATTTTTTTAAATCGGTTTATTCTGTTTCACATTTTCTTTAACAAATGTAATTTCGTATAATCCAATTAGATAAAGTCAATGTTGACAATAATACGACAAATTCAATGGCGAACAAGGGCGCCTGTTAATCTTGACACGTACTACGTGCTCTGCTTTGCGAGACAATAATTCTCGTAAAATTAATTCAATATTAAGATCTTAATTACGTGGCTCTTATAATGTTATTAAACTTCATAACAACCTAATCTTTTATTTATCTGACCCAGTCAATGTATTATCGTTATTATTTATTGATTTAATCAGCAAAAAAATACCACACCTAAATGTACCCATAAAAACGCCCACCGTCTGTGAAAATAAAAATTAACCTTTGGACTATAAAACACCAAAGTTTATTGTAAAATGCGTTATCTTATATATATACATATATGTATACATTATTGTGTTGTTTAAAAATTCCCCTTGATAAGAATTATTTTTGATAACCTGGGATATGTGGGTTAATATTATTATTAATCATTGGTTTTTGGGTTGGTGCAAAAATCTGTATTGCTTTTATTCAATTTCAAAAATGTACCTAATAATTGTTTTTTTTTACTTATAAACATAATTAACTTGCTCAATCATTGTATTTATTGATACGAACATGCTCGTCGCTCGCCTGTGACGCATGCTCGCCGCGCACATACACGCCTTGAATGGGCCGCTATCCTTGCTTCATGCACATTGAATTTGGGAGGCGGGTATGAACTATGAACAACGGCATCTCCATTTTAATAGGTTCCACTATCCTTGCTTCATTCACATTGAATTTGGGAGACGGGTATGAACTATGAACAACGGCATCTCCAATTGAATAGGTTCCGCTATCCTTGCTTCATGCACATTGAATTTGGGAGGCGGGAGAAATTAGGGAGGATTAGGAAGGTGGGTATGAACTATGAACAACGGCATCTCTATTTTAATAGGTTCCGCTAATTCCGAAATTAGGGAGAATTAGGGAGGCGGGTATGAACTATGAACAACGGCATCTCCATTTTAATAGGTTCCGCTATCCTTGCTTCATTCACATTGAATTTGGGAGACGGGTATGAACTATGAACAACGGCATCTCCAATTGAATAGGTTCCGCTATCCTTGCTTCATTCACATTGAATTTGGGAGACGGGTATGACCAGGGGCATCTCCATTTTAGTAGGTTCCGCTATCCTTGCTGCATCCACAATGAATTTGGGTGGCGGGTATGGCATCTCCATTTTAATAGATTATGAAGCTGAAGGGAGGGGTAGGACAGGAGATAGGAAAGAGGAGAGCGGGAATAAAAAAAAACAGTTTAACTCCTCTTTTAATTCAAACAAAAGAAAATGGGTAGTTTTTATTTCGGTTCAATTTCATTGGCGAATAAATTAAATATTATTTTACAAGCGTTTTCTACTTTTCTCATTTTTTCGACATTTGAAATGGTCACGTAGAGATATTACGCAAGTAAGTGTTATTATCTGGCATGATGTGTTAAACGCTTAATAATTTGACAATGTTTATTCTAGCAATCTGAAACTCTAAAAAGTGAAAATTGCTTTTCACCAAAACCATAAAAACAAACCGTGAAAACACAAGAAAAAATACTTTATCTACCGACTGTTTCCATTTTCTTATTTTTATTTACTGAAATCGGAGGCTGAAACTGATCGAAATTATGAAACAAATACATGTGTCGCTAACTAGTTTGAGTATTTTTATTAATATTTTGGAAGAGTTGAAGTTGAATAATTTATCAATCAATCAATCAATGATGAGGAGCATCTTCAAACTGGTCTGATAAAGTGAAACAGTCCAGTATTTTTAAATAAGTGAAAGAAATTTGTAAATCTTTGTTATTTATTTTTGGGGTGTTATGCCGTGTTGCACCACCTCCTCCTTTAGCCAAATTTGTAAATCATTTAATCAATAAAGAAGTCATATTACAATGGAATAAGGAACTCCAGTAAAAAATATTATGACTTTAAAAAAATATGTTCATACAGACCAATAAACGCTGATTCTGAATATATAAGTTTTTTTTATAATATTAAACGTAGTGTTCGTAAAAAAATATTAAAAAGTGCATTTTTTAACGTCTCGTTAAAATACACTGTAAAGTTGGTACGATTGAATGGTTAGTGCTGACGTCACGCGTCACCAGTCATTGTATCACATTGTATTGAAATCAATTGACATGTAGGTATGGCACAAGCCATCAGTATTAACAACATTTCATGTTATTCTTTATTTCGTACTGTTTATAGAGATTTAGTTGTAGTGTTTATTGAAACAATATTTAAGCCTAAATAATTCAGTAACAAAAATAGAGGTATCTCTATTAGTTTATCTCTATTATTTAAAATATTGAAAAACTACTGCACAAAAAAAATAATGAATGAAAAAAGTAATGCTTCTTCTAGGGAGAATACTTCGAACAACGGAACAACGGATTTCAAAATGGCGGCAGTAGATCAGCTGATTGCCCAATCCCATACTAATTTTTCGGGAGTGATGACGTCACACGATTTACCATATTTCCGGGGGGTCTCGAAAAATTAAATCTTTGACAATTATTTTAACTATTAAAACTAACTCTAAAAATAAAAACAAAAACGCAGTTATTTAAGTTGGAAGGTCATTATTCAAAAAAAAAAAAAATTGGACTGGAGTTCTCTATTCTGCCATGAATTGAAGCTTTCAAAATTAGAAATAATTAGAGTGGTTTTAACATGCTCTAAACTAGTTTCGAACCACTTTTTTGTAGGATGGACATTTAATTCACGAAATAATTATATTAAGCAATAAAAAAATATGAGACATAACCTCTCTTATGTAACTAGCTTCATGGAGTCAGGTGTAGACGACTGAAATGTTTTCAGAATCATTCAAAATTAATGCAGTAGACGATTAAAAAATACACAACATTTGTTGTAGACCAATTTTATTTTATTAACACTCTACCGATTTCGGAAGCACGCCCCTTCCTTCGTCAGGAGAATATTATAACTATTCAACTAAGAATGTTATAATATTCAGGAGAATGTTATAACTACTCAACTAATATTATAACTAAGGGAACGTACCCAAACTACGTGACCAACTTTTTGCAATTTTTAACCCCCCCCCCCCCCCCCCCCCCCCCCCCCCGGTGACCAAAATCCTAAGGAACCCGCCGCTCATTTGTATGGAGCGTGACCTTTTGAAGACCCCCCCCCCCCTAAAAGTGTCACGTAGTATGGGTACGTTCCCTAAGAATGTTATAATATTCTCCTGACGAAGGAAGAGAGTTAAAGTGTTAATAAAATAAAAGTGGTCTACAACAAATTTATGTGTTTTTTATTGTAAATTATGGCGAGCCACAAAGTTAATGCTTTTTACAAATATGTAATTTGTTTATTTGTTTATTAGCACATACACAGTACATAAGTTTACAAGTTATAAGGAATGTTAAATGAAGTTATTACATTATTTAGTACCTATTACGTAAGTCCGTATAATATCTGGGATAATACGCCTGGGATTTGAACAGTTCTTAAAACTTAACTAATGAATGAAAGAGTAATATAAAGGAAAATTGTATTCAAAGATAAAAGAGATTTTTTTTTTAGAACAAGAATTACATGCTAACAAATTGTAATTAGTTTAGTGAAAAGATAAGTATTTTTAGAGCAATAAATACATGCTCATGAGTAGTAATTAAAGTTTAATGAAAATATAAGTGTAAATAAGAAGTTTTAAAATTAATTATATCACGCCAACAAATTTAGTTAATTAGTTTTGTATGTTTGCAGGGAGTTGTGGAAAATGTCTAAGTGTAATAATTTTTCATAGTGTGTATTAGATGTGATTGCGCGAGAGATTGGTGAGTTTTGTGCTGCATTAGTATTATTGGATCCTATGTGAAAAAGTGAAGTGTGCCTGGTACGCCTCATTGGAACATTTAAACCAATGACAGATAGCAATTCGGGACTATCTATTTTATTATTAAGCAGGTTATGTAGAAACATCAGATCTGACAGTGTGCGTCTTTTTTGTAAAGATAACATATTATTTGAAGTTTTGTTGTATTTCTTGAGTAAATATTTCGAAAATTTATTCTGTATACTCTCTATTAAATCTATGTATACCTTATATTGAGGATTCCATATGGTGGAAGCATACTCCAGTGGACTTCTGACCAATGAACAGAATAATATTTCCAGAGTCTTAGCACTTTTAAAAGCTTTACATACTCTTAATAGAAAACCTAGCATCTTATAAGATTTTGATATAATGTATTCGATGTGCTTATCAAATATTAGTTTGCTATCTAAGTGAACACCTAGATCTTTACATGTAGACATATATTTTAAAGGTTTGTTATTCAAGTTGTGAGGATAGGTTATTTTATTTTTATTTCTGGTAAACGTAATCGAGTGACACTTAGATATATTTAAGGACAATAAGTTTAATTCACAGTATGTGCACAAATGATCAAGATCTCTTTGTAATTCGATGCAATCGGATAACGACTGTATAGGTTTAAAATTTTTCATGTCATCCGCATACAATATAAAGTAACTATTTGGGAAGCATACAAGAATGTCATTTATATAAATATTGAATAGGAGTGGTCCGAGATGCGACCCCTGGGGCACACCTGAGACGATTTCTATTAAGCAAGATGCGAAACCATTGACAACCGTGATTTGGTGTCGATTACTAACATAAGATGCGATCCATCTATAGAGATCACCGTGAATTCCTAAACCTAAATGCTTCTGTAAAAGAATATAATGGTTAACACGGTCGAATGCTTTAGAGTAATCAGTGTAGATGGCATCCACCTGGCATCTCATGTCCATTTGAGCATGAAGAAAATTTGTAAAAGACGCAAGATTTGAGGTTGTGGAGCGATTTTTCATGAAGCCATGTTGATTAGTTGAGAGTAAAGGTGAGATGGTAGAATATAATTGATCGTAAACAATTTTTTCCAATACTTTACTTAGAATCGGTAATTTGGATTTAATGCAGTAGAATTTTTACATTTGCTACTGCAACATTTTAATTTCGACTAGGAAAATTTCAATAAGTATGCAAATATAATATGCCTACATACATTCGAAAACCTTGTAGCAATTCTACTCATTTTCCATTAATTGATCTTCTTAATCATGGCTAAATACCGACTTCCTCCCTTTTTGTCACCTCCGTGTTTAATTAGTACCTAGGTCATAAATACTTCAATGATCCTTTCTCAGTCGTCGTTTTTCATAACATGATTTCTTCTATGGCAATTTTGAGTTTGAGGTCCTCCAGAGAATATATATTATCTCTTCTATTAGTTTTCCTTGCGTATTTGCGTGGTATTTGAAAAATACACATGAGTCAATTACTTGTTTATACTAGGGATAATTGGGAACGTTCGCCATTGCCCCGGTAAAAAAAAATCGGCATTAGTGTAATAATGATTTGTAAATAACAAATTACCTGTACGCTCATGATAAAAAAGTGTTAATCGTCTATTAATAATAGGAATAATAATACATTTTCCATACAATGTCCACTTTTATGACCTCTATTCATTATTTGTATTGTTGTTCTTTTACTTCTTTGTATTACATAATCAAAAAATATAATATGCATGAGTTGTGATAACATTGTTGCTATATCGTGACAGCATGTTTGAAGGCTTACTCAGGACTCTACCCAAATAGAAAGTATACAATACCATGACTATTTTCTGTTACAAACACAATAATAAAAACACTCATAACATTAACAAAGTGTAGTAATACCATTTATTTTTATTTTATCCGACATTGCTCGTGATAAAAAACGAGGTAATAGGAATAACAATACATTTTCCAAACAATGTCCACTTTTATGACCTCTATCTATTATTTATATTGTTGTTCTTTTACTTCTTTGTATTACATAATCAAATATAATATACAGGGGGTTGTGATAACATTATCGCGATATCTTGACAGCACTTTTGAAGGCTTACTCAGCACTTCGTCTAACCAAATAGAAAATACATACTTTTAGCACCGTCGTGATTTGAAATTCGATGAAACGAAAAATAGCGACAATAAAAAGAAGCAAACACATACATCTGTAGGATTTAGCCTGCGAGAGAATAAGATAATAAAATCGGTCTCCTATTTGTGCGGTGCTTCGTAGCCTTCCCACTCTTCCGGATGCTTCTACCCACCATCTGCGTGGCATGCCGGATCGAGAGAGACTGTTTGAGGGAGTCCTTTTGATCTCTCCAACAGGACTCTCTCGTAACTTGCATCGCATTGGGAAGGTTGAATTCATACGTCCGTTACTCTTAGAAACACTGTCCCTCAGATTCATACACCCCCTCATACCTTTTTCCTTCCCAGAAATTCCTTTCCTCACTTTTATAAAAAGACCCTCCACACAGCATCCCCAAAGATGACACAGGCCCTGAAGAGAATTATTTTCCGCAGAGCCTCCTGTGTGTAACTAATGTAAACAAAAAATACCTACACCGCATACCGGTGCTGTGTTTCGTAATTTTAAAAGAGCATTGTTTGTTTTTATAAGCGCGCGATCAAGGTCTTAACAATAAGTAATTGCACTAACATCAGTATGTTCCGTGGTTATGTCATAAACCAAACGAAGAGTTGACATGCAAACATTACCTAACCTACACGATATTATTGTATTTTATTTTAAACCAAAGAATTAAATCCAACCGAAATTGGGAACTTCCTTTCCTAGTAGGTTGTGTCATAATGTCAACATTAACAGCCTTTACTAATACTTTTATACAATTGATAAACAACTGTGTACATAAAAACCGTGCTGATAAACTAAAATTTACTAAACTGATATTTAACAGTCACAAAAGTTATACACATTGTTTATGGAGCGGAAAAGCGTAGTTTATTTGTTCTATAAACTTTAAATTTCTCATCGAATTTCTGAATATTTTCAAGGTATTTTAATTGTGCTATTACGAGTCTATCTGCCGAGTATCGACTTGATTAGATGTCGAGAAGTAAGTTAATCTCCACTTCCAAGATTCACACATTTAAGGAAATAAAATTCAAATTCAAATACAAATAGGGGTCGTCTATTAATCACGTGAGGCTCGAAAGGAGGGGGGGGGGGGGTTCGGAAAAAATCACGAAATATCACGAGGGGGGGGGGGTATAATGAGATATCACGTGTATTTATTTTTTGTGATGATATTCTGAAAATTTTAAAATACTTTGTACCAAAAGAAATACACCTGATTTTGGGGGGGTGTTAGTCTAAAACCTCACCACATATCACCAGGGGGGGGGGGGGTTAAAAAGTTGCTAAAAATCATCACGTGGTTAATGGACGACCCCATACGTAGTTGCACATATTTAAAAAAATTGTCATTGAGTCATTGTCGTAGTGCCATTTCTTTGGATAAATTAAAAAATTACTCATTTGAAATTTAAAAATGTTACGTGTATACATAATATTATATAGTTTATAATTTTATTTCATCTGTAGAAACTAAATTAGAAAAAATCACCAATTCCCTATGTACTCGTCGAATGTGTAAAATATAACGCAAAATTTCAATATTTAACATTTTTAGCAGTACCCTTCACAAATATCGAATAGAAGTAACTCGTATGATCGAAAATTAATGGAGAGTGTGTAGAACGTATCGGGAGCATCTTCTATCCTTATCCTAAATTCCTCTTCCTCTCTCCCCTTACCTAAAACTAGTTTTCAGTCACAATAAAACTCCATCTCCAAGCAACATTAGTAAGATACTTTTTTGATTTTTTTTACATTAACTCCACACAGGAGGCCCTGAGGAAAATAATTTCCCTCAGGGCCTAGGTCATCTGAGATGCTTGTGGAGGGTCTTTTTGAGGAGAGGAAGAAATGAACATTGGTCTTGAAGAGACCCATATTGTAGGAAGGAGGAAACACAGAGGCCGGCAAATCATTCCACAGTCGAGCTGTTGAATACAAGTACGAGTCGAAGAAGCGACCCGTTCTCATGTGACAAATGTCATGTAATGTACATATGTTGGGCATGTAATGTACAAATGTACATATGTTGGGCACGCGTTTGGCGTGTTTCCCGACTATGCACCGGTGCCGAAGGGATCAATGACGCTAGTTCTTCGGATCATCTTCCATTGTAGAACAAGATTGCAATCCGTCTGTTATGATAGGAGAATTTATCAAACGGACCGCCCGTTTCTGCACAGAGTCGAAGTCGAGGGTATTTTTCAGATATTTTGGCCTCCAGACCAGAGCCAAATGCCAAATTCAACCGTGATTTGTACAGGGTTAGCAGATGTGTACTATTAAAGTATCTGCGGGCCCTGTACAGCACGCCCAATTTTTGGGAGGCTAACTTTACTCTGGCTTCGATGGAGCCCCCATATCTGAGCTGGTCACTTAGAGTTACACTTGAGTCACACCGAGCATATCAGTGGAGGGCCTGTTCGGAAGATTGCTTCCGTTGAAGGAGTCTAGATTTTCATTTCGATCCCTTTTAAGATGTAATCAGACCTGATTGGATCTTTGAAACATTAAATTCAACGAGATTATTTTTACCCCATGAGAAAACACTCTCGAGGTAACCATCCATTCTTTGCTTCAAAGCCCTCCGAGACTTTGGTGTTTGTGAGCCCCTTGTAGGTTTGACTTCAGATTTTATAAGCTGTTTGTTTCTTACAAATAAATAAATAATTAAGTATCAAACCTACCTGCTTACAAATCATATGATTTCAGGGGAAATTGTGGTTATGATATATTAAATAAAAGACAATTAGAAAAATACTTTTTTTAGATGCGAAATCTACTGTTCACATAACTATTAGTATGAAAGTGTCTGTTAGGTAAAAATGTAGATAGGTGTAGATAAGATACGTAGATAGGTACCTTATATTATCATAATGTTTTTGACCTTGAACTTTTGAATTGAAGCCCTGTTTCCGCCTTTGGACTAACGGATACAAAATAAACACTAAATAATTTGCACATCATTATAAATGAACATACATTGGTTTAGTTTGTAGCTAGTACGTATGTACCTGCGCCTAGCATACTACGCTTTTGGTGATTAAAACGGCATTAGCAAAAAAAATGTTTTTGATGGCTTACAGAGGCAATCATAACTTTTTTATATGATTAATGATGTCATAAAAGTAACCTTTTTACGAGTACGTTATGTTATGCGAAGAATTACACGTAGACATAGCTATATTTCGGTAATTTGTCTTCCAATTAAAAATTAAACTAAAGTCATTTTAAATATTCGTCCGCGTTTACGTCTTTGTATTATCCTTTTGCTTGGGTTTGCGAATTTAAATTGATACCTTTTAGATTTGTGCATCAGCGACAAGGTAGAAAATACTCTCAGCATCCCAGCATGGGATGAGGTTTGTCCAGGTCTTGGCGGCGGATGCAGCTGCCTACCTGCCGCATGGTGGGCCGGATCGAGAGAGACTGGGAGGGTGTTGAGGGAGGCCTTTTGACCTTTCCAGCCGGACACCGCGATTGGAGGGATGGATTCATACGTCCGTCACTCCTGGTCACACCGGTCTCCAGATTCCTACCCACCCTTCATATCTTTTTCCTTCTCAGAACTTTCTATCCTTCCTTTCCTTAAAAAGACCCTCCACACAGCATCCCCTAAGATGACATAGGCCCTGAGGGAAATTATTTTCCTCAAGGCCTCCTGGGTGGAGCTAAAGTAAAAAAAAACACAGGAGGCCCTGAGGGCATCTTTCGGGATGCAGTGAGGAGGGTCTTTTGAGGAATGGAAGGAGAGGAAGGTAAAGGGTATGAGGTATGGGTAAAAATCTGGGGTCAGTGTGTCCAGGAGTGACAGACGTATTAATCCATCCCTCCCACTGCGGTGCAAGGCGATGTTCCAAGAGATCCTGCTGGAGAAATCAAAAGGTTTTTTGTATTTCTTGGGCATTTCTAGACATTTTGTTTTTTGAAGAATTTTATTAAATGTACATTTGTTACTTAAATTTAATTTTTCCGCGACCGGTTTCGATACAACCGTATCATTCACGAGCAGAATTAAAACTGCTTTAATTCTGCTCGTGAATGATACGGTTGTATCGAAACCGGTCGCGGAAAAATTAAATTTAAGTAACAAATGTACATTTAATAAAACTCTTCAAAAAACAAAATCAAAAGGTTTTCCTCAGCAAGTCTTACATACATACACCACCAAGACCGTACAAACCTCACCATATGAACCCGGGCACCCCTGCTAAGTCACCAAACATAGCTAACCACTTGGGGTATGGCAGAGGTGTTAGTTATCCAATAAATGATTCCCGGGGTGGCGGTAACCATACCCGCCTCCCAAATTGTAATAGCAAGAAACTTCCCCACCCCCCTCTTCCCCATCTCCTTCCCCTACGCCTAACAACATACCCCTGCCAACGTCTCACTGGCTCCAGACGGGAGCAATTCGGGTTCTTGTGCAGTATTCACATAAAAAAGGTGCTTTCTCTTCCATCATGAAAATAATATTTACCTATATAATCTATCATTTTAAACCATTATGATGTCACAATACAATTGACGAAAATGAAAACTGAAAAATAAAATTTCACAAAATATTATGTAAGTACTTTTCTAATAAATAACTTAATCTATGGTGCCTATCATTCATCATTTCATTTGAAAAAAATATGACATGTCTCCCAAATTTACTCTAGTGCTACAAGCTACAAGGAATTCCAAAAATTCCCTAATTGTTATCTGTGTCTTATGTTTGAAAAACCTATATTATTTTCTTATTATTGTTTTTTTTTTAAGATCACCATTTAGAATTGAAGATTTGATTGTGTTTGGTGACCAGATACTTTCTCAGGTTCCTCTCCCCCGTTTCCTTCCCCTTCCCACTACCTTCAGCCTAACAATATACCCCAAATGGGGAAGCCATTGTCTAGTTAACTCCAGGCGGTTTGTAGCAGTTGGGACTGTTGTGCGGTACTCACATTATTATTTTTTTAAGTTGCAAGTATGGAACACAACTATTTTTTATGTAATGATTAGTAAGACTCCAGTTACTAATATCTACAGCTCATATGTTGAACTAATATCTACGAACTTCAGAGTGTTGACTAATATCTACAGAGCGTAGGTTGAACTAATATCTACAGAGCGTAGGTTGGACTAATCAGCTAAGTGTGTCCAATAGTCCGATATCGGGGATTTTTACATACATACATAAATTAAATTTTTTAAACTGCATATGCAATATTACGTTATTCCAATATGCTATAAGTACATAATTGCAAATCCAACCTCTGCCAGTACTGTAGATATTCGTCAACACTTTTGTTCTCATAGATATTAGTCAACAGTTGGAGCTGTAGATATTCGTCAACACTTTGATTCTCATAGATATTAGTCAACACTTTGATTCTCATAGATATTAGTTCGATTTTTTCAGTTTTTGGAATTCCTGTAGATATTAGTAGACGCCTCCATTAGTTTTTAGAAATTTAATTAAAATTATATTCGATAATGTTATTATCGAGTTCTGCAAGTTTTTTGGTTAGTGTTTTAGTTACAGCTGTTTCATCTTTATTTGTTGGAACGGCACCAACCGACAGTTAGATATCTTTACTAACTGGGCCAACACCATTAATAATAAAATCTGCTTCACAGTTGAACATGAGATCGAAGGTAAAATAAATTTTTTAGATCTGACAATTGGTAGAAGTAATAATAAACATACCTTCGAAATATTTAGAAAACCAACGTTTACAGATACTACGATAAATGCTAATTCAACTCATCCTTGGTCCCACAAATTATCAGCTTACCATTCAATGGTACATCGACTCATTAACATTCCTTTAGATAATAAAGCATACGTAAAAGAAAAGGAAACTATTAAAATAATCGCGATTAATAACGGCTATGAGGCAAAAAACATTGAGAAAATAATAAAAAACAAGAAATACAAAAATAAAATTAATTTAATATATCCGGTACATAACAAAAAAATAGAAAAATTTGCATGTCTCGAATTCCTCGGCCCAATATCTTTAAAAATTGCAAAAGAAATTAAAAAGTGTGGTTTAAATATAGCTTTTAGAACCAATAATAATATGGGAACAAGCCTTAAAAACTCAAAAAGTAAAAATCCTAAACTCAATAACGGTGGCATATATGAATTAAAATGCGACCACGCCGACTGTAATGCTACGTACATCGGACAAACAGGTAGGGCATTCTCAACTAGATTCAAAGAACATATAAACTGTTATAAAAATAAAAACACCTCTTCAAAATTCGCCGAACATCTCTTAGTGAATAATCACGTTCCACTTAAAAATAACCAGCCAAAACCATTACATATTGAACGAAAGGGTCTTAGATTAAATTTGCTTGAACAATTAGAAATCAATAAACGAACGAATGACCCCAACATAACGCTAATTAATAAAGTAAGGAAAATTATTTATTCCCCACTACTTAGTATGTTTACCAAACCTAAGAAATATAATGCACTTAAATGAGTCATAGCAATAACGTCATTCTAAATCAATTAAGAAAACCCTTACACTTATTGCAAGGCAAACCAAAGGGAAATACTCCGAATCCCACATTAGCACTCTCTCAATTAGTGTCTCTACAAATTGGTTTAACCGGTAATAAATCAACTTAGACACTAAAAATTGACATTTAAAATCTTATAAATAAGTCGTCCGTACGTGGCTTCACCACAGTTTGAAAATGACCTTACAAGTCGAAACAGCTGTAACTAAAACACTAACCAAAAAACTTGCAGAACTCGATAATAACATTATCGAATTTAATTTTAATTAAATTTCTAAAAATTAAAATGGAGTTCTACGAATTAAACACAAAAACAATTAATGCCTCCATTAGTAATTATGACATATTCATTTTAATATGTCTACTATATGTAGTACAACCAATATGGGAACGTACCCATACTACGTGACCTGTTCAGAGGGGGGGGGGGTGAAAATACCACGCTTGGTACAAATGAGCGGCGGGTTGATTAGGTTTTTGGTCACCGGAGGGGGGGGGTTAGAAATTGCTAAAAATTGGTCACGTAGTATGGGTACGTTCCCTATATTACAACCGGGTTCTATGACAACTCAGAATCATGCAATTTCATTAGTTCAACACCCCTTTGAAAAATTATTAAAAGTTATGAAAAAAAATTGAAAAATAGCCCCCGAACCTGACTTAACGTATTTAACCAATTTTTTTCATCACTTTTAATGACTTTTCAAAGGGGAGGTGTTGAAGTTTCAATTACAACCAATAGAAGATATTAGAGATCTGCCAGAGTGGAATAATGTTATTTTTATGTGAATATCGCATAAGAGTCCCAAATGCTCCTGGATCTGTGTGACTATGGCATCTCCGATTGGGGTATATTGTGCGGCTGAAGGAAGTGGGGACGGGAAGGAGATAGGAAAGAGGGAGGTGGGGAAGTGTCTGACTATTCGGATCTGGTCACCAAACATGGCTAAAGCCATTTCCAGCAACCTTTTAGTTCTGAATGGTGGTCTTACACCAAGGCAATACTAAGGGTATCTTCCACTCTGGAACGTGCCGTAAATTTACTATATATTATTTTTAATGAAGAATTGTAAAGAAATGCAAATCAATCAAATAAAATTTACTTGCGCACACCGAAATTCGAACACGCGACCTTCGGATTGCTAGTCTAGAGGTTTACCCCTCGACCACGGAGGCCGTTGAATTACACACAATCGAAGATTAAATAAGTAATGAAGAGCTAAGAAAGAAATGCTGGAAACACTAATAATTATAGGAATGTTCAATTCTGAAAAAAATCAAACCATACATATAGAAGTAGTGTGTGTAGGTACCTACTTAAAGAAAAATATATAATAGTAGGTACAAAAATATACATACTATAATAGTAGGTACCTTTATCTGTGCATATATTTTTCTTTAAGTAGGTACCTACCTACTATACAATTTTATGCATCTCGAAGGAACTTGAACTTACGTCATCCGTATTCAAAGCAAAAACCATTTGTAAATAATTTATAATAATCATGTTTTTTTTTTTAAATATGTGTATCTGCCAATATAGTAGCAAATGACACACATTACGTGCTCAAATGGAAATATCACTGTTTTAGCAGTAATGATGATTGTAGGTACCTACTTACTTAGGCATTATATTGAATAAAAACAGTTATTAAATAAAAAAAATAGCAGAAAATCACAAGACTTACAATATTATTGTTGTTATAGTAGTGTACACCGTGTCCAATTATTCTTATCTTGTTCAGATAACCCCACTTTCCCACTTATTATTGCATTGCCATTTTTTCATTTAATCTTGAGTTTCAAAGTACCAACGGAAATAAATCGGAAGAATAAATATGTATTTTTTTACTTACAAATTCTTTTTCACACTGAACGGATTTCTCGATACAAGCAAATTGTCATTTTCGACAGCTGATATCTATTTTGAAGTTCATCCTTCTTAAATTTAATTGATTATTTTCAGAATCATTAATCTATTGGAAAAATTCCATCTGCTTTTGCATTACAGATATGCGTTATTATTTATTGCCAGCTGTTAAACCCTAGCTTAAATATATCGCAATATCTGCATTGAACTGGTTAACTATAATTATATGCTAGATATAAAATGTAAAAAATACCAAATAAAAAATGATAACAAACTTTTGATAGGTAGGTACTTACAGAAAAGAGGCCTGTGTTATTTCTAGAATTATCATTATTTTTTTACTTAAGTACTTATTTATTCTCGTAATGATTTTGTTATCTAATAATTCAACGACAACTGATAACTCTCATTAACAAGTTTATTTGTGTTCATTCCAGTTGAAGCGACTGACCTGGCACCATCTCCTGAAGATACTTAACCTGTCAGGATGTTCCAACCGGCCCGACACTCCGTAAAAACCCTCGGGAGGACAATATGTCTCCGACAGCTGTCCCAGCAGTGCCGCAACAATGGTGCTGCAGTGCTGACATTAGTTAATAAGAATAAATGCAGTGCCGTGCCAAGAAGACACTTTCATCATCCGACAGAACCCAACGTAGTCTGCTCCAACTATGGAGACATCACCGTTCCTGATTGCACGATTGCGGACTATGTGTGGAACGGGTTGGACAAGTGGGCAGACAAAACAGCTGTGGTGAGTTTCCTACGAATGTTTATATATTTTGTACAACATATTATTTATTTTATTATTATATCGTGTAAGATAAGATTCTGATAATAATAATGCGAGCAAGGTCGCCCGCTCATGGGTTCAATGTTATTTGTTAAGAAAATAGATAAAACCAGTATTTCTCACTTTATTTTTTAAAAAATCACCTAAATACGAGAATTTCGTTGTTGAAATGTGCCATATCATCAAATCTTGTATACTTTAAATATCTACAAAATGTATGTATGTATATACCAATGTTATTCTTCTTGAGAAAGCTTCTTGTGTCCAGCTTTTGACATAAGCCTCCCTCAAACGACTCCAATTTTGTTGAATCTTGGTGGTTCTCACCTTCCAAAGCCGGCAGTAGCTGAGTCAAATCCCACCCAGGCGTTGTGAGCTCAATTCCTCGGCTGGCTAAGACCTCTATCACAACACAAGCAACATTTTTTGCTTACTGTGGTGGTATTAAGAGATTTTTAAATTATTAACCCGGTTATTCGTAACCCGGGAATGTTTGTCTTTGTAGAAAAAAAAATTAATTAAAGTTCATCTCATCTACGAACAAACTATGTTTTTTTGCATCTGTACTCAAACACATATTCTTGCAAATATTTTATAATATGGTGCATAATATTGTTTAGCAAACATTGTTTGTTTCTTATTGTGTATAATATGCATTTACATAATGTAAATTATAATTATGTATAAGATGTTAGTGGTTCATCGTCAATATGTGTTTGATGCTTTATGTGCATAGCACGTATATATGTATTACTATAATATGTACCTATTTAAAGCTTTTTAACAGTTATAGCAAACCCTTAAATACAACATTCTGGAATAAATTATAAAAAAATCTACACACTACATAACTATGTACATTTATGCCAAAGATATCAAGTGGGATGATTTCTGTGGTCATACATACATATTTACAATAAATTAATGATGTCCTTATGTATGTATACATATAATAATTTGGGGAGTGTTGGCCAAGGGGAGATAAAATGGGAGTGTACTAAGCCTATCATACATACCTTTATGTAGTATGTATACGTAACACCTAGACAATGGATAAGCTCAGATTAATTCATCTCGCTGTGGCGAGATTATGTCTAGTGCCCTGACAGTATTATTGTTTGATATATTTCCGTTTATCTTGTAAATATTCATTTTAGGAATACCTACCTAAGCTGATAACGTCGCTAAATAATATAGCCGGTGTGCCAGATGTGGATAAATCATTGGTGATAAATCGGATGACATTTATAATGGAAATTTTATTTTTGATAACTTCAGAATCTCCTCATGGACTTTAAAACCTGAGTCAATTCTAAGTATATCATTTATCTTGATTGCAATTTTATTACAAATCATTGTGTACAGACCTTTCTAGAGTGAATTTCATATTTTATTTTTGTTCAGAGTCACACGGATAATCTTTAAATCTACTCAATTTAATTTTAGAGAAGTGCAGTGACCAATCAACGAAGAATGTGATTTATTTTCTTCTTCTTTAGCCTTACTTTAGACCTCCTTGTTGTTTTTCAAATATTTTCTGTTTCCGACCAGGTCAGATCTTTTAGCCATTCTTTTTAAATGGTTGCTCTGTTTCTGCTACTATCTTTTGGTGACCTTTCTGTTGGTTTCCAGTTAAGCAAGGTTTTGCACCAATTATCTCTTTTCCTTGCAGCCTTCTTCTCACAATTCTTTCTTTCTTTCGCAATATCTGTAGGGAGGGAATGATCCCTAAACCATACACATACATATTTGTATATCACGGTCCAATGGTCCAGTACATTTACATGTACCTTCCATCCATTTATTGATTATGCTTTTAGTTAAAGTTCAAGGTTCTGTGACATACTAGGTTATTACTGGGAGGATGTACAGCATTTTTGTTTTTGTGTCCATTTCATTGCCTTATTACTTCAGCCATACAATTGATATTTAATTTGATTCGCCGAAATCATTACAATAATTGGACAGCATTGTTGATGTTCACTTCAACTGGGTTATCTTTAAAATCGTAATTTTAATCACCGCATTATACTGCAAAAAATATGCGTGAATCATTTATTCATTTTTGATAAAGTGGGTGATACAATGCAAAATTGTATTTTTGATAAGTTTAGAATCTCCCTATGGACTTTAGCATCATGATTGTGCTAAAATTTCAATTCATTTTATGAGTTAGGTACCCACTGGGTACTTTCAGATTAAAATTTAATCATGTATTATTGATCAAAGTTCTGCAAAAGATCTTAGAATCAAAAGGTGAATTATTTCCTGAGAAACACAGTTCAACGTATTTTTATAACGTCATATTATTATAATATTGGATTCATATTAATGCAATATTGGATTGAATCACCGATTCAATATTTTATTTGTAATTCTTTCTAGAAAGATTTGAGTTTGTTTATGGACAAAACTATTTATTCATATTCATATAGCGAATGTAGGTACAGGTGTAAACAATTAATTCATCTTAATATTTTAAAACATAACTTGTAGAAATTGTTTTACCCTAAAATAATTAAACTCGTGCCATCTATGAAAGAGTAGGTTATGAATTCTTTTAATTATCATCTTAATTAATATTACTCCTTACCCATGTTATTACAAACTACAGACGTACAGATCTCAAAAGTGGCAAGCAAAAGGTACGGTAATTATTGTACTTTCGATTTAGTAGTTTTGGTACTAAACTGTCTCGCATTGGGCAAGCTTGTGTGTTATTTCTAACCAAATTGCGTAAATGAGTGCCGAAATGCCCTCATGTATAATGAGAAAATGTTTCCATTACACAGTAAATACCAGAAAAAGCCAAGGAATTACTTAGTGTGATAAATATTTTAATTGTTTCGTGAAGATTTTAAGCGCCATTGAAATGTAAAATTTTCTAAAATGTCTTAATTATAACATTATTTAAATGAACAGGTTTGTGGCATCACGGGAAAGGGCTACTCTTACGCACAGGCACACAAAATGTCTACAGCATTTGCAGCCTGTTTGAGAAATAAACTGAAGTTAAAAGATGGGGACTGCATTGCCATCATGCTGCCAAACTCTCCGGAATTTCCCCTTGCAACACTGGGATCTATTCAAGCTGGACTTATTGTTACAACTGTCAATCCAATCTACACAGCAGGTACAATAACATTCCTTCTCATCTTGATGATACTAGTAGAAACAAAAAAACTGCACAATGCTGAAATCCTAATGGGTTAGCGGTCCACTGATCCAAAGCATTGGATTCCCACCACAGGCATAGCGAGTTCAATCCCTTGCTAAATCCTCCATCATTGTACAAGCAGCACTGGTAAATTTTCCTTACTCTGCTTACTGCTAAAATTCCCCCAAATTTTTCAAGTAACAACTAGTTTTAACTTAATTAGTTCAAGAAATTACTATTTACTTGAGGGGAAATTTATGTACTTATTTTCATGTACACGGCACAAAATGTGCCATTGACAAAATTACACTATCTGCTATTCAAGTAACATATTACACTAACTGCAAAGAGTAAAGACTAAGTGTATTTTTATAATGTCATATTGATTTCCTTTAGAGAATCTACCGGAGTCATTACTCAAATCTGAATAGCATAACCAATGGAGTGTTTTCGCAATATATAGTCAATTGCAATGTTCTCAAATATTTGTTTTTTTTTAAAGAAAACAAATATTTAATTTTCATCATTATCATGTTCAAAGTGTAATTGACTTGCTAAAGTATTGTGTCATTCATGAGCAAACTTAAAACTGTGTCGAAACCAGTCGAAACGTGTCGAAACCAGTCGCAAAAAATTTAAAATTAAAATAACAAATGTACATGAAAATTAAAATACTTCATAACAAAAATGTCTAAAAATTGTTACATAGTTAATGCCCAAGAAATACAAAAAATCTGAATAGTAATAATTGTCGCATTAAGGGAGCGTTCAAGTATTACGTAACGCAATTTTTGAAGATTTTTGACCCCCCCTCCCCCCCATGTAACGCGCCGTAACGTTTTCCTGTTCAACCCCCCCCCCCCCCCCCCCCCCCCCCCCCTAAGCGTTACGTAACACCCAAGTAAAATTTTTTACCCGAAAGTCACAATTAAGTTGCGCAACGTACTGAAATGTCGCTTAAATACCCTTTTTCTTGATTTTATCTCGTTTGCGGTAATAAATAAAACAAAAGATTTCTAACTTGGGATACATTATATACATTTTATATATTCATATTGTCATTTTGAAAGAAATTGAGAATATTATTATTTTTATCAGCCTTGTATTCCTTCCAGATCTCCACAATTTAACATTGTCTGACCTAGAATAAACCTACATGGTATTACAATACATACTTTCTTTTACATTAGCTTCAGTGAGGAGGCCCTGAGGAAAGTAATTTCCCTAAGTTTTCCCTGTGGAGCAACACTTTACTCCACTATGATTCACAAGCTGACTCATAGTGGAGTTAAATCTTTTCCACGTCCCGAATGCAGTTATGCAAGTTCTCAAAGGGAAGATTTAAAAATCAACAATATGATTCACAGAAGAAAAAAACCATTTTCATGTCCTGACTGCAACTATTCGTGTCCTCTAAAGAGATATCTAAGAAGTCACTTGCTGACTCACGGTGTAGAAAAACCGTTTTCATGTCCCGACTGCAACTATTCATGTACTACGAAGAGAAATCTAAAAATTACCCATGTTTACCCACAGTGGAGAAAAATCCATTTCATGTCCTGACTGCAACTATTCTACTTCTCGAAAAAAATAACGAAAACGGCACTTGCTAACTCACGGTGACGAAAAACCTTTTTCTTGTCCCGATTGCGAATATTCATGCGCTACACAACGGTATCCTAAAGTTCACGTGTTGAACCACACTGGACAAAAACCTTTTTCATGTCCCGACTGCAATTATTCATGTAGTGCAAAGGAACTTCTTAGAAATCATTTGCTTACTCAAAATGATACAAAACCTTTTACATGTTTCTACTGCACTATTCATGTTCTACAAAGAGTCACCAAAAATCACATGTTAACGCACAGTGGTCAAAAACCATTTTCCTGTCCAGAATGCAGTTATACAAGTTCTCAAAAGGACAATTTATAAATCCACCGTGCGATTTACAGAAGAGAAAACCTTTAACATGTCCTGACTGCAACTATTTGTGTTCTTAAAAGGGATATCCAAGAATTCTTTAGCTGACCCCACTCATTGTGGAGAAAAGCATTTTTCATGTTCCGACTGTAACTATTCAGAGAAATAAAAAAATCACATGTTTACTCACAGTGGTGAAAAACCCATTTCATGCCCTGACTGCAACTATTCTTCTTCTCGAAAAAAAAAATAAAACGGCACTTGCTAATTCACTGTGATGAAAAACCTTTTACTTGTCCCGAGTGCGACTACTCAGGCGCTACAAAACGGTATCTAAAAATTCACATGTTTACCCACACTGGACCAAAACCTTTTTCGTGTCCCGACTGCAATTATTCATGTTGTACAAAAGAACTTCTTAGAAATCATTTGCTGACTCACAGTGCTACAAAACCACTTACATGTTTCTACTGCAACTATTCGTGTTCTACAAAGAGGCATGAAAAATCAAATGTTTACCTTCAGCAGACAAAACTGTTTTTTTGTCCCAGCGTGGTTTTTCAAGTTCTCGAAAGGGAGATTGAAAAATCCACAGAACTATTCAAAGTGAAGAAAACCTTTTTCATGTTCTGAGTGTAACTATGCATTTACTACGAAACCTAGCTTCAGGTAATATTATTAAATTTTAGCAGTAAATTAACCTGTGTGTAATAACTAAAAAGCGTTGTTCTTACTAAAAACTCTCGTATAACATCATTCATTTATTGCATAGTTTTTTTTTTTTTTTTTTTTAATTTTTCTTTTGCTGTCTTCCAAATTTGGTTGGCTTTTTTTGGTTGCGCTGCGCTGGCAAGTCAGCATGAGAGCCTTTATAGGCCAATAACAGCTGATGATGTAAATCTCCCGGTTTGGATGACATTATATTTGCTAAAAACTCACATTAACAACACTGACTACAGCAAATTGTGTTTATGCATATTTCGTGTTTAAAACACTAACGAATACTGTAAACGAAAATAAATTGAAAATAACGCACAATACAGTCGAGGAATTCCCCGTACAACATAAACTAAAAGGCTTGCCAACTTGGAAGATTTCAATTCCTTAGTTTTTTTATTTAAATAAAGAAAAACGTGTTACGTAACGCGTCCTTCGAACCCCCCCCCCCCCCCCCCCCCCCCCCCCCCGTAACGCGCCGTTTACTTGTTATATTTCCAAAACTAATTATTGTGTCATTTTTCATTGCAGAAGAGATTGAGCGCCAATTAGAAAATTCAAACACAAAAGTAGTTATAACTACCGCCAAGTGTTATAAAGATGTCAGCATAGCCATCAAGAATCTCGGGAAGAACTTGCCTGTGATCATTGCCGAATGTGATCTGAAGTTGCCACACCCAGAGGGCACAATCAAGTTTGCCGAGTTCGCAGAGAACTTTGGAGAGAACACGGATTGCCTCAAGGAAGTGCGACGGCACGGAGATGACACAGTATTTCTGCCTTACTCCAGCGGAACCACTGGCCTACCCAAAGGCGTAGAATTAACCAATAAGAATATTGTGGCCAACTGTATTCAAATGAACGCGCAGAAAATCTGTATCGTTTTACCTACAACAGGTGTGTTATACTACTATTAATGATTTTACCGCTGAATCACGTTGACTTCTGTTATATAAAATCGACCACACAGGACGGGATAATTGGTCAATACAATAATTCAACCGTAGTTCAATCGTGGAATGCTGCAAAAATGGATACACAACGCCACGCATTGCGAGCGAGTTCCAGGTACATACGCAAGGAGGGACTGCCTATTGTCCTATTGTCCTACTCGTGTTTGTCCGTGAGCATTTAAATACGGACAATGCTGCTGGGTGCGGTGGTGGGGGTAAGAAATTGTCCTGCAGAAATAGTCTGCCCATCTATCTCTAGAACAATGTGTTGGTTCACTGTCCAATCGTCCAAAATTCTGTTCACACTAGAACAACGGAGCTGGGACACTACAGTTTTGTATTGTCCTCGTGTGAACTAGGCATAAGTACTGATGGTTAAGAAAGGTAGTAGGTACTGTTGATAAATGATACCACTGTAGGAACCAACCATATTCTCATTTCAAAATCCAACATTAGTTAATGTTATGAAAATAAATGTGTACATATTTTAAGAGGGGAAATAAATCAGTTAAGTCTGTGATTACGATAGATACCTTCATAATACATAGTTTTATCATTAACAATTATTCGCTCTTAAAAAGTTCATCGCCATTTTCAATGATCTGCCAATTTTGTTAAGTTGGTAGGTACTTATTATGTAAAAAGTAATAACAAATATTGCTATCTGTGATTAATCAGTTACTAGCTGATAAACTAACATTTCCTTGCCTTAGACAAAAACATTTCATGAACACATAATACGAACTTGGCGTAGATAATGAACTAATAAATGATTTGTTTGTATTATTTCCAGAAACTCACCAAGATGTCACCATCTGCGTTCTGCCTTTCTTCCACATATATGGATTAGTAGTAACTATGTTAAGTAGACTGGCATTCGGCATGAAACTAGTCACAATTCCTAAATTTTTACCAGAAACTTTCTTAAGTGCCCAGGAAAGATACAAAGCTAGTGTACTCTTCTTAGTTCCTCCTATTGGTAAGTTTAACTAAGAGGTTTTTAATGATAAAACATCTAAATACATAAGACTATAATTTTTTTGATTAAACATACTTACAGAAAAAAATCTTTACTGGCTTTGAGCTCTTCATTCAATCAGGGCTCTATTAAAAACCTCAAAGGCGCTGTATTAGGTGTTAAGTATTACTGGACCCATGGCTCCTTAGCGGCTAGTCGGCGCCCGGACTGCTCCAATTGTGCCTGAACAGAACCGGATTTGCATTCAACCTCTACTATCGAAATTTGTCCAATGATTCTATTGTTTCCCTGACATCCTAGCATGGTCGAGTGATAAAACTCTATTTCAATACGATATTGAATAAATCTGCCATCTATGGTTTTTAGGCGGCGTTAGACATGTGTGAGCACAGTCAGCAATTGATGTTAAATATTCCGACAGCCGGTAGACAAGATCCCTCTAATTAAGTGCGGCATCTTGATTGTCACTGAATTTGGATTAATTGTCAATTAACACAACTTTTTTAAATAATATCATTCGTTATGCAAAATTACTGGCTTATTAATGAATGGAGGCAGACTAACGAAGCTCATAGAATTGAAAGACGACATATATGTAATCAATTGAATCCGTTAGAGCTTGGAGAACCGAAACTCAGAGAGTTGTTGCTAAAGATCACATTGACCGAATAAGTCCCTTTTTAATGTCAATAAGTGCATACAGACTGCTAATATATTTTAAAGTGGCTGTATTTCAATTCCAGATTATCAGTTTGACGTTTAAGAATGTCAGCATGATATCTGAAAAAAAATCACAATACATATTATCTCTGCCAATGTCCTCTTTTCAGGGTCAAAAGTAATTGGTCCCGTTATGTGTGTACAGTGTAAAATGTCATGACATATCTTTTCTGTTTACAGTTCTCTTCATGGGATCATATTCTGAAGTTAGTTCTGTCCACCTGGACCCCATCAGAACTGTGATGTCAGGAGCCGCCCCCCTGGCCTCCACCGATGTGGACCGATTCCTAGCTAAAACTAAAGTAAGTTCTAACTTCTAATTCGCGCTGCATTCTGCACTTTCCAACTACAGTACTCTCTCACTAATCCAGCACCCCAAAAACTGGGCAAGCATCCTATTAGTAAAACAAAGGATTATAGTGCATACACACATTAAGTCCGTCAATCTTGGCTTTTCAGGAAAGTCAAACTTATAATACCGCTCCTTGCGTCAAGGGTTAAAAATATTAGTTGTGAGATAATCGAGCGGCCCCGGCAGATTACTGAGAGAGTACTGCATTATAAAAGGTATTGTGTTCATTCTTCCACGTGTTTTTTTTTTTTTTACATGAGCTCCACACAGGAGGCCCTGGGGAAAATAATTTCCCTCAGGGCCTATGTCATCTTTGAGGATGCTGTGTGGATGATTTTTTGAGGAAAGGAAGGAAATGAGAGTTCTGGGAAGGAAAAGGGTTTAAGGGGTGGGTAGGAATCTGGGGTTCAGTGTGTCCTGGTCATCCGCCTCCAAGACCTGGACAAACCTCACCCCATGAACCCGTTTTGTTCTTTATCAAACAGAATACAGCAGCATCTTATTTGTAAATGATAAAATGAAATTCATTGTTACGATAAGCGACTCTACTGCTGATAAAATCATTATTTGATGTTTTGATTTGAACCGCTTTTGTCAAATAAATAATTGATTGGAAATGTAGTGATTCAATGACTGATAACGTCAAAAATGACCCACTTTGTGGGGAAGAGATAACAATATAATATCACCATGCTTTGTAACATTTTTAACAAGAGTTTTCTTTAATAGCAATCGCTTTGTTACATTATGATACAAGTTGACTAGCAAACTAGTCCCAGCGAGAGCTCGTAAGGATGTCATCGATGTGCGTCCTCTTCCTTCTCACCTCTTTTGAAAACGAAAAGGACAAAATACTAGAATGATGATGTAACGTACGACTAGTATACATGATGCTTGACTTATTTGAGCAAAAAAGTTAATGTGAACATTTTGCCAATTCTCAACCCGCGGCATCGGTACATACAGACTGCGAAGAAAGTGTAAACATTTAATAAAATGGAAATAAACAAATTTTATTATGGCGTCACCGATTTTAAAAGTATTGAATTGCTGTAAGTCTAAACTTAAACTTTGGGGCGCACAGTTTGCACCCACGCTGTGCAAGCAGGTTCCCTATGGAGCATCAGACCATCCTGTATCCCAACAAATTGTAGTAGGAAGATTTAAATGGGAGGTTATGATTGACCCACGAATCTGATATTGAACTGGGAAAATGGCTTGTTTGTAACTTGTAGTGTTCAAACAACAGATCTCCAACTCGCCTTGGAAGGAGATTTCTTATTTGGAAAGCAATAAACTTCTTTTGTATTAATCTGGGTTTATTTGATACTTCGCGTGAACAAGGGGTGACCACGATAGTCGAACTATCTGGAAACTGGCTAAATGGAATCTGATGCGAATGAACTCCTAAAGACTGCGCCTGGGCCCTTGGTCCCTCTGGTGCCCTAACTCCGAACTAAACTACCTGCCATCTAGCGGACTTTTGGGACGGCTCTTAGCACGGCCCTCTATGTGACAAACTCGGAAGTTTTTAGATAAACTACATAACTCTTTTTTTATATTAGAGAAAAATTGTTAAACATGCTTGCTATGCCTTTACATAGTGCAGAATGCAAATACTCTATAAAGAGCGTTGTACAGTTCTGAGTCAAAGAGCAACATTATTAACTTATGTAATATTTTTACTTTCCAGACGAAGGTGGCCTTCATGCAGGGCTACGGCTTGACGGAAACATCCCCTGTGGCCCTGATGCAGGAGCGGGGGAACCCCAACTATGCCTCCGTGGGCCACCCCACTCCCAGCACCGACGCCAAGATCGTCAGCCTGGAAAACGAGAACAAGGTTCTTGGCCCCAATGAGGTGAGACAAAATTCTTATCTAATGAAAATCATGGGTTCGCCTTTATAGTCTGTCAAATAAGTGTAGAAAATATAAAAACTGGAACTACTAAATTTGTAGACTGGCAACACCAATTTAACTGTCAAATATTTTTTGAAGTGCAATGACACTGAATGTATAGAACACAGTAAACCACATTTTAAAAAACATTTTTTCTTCATGACATAAATTTGATTAAAGGGTGATTTATAAAGCGATTTGCTTTAATTTAATTTAACATAAATTTGAATTTAAAAATGGATAGAAAGGAAGAATCACTAATGGTGAGTTTAGTTACACTACTTTTAGATCTGAATGAGTTAAATATATTCAGATCTAAAATTAGAGACATGATCTAAAGCCCAAGCAACGCTAGGTACTTTATCTAATATTAAATAAATGTGAGCAATTTCTAAACTGTGCTTTATATTTTATTACATTATAGTTATTCTTCATTATGTTAACACAAAACTGCAAAGGTATACTAAAAATATACCTATATGCAATTCAAATTTTGAGATCGGCGGGTATCTATACTGCAATGA
Organism: Limnephilus marmoratus; assembly: GCA_917880885.1. NCBI lineage: Eukaryota > Metazoa > Arthropoda > Insecta > Trichoptera > Limnephilidae > Limnephilus > Limnephilus marmoratus. Next base: position 48,053,851 of record OU862917.1, read on the forward strand.
AAAAATATTTTTTTCACTTTTATGCCTTTTTAATTTTTTAGAAAAATGTAGGTTACACAGCTTTACTTTAACACCATGAGTTATGTGTTTAGTATTGCCATTTGATCAACAGGGGCGCCCTCATATATTTTCTACTCTTATTTGACAAACTGTACTGTTAGCGATGTTCCTTCACGACGGATCGGTACTTGCACAAACTTTCATCATTGCTCTTGAGAGAAGAGAAATGAGACTAAGATTTTAGCCGAATTATTGAAGTTTGAAATTACCTCGAAAAAAAGTCAATATTTGGGCGCGATTGCCTCCCCACACCCGGCATCAATTTTATAGAGATTTTCACATCAAAAATATGTTGTAACTCAGACGCAGTCCGTAATTTCGTGGGAAGAAATTTTTTCAATAGTTTTTATCTCAATAAATAAACATAAACCCCTTACTAATAAACGTGTTTTAAATTTGACACAATCACTGATAAACAAAACATTCTACATGTATAAAACTAAAAACACATTTATTTGTAAAACCGGTAACGTTATTTCGTGTATAAAAATCTAACTTATGTTTGGCAAACTTCCGAGAATCAAAGAAACGTGACTGGCTATTTATTTATGAGCTGTTATCAGTCCATTTTTAGATGTAAGCCTCTTAAGTCTCTCCAAATCCATATCTACCATATGACTGTCTACAATCCGGAAACTCTAAAATGTACCATTCTTGCAACCAGCATTGATGATTCAGAGGTGTTTGCTGGAATTGGGTGATAATATGTGTAGGAAAAATAAGGTATGCAAGAAAAAGGGATAATCAATTACTTACCACTGTATCTGTGTGAAGGGGCACACGTCACAACCATAATATAGTTATCATATAGTGCGTAGGACACAACCACAATATAATTATCATATGGTCACTATATAGTTCCACCGCGATATCTCAAGGTAATTATTGCCACAAAAAAACAAATGATTACAAAACAATTTTATGTACTTCGGAGATGGTCATATTCCTTCTTTTTACTTAAAAATGAGATTGTGTACACTAAAAACACCAAAAACTTACTCCCAAGGTAGTTCCAAATCTTTTTCTGTTTTCAAAACAAATGCACTCGAATTTTTCACTATTTTTCTTGCCATTGTTCCAAATACTTTTCCAGCAAGATGATGGCGGTAGGAACTAGATAAATTACATCCCAGTAGGAACTAAGCATATTCTCATTTCTATACCAAACAACCATATTATATAAGAACATGATTTTTTTTTAAAGTGAAAACATCTTTATCACCGTTGTGATTTGAAATTCGATGAAATGAAAAATAGCGACATTAAAAAGAGACAAACACATCGCTTGCTGAAGATTGGTTTGTACTCTTGTATTTTTGGTTTTTTTAAGCTGTAAATGCAGTACGTGTTAGTTAGTTCAAAATTCAACCAAATATGTTGTTCTTTTACTTGTAGATAGATTAACCCTTGTATGTTTTTAAAATATTTATTAGTTTGAAATAATGGAAACAAAAATATAGTTTTTGTAAACTTCAAAACTATTATTTCTCAATCCAAATTTTTGTGGACATAGTACAAACCAATCCTGAGCAAGCGACATGCCTATCGGATTTATCCTGCAAGAGAATGCGATAGAATAATCCGTCTCCTGTTTGTGCAGCGCTTCGTGGCCTCCCCACTCTTGTTTATTTTAGTTTTCTGAAGGTTTCGCTTCTACCGCATGTGAACCGCACAGTGATTTTTTCCATGAAATGATTGCTAAGAGCTTCCTCTAATGTAGATATTTCCATTTGTAGGTTGGAGAGCTATGGCTTCGAGGCCCGCAGATAATGAAGGGCTACTATAACAACCAAGCGGCCAATGACGACATCTTCAGACCAGACGGTTGGATGAGAACAGGGGACATCGCTCACTATGATGAGAACCATGCCTTCTACATCACGGATCGCCTGAAGGAACTGATCAAGGTATAGTGATCTATCTATCGTTTTTTAATATTGAAGAGACAAAAAATGATGAATGCGGTAAAATAATGGATGCGGGAATTTGGAAAAATTCTATATTCATACAAATGTCATATCACTGCTTGGGTGATCTACACAACTATCTGTCTACAAGTCAAGATCCCTTAACCCCTCAGGCCTCCTGCATATTTTGTCAGAAGGACAAAATATATCTGCTTTGCAATGAAATCTAAATAAATGGAAAATTTCTGAACCTATCCGAAAATTAAAAAAACAGCTTTTGAAAAGTGATACGCTTTTAATCGCCCCCAAGTAAGGCCACCATTCAGAATCGAAATGTTACTTGAAATGGCTCTGACTGTATTTGGTGACTAGATCTGAATAGCCTGGTACTTCAAAACCCCCTCCCCCTATTCTCTTTAGCCTCTCAATATACCCCGATAGGGGATGTCATAGTTCCACTGTCCGCGAAAATTTCGGACTCTTGTGCAGTGTTCACATAAAAAATAATCTTACTAATATTATAAGCAGGAAAGTTTGTATGGATGTATGTGTGTTTGTTACTCTTTCACGCAAAAACTACTGAATGGATTTTAATGAAACTTTACAATAATAAAGCTCATACATCAGAATAACATATAGGCTATAATTTATAAAGAAAGGGGACTCGGGAGGGGAACGGGGAGGCACGGGAAAGGTGATAGGAGGAGAAACAACAGGCATTTACGACCCTGTATGTATTTCTTTGAATATGGCATTGCAACGCATGCCGGGAACCAGCTAGTGTCAAAATATAAGAAAGTTTATCATTACACAATATCCAAAAATGAACACTTACTAAATTTTACAAAATTGACCATTGAGATAAGCTTTGTTGTTACTATCAAAATTTGACAAATATTTTATATTTTATGACTACTTTCAGGTGCAATAATAATTATGAATGATAAATTATTTGTCATTCATGACAATTCAATTCTCTAAGTCAACAAATTAAATGTCAGTATTTTAACACATTATATTGACTACGAACCAAGTTTGGCAGTAAAGTTTAATACATTAATAATGCTCTGTCACTCAAACTGTGTGCAATTCCAAACAAAAGATAACACAGAGAGACAAAGTCCAAACATGCAAGATAATTGATACCATTCCGTAACTCTTTCGTTCTTTTTACAATGAAAAATAAGTAAATACATAGAAATTTCAAATTACACTTTTGAAATCATACCATGTACCAAATACAATTATGATTATTTTAACTATGTCGACAGTTGAGAAAATTGATCTCGAAATGTATTTATAGGCTTCAGAAAAATGGCTGGATGCATATTATCTCTAAGATCTATGATTTTATCTTTTTTCAAACATGCCTCTATTATCTACCATTTGAAAAAAAAATGACATTTTAGAAGTTAGATGACAGATTTGATTATAAACGCGTCAAAAGTAGTCATATCTAACCAAATATCGGCCAAATACTGAATACGTAAAAAGTCCATGTTTTTTCTACCACACGATTGATTGCATGAAAGAAAGCCAACATTTTTTTTTTCATTTTTAAAATTGTACTAATTAATACAGGTATCAATAGATTGCAGTTATTGCTACATTTGTGGTATGCACCGAAAGGCACTGCCTTTTTCGACACTAACACAAATGAGTCTTCCCTTGAATGTGCATTGCGCAACACACCAAAATTTTTTGTAGAAGACAATTAATATTTGAATTATGTGATTTGTGTTATTTTGCGTATTTAGTTCCTGCTTGACACGTTGTAGTAGGGTTTACCGGTATTTCAATGAAAGATGCTCTGAGGAACTAGAGTCATTGATCCCTTCGGCACCGGTTGGGAAACATGCCAAACGCGCGCCAAACAATGAACAGGGTTGACATTTGTCACATACGAACGGGTCGCTTCTTCGACATGTTCTTGAGTTCATCAGATTGGTTGTGGAACGATTTGCCGTCCTCTGTGTTTCCTCCTTTCTACAACATGGGTCTCTTCAAGACCAATGTTCATTCCTTCCTCTCCTCAAAAAGACCCTCCACACAACATCTCAGGGAAATAATTTCCCTCAGGGCTTCCTGTGTGGGGTTAATGTAAAAAAAGGGTAGACATATTTTTGAAAGTGCAAATTGATTTCTTGCAGTAATTTTATAAATTTTAATATTTTTTGTGAGAAAAGCAGGGCTTATGTGCCTATACGGAATGCACACCTATATTTGTATATGGAATAATGGGTATGCGCAGTAACCTATTTGTCAGTTTTTTTTTTTTAAATGCATGCTTGGAGGAAAATACGCTCAAATCAAATGAAGATACACCACAAAATCGACTGCAAATGTGATGTACTGCAAGTTTTCGGCACTGTAAAATGTGATAAAATTAAGTTATAATTGAATTAATAAATAAATTCCTTTATTCTTTCAGGTCAAAGGGTACCAGGTAGCGCCAGCTGAACTGGAAGGAATCTTGAGGTCTCACAACGAACTCTCCGAAGCAGTGGTCATCGGGATTCCCCACCCGACCAACGGTGAGATTCCCAAAGCATTCGTAGTCAAGAAGAAGGACAAATCTCCGTCGGCCGAGGACATCAAGAAGTTTGTGGAAGAGAAAGTTGCCAGTTACAAAAGACTTGGTGATGTGCAGTTTATTGACGAGATCCCTAAAAATGCAGCAGGAAAGATTTTGAGGAGAGAAGTTAAAAGGTTATACACATAAATTATTATGAATACTTGATTGCAAAAGCAGTGAATAATTTAAGCACTAGAGATATTCAAAATACATTCAATTGATATGTACTTATGTATATATATGCAAGCAATCAAAAGAGATGACTTTTATCTTTCAAATTCATAAAAGCGGGATAAAAAGTGCATACATAGTATGTATTAAACTTTAAGTATACCAAAACTAGATTTGACATGTACATATTTTAGGCCTAAATAATACGTAATCTACATTATTCAAGAAGATTCATAATGATATGAATTATTATTATTATTTGCATTTGTGTTTCTTATCACAGCTTAGCGTACTGAATAACAATGACTCTTATAAAGTAGTCATTTAATGTAGTTACGAGCAGCTCTGATTTTGCTTTTTTAAACATAAATTATTATTAAATTTAAAAATTAATTAAGAAAACAAATGTAAATGTGTAGAATAATATGAATTCTTAATATTATTAACAGATATGTAATGTTTAGATACTTTTCTGAAAATATTACAGAAAGCACTCAGTGTTTAGATACCTCGATAAGATATTACATTTTTGTATTTTTATAAAAAGGACTTTTACATTCTTTACCACGTCCCTACGTTTGATATTACCACTATCAAATCTTTATACTGAAACATATTACATAACTCAGTCAACAAGACTTTACGGCTATGGATAATATGCTAAATTGTGTCAAATATTGACGTAAGTAATTTAAAAAACTGGCTTTATTACTGGAATTTAAACAGAAGATAAGATAAAAATAAACAATCTAAAGAATTAATTAGGCACTTAAGGTTAAAAGTTGGGATTTGGGGCAAAGTTCAACTAAAGAAGATAGCAAAAAAAATATTTACATTCCCAATGTAATTTAATCATTCCCATTCTTATACCGTTTGGTTTATGCTTCAAATAATGATATGTTATTAGTTTATCTATGGAACAGTTTTATACCTTTTGTGAAGAACACAAAAGAATCAGTTTTGTACAAACGCATATCTGAATTGACCGAATTCATTGATGTACTTTGTAAATAAAACTATGTCTAAAGTACTAAAGAAGACCGTAAACAAAATGTTTATACATACATAAGTAGAAAGGTTGTGGCATTCCATTCAATTTACCCAGAATCTTCTCTGTGTAAAACACGTTTCTAGAAATAAGTAAATATTAATAGATTGTATAAATATGTAATTTTGGTCTGAGTTTGGCCTTCATCCAGAAATGGGTCGAGTATGGCTGACAGAACCGATTATAATGTTGTCAAGTACATATACCTTCTTAGATGATAATTAACTGTTCAAAATGTTTTATGAAAGATAGATAAATTTGCCACATTATGGCAAGTGATCGCTCAAGTCATTTTGCAAACTTGCCATGATATGCCAGAAATCGCACGGGTGGTTAAATAGATATAAACCATAAGCACATTAACTTAAGTGTAAATGCAAATATAAATTAGTGTCAAAAAATTTATTACAGCAGCAGATATATATAAACTATCATTAATTCACATGACCAAGTACCTCACATTGAAGTAATAATTAAAAACCTGCCAAATTTTAGAAGTTCAAAAAAATTTCTAAGCCTTAACCTAAAAATTTAAACAAAAAATAAACGACAAGAGTACAAATTTTCAATAATAGTAGATTATGTATCATTTTATATTGTGAGGTACCTAAATTTGCAATATTATCTTCAAAATATGTGCTTAAATTAATGAGTATGAGGTAAATGTTTAACAGTAGATTGAAATTGCTGTTTGTTACGTATGCACTCAATAAATAATCGTGGCAAATTGTATTGTGTCGTAAAGATATTAGATTAAAAATTTATATACATAATCGGCTTAATCACATCTCTAAGATGTTAATTCGGCAATCAAATAGTTGGTGTCAGTATTTGTGATTGTGATGTGCATGAAAAAATGTTTAGATATCGTCATGATACTTTTTCTGACGTATGTTTAATTTTTTTGTTGTCGAGTTATTTGTCAGTTGGCTTAATCCCTCAGGCCTCGAGCATAATGACCGTCAGTGACTGAGTTGGCATCGCGTTTGGGTCCCACACAGGCCTCGTTTGTTCAATTCCTCAGCTGGCTAAGTCCTCCATTAAAACACAAGCAAAATTTTCCACTTACTGTGGTGGTAGTAGGAGATTTTCAAATATTGTCAAGTTATTCGTAATCCGGGAAAGTTTGTCTTTCATTCAAAAAATATATATGTCTGATGGTCAGATTTTTCCAATTCGCAATAAAATCCACATATATAAATGGAATATTTCTGAAAACCGAAAGCTGGTGATGAAATATGCTTTTAAATTTTATTATTACAAAAGATATAAGTTTTGAAATATACAAATTTTGAATACAAACGTAAAAAAGTTTTAAAAATGTCTCACCCTACGTTTTTTAAAACTAAAGGTTAGCCATTTTATAACATTTATATTTTTTCTAACTAAAATTACTGATTAGACAAATATATTACAAATGCTTTCGTCACCTCACTTTTTTGTCGTCTCGTGCAAAAATAATTACTAAAAAAAATCACAAAGTTTCCTAATTTTTTTTTTAAATTGTGGTCGTAAACTTTGGTTTCGTAGAGGTGTATATTTTCTTTTTTCTGTTGTTAACTTTTAGATTTGAATATAAAGCATGGTATTTTTTCTTTCTAATACTGTTTAGATCATATTTCTCACTGAGACAGTAAGGGAGATGTAATGATTTCTGAGACCTACAGGAGCAGTTTCCAAAAGCAAACAAATTAGCCTGAGGGGTTAACACAAAAATTTTTAGATTTTGTGCAATCGAGGATTTAGGTTTTTTATATTGATTTATGATTGTGTAACTCTGTCTATATTTGACATTAGTAAAAACCAGATTCCAAAATGAATCTCAAACTGCAGTGTCTTGTTATCAAAACTTGTGTGTTCAATCAAAATTCTGTAGTTAATAAATCTATAGAGTTTATGTTAATTTACAATCTATAATATTCTTACTTTCAATATTAAGCCTCGATTACATTGAGCGAGTTTACAAGCTACTCTCCGGTAAGTTTAAAAGCGGGTGAATCGGCGAGTGAGATTGTCATGATGACACACAAAACTGTCTACTCGCTCAGTAGCAACAGTAGCAGCTAAAATAATGACTCCCGCGCGAACCAATTCTGACGACATTTTGTAAAAAACTTGAGCTCGCACCTAGGATCACATGCTAGACAGTAGCGAGAATTATGACTCCCGCGAGAACTAATTCTGACAGTTTCGAAATCAGATGTTGGTGTGCCGCCATCTTGAGCGAGTAGCGAGTAAACTTGACTACCTTTCAACTTTTTTCCGTAGATTGTCCACAATCTGCTAGTTACGATTACAATACGATTACACTGAGCAAGTTTACTAACAGATAGTGAATTTCCCAGATAGTAGCTTGTAAACTCGCTCAATGTAATCGAGGCTTTATGACTAATATAATACAATCAACAATCTTACTTGTGGCCGCAGACTGCGAAAACCATTAATCATCAAGGGATTTATTATTGAGATAATACTTTTGTTGAATAATGGATTATATTATATTTTGTGAAAATTTGCTGTTTTTGTGAAAAAATAATCTCAAAAGCAATATTTTTAACGACCATGAAAACAGCTAATCAAAGTGGAAAATAGAATCTTCGTACAATATCTTCGATTATTTGTAATTTATTTTCTCCATCTTCTATTTCCTATAACTATCGTGGAATGTGATCAAGATATAGAGAGAATAAAAGTTCATTATTTTATTCATTGAAAAATTTGGGTATTTCTTCAAAAATTATTATCACTCGATACCACTATCCACTGGAGCGACAGCGCAATTTAAAACTTTTTTCTCCGATTGCTTGAAATGTTTTGGTAATCATTTTGAATATTTACCGCCCACATTAAAAAATCATATCTCCGAATTTTAATATGGAGACAAACTGATTATAGTTCTATTTAGCCAATGAATTCACCTACCTTCTGTCGATTATTACATATTTGTAGGATTTATAAAGAAAATATTATAAAATCGTAAACTTCTACTTAATTACTTACAGAAAATTTGCCAAAATTGGCAGCAAAGCAATCCAAGGTATTTTAAATAGTGCCATATTGTGGCAAAAAGCGCTCCAGTGGTTAGATGAGTCCAGGGTGGTTCTGAGAGTTCCGAAATACCGATTTATGTGATTCTAAATAATATCGTTGATCGTAATTCTGCATTTCTTTTACGCCCTCCAAAAATAACGCTTGCATCGTTATTATAATTATTACTGATTATAATAATACAAAAGATTGTTGTAGTAATATACCTACATAAGCAATTAATTTTTTTTAAGTAATTCTAATGAAAATGTGAATTCATCCGCAAAATGTTTGTGTTGTTCGAAAAATCCTGTGAAAAAAAAAACAATTATGTAGTTTCAGATATATTCACCAAAATCAAATAATGTTACTTATACCACACAAAGGTTCTCAATGGAAAATAATGTGTTGTGATATTTTAAAAATATTTTTAATATTTAAAATATTATTATCATTTGTAAATATTAAATGTTGCATGAAAGGTTATTTTCTAATAAAATGTATTTGTTATTGAAAATAAATGTTTTATTTAGTTTGACAACATTTACAAAACCCTGCTTATAAAATATTTGTATACAATTTAACAACTTATAAATTAATACATACTAAACATCCATATTCTAATATTTGCACTTGGGCGACTTATACAATTTTAGTGCGTCAGAAGGGTAAAAATATGGAAACTTTACTATCTTCTTTCCCTCCCCAACATCCTTCGCCTCACAACATTGAGAAGCCATCCATGGTCACACTTGCTCCGGACAGTGGTACTCATGTGTCACAAAAAAAAACATCTAGAATAAATCGCTAATTATTGTGGTTAACTAAAATATACATGTATGTAATCGAATTTTAAAATGCAGATATTTAGACGCGTGAAGTGAAATGACACAAAACTGAGCTAAATAAATGTAACATTATTATTATTATTATTTTCGTAAAATGTAAATTTTTTTAACCATCTTAGTAGGCTTTTTGAAAAGTTACATCACATTCGCAATTTGATTATTTTGACCATAATAATAGTAAATTAAAGTAAATGCTTAAAATGAAATATTTGACAAAATAATAAATAATTCATAATTAAAAAATCATTAAAATTATTACCAGTACACATAACAATAAATATTTGAAAATTTGCAGATACATAGATAGATATTCCTTATTCCTACATTATAAAAATACCAAATTATGAATTGAATGGAATATTTCCACATTTTTTTTAATTGCTTAAAAAATTATAATGATTACAGCATTTTTATTTTATTTTTATGTTGACAAATAAATTCTCTACAGCGAGTCAAGGTTTCCCATTTTTGAATTACGGCCAAAATGATAATTTTGGGCGGGGCTATCGTGTGACGTCATGAGCGTGGACGCACACTGATAGTGTTAATTTATGCTGGCCCAGCTGAGCGACACTTGTGCCGTCACATTCTGATTTTCAAACCAAGGGCCATTTTGATTTTGTCAGGTTTAGACCGTTTTTAAAATCAATGTATTGAATATTGAATGAAAACATATAAAACAAACATTTTTAGTAGGATGATTAAAATCAGAAAAATGATCTTTAAATATTCCGTACATTTTCAACAGAATCCCTCGTTTGTGGAAATACCCCATTCTGAATTATTGCAGTGGGTTGCAGTCTGTAAGGTTAAGATTTGCCTGATGATAGTCAACTTCCGATAGGAGAGGGCACTAGAGATGGGTAAGTTCAGACCAGTGGCGGCTCGTGACCTTTTGGTGTGCTAGAGTGCTGATATTAAAAAAATGGCATTATTGATGTTGTTGTAGTCGAAAAAAAATTTTTTTTTTTTTTTTGAAAATCAGTTTTTTGTATGAAAAAAATTCAGGTTAGTTTCAGTTTGGTGGTGCGCCGCACCGAATTCCTGAAAAATCTTCATACAAAACACCGATTTTTGAAAAAAAAAAAATATATATTTTTCGCATACGACAACATCCATGATGCCATTTTTTTAATATTAGCACCCTAACACAACCAAAAGTCACGAGCCGCCACTGGTTCAGACTATAAAAGAACAGACAATCAACTATAAAAGAACAAAAATTCCACATTTACGTACAGATTGTGAATGTGCCCATGAGTGATTAACCTTATCTACAGTGCTGTTGCATATGTGATCCATTGGCAGTTATCCCCATAAGTGGATGTATCATATATGAAGTTTCAAATGAAAATATGACACAAGTGCATTGAAAAGGCAAGCATTTTGAAAAGGTTAACAATCATTTTAGTATCAGTATTTACATATAAAATTAAATAATAAAGATATTTTTTTTATGTATTTGAGTGCCAAATTCGAATCCCACAGAAGGTACCATCCCCCTTAACATGTGTGGTATTTATGCAAGAAGTATGAATAAGTGCAATAAACTATTATAAAAAAACCATAATTCACAGATGTACAAACTTCCACATGTATTTGAGAACGTTACTAATGTACATAATGTACCGACGGCATAGTCCAGCGGTAAGGTTCTTGACTCGTACACCGAAGGTCGCGGGATCAGCAAATAAATTTTATTTGATTAATTTGTGTTATTCACAATTTATTCATTTAAAATAATATGTATATAGTATATTTGCGGCATGTTCCAGAGTGGAAGATACTCTCAGTATCGCCCTGGTGTAAGACCACCATTCAGAATTGAAACGTTGCTTGAAATAGCATTAGCCGTGTTTGGTGACCAGATCTGAATAGCCAGGTACTTCCCCACCTTCCTCTTCCCTATCTCCTTCCCCTCCCCACTACCTTCAGCCTCACAACATACCCCAATTGGGATTGCCATAGTCTCACTGGCTCCAGACGGGAGCAGCTGGCACTCTTGTGAGGCATAAAAAAAAAGGCAGAAAATTTTTTCATACAAATAAGAAATGTTTGAGGAATAATTGAAGATAGAAATTAACAGAACTTATAATATAGAAATACATATTACCAGACCTCGATTATTAATTAAGTCAATTTTTAAAATATATTAATTAGTTTTCTATATCCTGGAAGGCCTGATGCCTGACCAGCTCCTTGAATACCCCGTCAGGAATATTAATCAGCTCTCGGTAGGAGCCTCTCTCCACCATGGTGCCATTCTGGATGACAGCTATGGTGTCCGCAGCCTGGATGGTGCTCAGTCTGTGGGCGATGGTGAGGACAGTCCTGTTCTGCGAAACGCTCTTGAGGGCTTCCCTGACCAGGTGTTCTGATTGGGGGTCCAGGGCACTGGTTGCCTCGTCTAAGATTATGATACGAGGGTTCTGGAAAGAAACAATGCGACATTTATGAGAACGACAGAGGGGTTACAATGGAGTTGTCAGCAGTATGCCTCTAATAACAGTAGTCATACATATTTTTAAAAAATTGTGTAGCAAATAAAAACGTGAATATCGTCATCATAAGCAAATAGGATCTATCTATCCATTTATACAAAGAAGAGTGCCTTTTTTTTTTATTTGAGCTCCATACAGGAGGCACTGAGGAAAATAATTTCCCTCGGGGCCTGTGTCATCTTTGGGGATGCTGTGTGTCTATCTATGGCTTTATTTTGTATATACAGTTTTGTTCAGTGATTGATGAAATTTTGCACACTTGACCTTCAAAAAAAAGGAAGGTCATTGATTACATGAGATTTTGAAAAGTCACCCTCATTATTTTTTCCCACCCCTTAAAGTAAAATTTGATATTTCTTCATAAAATTTGGCACACTTAAGGCACTAGCCAACTGCAAACAAAAAAAAATTGTCATTTTTTTAATATCATTTTCTGAAAGTTGCATTTATTAAGAAAGCTCTCAGCAAATGTTTTAAAGGAATTCGTAAAATTGATGTAGATACAGTATTTTAAATGAAACAGTTTGTATGTTGAATTATCCTTCAGCAAAACTTTGAATGCGTTTTTCTCTAAACTACTTCTTTCAACCTGGTTGACAGCATATTTAATTTTATAAAAAATGAAAATTTACAAAAAAAAACGAAAATAAAATTCGCTGGTCCGCAATTTTTTTTGTTTTTAGATATCAAAATTCCCCTACGTGATGCCATAAACCTATATATCTACTTTCTAAATATATTATTTTATTTTTCTGATGAACCATATGGCTTAATCGCTGTTGAGCAGCAATTTCGTCGGAGTGTCCTGTTGAAAGCGGTGTACACCACAAACTATACTTTAGATTCATATAAAAAAAAATTATACATTCTTCTATATGTATATATTGACCATGAGTTTAAATAAAAAAGATTCCCTTCATCATTTTCACAGTGGGCTGTCCCTTAAGAGGAAATACTAGCGGCGTTTTTCCATACAAACGTATTCCCCGTTTATCTCTCTGGATTTTGACCCTAGAGCAAAAATTTTTTTTACATAATATAGATATCGACCACTAGCGTGTCGGTACGTTTTGTTTTTTTTGATAATTTACTTCTTATAGAAGTTAGGACCTTCCAAAAATGAATAAAATTGCCTAATTTAAACGCCGTCAAAAAACGTTCAGTATACAAACTAAACAATGTATTTTGAAAAAAAGCAAAACGTACCGACATAGAATATTTTCTTTTAATACAGTTAGTGAAAAAAAATTTTTAAATCCGTCCAGTTTTGGAGAAGAAGGGGGAGAAAAATGGGGAATACAAAACATCGATTTCGAAGATTTTATTTAGGTATTTTCGGCCCGACGTGCAGGTGTCCCTTTCGCTCATTTCTCCTGAGGGGGCCGGGGAACGAGGGTTTTGACAAATACATACATATAAAGCGAAGTAGTGATGTAACGAATTTTATCGGTAGACTAGTGTTGTCCTTGCCCGAGTAATCGATATTTTTTATTCGTTTTTTTCTGTTTAGTGACTCATCGCGGTATACCAATACTGATCGAGCTTTCATACTAAAATTGAGCCAAATTAAAATTGTTTATGTCAAGTACTATAATAAATTTTCAATTTGGGAGGCGTTATAGGTACCATCGCCCCGGGAACCATTTATTGGATAACCGTTTACCTTAGTTTTCTTTTTCGACACCTCTGTGTTGTCTCCTTCGAACGTCGTTGTCTTTCGATAAAATGCTTCTCCCTTTAATATTTTGTCTATAATTCTTATGTGTCCGTATTTGTTTGACTTTTAGTATTAATCCTATTCTGACGAAGAACACTCTGTTTTTGAAACATGTTGATAATATTGATTACATCGTGCTATTTTTACAAAGTTATTTGTTCTCATTTAATTAAAAATGACGCCACAAAGTGTATTTGCAAAGTTTGAAGAAGCGTTTAACTTCAATTACACTGGTCAACACATTTTTTGTACCTTTAACGAAAGTAGCCAAATCTGACAGGAAATTTCACGCTGATTTCAGATATGTGATTAGTTTTTTTCTATCACGTCAGGTTTTTATGGGTTTTAAGTTTTACTAAAATATGTATTAATTCATATTTATTTGTGAGTTATCATTGATTTTTTTTATAATATGGCGAAAAGGGTACAAAAATCACGCATTTTAGAAACTGGCAACGTATCTTGGTTCCATATTATGTCATGGAAGACACTTTATGTTACTGTCAAGACATTGAAGGTCTGTTCGCAGCTCTTGGCTTGGAACATAACGTAGCAAATTGGGAGACTTTTCATAGACTCGTCGAAAGTAAGTTTGAAAGCTGTTTTAATTTACAATGGAAATACTCAACCATCCATTCCACTTGGTCATGCTGCAAACATGAAAGAGAACTATGACAACATGAAGCTGCTGTTAAAAAAAATTAAATATGTAAAATACGAATGGAAAGTATGTGGTGATCTAAAATTAATAGGGCTCCTACTAGGACAGCAAGCGGGATACACAAAGTATTGTTGTTTTCTGTGCGAGTGGGACAGCAGAGACAGGAAAAACCATTATACCAAGAAGAACTGGCCTACTAGAAAGCACCTTAAACCTGGCACGAAGAATGTTCAACATGCTCCCTTAGTAAAATCTAAAGATATCTTAATTCCACCCTTACACATTAAATTGGGTTTGATGAAAAATTTTGTAAAAGGCTTGTCTAAGGATGGAAATGGCATGATTTACTTAAAGCAAAAGTTTCCTAAGATCAGCGACGCAAAAATTAAAGAAGGAATATTCCTGGGACCACAAAAAAGGAAGGTCTTGACTGATCCGAATTTTATAACAGTGTTGAGACCAGTCGAGCTAGCCGCTTAGTCAGTCTTCAAGAATGTTGTCGAGAACTTTCTTGGAAGTCATAAAAGTGTGAAGACTATATCAGCATTGTGTCTGAAATGCTCATGGCCTATAAAAATATAGGTTGTAACATGTCACTAAAAATACACTTCCTTCACTCTCATTTGAATTTTTCCCCGAAAAAATGGGAGATGTCAGTTCCGAGCACGGCGAACGATTTCACCAGGACATTGCGGCTATGGAAAAGCGATACCAAGGAAAGTGGAGTCTATCTATGCTAGCAGACTATTGCTGGACCCTGCAGAGAGACTCTTAAGATACTCACAAGCGCAAATAAGGAGCAAAAAAAAATAAATTTAATTAGTTTTGACATTTTCTTGTAAGTACCCGTGCAAGTACTTTGTAAGAATTATGTAAAAAACTTCGTTAAATAATAAAAAAAAACCTGACCTATAAAATTTTTTTTTTGTTTCATTTCGTGTTTATGGATACTAAATACATATAAAAAAATTAGCTTTGCTTAAGGGACTGCACTTAAAAAAATAAATGTCGACCAGTGTTATAGTATCCTTACCGATTAGGTCAACCGGACTTGCCGCTAAAAAGTTTTTGTTTTCATCGTTACACTGTCCACAGGCACATGTAATCCTGTTTCTTTTGTAAATTGCTTTATTACTTGGTTTTCATTTTATTTTACATAATTTGTTGCATATTTCCTTTAAATTGCGAGTGCTGTAACATGTTTAATACTCTAGCCACTGAAGTTTTTGGCCGCAGCTCACATATTTTTCCAAAGTTTCTATTGCTTAAAAATTATCATCACTTTGACCCACCGTATTCCTTTCGAGTTTTTCATTATTCGGTGAAGATAATTCATGGTAAAATTCCTCTTTTTTCATTTTAAACAATTCAGGTGGCATATCTGTTATATAATTCCAATTGACCATTCCTTTTTTCCTCTTTCCATTCGTGTTTTCGTTAAACGTTAGTTTTCTTTTCCAATATCTTCCCATATTCTCATTCGAAGGTGTTTTCTTTCTATAATCAAGATCTTTCAAGATCTGCTTGACCTTCAAAATATTGCAAGGAATGGCGCCAGCCTATATATTGGAATTATGTGTCCGACAAAACTTAAGCGAGAGACAGCTTACTCTAAGGTCAGCAGATCTAGATGTTACTAATTACTCTCATTTGGAATAAACTTCCCTCAGCTCTTACTAATATCCAGAATTTGGCTGAATTTAAACTGGCTTTAAAAACAAAATTATTTAAAAAATCATACCATTCATGAATCTTAACATCTCTCCAATATACGTAATAATAATAAGCCATGTTCTCAAGTTTCCCGTGATTGTTTGGTTTCGGTTTCCTCATAATTGTATTTTTATTTTATGTTTAATATCCGAATTTATGTCAGAATATTTCTCATTTCTGAACGCAAACTGCCTTTCTGTTAGTATTTTATATTTTAGTTTTAAAGTTCTTGTTGTGTCCTGTGTTACAATAGCACCGCTATTGTCTATTATTATTATTGTCCCGTGTGTGCTATAACAGCACTATCTTTGTTAATTTTGTTCTTCTGTCATTGTTTTGTAAATACTTAATACTCTTTTATTATTTTCTCAATATTATAAGGAGCACTGTAGGATTATTTTTTAAATTTATTATAGTTAAGCGCACTTGAAGTGAAATGTCACAAAACAGCGCTATATAAATATAATGTTATTATTATTATTATTACAAAGTGCTTCGCGTATTTACCAGGATTATGGCCTTGGATGTTCTTTGTATTCATGGAGGCGGATATGGATCCCGCCGCCCCGTGAATTGGATAACCAAGACCGTTGCCATAGGTCTCCCCATGTAATTCGCTACGTCTCTGCATTTGCCCACCTTCTGCGTGGCGGGCCGGATCGGGAGAGACTGGTCGAAGGAGACCTTTTGACCTCTCCACCCGGACTCTCTCGATCCATTGCCTTGCACCTTAATGGGAGGGTTGGATTCATACTTCTGTCACCCTTGGACCCATTGACAGATACCTCCCTTCCCAGAACTTCCTCTCCTTCCTTTCCCTGTAAGGACCCCTACACAGCGTCCCCAAAGATGACATAGGCCCTAAGGGTTTTTTTTCCTAAGGATCCCATATGTGGAGCTAATGAAAAAAAACGTGGAAAGATGTGTGTATCTCCTTCGGTCGCTGGCTATAATGCTTGAAAAGGTTATAATAGCGCCAAACTACATTCAATAAATGTAATGTTAAATTTGAATTCGAAGCAAGATTTTAAGTAATCGCTGCCTTTAAACTACGTTAACATTCAGTTTTATCCAACCGTTATATTTTATTTGTTATATTTTGTTAAAAAATGTTGTTTTTTATGTGAATACCGCACAAGAGCCAGTGAGACTATGGCATCCACAATTAGGGTATGTTGTGAGGCTGAAGATAATGGGGAGCGGAAGGAAGTGAGGAAGAGGAAAGTGGGGAAGTGCCTGGATATTCAGTACAGTTGGTGTACATTATTGTTTAGTATCTTAGTTTTATCCAGAAAACGTGTTATTTTTCCCTTTTACATTTTTAACAGTCTCTCGTGTCTAGGATGATCGAAGTATGTATGAAGAATGAGTTAATGATGAATGTAAGTAAATCTAAAGTCATGGTATTTGAAAGAGATAGTATGAAAACAATGTGCAACATAGTTGTGAATGATGAGTATTTGGAGCAGGTGGGTGAGTTTTTGTACTTGGGAAGTATGTTTACGAGAGATGGTAGTTTTGACAGAGATATCGAAAGAAGGGTAAATGCAGGCAACTTTATTAATGGAGGACGAACGCCTTTGGCGCCAACAAAAAACTGTCAAAAGAAGCGAAGGTAGCCGTCCATAATTGAGTGCTGGTACCTACCCTGATGTATGGCAGTGAGGCATGGAACTGACAGAGGAAGGATGAAAGTAGACTGAATGCTGTAGAAATGAGATCCCTGAGGCGTATGTGTGGTAAAACCATGTACGATCGTGTGAAAAATGTGGAGATCCGCGAAGAATGCAAGGCTGATGTAAGCGTAATGAGTAAGATTAAGAAAGGGACGCTCAGATGGTTTGGGCATGTAGAGCGAATGAACGAGTAAAGGAGTGTAAGGAGAATATATGACGTAAATGTGAATGAAAGAAGAAGTCGGGAACGCCCGAGGAAGACATGGCACGACCAAGTGAATCAGTTACTTATATGTGAACGAGGCAAGGAGTGTGTTAGTTAGTTTACATTTTTAACAACTAGATTACGTATTGTGATGAACTCGCCGTAATGATAATAATACTTGGGTGGTTTCTATGGTGCCGCGCCGTTTTCTAAGGGCGCTCTACGACTTAAAATAATTTCAAAAATCCAAGTATCTGCGGGGTTGATTTATGGGTTACACCGGCGACCCCAGCAATAGTCACAAAAAAATAGACGAAGACGAAAAGGAATTTAACATTAGCTACAAAGCAGTGCCACATGTTAGGGTCGAGTCCATTAAGTACGTCACAGGGCTCTGTTTAGAAAGTGTTCTGGCTTTCAAGTACATCCAATAAATTACTATTTTGAAGTTTTGAAACTGCAACAAAAACTAACGAACACGGAATAACGTCAGAATTCTACGAAAAATTGTAATTAAATTTGACAGGCTGGTTGATTTAAGTCAAATATATCGCTATGAGATTTAACGAATTTGAAGGATTTTTGGAAAAAGGTAATAAATTTGGAAAAATCTGAGAAACCATGGACCTCACACACACGGGGGATAGAATTAAGATACAGGAAACCAGGGGGAGTTTTTTTGAAAGAGGCAGTCAGAGTAGATTCGACCTCGGGGACGGACGGATTTTCAGAGTCGCAGTTATATAGGGAATGATAACAGTAGTTCGGGCGTGTAGACGGGAAATAATTCATTTTTATTGGCAAGAAAACGCGGATAACCAAATTTTAAATAAAAGCAGTGAGGGAAAGGTCGCGGAAGTGAACGGTCAATCTTGCTCGGATAATTTTAAATAAATACCGTCGGGGAATATACGTTACGAAGAGTCAGGGGAGTTAGGGATAGATCACGGACGGGAACGGTTGAAATCACGCGGATTATCAAATTTTAAATAAGAGACAGGCAGGGTAATTTCGGTCTCGGAGACGGACGTGTTTCAAAGTTGCAGGGAATGATAACGGTAGTTAGAGCGCATAAAACAAAGTCAAAACATCTCGTTGTAATCGACAAAATTGACTCGGAAACCGGAGATAATTCGTTTATTGGCAGAATTTATTCAGAAAATTGAGTTTTATAAATAGGAAAAGTCATAAGTCAGGAGATATTTTATCCTCGGCGCGAGATTTGTGTTTGGCAGATGCAATTTGAAACTAATGATTGCATGAGTTTTGTGTTTTGCGAAAGTGCATGTGGAAATAAAATCGGATATGGAGCATGGAAAATTTGGTGAGTTTGCTTAAAATTACTTTATTACAATTTGCATTACATATTTAGTGCGGACCTTGCAGACTAGATTCAAATCACGACGGTGTTAAAGAAGCTTCCTTTTAGAAAACCAGCCGTCAGCATTTTAGAAACAAAAATTTACTTTATTACAAATTGCGTTACATATTATTTAGTGCGGACCTTGCAGAAAAAGATTCAAATCACAACGGTGTTAAAGAAGTTTCACAAAAATAATAAATCTTATAGATGTGTTTAGTGTCGCTCGTTTCCGTTTCATCTAGATTCAAATCACAACGGTATTAAAGAAGTTTCACAAAAATAATAAATCTTATAGATGTGTTTAGTGTCGCTCGTTTCCGTTTCATCTAGATTCAAATCACAACGGTATTAAAGAAGTTTCACAAAAATAATAAATCTTATAGATGTGTTAGTGTCGCTCGTTTCCGTTTCATCTAGTTTCAAATCACAACGGTGCAAAAGAAGTTTTCATAAAAAAAAACAGCTGTCAGCATTTTAGAAACAAAAAATTACTTTATTACAAATTGCGTTACATATTTGGTGCGGACCTTGCAGAAAAGGGCTCATATTCATTGGGTTCGGAGCGTGTACCTACTCAAGGACATGCTGGGATGTTTTGAAGTGAGAGGCGCGTTTGTTTTCGGTTTGGGTCATAAATCCTTTGACACTTCCTTCGAGCAATAGCTAAGATTTAATTTTGTGTAACTGGACATTTTGGGCGGAGGTTAACAGAGTGCAATTCACTTGCGGTAGAGGTGAAACCTTCAGAAAACTAAACGTCGGGAGAATGACGAATTTAATACGTTAATTGTGGGATTTATTCATTTAATATCGTTACCAAGTGCTAAAATTAGTTCGATGTTAGGCTACGAAGCACTACCCAAAGAGGAGACCGACTAAAGTACTTCATTCTCCGGCAGAATAAATCCTATGGAGGTACGTGTTTTCTCTCCGTTTTAGCGTCGCTACTTTTCATTCTATCGAGTTTAAAATAACAACGGTGCTAAAGAAGTCTTTTAAGGATGTTTGTTAATTTTAACGGACAAGAGGTAGTTAATATGTATCTTACGATTGTGTTGCGAGACATTACATCAGAAAAACAAAGCTAGGGGTTTATTTGAATATAATAAATTGCATTACATTAGGAATACTTAGTCTCAAATATACTTTAGAATTTACTCGGTAATTGAAGTTATTTGTTAGGCAAGGTACGTACTAGGTATATCGGTTTGGAAAAGGGTTGCATTGCATGGCTACTAACAAATGTTATACAATAGAATTATTCCCAATCCCAAAATAAAAAAATAAAAACCCCACACCTTTTACCTCAAACTTTAGGAATCTCAAGAAAACTGTTATGTAGGGGCCTACATAAGCTAGCTTTTGACTTCATTGGAAAGCACCCTTGGAAGTATGCATAGCACTTCACGATTAGGTATATTTTATTCGAAATTCACATTTTAGCTCAAATCTTTAGTATTTGCGATTGAACGAGACCGTCAGCGCGCTGCTATTATTATTTAGCAAATTTCCTTCTTTCAAATTTAACCGAACGAGTTACGACGCTGGAGCTGGCGATTGCTGGAGCAATTTTGGGTTAAGCTTCCCTATTCCATGGATGTAGGTTGCACTTTATGCAGTTATGATCAGTGGGCGGAGTGAACGAGATGCCGGTGGGCTACACTATTTCCCAAATGTGGAGGCGAAGCAAGCGACGATAGGAACTTAGTCCAATTAAATTGGAATCCTTTGTGATGGAGACTTGGAAACCTGTGTCTCTGAACGGCCCTGAAGCGGTTGAGAGCGAGGCAGGAGCCCTTTCATGATGTCGACGTATATGCTATCACATGTATCGTCATAAAGGCATTGGGGAACGTCTGGAAGGCAGAGGACGTGCGCCCATAATCCCCCCCTTCAGCCCCCTTCAGAGGTGTCAGCTGATAAGAGTCGCTGTCGCGGGAGACCAATTAAATACAGGACGGAGATAACGATCTGGCCGGGCTACCTCCGTAATGAAGGAAAAGAAGTGACGAAATTCGCGTTGGCTTCACTACCCTTTGATTACGCTCGTGGGGAGCTACCTTGTCAGCGGAACGAAGAGAACACGACATACGGAGTTGGTTTAGCAATCGATCGGCGGCTCTTTGTCGGAAACCGGATAAATTTTCATAATCTTCCCCAAAATTAGAATTAGGGCATCATCCAGCATCAGGTTGGGAATGTACTTTGGACAAAAGCGTAGAGGGGGAAAGTAAGGAATGGATGATATAGAACTGGATTCACGCCCCGGTGCCATTCATTCCTGGACCCAGCACCCTGGAAGCCGAGCTTGACATTCCTTCCCCGAGCTGATATTTGAGATGAGCTTGGGATATCACCTATCGTAGGGCGGAGGTCCGTGAATGCTACGTGCTACGTGGAGGCCCACCTCCGTCACGCCTGCTTCCGTCATGCGAGGGGAGGTATTTTCATTCAAATCAAATACCGATGTTCACCGCGGCTGAAGGCAGACGCATGTTTATAACGTGCCTAGGAAAACGTAAGCATCATTTCTACTGGTTCGAGGCGGTGTGCTGGACGGAGAACGAGACTGTTGAGGAGCTGTGTGACTGCAGAGGCGAGGGCCGATGACATCAAAATCCATCTTTACTAAATTCAAACTTCGCGAGATCAGAGGGGGGAGCGGCTCCACCGACCTCCTGACATTGCCGTTTGTCTAATCCACTTCGGTTTAATGTTCATGATTCAATGCTATAGGAGTGAATGGGACTCTAGTCATTGACATGCTGAAAGACTTCATCATCATCATCATCAATTCAGCTTAGAGGATGTCACGACCTAAAACCTCGTGCCACCCACGCATCCCTGAATACTTCCGGACGGCGGCTACCACACCATAAATCGAAGCAGATCCTCACATCAAGCGATATGAGATGGCATTTCATCAAACAACAGAGCAGTATCACCATTATAATTTAGCGGCGTATTGGTTGAGAACACTCCCATTACCATCCTCCAAACCAGAAACACACACCAAACCCTTTCCCGACAGGAAGCAAAACATGTCGATTTTTACATTCGTCGCTTGCGACCATCAAAATATTCTCTGGAGGCGTTGGGATTGGAGGCTGACCGGGCGGTTTTAATTGAACCTCACCAAGTCAGTTGCGGAAATGGAGGAGTCCAATCGAAGCAAGACATATTTTGTTTCATGTCAATCCCTAATAATCTCCCAAAAATACCTACCCAAACTCAAAACTAACTAACAAACTTCACTTACAACTGTGATTGTAGAATTTGTGCATCCCGGGCCTGTTTTGATTGAATTTTAGATATTTTCAAGTTAGCTAGAGTCAGTCATTGTAAATCGAACCCTAGTGAATTGTAACACGCCATACCTAAAAGAACAAAGGGTTTACCACAAACAAATTATTAATTAAACTGGATTAACCATATCAAACCCTTAAAACAAAAAATAACACAACGTTAGGGGGTTAATTACAAGTTGATTAATCGAGGGCATCTCGCCACGTATCCTTAAAATGTATTACGTAAAGGGGTGTCGAGGCGCTGCCAAAGGAACGAAGGGGATAGAGGCTTGAGCGACGGAGATACAAGGCTACGAATACGAATAAGACATGGGAGACGAACTTTACGTACAGAGTTAGTTATTCATAAAGCTTTTAAAAGTTTAATTAATTAGAGGGGGGGTAAGAGTCATTTCATTACAGTATATTGGACAAAATATGTTTTGTGTTTTTTGTACAGCCGTTATTGAATAAAAAGTAAGTTTGCTACAAAACAAAAGACAATTATTTTATTTTTTCCAAATCACGAAATATAGTTTTTTCTAAACTTCGGGTCGTTTAGACTAATTTTATTTATTTTTACGTTTCGAATAGCTACAAATCATATGCACCTTTAGAGACCTCGTGCGTTTAAAAATAATGCGCCCTTTTTTCTGTGTATGGAGAGCGGTACCGCGCCGAGTCAAAAACTTCGTTAGCGACGAAATAAGTCGAAACATGCATGCGATGAGATTCGCGGAAGACGGTAGGTAGGCAGGAGACGCAGAGGGGGAGAGCGGGTGTTCGAGCCAAACACTCACGTGGTCTCACCCACACATCTATAGCTAGTTCTTTTGTGAGCGCTGCGCGACAACGATAATTTTTGAAAATACCTACCGTCGAGATTTCTCACCGGTGGTATTACCTCTTAACAATAAAAATGAGAAGATATTATGAAAACTGTCTACAACAGATTTCGAAAAACTTTGCATAAAGCCTGGGTAAAACCGGAGACTTAAGCTACATTTGATAAAAATCATAAATTGAACTAAATATGATAAAATGTCCTCCGTGAAAATTTTAACATTTCCTCATATTTAGTACAATTTGTGATTTAGATAATATTTATTAGTATTCTAGACACCTTAATAATGGCTCTAGCGATGGCAATCCTTTGTCTCTGTCCCCCACTCAGAGCGACCCCTCTTTCCCCTGTCTCCGTGTCGAACCCTTGGGGCAGTCCCCTGACAAACTCCTCCACTCTCGCCAGCCGGGCCGCCTCCAGTAGTTGTTGCTCGCTGGCACCCCCGGGGTCCTCCAGCCCGTACAGGATATTGTCCTTTATGCTGGCAGAGAAAAGTATGGGCTCCTGGGGAATTAAAAAAAAATTAATGGTTAACACATTTACAGTAAAACTCTCTTATAAGGTTTTCCAAGGTACCGGAAGAAAAAAACTTCTTATGTGGGATAAATTTTGATTAAAAAAGAAACTAATTCATGTAATCAATATATATTATAATTGAAAGTGTACTACAATGTGTGTGCTGCTAAAACTCAGAAACAAGTCCTGGTACGATCAAGGGAGTTAAATGGTGTGGTAGCCCTTTATCCCATATCCATGAAGAAGGTTCGCGTTTTTACCTGAAGGGCGTACTTTTGAGCTGGAAGTTTTACCCTCTAGAAATTTCTAGAACAGTCCAGAACATTCTAGAATATTCGAGAGCATTCCACAACATTCCAGAACATCCCGGAATATTCTGGAATGTTGTGGAATGTTCAGGAATAGTCTGGAACCTTCGGAAACATCCTGGAACATGCCAGATCATTGTGGAACATTCCAGAACACTCTCGAATGTTGTGGAACGTTCTGGAATACTATGGACCATTCGAAGCCTTTTTTGTATGGGTGGTATACAAAGCGTCGTGGGTTCTAACGTCAGTTCAATCTCAAATCAACTCTTAGCGAAGCCGGGTACCCCAGCTAGTAATTAATAATAGTAAGTTTTTATTTCTTACCTGGCTAACAGTACCAATATGTCTTCTTAACCACATTGGGTCCAATTCCTTGATATCCCTGCCGTCCAGTTTGACCAGCCCCTGTTCGGGTTCGTAGAGCCGCAGCAGCAGCAGGGCCAGGGTGGTCTTACCGGAGCCCGAGCCGCCCACGATGGCCATCACCTTCCCCGGCTCCAGCGTCAGGGAAAGGTTCTCCAGGATAGGCTTGCCGGGTCTGGTGGGGTAACTGAAGGTGATGTTCTGGAAGGTTATCTCTCCGACTGGTGGAGTTGATGGCCATAATCCACCTCAAATAAAAGGGACATACATGCATAAATCAGTCTTGTCAGTATTTTTCAACAAGTTATAAAGCTATTTTGCCAGTAATTAAATTGAGCAAAACATTTACAGAAAAGAAAAATCATTATTTTCACATGGAAAACAAACTTTGTCAAAAAATATTTAACCTTAACCCCTTGGGTCTTTTGTGTCCTTTAGCAGTAGAGTATTCTTGTGTACTTTGAGGCACAAACTGATACTTACTCATAAAAGTCATTCTCCTTTAAATTTACTGTAAGAAATCATTAGTGTAAGTCCAATACCGTGGACGAACCAATTGTAACAAAGTTCATGAGGGACAAAAAACTATCAAGGGATTTACATTATACATATTGCTTGTTTATATACTGGGGATGGTTCATTCCCTGTATTGACTTTATCTGAGTACGAGCCATCTATTTATTGGTCAATTTCAAAATTTGAAAGCACCAATCAATGCAACTTTTGCTGCACAACAGCAAGAACCAAAAAAGGTCAAATTTCAAAAAAAGGGTATTTTGTTTTTTGATGGACAAGTATCCAAATTTTTTATCTTTAAATCGTGTCAAAATGTCGTATATCTAAGAGCAATATTAATATACCTACCTACATATTAAATGGCAATTTGTTATTTCTCAAGACTGTCTAACCTTAGATAATCCAATTCGTCACTTGCAAGATGACATACGAGGGTGGTCTGATAAGTACTTAGCCTACAAAAGAAAAACGAAAATTTTGGAATTTTTATTTTTTTATTTCTCAACGTAATCTCTTTTTAGCTCGATACACTTGACCGAGCGATGCTCCAATTTCTTTAACGTTTAACTTCTCTAAAGTTTTCTCGAGGTCTGCAAAGTACTCTAAAAGTAGGTCTGCACATGGGCGTGGTTCATTAAAAACCGATGTGCGATCACATTGAAACTCAAACCAATTTTTGACGGTCGTCATCGAAGGGGAAGAGTCACCGTACACAGCATCCAAGCGATCTTTGATTTTGCTGTGCGATTTTCCTTCCAAAAAACAAGAATCGAATCACCGACCGATATTGCTCTTTTTCCATTTTTCTAAAATCCGCGGACACGCCTGCTTCCACACTCTGTCAAAACAAAACTACGAGTCCGATTTGGCTGAAATTTCGGCAGAGCCGTCTACGAGAATGAACTACACGACAGTAAATTTCTCTTGCGATAGTGACGCCATTGGGCGGTGAGGCTAAGTACTTATCGGACGGCCCTCGTACAACGTATTACAGCAAGGTTCATAGAAAATGCGTTTAACGAGGTTAACTCATCGAAGGGGGTAGAGCGGTGATTGGCTAAAAATTCGTGACATAGCTTGAAGTCCATGTTCCACTAGGAGACTTGAATTAACTGCAATACAAGTAGTAATGTTTTACTTCAAGCTATGTTCGAAAACGGCCCGACGAGTTATTTTTGTTAAACCCATTTTCTACAAACCTTGGTATGTCTTTTGTATGTTTTAATAAAAAAAATGGTATATTTTAATAACCATGTCCTTTTGTAACACTATTTCATTTTGGGATATGTTCGAAAACAGTAAATCTCTTTGAAAATTTATCTCGACCGGGAATATTTATAAATAAATTATGAGTCCAACGGATCTTTTAAAGTAAGTTCACGACAAAATCTCAAAAGAACCCCAGGGGTTAAAAACCTGATTTTCAAAATGTTGTTTCTAATAGAACAACACCTACAATCATGGTAATATTAAGCCCGAGGCAAAAGTGTCAATAAACAATACATAGTCTATTTACTACCACAATAATGCCAAATTAATATGTACTATTAAATACGTATTTATAAAGGTTTTCTGTTAGTATAAATAACAACTTTCAATAAATAGTTTCTAGTTGTTCTACTTCAGTCTAATATTCAAATCTGTATCTATCATTCTCTATCTAAAATTGCCTACTCCGCTTATAACAATGCATTTCTTCTTAGTCTCAACACTACCAATAAATGTATTTTAAATTTTACATTATTTTTTTTTTTTTTACAGTGAATACCGCACAAGAATCTCAACTGCTCCCGTCTGGAGCCAGTGAGACTATGGCATCCCCAATTGGGGTATGTTGTGAGGCTGAAGGTAGTGGGGAGGGGAAGGAGGTGGGGAAGAGGAAGGTTGGGAAGTACCTGGCTATTCAGATCTGGTCACTAAACACGGCTAAAGCCATTTTCAAGCAACGTTTCAATTCTGAATGGTGGTCTTACACCAGGGCGATACTAATAGTATCTTCCACTCTGAAACATGCCGCAAATATACTATATATTATTTTAAATGAATTAATTGTGAAATAACACAAATTAATCAAATAAAATTTATTTGTGCATGCCGGGTTCGAACCCGCGACCTCCGGAATGTGAGTCAAGAGTCTTAGCCACTGGACTACGGAGGTCGTCGATAACTGATAAAAAACATTAATGTAAGATAAATGGTTGTTCATCAGTTTTGTAAAATTTAAAACACTTTTATCGGTAAGGGGGTATATAATTTGATAATTTAATTAAAAACACCGTAAAATATAAAGCTCTCTTCAACATTACACATTGAAATCATGGTTAAAAAATGCAATAAAGTAACATTAAAAATAATTACTAGAAATAAAGAAAGGAGTGTAAGAAGAATTCAGTGAAACCCTCTTAAGAGGGCATTACCAGAGAAAGCCGGAAATACGTCATTTTCAAAAAAGTTTTTAGACGTATTGACTCTTTTCCACAAAAAATTATAAATGGATTTCGAAAGATTGTTCTTTTATCTAGCATAGTTATGTAATAAATTTTTAGAATTTTTTTTAATTTTTAGTATAATAAGGTTATTCCATAGGTCGTTGGCAGATTTGTTAAATTTTCAAAAAAGTTTTTGTATTATACCACACCCATTTCAAATAATGTAATCATGCAGTAAAATAAATCAATACATTATCTAGCAAAGTTATGTATTAGAATTTTAATTTTAGTTTCAATAAAATCATTAAAAAAATATGTACGTACATGTGTTTCTTGACGAAAATTGGTCCATTTGTGTATTTATTTGCGCACTTACAAACTAATATATTTCAGAATTTTTTAACATTCTTATTAAATTTAGACATTATTGAAAAATGATAAATACTTATTATCAAAAAATAACTACAAAAAGTACACTATTTTAATAGTTTTATCATCACGCCTTTCAGCATTTTTGGATGAAGGTATAAATTAAAGCTAATTTGGATTGAAATAAATTCGATATTGAGTTATAATTTTAAAAAGCTGGTACGAAGAATAATCAATCTTTCTCATTGTAACCGCCCTGCACGATCGGAAGAACAACTTTCGACGAAATGTGGATTTTCGTCCGCTGGCTGGTTAAACGCTCTTAAGAAGTTTTCATGCTTAAGAAGTTTGTTTTTTCGGTCTCTTGAAGACTGAATGGACCAATTTATCCCACATATAAGGTTTCCTGCTTGAGAAGTTTTTTTTTCGGTCCCTTGGAAAACTTCTTAAGATAGTTTCATTGTATACAGGGTGTTAAGAGACGCACTTGGCTTACTTTAACCAGTGATTCCTGACATTATTTGGAGTAAAAAATGTAAATGAAATTTCGGTCTCCGATGACTTTTTTTTTTCAAAATTAACCCCTCAGAAAATCGCCAATATGAACTTTTAATGTCTTTAACGAAATGACATTTTACGAAAACTTTGTATTATTACTGCTCCACAAATAAAGCTCTTTAAATTAAACATTTCTGAACGTAGCCAAATAGTAAAAACTGTTTTAGACAGGTTACAAAATAAGCTTTCGAATTATTATATTACAAATAAATATTAATATTTGTAAATATTAAAATTTAGAATGCAAACATTAAAAAAATGAGAAAATGACTCACGTGATGTTTTTATGTGAAAACGGTACTAAAATCACAGATTATGTAAACAACAATACTTATTCTATTGTATAAATGTGTAATAAACACTTTTGTCACCTCACTTTTTTATCATTTCATATAAAAATATTTAATAAAAGTTAACAACGTCGGGCGCCCGTAGGAAATTTTGCGGGATAAATTATGTGTCAGACTGCACGTCTGACAGAATGTTCTTTTTATGTATTTCTGTGAGAGAGGTTTTTCGGGTGGTACACCTGTTTCCGGCAATGCAAGAGCGAGACAGGTGATCCCACTATAAAGGGAGATGCGGGCATCTCCTCGCCCTCTTTTCCTACCGCCAGCACATAAATAAATGTCCATATTGCCAATAGCGCGCATCATTGCAAATAACCTAGCCTACACTCGAGTCTGTATATAACAGTGGCGCAGCCTACGGAATACGATAAGACTGCACATAACAGTGGCAGCTCGCGAAATCGTAAAAAGAATCAACGCGCAAAATTTGGCACAAAAAATTAGCGGTTGTAACATATTATTTTTCGGGTCGGTAAAAAAGGCCGGACCGGAATTCAAGCAACACTTCACTGCAAGGAGTGAAGTGAACAGCGAAGAAGAAGACACTGGAGCCAGCCAGCTTTTCGAAAGGGGGAAGCACAGACGTATTAATCCATCCCTCCCACTGCGGTGCAAGGCGATGTTCCAAGAGATCCTGCTGGAGAAATCAAAAGGTTTTTTGTATTTCTTGGGCATTTCTAGACATTTTGTTTTTTGAAGAATTTTATTAAATGTACATTTGTTACTTAAATTTAATTTTTCCGCGACCGGTTTCGATACAACCGTATCATTCACGAGCAGAATTAAAACTGCTTTAATTCTGCTCGTGAATGATACGGTTGTATCGAAACCGGTCGCGGAAAAATTAAATTTAAGTAACAAATGTACATTTAATAAAACTCTTCAAAAAACAAAATCAAAAGGTTTTCCTCAACAAGTCTTACATACATACAACACCAAGACCCGTACAAACCTCACCATATGAACCCGGGCACCCCTGCTAAGTCACCAAACATAGCTAACCACTTGGGGTATGGCAGAGGTGTTAGTTATCCAATAAATGATTCCCGGGGTGGCGGTAACCATACCCGCCTCCCAAATTGTAATAGCAAGAAACTTCCCCACCCCCCTCTTCCCCATCTCCTTCCCCTACGCCTAACAACATACCCCTGCCAACGTCTCACTGGCTCCAGACGGGAGCAATTCGGGTTCTTGTGCAGTATTCACATAAAAAAGGTGCTTTCTCTTCCATCATGAAAATAATATTTACCTATATAATCTATCATTTTAAACCATTATGATGTCACAATACAATTGACGAAAATGAAAACTGAAAAATAAAATTTCACAAAATATTATGTAAGTACTTTTCTAATAAATAACTTAATCTATGGTGCCTATCATTCATCATTTCATTTGAAAAAAATATGACATGTCTCCCAAATTTACTCTAGTGCTACAAGCTACAAGGAATTCCAAAAATTCCCTAATTGTTATCTGTGTCTTATGTTTGAAAAACCTATATTATTTTCTTATTATTGTTTTTTTTTTAAGATCACCATTTAGAATTGAAGATTTGATTGTGTTTGGTGACCAGATACTTTCTCAGGTTCCTCTCCCCCGTTTCCTTCCCCTTCCCACTACCTTCAGCCTAACAATATACCCCAAATGGGGAAGCCATTGTCTAGTTAACTCCAGGCGGTTTGTAGCAGTTGGGACTGTTGTGCGGTACTCACATTATTATTTTTTTAAGTTGCAAGTATGGAACACAACTATTTTTTATGTAATGATTAGTAAGACTCCAGTTACTAATATCTACAGCTCATATGTTGAACTAATATCTACGAACTTCAGAGTGTTGACTAATATCTACAGAGCGTAGGTTGAACTAATATCTACAGAGCGTAGGTTGGACTAATCAGCTAAGTGTGTCCAATAGTCCGATATCGGGGATTTTTACATACATACATAAATTAAATTTTTTAAACTGCATATGCAATATTACGTTATTCCAATATGCTATAAGTACATAATTGCAAATCCAACCTCTGCCAGTACTGTAGATATTCGTCAACACTTTTGTTCTCATAGATATTAGTCAACAGTTTGAGCTGTAGATATTCGTCAACACTTTGATTCTCATAGATATTAGTCAACACTTTGATTCTCATAGATATTAGTTCGATTTTTTCAGTTTTTGGAATTCCTGTAGATATTAGTAGACGCCTCCATTAGTAATTATGACATATTCATTTTAATATGTCTACTATATATAGTACAACCAATATGGGAACGTACCCATACTACGTGACCTGTTCAGAGGGGGGGGGGGGGTGAAAATACCACGCTTGGTACAAATGAGCGGCGGGTTGATTAGGTTTTTGGTCACCGGAGGGGGGGGGGGGGTTAGAAATTGCTAAAAATTGGTCACGTAGTATGGGTACGTTCCCTATATTACAACCGGGTTCTATGACAACTCAGAATCATGCAATTTCATTAGTTCAACACCCCTTTGAAAAATTATTAAAAGTTATGAAAAAAAATTGAAAAATAGCCCCCGAACCTGACTTAACGTATTTAACCAATTTTTTTCATCACTTTTAATGACTTTTCAAAGGGGAGGTGTTGAAGTTCCAATTACAACCAATAGAAGATATTAGAGATCTGCCAGAGTGGAATAATGTTATTTTTATGTGAATATCGCATAAGAGTCCCAAATGCTCCTGGATCTGTGTGACTATGGCATCTCCGATTGGGGTATATTGTGCGGCTGAAGGAAGTGGGGACGGGAAGGAGATAGGAAAGAGGGAGGTGGGGAAGTGTCTGACTATTCGGATCTGATCACCAAACATGGCTAAAGCCATTTCCAGCAACCTTTTAGTTCTGAATGGTGGTCTTACACCAAGGCAATACTAAGGGTATCTTCCACTCTGGAACGTGCCGTAAATTTACTATATATTATTTTTAATGAAGAATTGTAAAGAAATGCAAATCAATCAAATAAAATTTACTTGCGCACACCGAAATTCGAACACGCGACCTTCGGATTGCTAGTCTAGAGGTTTACCCCTCGACCACGGAGGCCGTTGAATTACACACAATCGAAGATTAAATAAGTAATGAAGAGCTAAGAAAGAAATGCTGGAAACACTAATAATTATAGGAATGTTCAATTCTGAAAAAAATCAAACCATACATATAGAAGTAGTGTGTGTAGGTACCTACTTAAAGAAAATATATAATAGTAGGTACAAAAATATACATACTATAATAGTAGGTACCTTTATCTGTGCATATATTTTTCTTTAAGTAGGTACCTACCTACTATACAATTTTATGCATCTCGAAGGAACTTGAACTTACGTCATCCGTATTCAAAGCAAAAACCATTTGTAAATAATTTATAATAATCATGTTTTTTTTTTTAAATATGTGTATCTGCCAATATAGTAGCAAATGACACACATTACGTGCTCAAATGGAAATATCACTGTTTTAGCAGTAATGATGATTGTAGGTACCTACTTACTTAGGCATTATATTGAATAAAAACAGTTATTAAATAAAAAAAATAGCAGAAAATCACAAGACTTACAATATTATTGTTGTTATAGTAGTGTACACCGTGTCCAATTATTCTTATCTTGTTCAGATAACCCCACTTTCCCACTTATTATTGCATTGCCATTTTTTCATTTAATCTTGAGTTTCAAAGTACCAACGGAAATAAATCGGAAGAATAAATATGTATTTTTTTACTTACAAATTCTTTTTCACACTGAACGGATTTCTCGATACAAGCAAATTGTCATTTTCGACAGCTGATATCTATTTTGAAGTTCATCCTTCTTAAATTTAATTGATTATTTTCAGAATCATTAATCTATTGGAAAAATTCCATCTGCTTTTGCATTACAGATATGCGTTATTATTTATTGCCAGCTGTTAAACCCTAGCTTAAATATATCGCAATATCTGCATTGAACTGGTTAACTATAATTATATGCTAGATATAAAATGTAAAAAATACCAAATAAAAAATGATAACAAACTTTTGATAGGTAGGTACTTACAGAAAAGAGGCCTGTGTTATTTCTAGAATTATCATTATTTTTTTACTTAAGTACTTATTTATTCTCGTAATGATTTTGTTATCTAATAATTCAACGACAACTGATAACTCTCATTAACAAGTTTATTTGTGTTCATTCCAGTTGAAGCGACTGACCTGGCACCATCTCCTGAAGATACTTAACCTGTCAGGATGTTCCAACCGGCCCGACACTCCGTAAAAACCCTCGGGAGGACAATATGTCTCCGACAGCTGTCCCAGCAGTGCCGCAACAATGGTGCTGCAGTGCTGACATTAGTTAATAAGAATAAATGCAGTGCCGTGCCAAGAAGACACTTTCATCATCCGACAGAACCCAACGTAGTCTGCTCCAACTATGGAGACATCACCGTTCCTGATTGCACGATTGCGGACTATGTGTGGAACGGGTTGGACAAGTGGGCAGACAAAACAGCTGTGGTGAGTTTCCTACGAATGTTTATATATTTTGTACCACATATTATTTATTTTATTATTATATCGTGTAAGATAAGATTCTGATAATAATAATGCGAGCAAGGTCGCCCGCTCATGGGTTCAATGTTATTTGTTAAGAAAATAGATAAAACCAGTATTTCTCACATTATTTTTTAAAAAATCACCTAAATACGAGAATTTCGTTGTTGAAATGTGCCATATCATCAAATCTTGTATACTTTAAATATCTACAAAATGTATGTATGTATATACCAATGTTATTCTTCTTGAGAAAGCTTCTTGTGTCCAGCTTTTGACATAAGCTTCCCTCAAACGACTCCAATTTTGTTGAATCTTGGTGGTTCTCACCTTCCAAAGCCGGCAGTAGCTGAGTCAAATCCCACCCAGGCGTTGTGAGCTCAATTCCTCGGCTGGCTAAGACCTCTATCACAACACAAGCAACATTTTTTGCTTACTGTGGTGGTATTAAGAGATTTTTAAATTATTAACTGTAGAAATTAAAATTATTCTTTGTAGAAAAAAAAATTAATTAAAGTTCATCTCATCTACGAACAAACTATGTTTTTTTGCATCTGTACTCAAACACATATTCTTGCAAATATTTTATAATATGGTGCATAATATTGTTTAGCAAACATTGTTTGTTTCTTATTGTGTATAATATGCATTTACATAATGTAAATTATAATTATGTATAAGATGTTAGTGGTTCATCGTCAATATGTGTTTGATGCTTTATGTGCATAGCACGTATATATGTATTACTATAATATGTACCTATTTAAAGCTTTTTAACAGTTATAGCAAACCCTTAAATACAACATTCTGGAATAAATTATAAAAAAATCTACACACTACATAACTATGTACATTTATGCCAAAGATATCAAGTGGGATGATTTCTGTGGTCATACATACATATTTACAATAAATTAATGATGTCCTTATGTATGTATACATATAATAATTTGGGGAGTGTTGGCCAAGGGGAGATAAAATGGGAGTGTACTAAGCCTATCATACATACCTTTATGTAGTATGTATACGTAACACCTAGACAATGGATAAGCTCAGATTAATTCATCTCGCTGTGGCGAGATTATGTCTAGTGCCCTGACAGTATTATTGTTTGATATATTTCCGTTTATCTTGTAAATATTCATTTTAGGAATACCTACCTAAGCTGATAACGTCGCTAAATAATATAGCCGGTGTGCCAGATGTGGATAAATCATTGGTGATAAATCGGATGACATTTATAATGGAAATTTTATTTTTGATAACTTCAGAATCTCCTCATGGACTTTAAAACCTGAGTCAATTCTAAGTATATCATTTATCTTGATTGCAATTTTATTACAAATCATTGTGTACAGACCTTTCTAGAGTGAATTTCATATTTTATTTTTGTTCAGAGTCACACGGATAATCTTTAAATCTACTCAATTTAATTTTAGAGAAGTGCAGTGACCAATCAACGAAGAATGTGATTTATTTTCTTCTTCTTTAGCCTTACTTTAGACCTCCTTGTTGTTTTTCAAATATTTTCTGTTTCCGACCAGGTCAGATCTTTTAGCCATTCTTTTTAAATGGTTGCTCTGTTTCTGCTACTATCTTTTGGTGACCTTTCTGTTGGTTTCCAGTTAAGCAAGGTTTTGCACCAATTATCTCTTTTCCTTGCAGCCTTCTTCTCACAATTCTTTCTTTCTTTCGCAATATCTGTAGGGAGGGAATGATCCCTAAACCATACACATACATATTTGTATATCACGGTCCAATGGTCCAGTACATTTACATGTACCTTCCATCCATTTATTGATTATGCTTTTAGTTAAAGTTCAAGGTTCTGTGACATACTAGGTTATTACTGGGAGGATGTACAGCATTTTTGTTTTTGTGTCCATTTCATTGCCTTATTACTTCAGCCATACAATTGATATTTAATTTGATTCGCCGAAATCATTACAATAATTGGACAGCATTGTTGTTCACTTCAACTGGGTTATCTTTAAAATCGTAATTTTAATCACCGCATTATACTGCAAAAAATATGCGTGAATCATTTATTCATTTTTGATAAAGTGGGTGATACAATGCAAAATTGTATTTTTGATAAGTTTAGAATCTCCCTATGGACTTTAGCATCATGATTGTGCTAAAATTTCAATTCATTTTATGAGTTAGGTACCCACTGGGTACTTTCAGATTAAAATTTAATCATGTATTATTGATCAAAGTTCTGCAAAAGATCTTAGAATCAAAAGGTGAATTATTTCCTGAGAAACACAGTTCAACGTATTTTTATAACGTCATATTATTATAATATTGGATTCATATTAATGCAATATTGGATTGAATCACCGATTCAATATTTTATTTGTAATTCTTTCTAGAAAGATTTGAGTTTGTTTATGGACAAAACTATTTATTCATATTCATATAGCGAATGTAGGTACAGGTGTAAACAATTAATTCATCTTAATATTTTAAAACATAACTTGTAGAAATTGTTTTACCCTAAAATAATTAAACTCGTGCCATCTATGAAAGAGTAGGTTATGAATTCTTTTAATTATCATCTTAATTAATATTACTCCTTACCCATGTTATTACAAACTACAGACGTACAGATCTCAAAAGTGGCAAGCAAAAGGTACGGTAATTATTGTACTTTCGATTTAGTAGTTTTGGTACTAAACTGTCTCGCATTGGGCAAGCTTGTGTGTTATTTCTAACCAAATTGCGTAAATGAGTGCCGAAATGCCCTCGCATTGGGCAAGCTTGTGTGTTATTTCTAACCAAATTGCGTAAATGAGTGCCGAAATGCCCTCATGTATAATGAGAAAATGTTTCCATTACACAGTAAATACCAGAAAAAGCCAAGGAATTACTTAGTGTGATAAATATTCCAATTGTTTCCTGAAGATTTTAAGCGCCATTGAAATGTAAAATTTTCTAAAATTTCTTAATTATAACATTATTTAAATGAACAGGTTTGTGGCATCACGGGAAAGGGCTACTCGTACGCACAGGCACACAAAATGTCTACAGCATTTGCAGCCTGTTTGAGAAATAAACTGAAGTTAAAAGATGGGGACTGCATTGCCATCATGCTGCCAAACTCTCCGGAATTTCCCCTTGCAACACTGGGATCTATTCAAGCTGGACTTATTGTTACAACTGTCAATCCAATCTACACAGCAGGTACAATAACATTCCTTCTCATCTTGATGATGCTAGTAGAAACAAAAAAACTGCACAATGCTGAAATCCTAATGGGTTAGCGGTCCACTGATCCAAAGCATTGGATTCCCACCACAGGCATAGCGAGTTCAATCCCTTGCTAAATCCTCCATCATTGTACAAGCAGCACTGGTAAATTTTCCTTACTCTGCTTACTGCTAAAATTCCCCCAAATTTTTCAAGTAACAACTAGTTTTAACTTAATTAGTTCAAGAAATTACTATTTACTTGAGGGGAAATTTATGTACTTATTTTCATGTACACGGCACAAAATGTGCCATTGACAAAATTACACTATCTGCTATACAAGTAACATATTACACTAACTGCAAAGAGTAAAGACTAAGTGTATTTTTATAATGTCATATTGGTTTCCTTTAGAGAATCTACCGGAGTCATTACTCAAATCTGAATAGCATAACCAATGGAGTGTTTTCGCAATATATAGTCAATTGCAATGTTCTCGAAATATTTGTTTTTTTTTTAAAGAAAACAAATATTTAATTTTCATCATTATCATGTCCAAAGTGGAATTGACTTGCTAAAGTATTGTGTCATTCATGAGCAAACTTAAAACTGTGTCGAAACCAGTCGAAACGTGTCGAAACCAGTCGCAAAAAATTTAAAATTAAAATAACAAATGTACATGAAAATTAAAACTCTTCATAACAAAAATGTCTAAAAATTGTTACATAGTTAATGCCCAAGAAATACAAAAAATCTGAATAGTAATAATTGTCGCATTAAGTTATAATTTGGTTAGGTGAGGTTACTTGTTATATTTCCAAAACTAATTATTGTGTCATTTTTCATTGCAGAAGAGATTGAGCGCCAATTAGAAAATTCAAACACAAAAGTAGTTATAACTACCGCCAAGTGTTATAAAGATGTCAGCATAGCCATCAAGAATCTCGGGAAGAACTTGCCTGTGATCATTGCCGAATGTGATCTGAAGTTGCCACACCCAGAGGGCACAATCAAGTTTGCCGAGTTCGCAGAGAACTTTGGAGAGAACACGGATTGCCTCAAGGAAGTGCGACGGCACGGAGATGACACAGTATTTCTGCCTTACTCCAGCGGAACCACTGGCCTGCCTAAAGGCGTAGAATTAACCAATAAGAATATTGTGGCCAACTGTATTCAAATGAACGTGCAGAAAATCTGTATCGTTTTACCTACAACAGGTGTGTTATACTGCTATTAATGATTTTACTGCTGAATCACGTTAATCTCTGTTGTATAAAATCGACCACACAGGACGGGACAATTGGTCAATACAATAATTCAACCGTAGTTCAATCATGGAATGATGCAAAAATGGATACACAACGCTGCGAGCGAGTTCCAGATACGCAAGGAGCGACTGCCTATTGTCCTACTGTCTTGTCCGTGAGCGTTTACATATGGACAATGCTGCCGGGTGCAATAGTGGTGATAAGAAATTGTCCTGCAGAGATAGTCTGCCCGTCTACCTCTAGGACAATATGTTGGTTCACTGTCTTGTCGTCCAGACTTCTGTTCACACTAGGACAACGGAGCTGGGACACTACAGTTTTGTATTGTCCTCGTGTGAACTAGGCATAAGTACTGATGGTTAAGAAAGGTAGTAGGTACTGTTGATAAATGATACCACTGTAGGAACCAACCATATTCTCATTTCAAAATCCAACATTAGTTAATGTTATGAAAATAAATGTGTACATATTTTAAGAGGGGAAATAAATCAGTTAAGTCTGTGATTACGATAGATACCTTCATAATATATAGTTTTATCATTAATAATTAATTACTCTTAAAAAGTTCAGCACCATTTTCTATGATCTGCCAATTTTGTTAAGTTGGTAGGTAATAATTATGTAATAAGTAATAACAAATATTTCTATCTGTGATTAATCAGTTAATAGCTGATAAACTAACATTTCCTTGTCTTAGACAAAACCATTTCATGAACACATAATACGAACTTGGCGTAGATAATGAACTAATAAATGATTTGTTTGTATTATTTCCAGAAACTCACCAAGATGTCACCATCTGCGTTCTGCCTTTCTTCCACATATATGGATTAGTAGTAACTATGTTAAGTAGACTGGCATTCGGCATGAAACTAGTCACAATTCCTAAATTTTTACCAGAAACTTTCTTAAGTGCCCAGGAAAGATACAAAGCTAGTTTACTCTTCTTAGTTCCTCCTATTGGTAAGTTTAACTAAGAGGTTTTTAAAATGATAAAACATCTAAATACATAAGACTATAATTTTTTTGATTAAACATACTTACAGAAAAAAATCTTTACTGGCTTTGAGCTCTTCATTCAATCAGGGCTCTATTAAAAACCTCAAAGGCGCTGTATTAGGTGTTAAGTATCACCGGACCCATGGCTCCTTAGCGGCTAGTCGGCGCCCGGACTGCTCCAATTGTGCCTGAACAGAACCGGATCTGCATTCAACCTCTACTATCGAAATTTGTCCAATGATTCTATTGTTTCCCTGACATCCTAGCATGGTCGAGTGATAAAACTCTATTTCAATACGATATTGAATAAATCTGCCATCTACGGTTTTTAGGCGGCGTTAGACATGTGTGAGCACAGTCAGCAATTGATGTTAAATATTCCGACAGCCGGTAGACAAGATCCCTCTAATTAAGTGCGGCATCTTGATTGTCACTGAATTTTGATTAATTGTCAATTAACACAACTTTTTTAAATAATATCATTCGTTATGCAAAATTACTGCCTTATTAATGAATGGAGGCAGACTAACGAAGCTCATAGAATTGAAAGACGACATATATGTAATCAATTGAATCCGTTAGAGCTTGGAGAAACGAAACTCAGAGAGTTGTTGCTAAAGATCACATTGACCGAATAAGTCCCTTTTTAATGTCAATAAGTGCATACAGACTGCTAATATATTTTAAAGTGGCTGTATTTCAATTCCAGATTATCAGTTTGACGTTTAAGAATGTCAGCATGATATCTGAAAAAAAATCACAATACATATTATCCCTGCCAATGTCCTCTTTTCAGGGTCAAAAGTAATTGGTCCCGTTATGTGTGTACAGTGTAAAATGTCATGACATATCTTTTCTGTTTACAGTTCTCTTCATGGGATCATATTCTGAAGTTAGTTCTGTCCACCTGGACCCCATCAGAACTGTGATGTCAGGAGCCGCCCCCCTGGCCTCCACCGATGTGGACCGATTCCTAGCTAAAACTAAAGTAAGTTCTAACTTCTAATTCGCGCTGCATTCTGCACTTTCCAACTACAGTACTCTCTCACTAATCCAGCACCCCAAAAACTGGGCAAGCATCCTATTAGTAAAACAAAGGATTATAGTGCATACACACATTAAGTCCGTCAATCTTGGCTTTTCAGGAAAGTCAAACTTATAATACCGCTCCTTGCGTCAAGGGTTAAAAATATTAGTTGTGAGATAATCGAGCGGCCCGGCAGATTACTGAGAGAGTACTGCATTATAAAAGGTATTGTGTTCATTCTTCCACGTGTTTTTTTTTTTTTTACACGAGCTCCACACAGGAGGCCCTGGGGAAAATAATTTCCCTCAGGGCCTATGTCATCTTTGAGGATGCTGTGTGGATGATTTTTTGAGGAAAGGAAGGAAATGAGAGTTCTGGGAAGGAAAAGGGTTTAAGGGGTGGGTAGGAATCTGGGGTTCAGTGTGTCCTGGTCATCCGCCTCCAAGACCTGGACAAACCTCACCCCATGAACCCGTTTTGTTCTTTATCAAACAGAATACAGCAGCATCTTATTTGTAAATGATAAAATGAAATTCATTGTTACGATAAGCGACTCTACTGCTGATAAAATCATTATTTGATGATTTGATTTGAACCGCTTTTGTCAAATAAATAATTGATTGGAAATGTAGTGATTCAATGACTGATAACGTCAAAAATGACCCACTTTGTGGGGAAGAGATAACAATATAATATCACCATGCTTTGTAACATTTTTAACAAGAGTTTTCTTTAATAGCAATCGCTTTGTTACATTATGATACAAGTTGACTAGCAAACTAGTCCCAGCGAGAGCTCGTAAGGATGTCATCGATGTGCGTCCTCTTCCTTCTCACCTCTTTTGAAAACGAAAAGGACAAAATACTAGAATGATGATGTAACGTACGACTAGTATACATGATGCTTGACTTATTTGAGCAAAAAAGTTAATGTGAACATTTTGCCAATTCTCAACCCGCGGCATCGGTACATACAGCCTGCGAAGAAAGTGTAAACATTTAATAAAATGGAAATAAACAAATTTTATTATGGCGTCACCGATTTTAAAAGTATTGAATTGCTGTAAGTCTAAACTTAAACTTTGGGGCGCACAGTTTGCACCCACGCTGTGCAAGCAGGTTCCCTATGGAGCATCAGACCATCCTGTATCCCAACAAATTGTAGTAGGAAGATTTAAATGGGAGGTTATGATTGACCCACGAATCTGATATTGAACTGGAAAAATGGCTTGTTTGTAACTTGTAGTGTTCAAACAACAGATCTCCAACTCGCCTTGGAAGAAGATTTCTTATTTGGAAAGCAATAAACTTCTTTTGTATTAATCTGGGTTTATTTGATACTTCGCGTGAACAAGGGGTGACCACGATAGTCGAACTATCTGGAAACTGGCTAAATGGAATCTGATGCGAATGAACTCCTGAAGACTGCGCCTGGGCCCTTGATCCCTCTGGTGCCCAAACTCCGAACTAAACTACCTGCCATCTAGCGGACTTTTGGGACGGCTCTTAGCACGGCCCTCTATGTGACAAACTCGGAAGTTTTTAGATAAACTACATAACTCTTTTTTTATATTAGAGAAAAATTGTTAAACATGCTTGCTATGCCTTTACATAGTGCAGAATGCAAATACTCTATAAAGAGCGTTGTACAGTTCTGAGTCAAAGAGCAACATTATTACTTTGACTGTCGAAAACGCAATAACTTATGTAATATTTTGACTTTCCAGACGAAGGTGGCCTTCATGCAGGGCTATGGCTTGACGGAAACGTCCCCTGCGGCCCTGATGCAGGAGCGGGGGAACCCCAACTATGCCTCCGTGGGCCACCCCACTCCCAGCACCGACGCCAAGATCGTCAGCCTGGAAAACGAGAACAAGGTTCTTGGCCCCAATGAGGTGAGTCAAAATTCTTATCTAATGAAAATCATGGGTTCGCCTTTATAGTCTGTCAAATAAGTGTAGAAAATATAAAAACTGGAATTACTAAATTTGTAGACTGGCAACACCAATTTAACTGTCAAATATTTTTTTGAAGTGCAATGACCCTGAATGTATAGAACACAGTAAACCACATTTTAAAAAACATTTTTTCTTCATGACATAAATTTGATTAAAAGGTGATTTATAAAGCGATTTGCTTTAATTTAATTTAACATAAATTTGAATTTAAAAATGGATAGAAAGGAAGAATCACTAATGGTGAGTTTAGTTACACTACTTTTAGATCTGAATGAGTTAAATATATTCAGATCTAAAATTAGAGACATGATCTAAAGCCCAAGCAACGCTAGGTACTTTATCTAATATTAAATAAATGTGAGGAATTTCTAAACTGTGCTTTATATTTTATTACATTATAGTTATTTTATATTTTATAGTTATTTTATATTTTATTACATTATAGTTATTTTACTTCATTATGTTAACACAAAACTGCAAAGGTGTACTAAAAATATACCTATATGCAATTCAAATTTTGAGATCGGCGGGTATCTATACTGCAATGAAAAAATATTTTTTCCACTTTTATGCCTTTTTAATTTTTTAGAAAAATGTAGGTTACACAGCTTTACTTTAACACCATGAGTTATGTGTTTAGTATTGCCATTTGATCAACAGGGGCGCCCTCATATATTTTCTACTCTTATTTGACAAACTGTACTGTTAGCGACGTTCCTTCACGACGGATCGGTACTTGCACAAACTTTCATCATTGCTCTTGAGAGAAGAGAAATGAGACTAAGATTTTAGCCGAATTATTGAAGTTTGAAATTACCTCGAAAAAAAGTCAATATTTGGGCGCGATTGCCTCCCCACACCCGGCATCAATTTTATAGAGATTTTCACATCAAAAATATGTTGTAACTCAGACGCAGTCCGTAATTTCGTGGGAAGAAATTTTTTCAATAGTTTTTATCCCAATAAATAAACATAAACCCCTTACTAATAAACGTGTTTTAAATTTGACACAATCACTGATAAACAAAACATTCTACATGTATAAAACTAAAAACACATTTATTTGTAAAACCGGTAACGTTATTTCGTGTATAAAAATCTAACTTATGTTTGGCAAACTTCCGAGAATCAAAGAAACGTGACTGGCTATTTATTTATGAGCTGTTATCAGTCCATTTTTAGATGTAAGCCTCTTAAGTCTGTCCAAATCCATATCTACTATATGACTGTCTACAATCCGGAAACTCTAAAATGTGCCATTCTTGCAACCAGCATTGATGATTCAGAGGTGTTTGCTGGAATTGGGTGATAATATGTGTAGGAAAAATATGGTATGCAAGAAAAAGGGATAATCAATTACTTACCACTGTATCTCTGTGAAGGGGCACACGTCACAACCATAATATAGTTATCATATAGTGAATAGGACACAACCACAATATAATTATCATATGGTCACTATACATGTATAGTTCCACCGCGATATCTCAAGGTAATTATTGCCACAAAAAAACAAATGATTACAAAACAATTTTATGTACTTCGGAGATGGTCATATTCCTTCTTTTTACTTAAAAATGAGATTGTGTACACTAAAAACTTACTCCCAAGGTAGTTCCAAATCTTTTTCTGTTTTCAAAACAAATGCACTCAAATTTTTCACTATTTTTCTTGCCATTGTTCCAAATTTCAAATACTTTTCCAGCAAGATGATGGCGGTAGGAACTGGATAAATTACATCCCAGTAGGAACTAAGCATATTCTCATTTCTATATCAAACA
Source organism: Limnephilus marmoratus (assembly GCA_917880885.1). NCBI lineage: Eukaryota > Metazoa > Arthropoda > Insecta > Trichoptera > Limnephilidae > Limnephilus > Limnephilus marmoratus. Next base: position 48,097,636 of record OU862917.1, read on the forward strand.
ACCATATTATATAAGAACATGATTTTTTTTAAAGTGAAAACATCTTTATCACCGTTGTGATTTGAAATTCGATGAAATGAAAAATAGCAACACTAAAAAGAGACAAACACATCGCTTGCTGAAGATTGGTTTGTACTCTTGTATTTTTGGTTTTTTTAAGCTGTAAATGCAGTACGTGTTAGTTAGTTCAAAATTCAACCAAATATGTTGTTCTTTTACTTGCAGATAGATTAACCCTTGTATGTTTAAAATACCCTTCATGTTTTTTAAATATTTATTAGTTTGAAATAATGGAAACAAAAATATAGTTTTTGTAAACTTCAAAACTATTATTTCTCAATCCAAATTTTTGTGGACATAGTACAAACCAATCCTGAGCAAGCGACATGCCTATCGGATTTATCCTGCAAGAGAATGCGATAGAATAATCCGTCTCCTGTTTGTGCAGCGCTTCGTGGCCTCCCCACTCTTGTTTATTTTAGTTTTCTGAAGGTTTCGCTTCTACCGCATGTGAACCGCACAGTGATTTTTTCCATGAAATGATTGCTAAGAGCTTCCTCTAATGTAGATATTTCCATTTGTAGGTTGGAGAGCTATGGCTTCGAGGCCCGCAGATAATGAAGGGCTACTATAACAACCAAGCGGCCAATGACGACATCTTCAGACCAGACGGTTGGATGAGAACAGGGGACATCGCTCACTATGATGAGAACCATGCCTTCTACATCACGGATCGCCTGAAGGAACTGATCAAGGTATAGTGATCTATCTATCGTTTTTTAATATTGAAGAGACAAAAAATGATGAATGCGGTAAAATAATGGATGCGGGAATTTGGAAAAATTCTATATTCATACAAATGTCATATCACTGCTTGGGTGATCTACACAACTATCTGTCTACAAGTCAAGATCCCTTAACCCCTCAGGCCTCCTGCATATTTTGTCAGAAGGACAAAATATATCTGCTTTGCAATGAAATCTAAATAAATGGAAAATTTCTGAACCTATCCGAAAATTAAAAAAACAGCTTTTGAAAAGTGATACGCTTTTAATCGCCCCCAAGTAAGGCCACCATTCAGAATCGAAATGTTACTTGAAATGGCTCTGACTGTATTTGGTGACTAGATCTGAATAGCCTGGTACTTCAAAACCCCCTCCCCCTATTCTCTTTAGCCTCTCAATATACCCCGATAGGGGATGTCATAGTTCCACTGTCCGCGAAAATTTCGGACTCTTGTGCAGTGTTCACATAAAAAATAATCTTACTAATATTATAAGCAGGAAAGTTTGTATGGATGTATGTGTGTTTGTTACTCTTTCACGCAAAAACTACTGAATGGATTTTAATGAAACTTTACAATAATAAAGCTCATACATCAGAATAACATATAGGCTATAATTTATAAAGAAAGGGGACTCGGGAGGGGAACGGGGAGGCACGGGAAAGGTGATAGGAGGAGAAACAACAGGCATTTACGGCCCTGTATGTATTTCTTTGAATATGGCATTGCAACGCATGCCGGGAACCAGCTAGTGTCAAAATATAAGAAAGTTTATCATTACACAATATCCAAAAATGAACACTTACTAAATTTTACAAAATTGACCATTGAGATAAGCTTTGTTGTTACTATCAAAATTTGACAAATATTTTATATTTTATGACTACTTTCAGGTGCAATAATAATTATGAATGATAAATTATTTATCATTCATGACAATTCAATTCTCTAAGTCAACAAATTAAATGTCAGTATTTTAACACATTATATTGACTACGAACCAAGTTTGGCAGTAAAGTTTAATACATTAATAATGCTCTGTCACTCAAACGGTGTGCAATTCCAAACAAAAGATAACACAGAGAGACAAAGTCCAAACATGCAAGATAATTGATACCATTCCGTAACTCTTTCGTTCTTTTTACAATGAAAAATAAGTAAATACATAGAAATTTCAAATTACACTTTTGAAATCATACCATGTACCAAATACAATTATGATTATTTTAACTATGTCGACAGTTGAGAAAATTGATCTCGAAATGTATTTATAGGCTTCAGAAAAATGGCTGGATGCATATTATCTCTAAGATCTATGATTTTATCTTTTTTCAAACATGCCTCTATTATCTACCATTTGAAAAAAAAATGACATTTTAGAAGTTAGATGGCAGATTTGATTATAAACGCGTCAAAAGTAGTCATATCTAACCAAATATCGGCCAAATACTGAATACGTAAAAAGTCCATGTTTTTTCTACCACACGATTGATTGCATGAAAGAAAGCCAACATTTTTTTTTTCATTTTTAAAATTGTACTAATTAATACAGGTATCAATAGATTGCAGTTATTGCTACATTTGTGGTATGCACCGAAAGGCACTGCCTTTTTCGACACTAACACAAATGAGTCTTCCCTTGAATGTGCATTGCGCAACACACCAAAATTTTTTGTAGAAGACAATTAATATTTGAATTATGTGATTAGTGTTATTTTGCGTATTTAGTTCCTGCTTGACACGTTGTAGTAGGGTTTACCGGTATTTCAATGAAAGATGCTCTGAGGAACTAGAGTCATTGATCCCTTCGGCACCGGTTGGGAAACATGCCAAACGCGCGCCAAACAATGAACAGGGTTGACATTTGTCACATACGAACGGGTCGCTTCTTCGACATGTTCTTGAGTTCATCAGATTGATTGTGGAACGATTTGCCGTCCTCTGTGTTTCCTCCTTTCTACAACATGGGTCTCTTCAAGACCAATGTTCATTCCTTCCTCTCCTCAAAAAGACCCTCCACACAACATCTCAGGGAAATAATTTCCCTCAGGGCTTCCTGTGTGGGGTTAATGTAAAAAAAGGGTAGACATATTTTTGAAAGTGCAAATTGATTTCTTGCAGTAATTTTATAAATTTTAATATTTTTTTGTGAGAAAAGCAGGGCTTATGTGCCTATACGGAATGCACACCTCTATTTGTATATGGAATAATGGGTATGCGCAGTAACCTATTTGTCAGTTTTTTTTTTTTAAATGCATGCTTGGAGGAAAATACGCTCAAATCAAATGAAGATACACCACAAAATCGACTGCAAATGTGATGTACTGCAAGTTTTCGGCACTGTAAAATGTGATAAAATTAAGTTATAATTGAATTAATAAATAAATTCCTTTATTCTTTCAGGTCAAAGGGTACCAGGTAGCGCCAGCTGAACTGGAAGGAATCTTGAGGTCTCACAACGAACTCTCCGAAGCAGTGGTCATCGGGATTCCCCACCCGACCAACGGTGAGATTCCCAAAGCATTCGTAGTCAAGAAGAAGGACAAATCTCCGTCGGCCGAGGACATCAAGAAGTTTGTGGAAGAGAAAGTTGCCAGTTACAAAAGACTTGGTGATGTGCAGTTTATTGACGAGATTCCTAAAAATGCAGCAGGAAAGATTTTGAGGAGAGAAGTTAAAAGGTTATACACATAAATTATTATGAATACTTGATTGCAAAAGCAGTGAATAATTTAAGCACTAGAGATATCAAAATACATTCAAGTGATATGTACTTATGTATATATATGCAAGCAATCAAAATAGATGACTTTTATCTTTCAAATTCATAAAAGCGGGATAAAAAGTGCATACATAGTATGTATTAAACTTTAAGTATACCAAAACTAGATTTGACATGTACATATTTTAGGCCTAAATAATACGTAATCTACATTATTCAAGAAGATTCATAATGATATGAATTATTATTATTATTTGCATTTGTGTTTCTTATCACAGCTTAGCGTACTGAATAACAATGACTCTTATAAAGTAGTCATTTAATGTAGTTACGAGCAGCTCTGATTTTGCTTTTTTAAACATAAATTATTATTAAATTTAAAAATTAATTAAGAAAACAAATGTAAATGTGTAGAATAATATGAATTCTTAATATTATTAACAGATATGTAATGTTTAGATACTTTTCTGAATATATTACAGAAAGCACTCAGTGTTTAGATACCTCGATAAGATATTACATTTTTGTATTTTTATAAAAAGGACTTTTACATTCTTTACCACGTCCCTACGTTTGATATTACCACTATCAAATCTTTATACTGAAACATATTACATAACTCAGTCAACAAGACTTTACGGCTATGGATAATATGCTAAATTGTGTCAAATATTGACATAAGTAATTTAAAAAACTGGCTTTATTACTGGAATTTAAACAGAAGATAAGATAAAAATAAACAATCTAAAGAATTAATTAGGCACTTAAGGTTAAAAGTTGGGACTTGGGGCAAAGTTCAACTAAAGAAGATAGCAAAAAAATATTTACATTCCCAATGTAATTTAATCATTCCCATTCTTATACCGTTTGGTTTATGCTTCAAATAATGATATGTTATTAGTTTATCTATGGAACAGTTTTATACCTTTTGTGAAGAACATAAAAGAATCAGTTTTGTACAAACGCATATCTGAATTGACCGAATTCATTGATGTACTTTGTAAATAAAACTATGTCTAAAGTACTAAAGAAGACCGTAAACAAAATGTTTATACATACATAAGTAGAAAGGTTGTGGCATTCCATTCAATTTACCCAGAATCTTCTCTGTGTAAAATACATTTCTAGAAATAAGTAAACATTAATAAATTGTATAAATATGTAATTTTGGTCTGAGTTTGGCCTTCATCCAGAAGTGGGTCGAGTATGGCTGACAGAACCGATTATAATGTTGTCAAGTACATATACCTTCTTAGATGATAATTAACTGTTCAAAATGTTTTATGAAAGATAGATAAATTTGCCACATTATGGCAAGTGATCGCTCAAGTCATTTTGCAAACTTGCCATGATATGCCAGAAATCGCACGGGTGGTTAAATAGATATAAACCATAAGCACATTAACTTAAGTGTAAATGCAAATATAAATTAGTGTCAAAAAATTTATTACAGCAGCAGATATATATAAACTATCATTAATTCACATGACCAAGTACCTCACATTGAAGTAATAATTAAAAACCTGCCAAATTTTAGAAGTTCTAAAAAATTTCTAAGCCTTAACCTAAAAATTTAAACAAAAAATAAACGACAAGAGTACAAATTTTCAATAATAGTAGATTATGTATCATTTTATATTGTGAGGTACCTAAATTTGCAATATTATCTTCAAAATATGTGCTTAAATTAATGAGTATGAGGTAAATGTTTAACAGTAGATTGAAATTGCTGTTTGTTACGTATGCACTCAATAAATAATCGTGGCAAATTGTATTGTGTCGTAAAGATATTAGATTAAAAATTTATATACATAATCGGCTTAATCACATCTCTAAGATGTTAATTCGGCAATCAAATAGTTGGTGTCAGTATTTGTGATTGTGATGTGCATGAAAAAATGTTTAGATATCGTTATGATACTTTTTCTGACGTATGTATAATTTTTTTGTTGTCGAGTTATTTGTCAGTTGGCTTAATCCCTCAGGCCTCGAGCATAATGACCGGTCAGTGACTGAGTTGGCATCGCGTTTGGGTACCACACAGGCCTCGTTTGTTCAATTCCTCAGCTGGCTAAGTCCTCCATTAAAACACAAGCAAAATTTTCCGCTTACTGTGGTGGTAGCAGGAGATTTTCAAATATTGTCAAGTTATTCGTAATCTGGGAATGTTTGTCTTTCATTCAAAAAATATATATGTCTGATGGTCAGATTTTTCCAATGCAAATAAAATCCACATATGTAAATGGAATATTTCTGAATGTTTCTGAAAACCGAAAGCTGGTGATGAAATATGCTTTTAAATTTTATTATTACAAAAGATATAAGTTTTGAAATATACAAATTTTGAGTACAAATGTAAAAAAGTTTTAAAAATGGCTCACCCTACGTTTTTTAAAACTAAAGGTTAGCCATTTTATAACATTTATATTTTTTCTAAGTAAAATTACTGATTAGACAAATATATTACAAACGCTATTGTCACCTCACTTTTTTGTCATCTCATGCAAAAATAATTACTAAAAAAAATCACAAAGTTTCGTAAATTTTTTTAAAATTGTGGTCGTAAACTTTGGTTTCGTAGAGGTGTATATTTTCTTTTTTCTGTTGTTAACTTTTAGATTTGAATATAAAGCATGGTATTTTTTCTTTCTAATACTGTTTAGATCATATTTCTCACTGAGACAGTAAGGGATATGCAATGATTTCTGAGACCTACATGAGCTGTTCCCAAAAGCAAAGCCTGAGGGGTTAACACAAAAAATTTTAGATTTTGTGCAATCAAGGATTTAGGTTTTTTATATTGATTTATGATTGTGTAACTCTGTCTATATTTGACATTAGTAAAAACCAGATTCCAAAATGAATCTCAAACTGCAGTGTCTTGTTATCAAAACTTGTGTGTTCAATCAAAATTCTGTAGTTAATAAATCTATAAAGTTTATGTTAATTTACAATCTATAATATTCTTACTTTCACTATTAAGCCTCGATTACATTGAGCGAGTTTACAAGCTACTCTCCGGTAAGTTTAAAAGCGGGTGAATCGGCGAGTGAGATTGTCATGATGACACACAAAACTGTCTACTCGCTCAGTAGCAACAGTAGCAGCTAAAATAATGACTCCCGCGCGAACCAATTCTGACGACATTTTGTAAAAAACTTGAGCTCACCTAGGATCACACGCTAGACAGTAGCGAGAATTATGACTCCCGCGAGAACTAATTCTGACAGTTTCGAAATCAGCTGTTGGTGTGCCGCCATCTTGAGCGAGTAGCGAGTAAACTTGACTACACACAATCTGCTAGTTACGATTACAATACGATTACACTGAGCAAGTTTACTAACAGATAGTGAATTTCCCAGATAGTAGCTTGTAAACTCGCTCAATGTAATCGAGGCTTTATGACTAATATAATACAATCAACAATCTTACTTGTGGCCGCAGACTGCGAAAACCATTAATCATCAAGGGATTTATTATTGAGATAATACTTTTGTTGAATAATGGATTATATTATATTTTGTGAAAATTTGCTGTTTTTGTGAAAAAATAATCTCAAAAGCAATATTTTTAACGACCATGAAAACAGCTAATCAAAGTGGAAAATAGAATCTTCGTACAATATCTTCAATTATTTGTAATTTATTTTCTCCATCTCCTATTTCCTATGGCTATCCTAGAACGTGATCAAGATATAGAGAGAATAAAAGTTCATTGTTTTATTCATTGAAAAAATTGGGTATTTCTTCAAAAAATATTATCACTCGATACCACTATCCACTGGAGCGACAGCGCAATTTAAAACTTTTTTCTCCGATTGCTCGAAATTTTTTGGTAATCATTTTGAATATTTACCGCCCACATTAAAAAATCATATCTCCGAATTTTAATATGGAGACAAACTGATTATAGTTCTATATAGACAATGAATTCACCTATCATTGGCAGCAAAGCAATCCGAGGTATTTTAAATAGTGCCATATTGTGGCAAAAAGCACTCCAGGGTTACATGAGTCCAAATATTTGTGGTTCTGAGAGTTCCGAAATACCGATTTATGTGATTCTAAATAGTATTGTTGATCGTAATTCCACATCTTTTACGCCACCCATAAATAACGCTTGCATCGTTATTATAATTATTACTGATTATAATAACACAAAAGATTGTTGATAGACCTACATAAGCAATTATTTTTTTAAGTAATTCTAATGAAAATGTGAATTCATCCGCAAAATGTTTGTGTTGTTCGAAAAATCCTGTGAAAAAAAAAAAAAAATTTTGTAGTTTCAGATATATTCACCAAAATCAAAATGTTTGTGTTACTTATACCACACAAAGGTTCTCAATGGAAAATAATGTGTTGTGATATTTTAAAAATATTCTTAATATTTAAAATATTATTATCATTTGTAAATATTAAATGTTGCATGAAAGGTTATTTTCTAATAAAATGTATTTGTTATTGAAAATAAATGTTTTATTTAGTTTGACAACATTTACAAAAACCTGCTTATAAAATATTTGTATACAATTTAACAACTTATAAATTAATACATACTAAACATCCATATTCTAATATTTGCACTTGGGCGACTTATACAATTTTAGTGCGTCAGAAGGGTAAAAATATGGAAACTTTACTATCTTCTTTCCCTCCCCAACATCCTTCGCCTCACAACATTGAGAAGCCATCCATGGTCACACTTGCTCCGGACAGTGGTACTCATGTGTCACATAAAAAAACATCTAGAATAAATCGCTAATTATTGTGGTTAACTAAAATATACATGTATGTAATCGAATTTTAAAATGCAGATATTTAGACGCGTGAAGTGAAATGACACAAAACTGAGCTAAATAAATGTAACATTATTATTATTATTTTCGTAAAATGTAAATTTTTTTAACCATCTTAGTAGGCTTTTTGAAAAGTTACATCACATTCGCAATTTGATTATTTTGACCATAATAATAGTAAATTAAAGTAAATGCTTAAAATGAAATATTTGACGAAATAATAAATAATTCATAATTAAAAAATCATTAAAATTATTACCAGTACACATAACAATAAATATTTGAAAATTTGCAGATACATAGATAGATATTCCTTATTCCTACATTATAAAAATACCAAATTATAAATTGAATGGAATATTTCCACGTTGTTTTTAATTGCTTAAAAATTATAATGATTACAGCATTTTTATTTTATTTTTATGTTGACAAATAAATTCTCTACAGCGAGTCAATGTTTCCCATTTTTGAATTACGGCCAAAATGATAATTTTGGGCGGGGCTATCGTGTGACATCATGAGCGTGGACGCACACTGATAGTGTTAATTTATGCTGGCCCAGCTGAGCGACACTTGTGCCGTCACATTCTGATTTTCAAACCAAGGGCCATTTTGATTTTGTCAGGTTTAGATCGTTTTTAAAATCAATGTATTGAATATTGAATGAAAACATATAAAACAAACATTTTTAGTAGGATGATTAAAATCAGAAAAATGATCTTTAAATATTTCGTACATTTTCAACAGAATCCCTCGTTTGTGGAAATACCCCATTCTGAATTATTGCAGTGGGTTGCAGTCTGTAAGGTTAAGATTTGCCTGATGATAGTCAACTTCCGATAGGAGAGGGCACTAGAGATGGGTAAGTTCAGACTATAAAAGAACAGACAATCAACTATAAAAGAACAAAAATTCCACATTTACGTACAGATTGTGAATGTGCCCATGAGTGATTAACCTTATCTACAGTGCTGTTGCATATGTGATCCATAGGCAGTTATCCCCATAAGTGGATGTATCATATACGAAGTTTCAAATGAAAATATGACACAAGTGCATTGAAAAGGCCAGCATTGTGAAAAGGTTAACAATCATTTTAGTATCAGTATTTACATATAAAATTAAATAATAAAGATATTTTTTTTATGTATTTGAGTGCCAAATTCGAATACCACAGAAGGTACCATCCCCCTTAACATGTGTGGTATTTATGCAAGAAGTATGAATAAGTGCAATAAACTATTATAAAAAAACCATAATTCACAGATGTACAAACTTCCACATGTATTTGAGAACGTTACTAATGTACATAATGTACCGACGGCATAGTCCAGCGGTAAGGTTCTTGACTCGCACACCAAAGGTCGCGGGATCAGCAAATAAATTTTATTTGATTAATTTGTGTTATTCACAATTTATTCATTTAAAATAATATATATAGTATATTTGCGGCACATTCCAGAGTGGAAGATACTCTCAGTATCGCCCTGGTGTAAGACCACCATTCAGAATTGAAACGGTACTTGAAATGGCATTAGCCGTGTTTGGTGACCAGATCTGAATAGCCAGGTACTTCCCCACCTTCCTCTTCCCTATCTCCTTCCCCTCCCCACTACCTTCAGCCTCACAGCATACCCCAATTGGGATTGCCATAGTCTCACTGGCTCCAGACGGGAGCAGCTGGCACTCTTGTGAGGCATAAAAAAAAAGGCAGAAAATTTTTTCATACAAATAAGAAATGTTTGAGGAATAATTGAAGATAGAAATTAACAGAACTTATAATATAGAAATACATATTACCAGACCTCGATTATTAATTAAGTCAATTTTTAAAATATATTAATTAGTTTTCTATATCCTGGAAGGCCTGATGCCTGACCAGCTCCTTGAATACCCCGTCAGGAATATTAATCAGCTCTCGGTAGGAGCCTCTCTCCACCACGGTGCCATTCTGGATGACAGCTATGGTGTCCGCAGCCTGGATGGTGCTCAGTCTGTGTGCGATGGTGAGGACAGTCCTGTTCTGCGAAACGCTCTTGAGGGCTTCCCTGACCAGGTGTTCTGATTGGGGGTCCAGGGCACTGGTTGCCTCGTCTAAGATTATGATACGAGGGTTCTGGAAAGAAACAATGCGACGTTTATGAGAACGACAGAGGGGTTACAATGGAGTTGTCAGCAGTATGCCTCTAATAACAGTACTCATACATATTTTTAAAAAATTGTGTAGCAAATAAAAACGTGAATATCGTCATCATAAGCAAATAGGATCTATCTATCCATTTATACAAAGAAGAGTGCCTTTTTTTTTTTATTTGAGCTCCATACAGGAGGCACTGAGGAAAATAATTTCCCTCAGGGCCTGTGTCATCTTTGCGGATGCTGTGTGTCTATCTATGGCTTTATTTTGTATATACAGTTTTGTTCAGTGATTGATGAAATTTTGCACAGACCTTCAAAAAAAAGGAAGGTCATTGATTACATGAGATTTTGAAAAGTCACCCTCATTATTTTTTCCCACCCCATAAAGTAAAATTTGATATTTCTTCATAAAATTTGGCACACTTAAGGCACTAGCCAACTGCGAACAAAAAAAAATTGTCATTTTTTTAATATCATTTTCTGAAAGTTGCATTTATTAAGAAGGCTCTCTGCAAATGTTTTAAAGGAATTCGTAAAATTGATGTAGATACAGTATTTTAAATGAAACAGTTTGTATGTTGAATTATCCTTCAGCAAAACTTTGAATGCGTTTTTCTCTAAACTACTTCTTTCAACCTGGTTGACAGCATATTTATCTATATAAATAAAAATGAATCGCCAAAATGTATGTAGGCGCATAACTTCCGAACGACTGCACCAAATTGGATAATTCTTTTTTTTGTGTGTTCGTTATTGCCATGACAAGGTTTGTATAAAAGAAGCAGTGAGCTCTCTAGTAATGAAATTTGTATAAAAAAATTGCAATAGGCAGGAACGCGAGCTGTTTGAAAACTGAATATACTGGGACTGAATGTATGGAATGTGGGAGGGGGAGGGGAGACGGGAACTCGGGAGGGGGCTTTCGGGGCGGGGGAGGCGGAAGGGGAACGGGACGAATGGGAAAGGACACGCAGGGAGAAACAATTTATTTATTTAATGGCATAGCAATGCATGCCGGGAACCAGCTAGTTTTTATGAAAAATGAAAAATTTTCAAATAAAACGAAAATAAAATTCGCTGGTCCGCCATTTTTTTTGTTTTTTAGATATCAAAATTCCCCTACGTGGTGCCATAAACCTATATATCTACTTTCTAAATATATTATTTTATTTTTCTGATGAACCATATGGCTTAATCGCTGTCAACTACCGAGCAGCAATTTCGTCAGAGTGTCCTGTTGAAAGCGGTGTACACCACAAACCATACTTTAGATTCATGTAAAAAAAAATTATACATTCATCTATATGTATATATTGACCATGAGTTTAAATAAAAAAGATTCCCTTCATCATTTTCACAGTGGGCTGCCCCTTAACAATAAAAATGAGAAGATATTATGAAAACTGTCTACAACAGATTTCGAAAAACATTGCATAAAGTCTGGGTAAAACCGGAGACTTAGGCTACATTTGATAAAAATCATAAATTGAACTAAATATGATAAAATGTCCTCCGTGAAAATTTGAACATTTCCTCATGTTTAGTACAATTTGTGATTTAGATAATATTCATTAGTATTCTAGACACCTTAATGATGGCTCTAGCGATGGCAATCCTTTGTCTCTGTCCCCCGCTCAGAGCGACCCCTCTTTCCCCTGTCTCCGTGTCGAACCCTTGGGGCAGTCCCCTGACAAACTCCTCCACTCTCGCCAGCCGGGCCGCCTCCAGTAGTTGTTGCTCGCTGGCACCCCCGGGGTCCTCCAGCCCGTACAGGATATTGTCCTTTATGCTGGCAGAGAACAGTATGGGCTCCTGGGGAATTAAAAAAAAATTAATGGTTAACACATTTACAGTAAAACTCTCTTATAAGGTTTTCCAAGGTACCTGTACAAGACCTGTAGGCCTGCACAAAAACTGTAAACAATAAGCGCCGGTACACAGAGACGCCTGACAATTTTAATGTCTTGATAGAGATGTATTCTCGCTTTGACAGCTGTTGAAGTTCCGCAGTAGAGTATCTGGTTACCGAAGCATCCATGCTGGGTATCTTCCGCCACGCATCGTGAGATGGAATGCTCTTGCATCGGAGTATGTAGGCTGCGCTGGACGCTGGTTGTGTATTATGTGAGATGGGCTGCGCTCCAGGTGATGTATATTCTCGAGTTTGTTATGTATCCAAGGGAACAGAATCCTAGGCGGGGGCGGTCACAGCAACTCTTAAGTAGGCCGGCTTTTTATTGCATGGCGGTGGGTCGTTAGCATCCTAGGCTAGGGCGGTCGCAGCCACTCACATCTTGATTGGCTCCAGGGTATCGGTCTGCATTCTATTGGGCGTGCTGCACGTGGCGTCATGATCAGGTAGGTCTGCGTTTAAAGGAGCCCAAGGATGGCCGTGGGGCTTAGGCGTTATCATCAGGGCAGAAAGATGCAAGGGGGCCCCGGGCTAGCAGCCCGGAGCAAGATGGTCAGGGCTCAGGCGTCAGCGTTTTGTAGGTATTATCCCATCGGGTGCTTGAGGTGAAAGAGTTGCGTCCTGGAGCCTCGAAAGGTGATGGCGAGACTGACGTCTTGAAGTTCCAACCGGTGTCGGCGAGACTGACGTCTTGAATTGAGCAGCGTTTCGATGTCGAGGATCTTGTGGTAGTAACTGTGTAGAGATGTTATTCCGATCGCTGATGGTGAAGACTGAATGTCAACTGCTTTCTTCGCAGACCTTTTATAGTGGCAGGTCAGTCGGTTTCACAATATTTTAAATTCATGCAATAATTTCTATTTCCGCGTGAGTCATCTCAGGTTGTAATTTTACGTTGTGCAACAAAATAATTTATATTTTTGGGAGCATGAATCACCTCATATTAAAGTGTTGAGAAATCAATATTTCGGGGACGCGCTGTTCAAATGAAGAATATTTCCTCTTCGATAAAAATGCATGATATGAAATAACACGTTCGATATACTCCCTCCCGTGCAGCCGTGGCTGCACCCAGCTGTTTCGTCGAACGTGTCAGTCCCCAACGATGTTCCGAGTTTCCGATGGAGGCGAGTTTGATCCCTGGTCGTATGGACTCTGGACTGGATTATCAGGAAGTGAATAGGCGGCAGGGGACCGTCATCAGGTCATAGACTGTCAAGTCATTAATATGTGCGTGGGTGATCTGTCGTTCACAAAACTTTGACGCTCTGTTAGCGCCGTAAGTAGGGTATCTTTTCTGGTCATCTTCTCATTGAATGTGATGTCAAGGGGTCGTTTCACGGATCGTGTTAACCTCCACCAAGCTCCCCCCGTGTAAGGTTTTATTGGTGGTTAGCGACGCCAATTGATGAACGGAATTGCTTGGGAATTTGCGCGTCTGTGTCCTGGCTTTAATGCCACTAGGGTGCTTTTCATCTCGGAGTCAGCACCGTGAAATTTTGTCCTTTTTGACGGGCCAACGGTCTTCCCCCATCTGAGGAGACATTGGAATGTACCGTTGTTCTGGAAGGGCTTGCTTGCTTTGGCTGCGTCGATGAGGACCACTGTTCCGACACTGCTGCAGTTTTGACAGGGCTTCCAAAGTTGGGCTATTGCTGCTTGGTTCCGGGGTGGGTTTCGTCGTACGGCTGTGGTGCGTGGTGTTGTGGCACGCTTGTAGGCCTTGTATGGAGCGAGTATCTGGTCGCTAAGTTATTTATCCCATGTGAATTGCCCGGGTCTGCTGCGCACTGGAAATTGATCTTCTCTTGTAATGAGGAATGTACCACTGCTAGGTTCACCGGGGGTGCTTTTGAGGCACACACGGACGCTGTGCGTCGCCCAGTGTAGTTGGAAGTGCGGCTAGCATATGAGGCGGGCTGCGTTCCAGGTGTCATGTGGACTTGAGTCGCTGAATATCCGGCACCGGCATCCAAGGCCGAGACGGTCACAGCAAACTCGTGAACGGATTGGCTGGTAATTGTGTGGCCGCGAGCTGCTGAATATCCGGCACCGGCATCCAAGGCCGGGACGGTCACAGCAAACTCGTGAGCAGGTTGGCTAACAATATGTGGTTGTGAGCTGCTGAATATCCGGCACCAGCATCCAAGGCTGGGACGGTCACAGCAAGCTTGTCAACTGGTTGGCTCACCATCATGTGGCCGTGAGCTGCTGAATATCTGGCACCAGCATCCAAGGCTGGGACGGTCACAGCAAGCTTGTTAACTGGTTGGCTCACCATCATGTGGCCGTGAGCTGCTGAATATCCGGCACCAGCTTCCAAGGCTGGGACGGTCGCAGCAAGCTCGTCAATTGGTTGGCTCACCATCATGTGGCCGTGAGCTGCTGAATATCCGGCACCAGCTTCCAAGGCTGGGACGGTCGCAGCAAGCTCGTCAATTGGTTGGCTCACCATCATGTGGCCGTGAGCTGCTGAATATCCGGCACCAGCTTCCAAGGCTGGGACGGTCGCAGCAAGCTCGTCAACTGGTTGGCTCACCATCATGTGGCCGTGAGCTGCTGAATATCCGGCACCAGCTTCCAAGGCTGGGACGGTCGCAGCAAGCTTGTTAACTGGTTGGCTCACCATCATGTGGCCGTGAGCTGCTGAATATCCGGCACCAGCTTCCAAGGCTGGGACGGTCACAGCAAGCTCGTCAACTGGTTGGCTCACCATCATGTGGCCGTGAGCTGCTGAATATCCGGCACCAGCTTCCAAGGCTGGGACGGTCACAGCAAGCTCGTCAACTGGTTGGCTCACCATCATGTGGCCGTGAGCTGCTGAATATCCGGCACCAGCTTCCAAGGCTGGGACGGTCGCAGCAAGCTCGTCAACTGGTTGGCTCACCATCATGTGGCCGTGAGCTGCTGAATATCCGGCACCAGCTTCCAAGACTGGGACGGTCGCAGCAAGCTCGTCAACTGGTTGGCTCACCATCATGTGGACGTGAGCTGCTGAATATCCGGCACCAGCATCCAAGGCTGGGACGGTCGCAGCAAGCTCATCAACTGGTTGGCTCACCATCATGTGGCCGTGAGCTGCTGAATATCCGGCACCAGCTTCCAAGGCTGGGACGGTCGCAGCAAGCTCGTCAACTGGTTGGCTCACCATCATGTGTTGTGCTTCTACCATTATTGAAGCGATCTGATCCAGTGGGTCGGCGTCATGTTGCAAGCATTCTTGGTTGTGCTGAGTGTGCCGGATTAAGTTTCTTCGGCACCCATCTCCAGTGCGGTATGTTTGTCAGTTCATCCATCTCATCCAGTATATTGGACACTAAGGCAGAGAAAGCGCGAGGGTAGATGGCTCGTTGGTCACTTTTATTGATTCTGACCGAGAACATTAGGCCAAGGGAGTCAAAGGCAACGTTTGATATCACCAACTTTCTCAGGCGCGTGTCTGCTACTGTGGGTGAGCCCTCTGAGTGATCCATATCAGTGCGGTCCGTGATATTATCCGTAAAGTATTTTGATTGTCGCGCCCTTCCCGGGAGACCATTCGATGGGCATCGTCTTGCCCTAACAAGAGCTTCAGGGTGAAGGCTAGGCGTCACTGGGCGTCTTGGATGAGTGCATGGCCTTGCAGCCGTTGCAAGGCGACGGCATCTCTACTAAGGCGTGATGTGTAGATCCGGCTCGAAGGACCAATTTGTACAAGACCTGTAGGCCTGCACAAAAACTGTAAACAATAAGCGCCGGTACACAGAGACGCCTGACAATTTTAATGTCTTGATAGAGATGTATTCTCGCTTTGACAGCTGTTGAAGTTCCGCAGTAGAGTATCTGGTTACCGAAGCATCCATGCTGGGTATCTTCCGCCACGCATCGTGAGATGGAATGCTCTTGCATCGGAGTATGTAGGCTGCGCTGGATGCTGGTTGTGTATTATGTGAGATGGGCTGCGCTCCAGGTGATGTATATTCTCGAGTTTGTTATGTATCCAAGGGAACAGAATCCTAGGCGGGGGCGGTCACAGCAACTCTTAAGTAGGCCGGCTTTTTATTGCATGGCGGTGGGTCGTTAGCATCCTAGGCTAGGGCGGTCGCAGCCACTCACATCTTGATTGGCTCCAGGGTATCGGTCTGCATTCTATTGGGCGTGCTGCACGTGGCGTCATGATCAGGTAGGTCTGCGTTTAAAGGAGCCCAAGGATGGCCGTGGGGCTTAGGCGTTATCATCAGGGCAGAAAGATGCAAGGGGGCCCCGGGCTAGCAGCCCGGAGCAAGATGGTCAGGGCTCAGGCGTCAGCGTTTTGTAGGTATTATCCCATCGGGTGCTTGAGGTGAAAGAGTTGCGTCCTGGAGCCTCGAAAGGTGATGGCGAGACTGACGTCTTGAAGTTCCAACCGGTGTCGGCGAGACTGACGTCTTGAATTGAGCAGCGTTTCGATGTCGAGGATCTTGTGGTAGTAACTGTGTAGAGATGTTATTCCGATCGCTGATGGTGAAGACTGAATGTCAACTGCTTTCTTCGCAGACCTTTTATAGTGGCAGGTCAGTCGGTTTCACAATATTTTAAATTCATGCAATAATTTCTATTTCCGCGTGAGTCATCTCAGGTTGTAATTTTACGTTGTGCAACAAAATAATTTATATTTTTGGGAGCATGAATCACCTCATATTAAAGTGTTGAGAAATCAATATTTCGGGGACGCGCTGTTCAAATGAAGAATATTTCCTCTTCGATAAAAATGCATGATATGAAATAACACGTTCGATATAGTACCGGAAGAAAAAAACTTCTTATGTGGGATAAATTTTGATTAAAAAAGAAACTAATTCATGTAATCAATATATATTATAATTGAAAGTGTACTACAATGTGTGTGCTGCTAAAACTCAGAAACAAGTCCCGGTACGATCAAGGGAGTTATATGGTGTGGTAGCCCTTTATCCCCCATCCATGAAGAAGGTTCCCGTTTTTACCTGAAGGGCGTACTTTTGATGATATGAGAGCTGGAAGTTTTGCCCTCTAGAAATTTCTAGAACAGTCCAGAACATTCTAGAATATTCGAGAGCATTCCACAACATTCCAGAACATCCCGGAACATTCTGGAAAGTTATGGAATGTTCAGGAATAGTCTGGAACCTTCGGAAACATCCTGGAACATCCCAGATCATTGTGGAACAATTAGCGCGTAGTCCGGCGACAGTTGCGCGGACACCATAGCATATCTATTCTGTATTTGAATATCTTTGGTGGTATACAAAGCGTCGTGGGTTCTAACGTCAGTTCAATCTCAAATCAACTCCCTGAGCGAAGCCGGGTACCCCAGCTAGTAATTAATAATAGTAAGTTTTTATTTCTTACCTGGCTAACAGTACCAATATGTCTTCTTAACCACATTGGGTCCAATTCCTTGATATCCCTGCCGTCCAGTTTGACCAGCCCCTGTTCGGGTTCGTAGAGCCGCAGCAGTAGCAGGGCCAGGGTGGTCTTACCGGAGCCCGAGCCGCCCACGATGGCCATCACCTTCCCCGGCT
This sequence comes from Limnephilus marmoratus, assembly GCA_917880885.1. Lineage (NCBI taxonomy): Eukaryota > Metazoa > Arthropoda > Insecta > Trichoptera > Limnephilidae > Limnephilus > Limnephilus marmoratus. The sequence continues at coordinate 48,115,513 of OU862917.1, forward strand.
CCAGCGTCAGGGAAAGGTTCTCCAGGATAGGCTTGCCGGGTCTGGTGGGGTAACTGAAGGTGATGTTCTGGAAGGTTATCTCTCCGACTGGTGGAGTTGATGGCCATAATCCACCTCAAATAAAAGGGACATACATGCATAAATCAGTCTTGTCAGTATTTTTCAACAAGTTATAAAGCTATTTTGCCAGTAATTAAATTGAGCAAAACATTTACAGAAAAGAAAAATCATTATTTTCACATGGAAAACAAACTTTGTCAAAAAATATTTAACCTTAACCCCTTGGGTCTTTTGTGTCCTTTAGAAGTAGAGTATTCTTGTGTACTTTGAGGCACAAACTGATACTTACTCATAAAAGTCATTCTCCTTTAAATTTACTGTAAGAAATCATTAGTGTAAGTCCAATACCGTGGACGAACCAATTGTAACAAAGTTCATGAGGGACAAAAAACTATCAAGGGATTTACATTATACATATTGCTTGTTTATATACTGGGGATGGTTCATTCCCTGTATTGACTTTATCTGAGTACGAGCCATCTATTTATTGGTCAATTTCAAAATTTGAAAGCACCAATCAATGCAACTTTTGCTGCACAACAGCAAGAACCAAAAAAGGTCAAATTTCAAAAAAAGGGTATTTTGTTTTTTGATGGACAAGTATCCAAATTTTTTATCTTTAAATCGTGTCAAAATGTCGTATATCTAAGAGCAATATTAATATACCTACCTACATAATAAATGGTAATTTGTTATTTCTCAAGACTGTCTAACCTTAGATAATCCAATTCGTCACTTGCAATATGACATACGAGGGTGGTCTGATAAGTACTTAGCCTACAAAAGAAAAACGAAAATTTTGGAATTTTTATTTTTTTATTTCTCAACGTAATCTCTTTTTAGCTCGATACACTTGACCGAGCGATGCTCCAATTTCTTTAACGTTTAACTTCTCTAAAGTTTTCTCGAGGTCTGCAAAGTACTCTAAAAGTAGGTCTGCACATGGGCGTGGTTCATTAAAAACCGATGTGCGATCACATTGAAACTCAAACCAATTTTTGACGGTCGTCATCGAAGGGGAAGAGTCACCGTACACAGCATCCAAGCGATCTTTGATTTTGCTGCGCGATTTTCCTTCCAAAAACAAGAATCGAATCACCGACCGATATTGCTCTTTTTCCATTTTTCTAAAATCCGCGGACACGCCTGCTTCTACACACTGTCAAAACAAAACTACGAGTCCGATTTGGCTGAAATTTCGGTAGAGCCGTCTACGAGAATGAACTACACGACAGTAAATTTCTCTTGCGATAGTGACACCATTGGGCGGTGAGGCTAAGTACTTATCGGATGGCCCTCGTACAACGTATTACAGCAAGGTTCATAGAAATGCGTTTAACGAGGTTAACTCATCGAAGGGGTAGAGCGGTGATTGGCTAAAAATTCGTGACATAGCTTGAAGTCCATGTTCCACTAGGAGACTTGAATTAACCTTTTCCAGGCGATCGTAACAACAGTTGATACGGCAAAAGCCATGCCTCACACGCGCCCGTATCAGCCCTTGTTACGCTAACTTCGACTGCCGATATAACAGCGCTACTATGTCACAATATTTTTTTCCGCTCACTAGGATATTCGTGTAACTATCAATAAGCTGACATATTCAGGCATATTTCGAAAGTAAATTTTTTTTTCGTAAAAAACATCTATAATCAAGTGAATGTGTCCTCGTGCCTCGTGGTACTTGAAATATGACATATATATACCGCGTATGGGTATTGAAAAAACGGAGTAGTTCAACGCGGGGAAAAAGTTAACTGCAATACAAGTGGTAATGTTTTACTTCAAGCTATGTTCGAAAACGGCCTGACGAGTTCTTTTTGTTAAACCCATTTTCTACAAACCTTGGTATGTCTTTTGTATGTTTTAATAACAAAATGGTATATTTTAATAACCATGTCCTTTTGTAACACTATTTCATTTTGGGGTATGTTCGAAAACAGTAAATCTCTTTGAAAATTTATCTCGACCGGGAATATTTCTAAATAAATCATGACAACGGATCTTTTAAAGTAAGTTCACGACAAAATCTCAAAAGAACCCCAGGGGTTAAAAACCTGATTTTCAAAATGTTGTTTCTAATAGAACAACACCTCCAATCATGGTAATATTAAGCCCGAGGCAAAAGTGTCAATAAACAATACATAGTCTATTTACTACCACAATAATGCCAAATTAATATGTACTATTAAATACATATTTATAAAGGTTTTCTGTTAGCATAAATAACAACTTTCACTAAATAGTTTCTAGTTGTTCTACTTCAGTCTAATATTCAAATCTGTATCTATCATTCTCTATCTAAAATTGCCTACTCCGCTTATAACAATGCATTTCTTCTTAGTCTCAACACTACCAATAAATGTATTTTAAATTTTACACAACTGATAAAAAACAATAATGTAAGATAAATGGTTGTTTATTAGTTTTGTAAAATTTAAAACACTTTTATCGGTAAGGGGATATATAATTTGATAATTTAATTAAAAACACCGTAAAATATAAAGCTGTCTTCAACATTACACATTGAAATCATGGTTAAAATATGCAATAAAGTAACATTAAAAATGATTACTAGAAATAAAGAAAGGAGTGTAAGAAGAATTCAGTGAAACCCTCTTAAGAAGTATTTTGTTTTTCGTTCTCTTGAAGACTGAATGGACCAATTTATCGCACGTATAAGGTTTCCTGCTTAAGAAGTTTTTTTTTCCGGTCCCTTGGAAAACTTCTTAAGATAGTTTCATTGTATTAAGGGACGTACTTGGTTTACTTTAACCAGTGATTCCTGACATTATTTGGAGTAAAAAATGTAAATGAAATTTCGGTCTGCGATGACTTTTTGGATGACTTTTTTTCTTTCAAAATTAAACAAAAAAAATTCTTCCACATGTCGTCACTGGTCACTCAGCCGACTAACCGACCAACCCCTAACCCCGCCTCCAACTGTCCAATAGATACCATTTTTTATGTTTTTATAGAAAAAATAAATTAAAAAAAGATCAAAAATTTTACCAGAGACCAAAGTTTTATTTACATTTTTTACTCTAAATAATGTCAGGAATCACTGGTTAAAGTAAGTCAAGTACCTACGTCCCCTAACACCCTGTATATATACATATCCCTTCTGATGGCTACTATTTATTTGCTAGTTGCATATTGCTAGTTGTCTGTCGTGCATTGTGTGGACTGTCCGGATAAAGATAATGAAGCAAATATGTGCCAAGATAGAGTTGTGTTGCGGTCCACCCTCTCTGCCTACCCCTACGGAGAAACGGTGTGATGGTTAGTTATTAAAATAAATGAAATAGGTACCTTGAATAGGCACTGCGGGAACCCTATCAATGATATCCCACAGTCGACTGGCCGCTCCGATGCCCTTGTTCAGCTCCGAGTAGAAGCTGCTGAGGCCGCTGATGGAGATACCGATGTATGCCGCGTACAGCAGGAAGGAGGTCAAGTTCCCCACAGTAATGCTGTGGTCAGACACCATCACTCCGCCGTAATAGAGCACTGAGATTATTATGAAGTTGCCAGTTAAGCCAGTCTAGAAGGCAATAACACACTCAAGGTTACCACAGCTTCCCAATCAAACATTAATGTATTAATCCCGCTTCATATTCAACTAAAGCTAAATATGTAAGTACAAATATTCAATCGTCCAGTTGATTAATCAAACATCTCCAAAAAATCTAAATTTGGGTTTGATTACGCAGTTATATATAAATGTAAAAGCGTACCCTCTACCATTACAATACTCAGATTAGGGTCCATCCATAAATTATGTCGCACCTTAAGGGGGGGGGGGGAGAGTATGGGGTATTAGATGTATTAGATCTGTGAAATCACATGCAAAAAAAATTTGAACTACTGCTTTGATTTTAAATGTAAAATTGATAAATATGTGATGTCGCACTAGGAGAGTAGAGAAGTGTGACATTGTGTGACAAGGGGTATGGGGGGGTCATTAGCTCTGTGACATCACATGTAAAAAAAATTTGAACTACTGCTTTGATTTTAAATGTAAAATTGAAAAATATGTGATGTCGCACTAGGGGGAGGGGGTCTCACAAATGTGACGATGTGTGACAGGGACAGCGGGGGGTCAAAAAATCATGAAATTCGTGTGACATAATTTATGGATGGCCCCTTACTCATAAACACCACCAAATCAATTATAGTGCAGAAAAACTTGTAGGGAATTAAAAAAAATGTTGATGTTTTCTGGATCACTAGAGGGATATTTTTAAATGTCATACAAATGTATGATTATATTATGTTATGTTATGCCTCCCGGTGTTATTTTACATCATATTTAATATGTAAAACACAGACAGTATTTTATTTATGACGAGCATTCCAATATTGCTTTCTTCATTATATTCTGTTCCCGATTCTGTTCCTTATTTACATTAATGATCTATGCCACATAGAATGTGAAGGAGAAATCATCAGTTTTGCGGATGATACTGTTCTCCTAATAAATGGGAATAATTGGACAGAAACATTTAAGAAAGCAGAAGACACACTTAATAGGATTAAAAAATGGCTAGACTACTATTCACTTACACTTAATGCTAATAAAACCAAATTCATCACTTTTAAAATAAAAAATAAGAAAAACTCTGAAGAAAACCTGAACTTGAAAATCCATAGCCCGCATCACTTAAATGAGAATTGTGATTGTCCCTCATTAGAAAACGTTGAACATATAACGTATCTGGGTCTAAAAATTGACCAAAACTTAAAATGGACCGAACACATTACGTATTTAAATAATAAAATTAAAAAACTAAGTTATTTTTTCAAAACTATCAGGAATGTCCTCATTAAAAAAGACTTAATCAAGATTTACATGGCTCTCTGCCAATCACTGTTAGAATACGGTATTATCGGATGGGGCAGTGCAAATAAAAACATACTAAATCCACTAATTAAAACTCAAAAAGCTATAATGAAAATTATACTGAAAGTTCCTGTAAGAACTAGCACTGACGAAATCTTCAACAATCTTAACATCATGTCAATTAAACAACTATATTCTAAAACTATACTCATTTACATTCATAAGTACAAAACCCAAGAAATAACAACTAATACGTACATTAGAAACACTAGATCTCATGGTCAAAAACTTATCCAACAAGTAACTACTAACACAACATTTGGGCAAAAAAGCTTCTTATATTATGGCATTAAACTTTACAATAAAATACCACTCTCACTCAAAAACCTCAACATTATAACATTTAAATTTCAAATAAAAAGCTGGATACTAAATATAGGGAGATCAGAAATAGAAAATATACTGATATCAAATACAGACTAAAACCAAATCTAGTAATCTGAATTATAAAAAAAACCACTATCTTATTTACTTTATAATTATTTTAAAAAAATACTACATGATATATGTTATGTCTAATTCATATCAATTTCTTATAATTAAATTATAATATGTAAATGAAATCCTCAGCACGGGAGATCCCAGTGAGGATATCATTATCTCTACTGTTACTAAGAAATGAAGACAATAAATCATTATTATTATTATTATTATTATTATTTAGTATTTGGAGATGTCTGACTAATCAACTGGACGATTGATGAATGTACATTACACATATTACATCATTAATTTAGCAATCCCAGAATTATGTTCACTGCCATAAGTCAAAATACATCGAAATGAGATAAAAACTTACCATTCCATAAAATATTCCCCTGGCCATGGATTCCTTGTAAGCCAAATCCAAGACGCTTTTTATTTTTGCAGCGTAATTGTCTACTTCCTTAAATTCTTTACTAAATGTCTTCACCGTCCTGATATTTGAGATTTTCTCTTCGGCTACCTGAAATTTTTTTATTTATTTATTTAACACCTAGAGGGCTTTTACATGTTTGGTAGTACAATTAATTCATGACAGATGATTTTTAAACAGATAAAGAAATAATAAAAATAAAATTAGATAAAAAAATGCACACAAGTCATAAAAATACAGCGATTTGATAGGGTTACAAAAATACAGATATGTTTAGGAATATAGCAGTTTTTTACAAGATCCACAGCAAGAGCCAAGAGCCAAGTTGACGTTAAATATGTTAACATCACCTAAGTACTAATTCCCATAGTGCGAAATCGTTGCATCGGAGAGTGGGCAATGTATTTCCGCTTATGAATGCTGCAGTAGAATAGTGTATTTTGTCGTGTGGTTACTGTCGGTATTCGTAAATTTATGAGTTGCAGGAGTTTGCAACAGTCGAATTTAGAGATGAGTAGGTATTTTGAATAAAAATGTTAAGTCGTTTATCTTACGTCTATCTTCTAGTGTGTGTATTTTTAGAATATTTAGTAATAAATTATATTTTAAGTCTTCTAGTGGTTTAAGTCTTCTTCTAGTCTAAATAACAAAACACTTTATTAAAATGTTAAAAGATACAGATAAGATTTTCTGTTTCACTCTTTCCTTCTCCCTTTAATCTTACCATTGAAATGCATCATATACCTAAGTAATTTGGCGGGCATTAGACAAACAGGTGGAGTTACTATCAATTACATACTAACAACTTGGTATGAAGTTACCAAAGTTAAGGATTCTGAAGATGCTAATTTATAATATGTATGTACCTGAGTAGCAGCAGCCAGACTGTCCTGCACCTGCGAGGTGATCTTCCTCACGAAGCGACCATATACAATGGCCAGACACGCCACCGGGGGCACCACGGAGAGTCCCACAACGGCCAACTCCCAGGACATGTAGAACTACAAACAAAATCGAACGTAACCATTTATTAAACCAATCAAGCTAAGTATTTACATATGTACTACGTAAATACAAAATTACACCCACCTACATATCATTTCATTTTTAAAGCTATCTTAAATATGCATAACTGTTATTACCTTGGTGGTAAAATCGATTTCTATAATAAGAGCTGATTAAAAAAACAATTATATTTTTGAATGTAGCTATTGCTTTGTGGTTATCCATTATAGAATAATGAAATAATTTTACTTTGTATAAACCACTTATTTGATGTGCAAATCCGACCGGTTTCGGAACAAACGTTCCTTCGTCAGGGAAAGCTTATACTAATTTGACAGTTTCGAACAATGTTTTATTATGGTAGGGGTGGAGCTGTTGCTAGATAATAATGTAGATTGGGTAGGTAGGTATTAGTGTAGAGTGGGTGGGTAGGGGAACAAATCCATGATTGGGCTATATGACAATATTTTTTGTTTGTTGATAATAGATTCATTATTTTTAAGGGATTTTTTAAATTTCCAAGGCTTCTAAGTTATCTAAACGTTTTCCTTTATGATTAATATGAAGAATATTTATCCCTGTATTTTTTTCAAAACTATGGTTATTTTCAATTATATGGTTAGCAAACTCAGAAAAATTATTATTATTAAGACACCTTAAATGTTCTTTGATTCTGATTTCAAAATTACGAGTGGTTTTTCCAATATAAAATGAGGGACAATCATTACTCAAATGCAATGATAATTTATCAAGCCTCTCCTTCGGTTAGCCTGGTTTAATCCTAGCAAATGAATATAATTAGGGGTTTCAATTGGAGCAAGTTACACTGCGCCACATTGGATTCAACGAATTTGTGCATTTGGACATGGTTTAGCCCAAATTATAACTCCAAGTTCACTCAGTTTAATTGGGATTAACAGACCCGTTATTATTTCTTACCATCATCCCCGCCCCCGCCGACACTGAGAAGAGGAACTTCAGTCCATTGGGGTGTTGGAGCCAAGAGTTAAGATTGGCACAAGTTACACTGTGCCACATTGGATACAGCAAAGTTGTGCATCTGGACACGGTTTAGCACAAACTATAACTCCACGTTCACTCGGTTTAACTGCAAATAACAACCTGTTAATATTTCTTACCATCATCCCTGCCCCTGCCGAAACGGAGAAGAGGGACCTCAGTCCATCAGAGATGTTAGAGCTGAGAGTTGAGCCCACCAGCTGTGTGTCAGCTGAAAGCCTATTGACCAATTGCCCGGTGGAGACCTTGTCAAACCAACCAGCTTCTTGCTTCATTATTGAAGCAAATACGTCTTTTCTTAATGCTTGTGTCATTCGCTGTCCTGAAATATGAATGAATGAAAGTTAGTGATTCAAAATAATTTAATACGTATACTTATTGCTATTAACTCAAACTTGTGTCTGAATGCAACCAATTGAAAATTTGATTTAAGGTTTACAGGAATTCCTTATAATCGGAATAATGATTATACATAATGACGAGATTAAATTGTAAATGACCACAAAAGACACGATTAGAGTCATATCAGGGAATGGATTTAGTCAAGGCAGGGATCGGCAGACTTTCAAGTGAGAAGAGCCAAGTTGTCAAAGATAACAAATGGATAGCAAATCACAAATGAATAAAAGGATAACAAATATATCAGAGAGCCATGTATACGCCACATATGAGCCGCAAACGTTTATGCAAAGACCCGAGTTCTGCCAATCAGTGGTCTAAGGAAATGGAGAGAAGGTAAAAATAAAGAAGGCTTGTGAGAACATGGTTATTGAGATTTGATTACTCAACTCTGGACAATGCAATAATCAGAAAAATTACGTTGAAGTATGTGGTTGCTAATCTACTAAGCACCAATTATCTAAAATTTGGCTTAGTTTTTATGATTGCTTTACAAGAAAGGAATAAAAATATTTCCTAAAAGAATCCTTTCCTAATTAAATTCAGTAGAATCCGGATATAATGACCCTCAAGGAGTCAGCGATACTTTGTCATACTAACCGGACAATGCACAAAACTGCCGAATAATTTAAGCTTGCTTTTACATGAGACACGCCGAACTCCTTTGCGAGGTTGAAATTCTTATGCTACGGTATTTATACACTCTTAGGCAGGGGTACACAACATTGTCTCTATATAATGAATATTTCTATTTTGTTAATTTTAAGGTATTATAAGTTATTTTGTTAATTTTAGGTACATACAAGTAATTATAAAGTTTATTATAAAAATTATGAATGATGTTACATATTAAATAGATATTTTTACTTCAAATGAATATACATGAATTTATATAATTTAAAAGGTTTGTGATTACTGATATTTTATTTTGGTAATGTTGGGTCATTCCCTCCTTGTTGCTTAGGGCTTAATTGACAAATATTGATGCACTATGGTATTTATTATTATTAGGGTTCTCCGTGTATTTGGGTTATTACATTTTTAAATTACATACTTAAATTACCCCACTGCTCTCCGAAGTAAAATTATTCTAAGTGAATTATAATGGGTATATGAATGGTGATTGAGCATTATGTTCCAACTGTTTATTCTTGACGTATTTTCGATCTATTTTCTTCGTTAGGCGATTAATTTCTAGTGACTCTAACCTGTCTAATTTTTGTCCTTTGTTGCAAACATGAAGGATTTTGACATCTCTATCTTTATCAAAAGTATGTTGGTTTTCTAGTAAATGCAAGGCGACATTCGATAGATCCCCTTTTTGATTGACCCAACTAGCGAAATGTTCTTTTATACGGGTTGATACTGCTCTTCCCGTTTGTCCTACGTAATATGCAGGGCAGTTCGAGCAGTTCACCTGGTAGACTCCAGAGTTTTCCAGATTATCCCTTTTATCTTTATTGTTTATAAATATTTTACCCAAAGAATTTACGTTATAAAAGGCTGTCTTACATTTTTTGTCACTGTCTATTAATGTTGAAATTTTATTTGATATTTTACCAAGGTACGGTATTTTATTCCATCGCTTTGTTTCTATCTCCTTGTCTGGTATAAGGCCATATGTAATTGAAGCTAAGGTGAGTTTTTTATTCTTCTTTTTTATTAAATTACTAGGATATTAATAGGATCAAACCGGTCCTGGTGAAATATAAATTAGTGGAAGAAAGTACAAAAGTGTTTTAATTTCAAATTCTAATACAATGGAATTCCACCACGAATTATCAGTGCAAAAACTAGACTCCTTTGCGAGGGTTACATTTGATTCACCGGCTACTAAACAGTGTGATATCTTCAATTGAAAAACACTTTTGCTTTAAGGAACTCATTGTGTCGAGCTTTTAACCTAGTCACAACAGACGATAAACATTGACTGTGATTTACGCATGCTAATAAGGATAGGTGTCAGTGCGCGGGGAGTATCCGGGCACGGGGAGTGGCGAGGCCCGGGGCGGCGGGGTATTGGTGTGTAGGTTTTGTAAACAAAACACTGCGCGTCGTTCTAACCAGACGAATTATCATTAAAATAGGTCGCTTTAGGCAGTTGGTCGCTTAAAACGGAGTCATACTAAACGGATATGTTTTCCTAGTATCTAACTAAGGAACCTAACTTGAGTTTACATTGTCGTCGCTAAAAACGGTAAGCCGTTATAAGCGACGACGTTATATTCGAATTATACTGTATAATTTTCCACTATTTTATATTGTTAAAGAAGCAGTACCACGTACATAATTATTATTATCATTCAGCAGATCAGAAAACCTGTGAAAAAATATGTAATGTGTCCGGAACAAATGACAACTTGCAGATAACATGGTGCAATTCGGAACAGCCGAAGGGTTCTTATCTATTACATATTTATCTTTATCATCTCCTTATCATTCCTGGAAAGGTCACGAGGATCACCCTTCTAGTAAATACCTGGGTACATGGAATATTCTGTACTTCTCTACACTACCTCCATGTATATTTTTTTATTTCATATAAACTTAATATTTATTTACAGAAATCGCATATTGTCAACCATGCTAGGAGTTCATCTGTGTTGTGGAGGACATTACCACATCTATCCTTCGTAGCTTAACCCGTCGTCCCATTGGGTCAGTAAGGGTAAGGAATCGGCATTAACTAAAGACCCTGTGCAGAGAAGTCCCACAATGGCTGTCCTGCTACGAACTTTGCTTTTCTAAGCAGTCTTCGGTTAATGTCGATTCCTTTCCCTCACGACCCAATGGCACGAAAAGCTTAGTTTAAATCACATATTAAACATTTATCCAGCTAACAACTAATATAAGTGCTTGTCAACTTGTTGCAATAAAATATGTAATCACAATTACCTGAAATGGACATGAGGTAAACACGTCCAAAGTTACATACTCCACCCAGGACGAATATTCCGCACAGGATGAGGCAGACCTTGTTCAATTTGTCTTTAGCCGATACCATGTCGGATCCACTGGTGTATATGATGTCCAGCACCTTGCCCAGGGAGAAAGGGATGGCCATACTCACAGTGGAGGCTATTAGTAACAGACCAACGGCAGCTGAAAAACAATGAATAACAAACTACAGAACTCTCTCAGTAATCTGCCACTCGATTATCCGACGATTACTAAAATCCTCCATTGTTTTTACTAGTTGAAAGCAAAAATTAAGCTCTGTAATTACTAGTCCCAGTGAAAGGTTGTATGTGGTATCTCAGCTGAATGCTGTCTACTCGTTACATTTAAATAATAATTTTGAATGTATGCACTATAATCCGCCGTTTTCACTAATTGAACACTTGCACGGTTTTCGGGGTGGCGGATTAATAAGAGAGTACTGTATATAGTTACATCTTTTTACCGCTCTTTCAGGAACGCAGTGGGACCAGGAAACACAAGTTCAGAATCATGCAAACCCTGTTAAAAAGCTTGGGGAGACCCTGAGGAAAATCATTACTCTCGGGGCTAGTGACATTTCTCTTGCAGATATAAGTAATATATCAGAGTGATTGACAGCAAGAAATCAACTGCGGTGTTGTTTAAATCATATGTAAGTGAACAAATGTTTATTTCCAGAAGACTGTCAAACCTTGTTTAGGAAGAAAGTCGCATTCACTGAATGTTTTAAATAAATAGTAACTAAAATACAAGGGTACTTACATATCAGATACCATTTCTCAGGTCTGGCTAAAGATAACAATCTTTTGATATTTGATTTGCTCAATTTCACCTTCGTTACGACCACTGCTCCATTTGCGTTAGAGGCTCCTTCCTTTGGTAAAGCTGTTTTCGTATCGTTCTTTGTCGTATATCGTCTCCCTTTCGACAGGTCGAGCAGTCTTCTCCTGTCATAATTTCTGAATACGGCCGAATTGTTGATTTTACTATAGCCATTGAACAGCCTCGATCCACAGTTGTGGCATAAGTTAACATTATAATTAAAGCACCTGAGCAGGTTTATTTTATTTCCTATGAGTAAATTACTGCTGTATTTGTATAGCACGGAGAGTGTCATTTTTGTTTAGGTTTAAAATTATAGGTTATAAAGAATGTCATAATCAGAATATCAGATAATCACAATCACAGGTCAGAAACGTCACTTACACCAGGGCCAGGGTTACCAGCTACAAAAATTGAATCTCCCTTGCAAAGGCATCAAAAAGCTCTTGATATGTGAAACCCCCTAGATTTTAGATTTTTTTTTTGAAAATCGCCTGAAGGGCGTCATATTATATTATTATTAAATATTCATAAATAATGAATTAGATTAATTTTAATAAAAATTATTTTTGCATTAAACCGCTTACTCGTTAATACGGAATATTTTTTATTCAAACAGTTAGGTTTAGCTTTATTTTTACGAAAAGTGAGTATTTATGTCGGGGGAGACCAAAAAACATGCAAAAATATGCATTTAACATTTTAATTTTGTTAAAATTAATTCACTCACGCGGTAACGCCATTGTTTATTCATCGTTTTTATTTTAAAATTTCATCAATGCTGCCAATCATAGAAAAAATATTTTTGCATAAAACAAAGTGAATGCATTATTGACAAGTTTGTCCCCGTATTTATAACAGTAGAACATGGAAAGAAATATATTAAAATAATTACACAAACCCGCTAAACAAACCCTGCTTTGCCAAACAAACCATTCAAAACCTGGGATGTTTTTTAAAATTATGATGAAATGCGAGTTTATTTTAGAGAATTTGTTTTATGAGATTGGTACTTCCGACAAATTTCATATTTATTATTATTATTTATTTGATGCAATATATTTACATTTTTTACACAATTCAATGATGTTGGCCTCATTGGGTGGTTTACCCGTGCTGAGGCCTCCATTTCATATACAAAATTATGCACAATACATATATATATATAATATTGGTGAAAAAACAGAAAAAAGTAAATAAAAAACATACGATTAAGATAAATTAAACTTAAAAAGAAGAGATTTAAAATTAACGTAAATTTAAGAATAAATAATATTAAAGATTAAAAACGATATTTTTAATAAGTGTTGTGTGTTTGTGTTTTATATTGGTTTTGTGTGTTACTTGTATGTTTTTTTGTTATTATTTTATGCTATAATATTTTGGTAGTATTGTCTATTTTGGTCTTTAATCCATTTTGTAATTTTGTGTCGGAATTTATTTTTGTTTTCCTCAATTTTATTTTCAAGTGTTAGACTGTTGAATGCTTTTATAGCTTGATATTGGTAGTGTCTTTGTCCAAAGCTTGTATTTACCGTCGGAGTTTTTAAGTTTTCTTTGTATGCTTGTCTAACTGGTCTGTTTGTGATATTTTGTGTTTGTTGAAGGTTGTTTTTTTGGTCAAAAATGTAATTTAGTAGCGATTTAACGTATAATTGTCGTATGTCTAGTACGTCACAGTGGTTGAATATTTGGTCTGTATCAGTAAGTCTATGTTTTTTAAGGATTACCTTTAAGATCGTTTTCTGCGCAATTTCCAGGTGTTCGATAGCTGAGTTTGTTGCTCCTCCCCAAGCAATTATTCCATATTCTATTATAGACTGACATAGAGCAAAATATATTGTTTTCAGTTGTTGTATTTTGTACATGTTTCTTAAGTTTAGGAAAATGTGTATCGTTTTGAGGAGTTTATTTGTGACTTGTTTGATGTGATGTGTCCATATAAGGTTATGGTCAATTATGATTCCTAGATACTTTATTTGTTCTTTTTGTTCTAGAGGAGGGCAAACATGATTGTCTATTAGTTAAAAAAGGAACATTCCGTATTATCCGTGCATCAAACTTCGACAACACGAACGTTCTTATCCGTGAGGTGGACTAACTGCATATTTACCGAATATTCTAATATTTTTGTTTTCTGGGGGTATGAAAAAAACAGTTCGAAAAAGTTTTTTAAAATTTTCACATTTTTAAAACATATTCAGAATTTTGCAAAATGATCTGTTATTTGTAACCAAATTTTGTATTGTGTAAAAAATGTTAATCTAAAATATGAGCGACCTTTACAACAGTAATTTCTTTCGAACCCAAATAGAGTGGAACCATTCCGAATTCTCGCTCGATTTGTTTTTTGATTTTTATAAAACTTGAAGTTTCTCCCTACATCTAGGGATTTCTTCTAGGACTTCACCCTGAACTTGTCTATGAGCATAACTTTTATTATCTATGAATAGATAGCTATATTAGCGCCTCCCACACGCACACTTCGGAGCGACCGAGTCCTGCGCCACTTCAGGCCGCCGCGCAGAAAAGTAAAGACCGATAGGTTTACAGCGTAGTTCATTGTGAGACTTTTCTGCGCGGCGGCCTGAAGTGACACGGGGCTCGGTCGCTCCGAAGTGTTCGTGTGGGAGGCGCTAATTTGTGTAGTGTGTACGTTACGAAAGATGGCGGTAAAGTAAAGAAAAATATTCGCGGTCAAATTTAAACAGCAACTATGAAAATTGACTATGACCGAACAAAAAAAAAATGTTGCCTGTTAGTAGTGATTTGACAACCTAAAATAAATAACTTCGGAAGAAAGAAAAATAGATTCACATTTCAATAATTTATATCGGGTCGTATTCTATCGGAAAAACCACGATTTATTTATTATTTTTTTTTGTATTGCCATTAATTTTTTGAACTTCATTTTAATTTAAAGTATTTTGTTATATTTACAAGACCTTCGGAAGGCGAAACAGCTGTCACGCGTAATAATAATTACTAATTACACAGCATAACTTGTTTGTATTTTTTTTAATTTGCAGTACTTACCTATAAAATATTATTGAATATAAAAAACTTACTTCTTTGCGTAACTGGAAATAACTTGTACCGTCCCTCAATCTTCATATTTTTTTCGCTTTTTCATTATTTGAAACCTTCTACTAATATTTTTTTGTGTAACAAGATGTTTGGTTAATGTAACGTTGTTTTTATTTTATAAAAAAAATTAAGAGTATCTACCTGCTTTTACAAAAAAAATATAGTTACTCTCTGATTTTGCACAGTGTAAACAATAAACCGACGGCTATCTCGAAATATTTTCCGTGACGACATAATATTTGAATTTTGATTACTACGGATATTTTATGCGACATAATAAATATGCTAAGTTGGTCCCATGTCTGTCTTTATATATCTAGATACAAGAATTTCAAAATTCCAGATTATTTTGTTAGTGATGTTAATAGCGAATTAATTATGATTTGCAAGGCACCTGAAAAACAAGTCATAATATTTTAATATGTAGGTAACTCATAAAACATACCAACGTTTATCCAATATAAATATTAAAATTCATATATATTAATAATCAACTAATCAACTGAGAATTATTCTTTTATATTTGTAACTAGCAGACCCGGCCACACGTTGCTGTGGCTAACGAAACACAACGCCATTACCCAATCTTTATAAAATCCACACCACCCGCTTGCAGCTGCCCGCTGCCCGCTGCCCGAATTGAATGTTTGAATTTATCGGCTTTTCTCTACTATAATAAGCATGTATTATACATATAAACTAATTAACTCGCCACTAATTATACAATGCTTGCAATGCAACACTGGATATTCGAAAAGGGAAAATCAAATTCCTACTTACTCTAGGACATCTATTTTCCAATTTCTTCCGTAGAACGAATTTCAAAAGTGACTATAGTACGGCCCGCCAGCCGTTTTAAATCGCACAAAAATATGTTTTCTTTGAATTTCTCGGATTTTCTTTAATATAATTTACATGTATTATACAAATAAACATTCCTCTTCAATCACTCTATCTATTGGTGAAAACCGTATGAAAATCCGTTGCGTAGTTTAAAAGATTAACGCGCACATCCATTTTGAGCGACTTCATTTTATACTATGTAATAAAATAATAATAATAATAATGAATGATAATGATGATGATGATGATGATGCTCCTCCCAACCCTTCGCGACAACCAAAAAATTCCAAATTTTAATTGGCCACTGAATTTTGATAGTATATCAAAACAAAACAGCCTTTTGTCTTGGTTATGCCTATTTATTGTATTGTATTTTTTTATATGAATACCTCACAAGAGTCCCAGCTGCTCCCGTCCGGAGGCTGGAGGTTAGTGGGAGGGGAAGGAGATGAGGGCGAGGAAGGTGGAGAAAGTACCGGGCTATTCAGATTGTCATCAAACACGGCTAAAGTCATATGGAGCAACGTTTCAATTCTGAATGGTGGTCTTAAACCAGGGCGATACTGAGAATATCTTCCACCCAGGAACGTGCCGCAAACATACCTTATGTTATTTTTAAATGGTTAAATTGTGAAAACACAAATCAATCAAATAAAATGTATCTGCTCACGCCAGTCAAGAGCCTTGCCCCTCGACTACGGTGACTAGGAGGTATTTAGTGAATTATTTATAGTTTTTTTTTCATACAACAACGTTGATAGTTGATACCTACATGTTGGGTACAAGCAACGCCTGCCCGACACAGGTATATCCCAGTGAGACAGGCATCGAAAAACCCAATGTAAACATACTTAATATAGATAAATAAATAAAATAAAATGCATCTGTGTGAGTAAGTAGGTATCTACTATGTTAGTGTCTTACTTATATACTCGTATCATTCTCTACGCTAGACGACATTTATAACATTAAAAATCAATATTTTGGATAATTTACACTTTACTACGTGCAATAATTTTTTTTGTGATAGGTAGGTACCTATTATTATTTATCATTTACAATTCATTGTTTATCTTAACACCGTAATTAGACGGCACGTCAATAATGTTTATTATTATTAATGATAAAGGAGTAGGTTATGTACCCTACCTACGTTTTATTTTATTTTGTAATTTTATTAAAAAGATCAGCATTACCAAAATACAAATCTTGACAAAATTTGAAAACCTCCTACTATCGTCAACCGTCACAAGCGGTGATGGAGGCTGTTTGGACGTTTTACACGAAGCTTTTTTCACATCGTTCCCCGTATGGAAACTATACCGGGACCCATATGAAAAATCTTTGCTTTACACGATTTCCATATACGAGGCGTGTTCAGAAAGTAAGTGTACTGAATTTTTTGTTTTTTTTTTTTAAGTTTATTAGAAAAAAAATACAGGATATTGTTGATACACTTGTTGACTATCTCTATAAATCTCTATAAATAAAAATGAATCCCCGAAATGTATGTAAGCGCATAACTTCCGAACGACTGCACCAAATTGAATAATTCTTTATTTTTTGTATTCGTTATTGTCAGGACAAGGTTTGTATAAAACTTCTGGTGAGATCTGGCATTATGAAGTTTGTATTAAAAAATAAATGTATGGAATGCGGGAGGGGAGAGGGGAGCTGGGTAGGGAGTTCGCGGGAGGGGAGCAAGGGAGGGGAGAGGGGAACCTGGGAAGGGGGAGGGGAACTCGGGGGAGAGGAAGGGGAGGCGGAAGGGGAACGGGATGAATGGGAAAGTACACGCAGGGAGAAAAAATTTCTTTATTAAATGGCATAGCAACGCATGCCGGGTACCAGCTAGTTTTTAATAATAATAATAACGTAGTATTTATATAGGGAGGCGTCTACTAATATCTACAGGAATTCCAAAAACTGAAAAAATCGAACTATTATCTATGAGAATCAAAGTGTTGACGAATATCTACAGCTCAAACTCTTGATTAATATCTATGAGAACCAAAGTGTTGACGAATATCTACAGCACTGGCAGAGGTTGGATTTGCAATTATGTATAGCATATTGGAATAACGTAATTGCGTATGCAGTTCAAAAAACTTAATTTATATAAGTATGTATGTAAAAATCGCTAATATCGGACTATTGGACACATTTAGCTGATTAGTCCAACCTACGCTCTGTAGATATTAGTCAACACTCTGAAGTTCGTAGATATTAGTTCAACATATGAGCTGTAGATATTCGTCAGACATACAGGCTGTAGATATTAGTATCTGGAGTCTTTATATAGCGCAGTTTTGTGATTTTTCACATCAAATCGCCATCCCGTCCGATGCATTTGGTGAGCCGTGGCACAAGTTTCTTTATGCCCTTCTCAGAGAATTCTCCCGCCAATTCCTTCCCCATTTCAGAACCACTTTCTGCACCTGCTTGTCGGTTTAAAATTTATTTTCATCCATATGTGCCTCCTAAAAGGTGAAAAGGTGATAATCTGAAGACGCCAAGTCAGGGGAATATGGGGGTGGTTCAAAACATCCCAACCAAGTGAGCCCAAGAACGTATTTGTGGCTAAGGCTGTGTGAGGGCAGACGTTTTCGTGAAACAAGCACACTTCTCTGGTCAGAATTCCCCTCCTTTTGTTTTGAATTCTTCTTTGGGTTTTTTTGCGGTATCACAATATTGTTGTGCACTGATGGTCTCAACTTGAGGCAGAAATTGAACCAAAATGATGCTTTTTCGGGCGCAAACACTGAGGCCATGATTTTTGTGCCCCTAATTCTGGTTTTCAATTTTTTGGCAGATGGGGAATTGATGTGACGCCACTTTGACGACTGTTTTTTTCCCATGCGATTTTTCCACTCGACTAGGTATTAAACGACCAGAAAATATGAATTTAACCTCTAGGTATAATTTTAAAATATTCAGTCGAGACGGATCAAACATCAACGATTTTAGTGAAACTATTTATAAGTATGTACCTTGATACGATGCTGATATTGCTGATTGTATTTTACTTTAAATGTGTTGATATTTTTATTTTTGTGTAGACTGCTTAAGTTATAAACTGTGCCTGCTCTCAACAAAGGATTTTCCGATGAGCAGGCACAGTACATCACCAATGTAATCTAATTAAAAAAATAAATCCTTAACAATGATGATCCGTGAACAAAATAGTTTTCCACCATTCGCTGGATATATTAAATGATACGCTATTGGCGTGTCTATTAATTTGTCTGTATTCAGTGTGCATAAGTTTAACTCTATCCTGGTTCATAAACGGGATCAAAGTCTCTTTGACTGCGTGGGCGACCATGAGCAACTAACTTGCTACACCCACTGAAGCCAAGTTTTAGAACAGAGCCGGATCTTATCAGGAAGAAAAAATAAATAATTGCAGATTAATTTTTGTGTTTTTTCTCCTCGGATGAACAAATTAAGGATGTTACCTGGCGCCGTTTGGCTCACCTGCCCTATCCTGTGCTACATCAACAGACTCAATCATGGATATATATATAGTATAGTACGTACACGACAAAGACCGGCCTAAGGTTGATCAGAAATCGTCGCAGTATGCGAGTTTAAATACATAAAAGTGGCGTGTACCGGGTGTACCCCCGCCCACGTCTTTCTATGTGCCACGTATGTTGTTACCCATCTTTATCTCTCGCTTACGTTCATGAAGTTAGTAAATGCACGAGAATGGATCGTATCAAGTTCAGGCCGGCATGGCATTAAAGTTTGGCGTGTACTACACCTTTTGTTGTTTTCGAACGAATAACAGCGACGACAATGCATTATTAGGATTTACTAATTATTGTGTTTACAGTCTGTAGTTTAACCAATGGTTCCATGGCAACTCAGAATCAAGTCAACTCAACACCTCTTTTAAAA
The DNA here is from genome assembly GCA_917880885.1 of Limnephilus marmoratus. Lineage (NCBI taxonomy): Eukaryota > Metazoa > Arthropoda > Insecta > Trichoptera > Limnephilidae > Limnephilus > Limnephilus marmoratus. Next base: position 48,135,351 of record OU862917.1, read on the forward strand.
GTCATTAAAAGCTATGAAAAAAATAATATTAAAATAGTCCATAACCCTAACCTAACGTAACCTATTTAACCAATGTTTTACTTTTTTCATCAATTTTAATGACTTTTCAAAGGGGAGCAGATATGTTTTTCAATTTTTGAAATAAATTGTTCAAAATCCATTGTTCGAATTTCAGTTCTTCGAAAGACTAATTTTTCGAACAGCAATTTGCCGAAAGACATATTTTTCGAATTTGTTAATCAACCTTTAAAATATATATTTCACTTGCTTTTATGACTAACGAGATACTTTTAAGTTAGGTTAGTTGATATTGTTCATCCTATAATAAAATACTCTTGTATGTACTGTATACACGCTTATATCATGTCGAAAAACTAGTGTTTCGATGTTCGAAAAATGTGTTTTCGAAAAATTGCATTTCGAACAATTGAATTCGAAAAATTGATTTCGAAAAATTGCAATTCGGTCAATTTACCTAGACCCTTATCAAATGAGGTTCTGAGTTGATTTCATTCTGAGTTGTCCGGTCACCTTAACCAATACTTCTAAAATAGTCTTTAGACGCCATTTGACTCAGGGCCGTGCTGAAATCAAGGATTCCCAGATTGCTCCATGAATTGCCAATGATTGCAAAAGGCGCCGGGCGAACATCAAGGCGTAATAATTTATGGATATTGCCTTGCCTCTGTTGTTGTACAGAAAATAATTCCTTTTAGCAATATTCAAATATTCGCCAAGTCCATCAGCTTGCAGACACTACCTGTAGCAATAAAGTGAAGCTCCATTGCCAATTTTGAACAGCTTTTTCACTCTGAAATTTATAATTAATAAGCATACATTTGTAGCTCAAAATGTTATTTTGATCGTGAGTACACGAGCTTCGAAATGTTCACCAGAAAAAAATAAGGGCCAAATATTTGCTTCATAATTTTATAAGATAAAATAATATTTCGAGTGTCGAAAATCTCGAGCAGGACCGGGTGTATATGTCGGCGGCCGATCGTAAAATCAGGCAGATGCGCCTAGCTACTTCGTGAAGTGCCTGGCAGCAGATCATGAAGTGCCTCAGGCGCATCATGATCGGCCTGATTTTACGATTTGCTTGCGACATATATTCTACTTTCGGTAGTCGATGCATGGATGCCATCGTGAAGTGATATCAAATATTCCTGCGTAAAGCGTAAAATTATTTAAGTTCAAAGAACTTAAATTGAAAATTGGAATAATCGTTAATATTAAACGTTAAATCATCAGAAATTTGATAAAGTATACATACCAAATTTGTTTTATTATTAATATTTCTTTATTCGAAACGTGTATTTATTTTGTTTAATGTTTGACAGATGTTTTTTTTCAGTTTACAACAAGGGTAAATTTCTTCATTTGAAATATAATAATATATATTTTGGGAAATGAATATGCTAACATCGGCGACATTTATTTCTTAAAATTAGCGCAATATAAACATGCACTCAAAAATTATTTTTCCATAATGTAACTTTATATACGCAATATGGACATGTTGAAATAAAATGATGATATTTCTCATTGTTCTTTTTTGTTATTTTTTGTTGTGATACATAAAATAATTGTATGTTATTTTTAAGTTTAAAACTACTATTATGTAATGATAGATATTATTTTTCTTACTTTTGTACTCTATTATATGTTTATTTATAAAAGGCAGTATAGCCGTTTATGTATTTAAAAAAAAAAAAAAATAAAAAAATAAAAAAAATTAAAAAAAAAAAAATGAATTAAAAAATAAAAAAAATAAAAAAAATAAAAAATAAAATAAAATAAATAATAATGATCTTGCGGCAAATATTTTTGTGACGTTTTCAGCGTCACAAATGCTACAATTATAATATCAATAATATAATTGTCATCACGCCAAAATTTAAGTGAAAATCCCTATTCTAATATATGGGAAGTGAAATTTCACGAATATGGTTAGATATGTATAAATTATCGAGTAATCGAACAGTATTAATAGGGTAGCGTCTGCGTGGTTGAATTTCAGAACCCGGCTTCGAGTGCATGTCTGACGCCACGACATAAGGGCCGCGCCACAAATAACATCTGTGTACGTGGAATTTCAAACTAAGCTACCTTTGTAATTCGGTTTCGAAATCAAGAATTCGTCAATAGATGGCGGTACTTCCGTTAGCAGGTCGCATTGGGACGTGCCCGCCTAGGTGTAAGTACTACGAATTAGTGCGTTTGTAGAATCTCTCCGGATACGGAAAGATTGGCGGTAGTACTTAGTTGTACCATTACATATCTATATATATTACATTATTACATATATTACATATGACATCATTGCCTGTCCCAGTTACTTTGTCGCGGTGACTAGCTATCACTGGATGACAGTGGATCCGAGGAACGGGCTAATTTTGGAACCAGTTAATTATAAAATGGTCACAACACTAACTGGGCGAAGCCGAACGTAAAGCCACCCGCAGGGCCTAGTATTATCTATTATTCAAAAATTTAAAGTATTAACAATATAGATAATAATTCACCTATCCACCACCCAACGAAAATTATTATAAAATTATCTACTCATCCGGCTTTAATATTTATGAATGTAGATAATAATATTAATTTGTAATGATAGTAAAAACCCTTTTCGCAAATTATGCTGTGAAATATTAATTAATTATTTGTTTGCATCAGTAATTACGCAAAATGAACATTTTTAAATAGTTTTGTTCAATTCAATTTTATTGAAAAAACCTTTATTAAGTTTTGAAGATTATACCTAATCAATGTAGTATTTCACCATCCTCCTGGTAGCTTATCCATACAAAACGAATATTAATAAGTAAACAAATAAATACTCGTCTAACTCATCCCGTATACAGTTACTATTCATTGGTTCAAGTACCGAATAAACTAACACTTTATTTAAAAAGGCTGAGTAAATTTTTAAATAAATAAATCGTTGCTTCTGTCTAGTTTTTGCACTGATAATTCTTGGTGGGATTCCATTATATTAGAATTTGAAATTAAAACACTTTTGTACTTTCTTCCACTAATTTATATTTTACCAGGACCGGTTTCATCCTATTACGGACATTTTCAGTCTGGTAGTTGAAATTCTTATGCTACGGTATTTTATACACGCTTAGGCAGGGGTACACAACATTGTCTCTATATAATGAATGTTTCTATTTTGTTAATTTTAAGGTATTATAAGTTATTTTGTTAATTTTAGGTACATACAGGTAATTATAAAGTTTATTATTATTTTATTATTTTAATCAAACTAACTTTTTAAACTTTATAATTACCTGTATGTACCTAAAATTAACAAAATAACTTATAATACCTTAAAATTAACAAAATAGAAACATTCATTATATAGAGACAATGTTGTGTACCCCTGCCTAAGCGTGTATAAAATACCGTAGCATAAGAATTTCAACTACCAGACTGAAAATGTCCGTAATAGGATGAAACCGGTCCTGGTGAAATATAAATTAGTGGAAGAAAGTACAAAAGTGTTTTAATTTCAAATTCTAAATAAATCGTGTTTAATTAATCGAAAATGTAGGTTCGTATGGATAATAAAATCTATGAGGAGGATGGTGAAATACCCCTAACTCTAAAGATTGATTGTGGCAATAGAGGGTCTTCCCTCATGCAATTCAATTCAACTCAATTCAGGGGCAACTTAATTTTACGATTTCAGCAATTAAAAAAAATTTAAATAAGCTTATTGAACAAAAATATAATTTATTAATAATTTATGAATTATTTTTCAACCTTAATACATAATAATAATTTATCAAACTCCTGAAAAAAATGCCTGCATGACTTGCCCATCAGGTGCATGGCAGGCCGGATTGGGAAAGAATGATTGAGGGAGTCCCTTTGACTTCTCCAGTCACTCTCAGAACATCGCCTTAGGGGGCATACATTAATTACGTGAACAGTTTTTCCACCAATCTAGACCCCCCCCCCGTTGGTGAGATAAATTTGGGCCACTTCGTATATTCTTTTCAAGTAACGAGAGATTGATCTGGGACCCGCCCCCCCCTTTTTGAGCTCACGTAATAAATGTATGCCCCCTTACACCTTAGTGGGAGGGATGGGTTCGTACTACGTACCTTCTGGACACACTGACCCCCAGATTCCTACCCACCCCTAATACCCTTTACCTTCCCAGAACTTCCTCTTCTTCATTTCCCAAACAGACTCTCCACACGGCATCACCAAAGATGTCATAAGCCCTGAGGGAAATTATAATGAATAATTTAAAGTTAGTTTAATGCCTACCAAGCCCGGACCATGTTAAAATGAAACGTTGTGCAACCTCCAACTAATCGGAGCTTCGACGTCAACAAGCGAGGAGCCAATTATGATTTTGATTCTATACCAGAGCTTTACAAACTTCGTAATTTTCACCTAAGGAAAAAATAATAGGCGTAATTGAACCCAAAATACCATATATATTTTTAATATGAAAAATTTATTGGCCGTGATAGGAAAAAAATAATTACGATTTTCAAGACTTTTGGGAATTGTTATCTAGCTGGTTCCCGCATGCGTTACTATGGCATTCAAAGAAATAAATTGAATCCCCTGCATGTCCTTTCCCGTGCGTCCCCGTTCCCTTCCAACTTCCCCGCCTTCCACCTTCCACCTCCCCCATTCCCACTTCCCCTGCCATTCCTCCTTGCCGCTAAAGTATATGAAATACACACATTTACATTTACAAATTTCATAACGTCAAATCTATATAGCCTATATGTTATTCTGATGAATGAGCTATATTATTGTAAAGTTTCATTAAAATCCATTCAGTAGTTTTTGCGTGAAAGAGTAACAAACACACATGACACATGCATCCATTCAAACTTTCGCGTTTATAATATTAATATCAGGAAAACCTATGTCATGAACCACTATATATTTTTTCGCATTCTTTCGATATTTTTCGAACAGTTCGTTTATGGTTTTAAACAAACAATCAACATAACTTTTTTTTTGTTAATAGTTTTGGTATGTGGATTAGTTTTTGTTTTATTTTGATTACTGGTTATTTTGATACATTCATTTCAGAAATACCAAAAAAGCCTTTCCATCTCACTTGCAATGCGTTAAATAATAATAGAAAAAAAATCATAAAATTGCCTCAGAATACTTTTTTTTATTGTGTATTACAGACTGTGTGGTCCATTTACAATACACATGTATGATGCAGAATCGTCTCCTTTCGGAAAGTACTAATATTTTTTTAACACCGTTTGGTTTAGGCGATGCTCCAGTCCTTGAAACATTGGAAATCGAAATAGGCGTGGCGTTTTGGCAGGGATTGTATAATACTTAACAAATTTGACAACCAGTAAAAAAGCTCGCTCCAAACCAGTTACAAACATATATTTTTAATTACATAAAATGACTCCAGATACTAATATCTACAGCCTGTATGTCGGACGAATATCTACAGCTCATATGTTGAACTAATATCTACGAACTTCAGAGTGTTGATTAATATCTACAGAGCGTAGGTTGAACTAATATCTACAGAGCGTAGGTTGGACTAATCAGCTAAATGTGTCCAATAGTCCGATATTAGGGATTTTTACATACATAATTACATAAATTAAGTTTTTTAAACTGCATACGCAATATTACGTTATTCCAATATGCTATACATAATTGCAAATCCAACCTCTGCCAGTGCTGTAGATATTCGTCAACACTTTGGTTCTCGTAGATATTAATCAACAGTTTGAGCTGTAGATATTCGTCAACACTTTGGTTCCCATAGATATTAGTTTGATTTTTTCAGTTTTTGGAATTCCTGTAGATATTAGTAGACGCCTCCCATAAAATAAGTGTTAAGAATGTTTAAATTCTAATATTGCGTTATTTTAACAGAATTTCATTAACCTCACGTTCTTAACTTCCATTTTCTAACTCGTTATTATTTACACAATTCTAATTTATCATGTTATAGTTTATGCATTATCCTACAATATATTATGGAAAAGCTGAAAGGCGTTAATTTTGCAAATAAATAAACAAATAATATATTGCCAGACGAAAGACGTAAAATGTTCGATATCTTAATCTATACGAAAATCGGCACCAAAATAGAACACGTCCTTTTTTCATTCCAAATCTGTATGAAAAGTGAAAAGACTTCTATCTAAAATAAATTGGGCAAAAATAGCGTCTTGTAAAACGCCCATTACAACATATAAATATGTTATAAATAGCTATTTCCTCTTCCACACCCAGACCCGACCTCCGTAGTCCAGTGGCTAAGACTCTTGACTCACATTCCGGAGGTCGCGGGTTCGAACCCGGCATGCGCAAATAAATTTTATTTGATTAATTTGTGTTATTTCACAATTAATTCATTTAAAATAATATATAGTATATTTGCGGCATGTTCCAGAGTGGAAGATACTATCAGTATCGCCCTGATGTAAGACCACCATTCAGAATTGAAACGTTGCTTGAAAATGGCTTTAGCCATGTTTAGTGACCAGATCTGAATAGCCAGGTACTTCCCAACCTTCCTCTTCCCCACCTCCTTCCCCTCCCCGCTACCTTCAGCCTCACAACATACCCCAATTGGGGATGCCATAGTCTCACTGGCTCCAGACGGGAGCAGTTGAGATTCTTGTGCGGTATTCACTGTAAAAAAAAAAAAAAAAAAAAAAAAAGACGTATAATGACGCAAGTTGATGTAATTTTCAAATTTGTCCCATTTAGAATGACAAACATATAAGTCACGATATTGGCGCGAATCCAATTATTATTGGGTTCATTTTTTTTTGCAAAATTGCTTTTACGGGTTCAAAGTCCAAGTAATTCAACTCGCCATGAACCATAAACATTTTATGATCAAAAAATATTTTCATAACACACTTTGCACTTATTGAAATCGTATAAATATACCATAAAAATCTGAATAATTACGAACATTAATTCTGAAGGATTATGCAGATTGCACCAACGGGTTTGCAAAATTAAACCTTAAAATTCAAAGTCAATTATAATAACTCGTTTGCAGATTTTTATTGCAAAAATGTCGTTAATGTTTTAAAGATTTTTGGAATATTTATTGTTTTTTATATTCTAGTGCTAGTGATTTTTATTATTTATCGTTTATCAGTTGTACCTATCACAAATAATTTGCACTCAATTAGGTGGAAATTTTTCTAAAATATTGTATTAAAAATGCTAAGGTCTTTACTTATGAAAGCTTATCAATGTTTTGATTATCATGAAATATCTAAATTCTAATATTATGCAAATGATGTTGCTCGACGGCTGCGCGGCCTTTTTTATACAAAATTTAATTTTGGTATGAGGCCAAAATACCCAATTGAATATTTTTTCAATTGGGTATTCAAAAGGTTTTGCAAATATCTAGTATAAATATCTAGTAAAATAACAAAAAAATGTTTTTGTTATTTTTGTTTTAAATTGTAAAATATAGGTAATTAGAAATCATTTTTTAATGATTTTAGGGGCAATTATAATCTTCTTCTATCTTCTTTTTCTATATAAATAAAAATGAATCGCCAAAATGTATGTACGCGCATAACTTCCGAACGACTGCTCCAAATTGGATAATTTTTTTTTTCTGTGTTCGTTATTGTCAGGACAAGGTTTGTATAAAACTACTGGTGAGCTCTGGCATTATGAAATTTGTATAAAAAAATTGCAATAGGTGGCACGCGAGCTGTTTGAAAGCTGAATGTACCGGGAATGAATGCATGGAACGCGGGAGGGGGGAAGGAGGAGGGGAACTCGTGAGGGGGATACGGGGAAAGGGGGGGAGTGGAGTGAGAAGAGGGAAGGTGGAGGAGGCAGAGTGGGAACGCGAGAGGGGAAGGGGACGCGGGAGAAGAAGAGGAGGCGGAAGGGGGACGGGAAGAATAGGAAAGGACACGCAGGGAAAAACAATTTCTTTATTTAATGGCATAGCAACGCATGCCGGGAACCAGCTAGTTATGTAAAAAGATGATCTTACCTACCTGCTGAGCTAATATAATTAAAAATAAGTAAATAAAATAAAAACAGCATATCTTTGGGTAAATTTTTAATTTATTTCACAACAAATGTGTGTTAACAACGTAAATCGGTCGTTTGTAATTCGCATTTATGCCCATCAAGATGCTTTTTATAATTTTTATTTGATATATTATATCATCATATTTCTACTTATAGTAAAAGAAGCAAAATTATTTTGTTTATAACTGTTATAACTTTCAAATGATTGTGAAAGTTGCCTCTAAAATCACGAAAAATTGATCTTTGATTTCCTACATACTCTATAAAAATAAATATTTGCAATACTCTATAAAAAAAATTCAGTTCGCTTCATTATTTTGACCTCAAATTCAAAATTAAGTTTTGGGTGAAAAGGGCTACACAGCCGTTCCCCTTAAATGGGTATTCGTGTGTATATACATGTATGTATTATTATGTATATGTATGTATACAAATACAGTTTGTTGGATACCTGAAAAGCTTTTGATAAGGTCTGGCACCGGGTGCATGTCTGAAATTTACCATTGTATGGGATCCATCCAACCCTGCATAATTGCATTGCGGACTTTCTAAGGGGAAGAACAATAAAATTCAACCCATAGTTGACGACTCTTCTTTTTCTCATCGTCAAATCAATGCGGGGGTGCCACAAGGAACACAAGGTGTTGTCACCTATGCTGTTTTTGTTGCGCATAACAGTTTCGTTCAGTGTTACTCTGAGGTCTGAGGTGTGCACCAATTCGTTGCTATGCAGACAACAGCGCTGTTCACGAGGGTTATCTTTTTGACAAGCCCCCTTCAATTTATGATGTACGAACAACTCGGCAAGTTTGAGATAAAAAGTTTACCACCACCTCGAGAAAGTTCGTGTCTGGGTAAGGCCAACCTGGTCAGTTTCAACTTCTCAAAACCCAAGCGCGTCTGATTTCGGCAAAGAGGGACTACTGAGGGAGGTCAACGGTTGTCTGGTGCAATTTGATGGGAGCACACTCTCCAATAAATAAATAAATTGAAATGCTTGGAGTAAGTATATCAGACCAACTCAAGAATCGGACTCCAAAGACCGAGTAAATCTGGCTTCCAATAAACTGGGCGTCTTTTATGGGGCTAGCAGATTCTTCAATAGTGAATAGCTGCTAACCCTGTGCAAATCTCAAGTACCTAAAGTTGATTATTAAAAAATATTAAATTATAATATAAAATCTGAATCTGAAAATGACATGTGACCATTGAAAACCTCCAGCTGTCTTTTTTGCTTTTGACGGCAGTTTAGCTATATAGTCATTACACATAGCTACAACCATTTCCATAATGCTATTTTATAACAACATAACTTTTCTATCTACGAACATAAAATTCGATGGAAAATTTTAGAATGATCACAGAATGCATATTATTGCATAATATGAAAGCGAAGTAAGTTTTTATGAACCTTGAACACAAACTACCTAGAAGTAGATTTTATACCTGCAAGAAAGAAAACTAGGCCTCAGCCACCTCAGGGATATTATCTGCGAAATTATTTCAATTTTGTACACAATCTTCTTACAAAGCACAAGAACTAGAAATTAAAATAATCTTCTTTTTTTTAAAAGAAAGACAAACATTTCCGGGTTACGAATAACCCAGCAATGATTGAAAATCTCCTACTAGCCACCACAGTAAGCGGAAAATGTTGCTTGAGTCGTGATGGCAGCAGCATAGAAATTGAACACGCGACGCCCGGGTGGGACCCAAACCCGATGCCCACTCAACCACTGACCGGTTAATCTTAAATATATAATTTTTATATCCTTCAAAACTTAAAAACAATTTAAAGTTAGATAATTAAATAGGTACCTACTATGTTCCTATTCCACGCAACTTTACAACAAAAGAAAATTGAAAAAAACACCTTTCAGAAATACAAAAATACATATAACCGATACCGATGTGTAAAAAAAAACTTAGGGTCAGCAGAACTACAAATAATTACTGGAATAAAATACTTTAATAAATAAACTAGAAAATATAAGACTAATTGCATAACTTTATAGAATTCGAAAAACTAGACTTAAACTAAAAAATCAAAACAAATTTTTGTTTAGATAATAAAAATTAATAAAAATCAAAAACAACATTAAAAAATACTTCTGAACTAAATTACTAACACCTTCCATACACGCTACACACACACAAGCCCAGCTTTTTATGTAATATAACTTTAAATTATAATGTACCTAGATAAGGGAACGTACCCATACTACGTGACACGTTTACGGGGGGGGGTCTTCAAAATGTCACGCTCCATACAAATGAGCGGCGGGTTGCTTAGGATTTTGGTCACCGGGGGGGGGGGAGGGGGGTTAAAAATTGCAAAAAGTTGGTCACGTAGTATGGGTACGTTCCCTAAAGTGTTTTCACAGTTTCTTATTGTCGAAAAATTTAAGAAAAAAATATATAATGACGTCATTATTATTTTGTTTTATGACGAATAAATTTTCAATAAAGATTTAAAATTTTCTATTTTTCATTTGCTGGGGGCTTGATGGGGGCGAATGTTTGATGAAAAATGTGAGGTAAAATGATTTTTTCGAAAATATCGACATTTGTGGAGCGTGTTACTCAAAAACGGCTAGAATAAAAGTTGTAGATAATTTTATAACGATATAAACGGAAACCCGAAAATCGGGACCTCCCCCCCCCCCCCCTCACCACCTAGACGTCAGGACTTTTAGTATGTTCACACCCGAAGCACCCTAAACAAGTCCTGAAGGAATCGCTTAGGTTCCTGCTCACGCACTCTACACCTCCTTCCTTGACTGGACTAGTAAGTTATTTTTTGTTCATTAATTGTGGTGTTGTTGAAGTCAGGCCGGCCAACGTCAGTGACAGCCTCATACATAGAATTAAAATGATCTGAGGTGAGTCTTGGAGGAATAAATATGCATATTTCCTCCAAGTCGGTAACAGCTGCACATACCTTACATAAATTAAATACCTCTTTTTTTATTTTCATGTAATATAACACGTAATTGTTGGGTTTTACAATATACGCATTGTATTATATTTGTATTTGTTGGGTTAGCTGGAAGAAATAGGATGTACCTATAAGTTACACCTTTTGTAGGAACTATTTTTTGTACATGTTTTTTGAATTTTGAATCCTTCAAGGTGACAGTCGTCTTACCAGCCAGTAGCGTTTTCTACGCCGCAATACCTCTGTAGCCAGTTTGGCTTGTTTAGGAATGTGCGCTTTTGGTTTTGGATGGTTTTTAGAATCGTAATTATAAATTAAAATAATAAAATTGCACATTTTTGGAACGGTCAGCTACAGTGATGATCAACCTTTTTATCCGGTGGCCAATTTATCTATAGATATATTTATTTTTATTTTCGGAAACGGTAAATTTTTAACAGTACAATCACAGAACGCAAATATCAAAGCGCCGCTGACGAAAATTTTATATCTTCAGGTCCAAACCGAGGTCAATTTTTATCCCAGGAAATCTTATATGTAAAAATGAATCGCTGAATGTGTTGCTAAGCGCATAACTTTCGAGCGACTGCACCAAACTGGATAATTCTTTTTTTTTGTGTGTTCGTTATTATCAGGACAAGGTTTTTATAAAACTTCCGGTGAGATCTGGCATTATGAAATTTATATTAAAAAATGCTATTGGTGTCACGCGAGGTTTGAAAACTAAATATATATGGAAAGCGGGAGGGAGGGAGTAATGTGGGGAGAGGGCAGGTGGAGGAGGCGGAAGGGGAACGGGATGAATGGGAAAGGACACTCAGAGAGAAACATTTCTTTATTAAATGGCATAGCAACGCATGCCGGGACCAGCTAGTATTAAATAAAATGAAAAAAAAATATACAATTTAGCAATTATGGGCTACTGCTGACTTTTGGCGTTCAGAAAGTTAGTAGGTAAAGAAAAAATTTGGTGTGTAATAAAATGGAAACCTTGGAAGTAAAAATTTTTCAACATCGAATTTTTTTCTAATATTTTGAGCGGCTAATTCAAAACTTTAACGAAATACTGAAGTTTTCCCCTAAACCCTTTTGCTAAACCGAACGGCAACTGTTGAATATTCTTTACTGCAATTTTTGGGCTACTGGGAATGAGCTCGCGGGCCGCAGGTTGCTCATTACTGGATAGCATAACAAAAATTAACTTTAAATTTTCCACGCGTTTTAACGGTACCTACCCATTAGCGAAAATACGCCATTATACCTATATTTTTTAATAAACATTTTTTTTTCACATTGATTTTACACAAATTAAGGGGCCATCCAAAAATTACTGTGATGACCGTGGCCGGTTATCAGCATTACTTTACTGGACTCCGGGTGTGGATCCAGATTCCTCTATATTGTGATCTCAGTTCAGGGTGATTGACAATAATGAGTCGTAGGTAGACTTAGTGAGTTTATTCCGAGATATGGTACAGGTGTGCTTCCTACGAAGCGATAATGCAAAGAGGACGGTAGACAGCAATCACACCCTTTTATACGTTCCTCATGCTGTCTCACTCATACACGCATGTCTCTTTCATACCGCAAGACATACGTTCACCACATCCCTCCACACTTAAATCCGAAGACAGTTACACAACATGAACTGATAATTATTTACAATACATATAATATTCCAATATTTACAATGTAAGTAATTCATGTTGAGTCGAGAGCTGAGTGCTGTCTTCATTGACTCATCTGTGTGTTCGTGGTCGTAGTCGGTCCTTCCAATTTCCCGACGTTGACGCCACTGGATCACTGGAGCTGGAAGGAGAAGGAGAAAAACCCATTAGACTGTCATCCAGGCCAAAGCTGGAGACATCGTATTCGTCATACGACAGTCTCTTCGTCTCAGACGCGATATAAGGATTGCTGTGTTTCTTTTCCCATGATACACATAATTTAGACAACTGATCAAAATGCCTTTTCCAATACATAATTTTACCATTTAAATTTACCGCATTTATATAAAGTTTTTTTCCTAATTGTTTAAACACTTTCCCTGGTACCCATTTATCATTGTTTTGGTCTCTGAAATCTCTAACCATTACCTTTTGATTTATCGAAAAACCCACCGATTCTTTATTATTTCTCTTATAATAATATCTTTGATTTTCCTGACATTTTGACATTTTAAATTTTGTTTCTTTCTTAATTATATTATCCTTATCTCTCCCCCCTCTCGGTACAAAACTGTTCAAGTTTGACCTTAGTTTCCTTCCAAACATTACAACTGCAGGTTCTAAACCAGTTGTACAGTGTGGTGCATTTCTGTAATCAATTAAAAAATTTCCTAATTTTTCCTCATAACCTGACTGAAACTTATTTCTTATCATCATTTTTTTTTTTAATTTTTACACGTTCGAACCGCGTTTTCTGCTAGACCATTTGATTGTGGATGATTTACCGGAGTAGTTAAATGTTTGATGTTATTCATCTCACAAAACTCTTTGAAGTCCGCTGACATGAAAGCGGCTCCATTATCTGAAACTATTGTCTGTACACTCCCGAAATAACTAAATAAACCCTTTAATATTTTAATAGTGTTATACGAATTTGGAGAACTTACTTCTACACAGTCTAACCATTTTGAGGTTGAGTCAATAATCACAAGAAAATATTTATTTGCAATTGGGCTCGCATAATTAATATGCACCCTACTCCATATTTCTTCCGTTATAGGTAAATCTCTGTTATTTTTAAATAAACTTAGAATTTGAGTATCCAAGTCATTCTCTTCGTGAACTGGTTCCTCATTCCCAATTAATTCTAATTGTACTTTACTTTTATTAAAACTACCCGCTTTCTCCGAAAAAACCTCCTGGAATTTTCGAATTTTTTTATTCACTTTACTTCTACCACTCTCAAATACACTATGAGAAAAAATTTCACTACCCTCCTGGGATGAAATTGATTGTAAATCACTTCTATCATTCTCAAAACCACTATGAGAAAAAATTTCACTACCCTCCTGGGATGAAATTGATTGTAAATCACTTCTATCATTCTCAAATACTCTGTCAGAAAAAATTTCACTACCCTCCTGGGCTGAAATTGATTGTTCATTTATTTCCCCATTACTTTTTACTATGGGAACGATTGGTGACGCAAACTTACTATAGTTTACCGGAACTGAAATACCTTCCGATTGTAAACGGCCCAATTCCGATTCAACCTTTGCTTTTAAAGCAAACGGTATATTTCTCGGATTGCAGAATTTCGGTTCCGCATTCTCTTTTAATTTCAAATGCACTTTATATTTATTGAATCTACCCAGTTTCTCCGAAAAAACCTCCGGGAATTTCCGAATTAAATTATCTACTACACTAGTATTATTCTCAACCATATTGTGAGAAAAATTTTCACTTCCCTCCTGGGATAAAGTAGATTGTAAGCCCATAAATCCAATATTAAACTTTTTAATGAAATCACGCCCTAGAACCGTAATTGTTCCATGTTTTACTACGCAAAATTCTAACATTTCCCTATAACCGTTAAAATCAACTGTTAATAAGATACAACCCAATAATTTTAACTTACAGTTAGCGTAACCCTTTAAGGTTAAATCCTTTGGTTTTAAATTCAAATATTTGAAATGTTTAACATAATCTTTGTCAGTCAAAATCGAGATCGCCGCTCCTGTGTCCAATAACCCGTTTAGTTCCACATTATTCACTAAAACTTTGCACAATATTGGTTCACAATATACTGCGTTTATCCGCAACATTTTTTTATGTTCCTGCGTATTGACGAACACTGAAGAAATGTTATTATTATTTAAACCGCGACATATCTTCCCAATATGCCCTTTTACTCTGCATTTATAACAAAACACGTCTTTCAATTTACAATTTACTGAATCGTGATAATTCCCGCAATGTTTACACTTCGTTCGATCCGCTGACCTCGCTCTGTACGATGTAACATTCTTGTCCGAAGTTCTAAAAAAATGTTTACCCACCGAATTTTGTTTTTGTGACAAATTGTTCGATGTATTTTTAAATTTATTTACTAAATCAACACTTTCCGTTTTAGTTTGCTTATTCATTACCTCGAATGAATCCATAGCAATAGCACATTCTACAACCTTTTTTAATGAAAAGTTTTCAGCTTCTACAAATAATTTCTCCTTAATTCGCCCCACTCGAAGACCGGTGACAAAAATATCTTTTAAATTATATTCAAGTCTGTCCTCGAATTTACAAAATCTAACGAGATTCCTTAATCGTGCTATATAATCAGTAACCGATTCTGAACTTTTTTGTTTCGTAGCAAAAAAAATTTCGCGCTCTTTGAACACATTTCGTTTGATACCTACATGATTCTCTAGTAATAACAATAAATTTTCGACCGTAATATCTGTAATTTTTTTAGGAAAACACAAATCAATCAATAAATCTATTGTCTCTGTGTGTAAATGAGATATTAAAACCGCTCTCTTTTTCTCTACCGAATTAATTTTGTCATCATTGACGAGGATAAACTGTTCGTATTGCAACACGAACGTCTCCAGTTTGTCCCTCAAATGACAAAACCTGGGCAGTTCTCCCCCTTCCATCTTAACACAGATACAATCAATAAGCAGAAAATTTTACAAACAGCACTCAACTCACGACTCTGTTGACTTGATGCTGCTGCTCCGATCTCGACCTTCCGCGGACCGTCTCCTGGCTCCTGTACCCTGGTCGTCCTTCTAATGCCCCGGCACGCCTTCCGTGAGGTCTGCACCTGGTCTCTGATCTTCTCCTGAAGACCCGGACTTCTCCATCCACGCCTTACGTGTATGTTTCTCCAGGTTCTCGGCACTGAATAAACCTATCCAGCGCCTTGAAGTTCCTCGGATGCCAATTCTGCTGCTCTTGCTCTTCCTGAATGTGATCTGGCCTGATGCTGCCTGATCACCTATTGTCCACTGTAGCCTCAATCTCGGATTTTGCCAAATGATTTTGGCTGCTGCTAGTTCCTTTATCGGCTGCGCCAAATGTGATAACCGTGGCCGGTTATCAGCATTACTTTACTGGACTCCGGGTGTGGATCCAGATTCCTCTATATTGTGATCTCAGTTCAGGGTGATTGACAATAATGAGTCGTAGGTAGACTTAGTGAGTTTATTCCGAGATATGGTACAGGTGTGCTTCCTACGAAGCGATAATGCAAAGAGGACGGTAGACAGCAATCACACCCTTTTATACGTTCCTCATGCTGTCTCACTCATACACGCATGTCTCTTTCATACCGCAAGACATACGTTCACCACAATTACGACACACCTTAAGGAGGGGGGGGAGAGGTGTGACACTGTGTAACAAGGGTTATGGGGGGGTTTTGAGCTTTGTGACGTCACATGCATAAAACGACTGCGACACATGCGACTGCCACGAAAATATTTTCCCTATCCCATTACGCCCCCTATCCCATTACACCCCCTCCGTCGTGGTATCCTAGTGAGAATATTAAATGTTGTCGTAAAACTTTAAAATATTACCAACTATTATTTTTACATGTAAAATTGCAAAATAGGTGACATCATGCTGGGGGGGCGGCTCTCACAAATGTGACGATGGTGAAAAAGGAACTGGGCGGGGAGATAAAAAATCATGAAATTCGTGTCACGTAATTTATGGATGGCCCCTAAGATGAAATTGAGCCTACCACAGATACACAATACGCCCCCAAAGCACTTCTATCGATTTATTGATTCAGTGCTGAAATATTTGAAAACTTTTCTTTTATTTCGACCGATTACGGAAAATTAGACTTCACTTCGGACAATTATCTCTTCGGTGTATAAATATAAACATTATATTGCACCGTAATCGTAAACAATAAAATACATATTGTAATTTCAACCGGGACATTGTCAGTAAATCAACTGTCGTGTCATTACACGACAGTTGTATCTACACCCGTCTGTAGTCTGTACTCGGTTTAAAATATGTGACCTATATATTGTTTCGTTCTCACAACTTCCCGTGACGGTGTGACGTGGTAAACAAAAAACGGCGATAACATCTCCACGCCCACGCTAAAAGATTATTTAATCTATTTATGAAGGTCGGCGCAGTGGTCGAGTTCAATAACCATTACACATTTCACCGGCGGTGGTTTCATTGAAAAACTAGGCGGGAAATGAAGTAAGATGATGCATTGAGGTTTCATTGCAATTCAAGGTACTACAACCAACGATCAAGTATAATCACCACAATTAGTAAGACATTTGTCATGCATTTAGTTGGTAAAGTCGTTCGAATTTTGCTTTATTGAATGTGTCATAATTTTTCGATTTATAAAAGGATTGTGTTAATTGTCGACTAAAGGGAACAGTGTAAGCTATAAAATCGAAAATTTTCATATGAATTCACATATTTTTTTTTATACTTAATGTGAATTCTGCACAAGAGTTCCAACAGATTCCAACTGTCTGGAGCCTGTGGGATTATGACAGGGCATGAGATATGTACCTACTTACTGAGAGTATTTATCACTTGACTACATAATACATCCGTTTGTTTTAGATAGGCCCTTCGTACACAGAGATACTTACAAGCTACGATGCAACCACAAGTCGCCTACTGATATGCTACTCTTTAAAGTTGGTTTCTGTACACGGCAGTACCCGAAATATAAGGAACTTGATTTCTTCACGTGCAGCAGTGGAATTAACACGATGTGACTGATAACAAGTGACTCAAGCGACGGATACAATAATATTATTCTTTTTTTATCTTCCCTAAATTCTATCTTATTCTAAAACGATCTAAAAAGATTTTGGGTTCACTTATACAACAAAATAATTCATAATTGTGGGGCATTCGTCGCCGCCAGGAAACTACTTCAAATTGACTATTTTTTCTAACCTCACTTCACGTCTTCGCCTCTAAATTCTTCCTCACTTATTTCGGAAAATTATAAACAGAAGAAATTTAACATTCAAATGATGTTCGGATGCCGCTTCTGACGTACCTACAAGTAGTAGATTACCGCGCTACCAGCACTGTCAGTAACATTTATTTTTATTTTTTTTTTATTATTAATAGAAGGTACATAAATTACAAATAATTTTTATACAGTAATTAATTACATAGTAGAATATTTGATGTACCCCCATAATAAAGCAAGGCTTGTATGTATGGGGGGGTGTTATTGTATTGCTTTTTTTATATCATTCAGTTTAAGTTTTCAGTATAATTTTTGAGGTGAGTTTTAAAATTTTTTATATTGGTATTCATGTTTCTAATTTTTTCTGGTAATGAATTAAAAAATTTTGCTCCGAGATATTTATGACTCAATTGTACAATTTTTTTTTACATTTTGGAGTGGGAAGTATTGATGTTTGTCTAAGACTTCTGTTATTTTTAAAGGGTGCAACTTGATTTTTAATATTATCTTTATAAATTTGTAATGTTGCATGATAAAAGTATAATGCACTTAATTTTCTGACCTTAAATTGTTTGAATAAAAGTTCTGACGAATATGAGTAGGGTTTTTTTTTTAAATTGTTTTTATTATTAGTTTTTGTGATATGTAAATTGTTTGTGTTTGATTTTTATATGTACCGCCCCATCCTATAATGCCGTATTGTATAATTGATTGACAGAAAGCGAAGTATGTGGTTCTAAGTAATTTTTCGTTTAAAATATCTCTTAAACATCTAAATATATATGTTAGTTTCCTTATTCTGTTGTTCAGAATATTTATGTGTGGAGACCATTTTAAACGCTGGTCTATTGTTATGCCCAGGTACTTAATATCAGTTTTGCTTTCTATTTTTGAACATGATATATTACATTTGTGGTTTTCTGTATTTGTCACAGAGTGGATTATTAAGTTTATTTCTTTAGGTGTCAAAATCAATATCATCAAACCCATAGTCGACGCGTCGCGTAGTACGAACACTTGCAAAATAGTATGTTCGCTTGTTAGTATATCCGTGTACGTTACTGTCTTTTAATAAACCAAAATTTTAACAAAACAAAAAAACGACTTCAAAAAATGCACTAAAAAGTAAAAAAATAATTTCGTATTCTTCTACAACTTTATAATCAACTTACCTTTTCTACTCATCAATATGTACGTACGATTGTTATTTTTGGAGTCGGTGTCGGCGGGAGAGGAGCTGTCAAGTGAACACGCCGGGCCGCGGGTACCTTGGTTGACACCGACTCCAAAAATAACAATCGTACCTACATATTGATGAGTAGAAAAGGTAAGTTGATTATAAAGTTGTAGAAGAATACGAAATAATTTTTTTACTTTTTAGTGCATTTTTTGAAGTCGTTTTTTTGTTTTGTTAAAATTTTTGTTTATTTTTTGATTTTTAGTGAATCTGAAGTACACTAACTAATTCGATTAAGATTCGGCCGAGTATCGTAAATTTGTTCTTCAGAATTGGAGAGTTCCGTTACTTTGTCATGGATTCCATAATCAGAACCTAACCAAACTCTCATCAAACTACCCTTGAAGTACATCCTTTCCAATAAAAAAAGAATCATCGAAATCGGTTGGCGTGATATTGAGTTATTCGTCCATTTGTCGCGCACATACTTGATGCAAATTTAAGACTTATATGATTTTCTCATGGATGCCATTGTCAGAACTGGACCAAATTAAAATGGGACCACAAGGGAAGCACCAGCTTTCAAATAAAAAAAGAATCATCAATATCGGTTCACCCAGTCGAAAGTTCTGAGATAACAAACATTAAAAAAAAAAATGCAGTCGAATTGAGAACCTCCTCCTTTTCGAAGTCGTTTAAAAAGCTTCGAAACCTAAATTCATTTTCAGTAGTTTCACCCCAAGGCTTCCGAAAAATAATAAATATCAAAATGTTAAAAAATGAAAATAAAAATAATGTGATTAGATTACTCAATTTCTTTATTTTATCACTAGTTTCCGGACACCGTGTATAACTAAATGCTTTTAACCGAAAGGCAGATATATTTTTTTCGTAAAAACCAAATGAAATGATCTACATAAATATTATTTTGCTTTGTCTGATTTATCTGTGTACTTTTTTAGACAATGTCGTTATAGTACATTGACTTCATTATTTTTGTTTTTCGACATAATTTTTTATTATCATTATGAAATGCCATTGCACTTTTTATATTTTATTTACTTAATTTTATCACCTTATCACGGGCATTAAATGTATTGACTTAAAATGAGCTCTGGTGATTAATTCATTTTTAGATCAATGGCTTTAGTCAAGCTCATAGATTCTCAACCTTTTTTGCCCACCGCCCACTTTGAGAATATTTTTATTTCTGGCGCTCCCTAATATCGTGAATCCGAAACAGAAAATGGCCACAAAGGGGGAGGAGGGGGGTGTAATGGGGTACCACGATGGGGTTAAATTTGCCACAATGGAGGGGGAGTAATGGGATAGGGAAAATATTTTAAGGTGTGATGTAATTTATGGGGATGGCCCCTAATGGGATTGGGATGGGGCAAGATAGGATGGGATGGAAGGTTTGAGATGCCCCCAAGGGGGCGCTGAAATATGACGTTGAAAACCTATGGTCTAGCTGAAATTAATATTTTGCCGAAAAATACCACATTAAAAATACATTATTTTATCATTAAGAGCCATTAACCAGTGGCCGAGAATATAAATTTTGTCGAACGATAATCTTGCGATCGTACCCTTGCAACTGCACAGGGCGGTTCCAATGAGAAAGATTAATTATTCTCCATACCAGCATTTTAACATAATAACTCAATATCGATTTTATTTCATTCAAAATATGTTTTGATAAATACCTACGTTCAAAAATGCTCAAAACTCTAACTTGATGATAAAACTATTAATTTATGTACTTTTGTAATTATTTTTTGATCATAAGTGTTTATAATTTTTCAATAATGTCTAAGCAAAATAAGAATGTTTTTTTTTATATATATATTAGTTTACAAGACAGCAAATAAATAGACCAACACTTTTGTCACAAAACAAGACCGCGGATATTTTTTTTTGTTTTATTTAAACTAAAATTAAATTTCTGAAAAGTAGCTTTCCCACAAAATTAATTGATTTATTTTACTGCATGATTATATGATTTGAAATGTATGTTGTATAATACAAAACTTTTTTGAAAATTTAACAAATCCTCCAACGACCTACGATAAAACCTTATTGTACTAAAAATAAATATATTTTCTAAAAATTTAAAACATTGCTTTACTAGATAAAAAAAACAGTCTTTCGAAATCAATATATATTTTTTGTGGAAAAAGGGCAATACGTCTAAAATTTGATTTAAAAATGACATATTTCCGGTTTTGTCTGGTTATTCCCTCTTAAAAGTACCTACCGATTGTAAACTGCATTCTTCATTGTATAGATGTATATCAGAGGCGTGCATTTCTTATAGGCACAGAAGCACTGCCTACTGACGTAAAAAAATAATTTTATACAATTATTTTTGTAAAAAATCAATTTCCACTTTAAAAAATTCGCGCGAAATTCCAGCTACAACGATCGCAGCGCCGCGCGCGCCCTTACTACTTTACTACTATAAATGTGTTAAAAGCAAGAACTAAATATGCAAAATGTCGCAAATTCCATATTCAAATGTTCTATTTGTACAAAAAAATATGTTGATGTGTTAGCAATGCGCATTTAATGGTTTCTATTTTTCTATATACATATAATAGTGAGCTCTGGCATTATAAAATTTGTATAAAAAATTGCAATATGTGGTTGCATATAAAAAATTGCAATACGCGAGCTGTTTGAAAACTGAATGTATGGAATGCGGGAGGGGGGAGGGGAACTGGGGAGAGGGGTTCGCGGGACGGGGGAAGCGAGAGAGGGGAGCGGGGAGAGGGAAAGCGGAGAAGGCGGAGTGGGGACGCGTGAGGGGAAGGAGACGCGGGAGAGGAAGGGGAGGCGGAAGGGGAACGGGCTGAATGGGAAAGGACACGCAGGAAGAAAAAAAATCTTTATTAAGTGGATAGCAAAGCATGCCGGGAACTCGCTAGTCTGTTATAAAAAATCTTGTCTTGTTGGCTTAGGTGCTTTAATTGTTAAAAAAAATATGGATTTTTTCTATGTCCAATTTAGCTTGCAATGTGAATAAATTAAGCTCTTATATGAATATTGATTGGTAATCCTAACCGACATCTGCTAAAGTCTGTAGTTTAGCCGCTCTTAGCGAATCTGTAGGGAGATAGTGAAATTAAATCAATTAATTCGAAGTTTTTTGTAGTTTCTAGTTGTCTACCCCAATCAAAACCTCTGTGTACGCCACTGGTACAGGTATATCAATTTTTTTTCTGTGTGTAGGTTTTTCTATCCCACTAAAAACTTGAGATTGAACGAGTTTTACCATTTCTACCAAATTCTTTGCTGTAGATATCTAGTATCTAGGTCAACGCGACCATATTACAACATATTCATTTTGTTGTATCCATACCAAGTTTATTATTATTTAAAGTTTCCGTTGAAAACAACACTACTGTTCATTCATTAAAAATATTTTATACTTACATCGTTTGAGTTGTCGGAATTTTTAAAGATTTGATGGTAAATTAGTGTTTAATCTTATATATAAAGAGGATTGTCTGTGTGTGGCTTTGCGGTGGGCGGGCGGCGTAGTTTTGTTTTGTATACAAAGCTACAATTTTATTCAGAAGTTGATAAAACTATGCATACTTGACCTTCAAAACAAGAGGAAAATCACTGTCTACAAGAGATTTTGAATAACGCCCCTTTGAAACTTTTTGATGAAATTTCGCTCACTTGACGTTAAAAATACGAGAAAAATTACTGTCTACATCTAATTTCAAAAAGCTTTATATTTCATAAAACTTTGCGTAGGCCCGGGCGACACCGGGGAGTTTGTGGCATTACTTTTTTTATTTAAGCTTTCGTTTTCGAGTAAATCGTTTCCCAAAGTTTGTTTTTTTACAAAGTCAAAATTGAAATTAGCCCTTCATTGTAGGTATTTTAAAATGAGTTGAAGCATAAACCCGGCTCCACAAGTTTTCTTAAACATTTAGTTGCCGAAAACAAAGGAAAAAAAAACAATACATATGTACATCGAAATGATCGGACCGAAAAAAAGGTTTTTTCTATTTTCCTTCTGTGTGATGTAGATTCACCTGTTTCTCGATTGTTCTACTATTTCCCGGACACCGTGTACATTCACTTACATGTTTATTATTCTGTAAATAAATTATCGAAAGAAACATTTTGGTTTTTTTTTTCAATAATAATATACAATGAGCCATGGAGGGGAAAATGTTTCTCTTGGTCAACATTATTTAATTGAATGCTCAGAGCTCGGAGCATCCAAAATATTTTAAGTTTCGTGTTGGCAAATGAAAATACGACGTACAGATAGGAACATATTTCAAGAATGTAATAATAGATAATAATCAGAAAAAGAAAGGTTAATTAATAATAACGGATAAACATACAGTTTCGTGACAATGTCACACAAATGTACATCATTTCCCTGAGTCACTGGGAATTGACTGTAATAGCTCCAACTGGAGAATGTCTCAAGGCGGGAGTAAATGGGACAGAAGGAAAATAGACAAGAGAAGGTTTGGAAGTACCTGACTTGCAATGTCTAGTTACTAATCTTAGCCGAAGCTATTTCAAGCAACGCTTAGAATCTACTTATGAAGTTGCTTGCACTCTGGGACGAAGCGGAAATAAACCATTATTTGCAATTTATCTTAGTAATTTGCATTTATATTAGTAATGTGTTTTTATATTAGTAATGTGGATAAACCCGTATTATCAAATTAAACATTTGATTAATTGGAGACCACTTTCCTTATGGAATCACCCGACAAGCACTACGAAGTAATGTATAATCATGTGTTTTTTGTTTGAAGATTTGATCGCCTAGAAATATTTCAACCCTATTATATGTATATTTATACACCCCTATTTCAAATATTTTACCCCTCGACGGTAAGACTCTCGACTAGCGATCCGGATGTTGCGGGTTCAAATCCCGGCGTGCGCAAGAAAATTTTATTTGATTGGTATGTGTTATTTTACAATGTCAAAACATGGCGTTAAAAAAAGACGTCACATTATTAGTATTATTAACGAAATAGCTACTAAAATGTATGAACTGAAATGCTTATATTTCATTATTATCTAATTGATACCGTGTTTTTAAAATAAAATGTGCGTACTAAACGTACCCCTATATACCTAAACGTACCCCTACAAAAGTTTCATAAATATCCACCATCCGCCGCTGACTTTGAACCTACGATCTTCAGATCAGAGCAACTGATCTCACAGCCCTGCCACGAGTGCCACGAAGGTCGTCAATTGCATTGTATAAGTAAGGGAACATACCCATACTACGTGACACGTTTAGGGGGGGGGGTCTTCAAAATGTCACGCTCGGTACAAATGAGCGGCGGGTTGCTTAGGTTTTTGGTCACCGGGGGAGGGGGGGGAGGGGTTAAAAATTGGAAAAAGTTGGTCACGTAGTATGGATACGTTCCCTAAGTATTATTCACGAAAAAACTACCACCTTTGTATTATGATTCATTATATGCTTTCTGGGTCTGTTATAAATAATATTATTAAATTGTTTTTTTTTTAAGTATTATTTAATAATTGTAATATTTAATTAATGTAGTTAATATTAGCGAAACTCATTTTGCTAATCGTAAAACACCGACCGGCAAGGTTAAGATCCTGGGTTCGATCCCTAGACTTGACCATATCTCTTACTATTTCAAATTTTTTGTTGATAAAATACTGTCTTCGCTAATATTGTCTTCGCTAACACTGCTTGGTTAGAAATATTGATTCGCTAAAATATTGTCTTCATTAATTGAATATTAAATTGATTACTCGCGGAAACAAGCGGAGATAAATGAATGATTTTATAAAAAAAGCAAACACTTAACTAAACACTTAAAAAACGTTGCTGAGCTTTTAATATTAATTTTATCATCTTGCCGAAAGACAATAAAATAACACTATCTCCATTAGTTCAGAAAATAAGTGTTGTTGCAAACGGAATTCAGTCATAACACCGTTTGAACTAATAATAACATATTATTATTGTTCATGCATGTACCTATGTTCTATGCATAGAATATAGACCACTGCAAACTGCAACGCACACCCGTTTGATAAGAGGGCCTGACATTGGTGAAGGAATGCGTTCATACGTATCATACACAACACTAGTTTATTTATTAAAATACACATTGAACTTTGTCCCGTAGTCGGCTAGCTGAGCGCTTTCATGTCGGCTGGCAAGTTCAGCGTCTAGCATTCTGTGGGCAAACCAAACCCGCGCTACCGGCTGTTAAGTCGTGGTCGACGCTTCGTTCTAACTAAACTCCAGCTGTTGGAGTGCTCAATCGGAAACTGAAACTGAAAGTGTACAAACAACAAACACTAGTTCACAGTAGTCAGTACAGAGCGTGTAATTAGTGTCCACACAACCGTCGCGAGGCTTGGTTCAGTCAGAATGTCGAAGCTAAATATACTACGGGCGAATCAGCTGTTGGGTCGAGCCCTCGCGAAGAACCTCGATTCCCGCGCGAAATGCTTCAGTACCCTGAACACGAGGAGCAAAGCCGTGGACAGATTTGGGCGTTATCGCAAGAGTGTTGATACAGTGTTTGTGCAAAAATCTGGAGTTTCTAAGCTTGCTGGACCCATCAGCGCAGATCACGTCCTCTATTCCCCTTACGGAGACGTGAAAGATCCAAATCTTTCTCTCACAGATTTCATCTTCCAAAACCTCGCCAAGTATCCCGAACGACCAGCTATCGTAAGTCCAGTTTTAATCTGCCCACTTGTCTGAACTTGAATTAAACATTTAGAAAGTTGTCTACCTATTGTGTTTTTAAATTGTGAAACCTTCACGCGAGATTTTTAATTCATAAAGAGATAGAATTTCCACTCTACCTTTTAAATATTCTAATAACATTGTCACGATTCAACTTTAAAACTTACAAAAATGTTTTCATTGAATGTGTTAACTTTACTCTGCAATTTGACACAAATATGGATAGGTTAGAAAGGTCCGTGAAAAAAACAATTCCTCTTTTTTACAGCACATTTTTTATTTACCTTTTTAACCGGTTTTACAGAACCACAGCTTGTTAAAAAAACCTCTTATATCCTACAATATGCTAAAAAACTACAATAAGTAAACAAATAAATAGGTTATTCAACGTTTCGGAAAGTTTTACACTGTCTTATCATTAAGGAAAACCATCGAACAACGTCTTTAAAACAAAAACAAAGACAATTCAATAAAAAAATATATCGTTCACATACTTTTTAATTTTTTTTATTGTATGTACCAAATATAATGGTGATAAAATAGATATTATATTTCTTAGTCCTCCTCACTAGGGAGTCCTGTGCCGAGACGGACTAAAGTTATTTAATTATAAAACAATGACTTGGTTTGTAACCACGATTTATTTAATTTTTATGTGTAAAATTAAACAGTTTAATTTTATACCCTGAAGATGCTTGAGTAAAGCAAAACCGGTCGGTGTTATAAAAATTAAATAAATCGTGGTTACAAACCAAGTTATTGTTTTATTTTATTCAATATGTCAAACCACAAAGTGACTGCTTTCTATCAAAATATATTTAATTATAGTTTATTTATCTTCTACAAGTCGTTTTAGTGTCTTTAGTGGGGTTTTTTAAATGACCTCTTTCAGCCATATTTTAATTCTTGATTTGTACTCATTAAAAAAATTTACTAGTTTTATGTTATGGAGTTTTGTTGCCAAGTAAGTGTAGTTTATTTCTCTAAAGTGGTTTTTTAACTTGGAATATTTTTTATGTCAATTTTTATTCGATTTAGTGTAATGAATACACGGTCTGGTTGAGGATTCAGCATTTTTGAATAGCTTCAATAATATATTTTTGGGATATATTCGTTGCACATTTGGTACGTAAGCTATTAAAAATTTCAATCAACATATACCAACATACAACCAATACCAACGTACAAACAGTACGCCAACATTTTTTTAAATCAAGTTAATCAATCAGTTATTAAAACAAATAATTAACTGTGAGTGAAACTATTCGTTTAACTGAACTTTAGAACACACAAAAACCGCAATGAAACCGAACCTCATTAATTGTTACGTAAACAAATAATATAAATTTGCTGCGTCGATAAATTGGTTTGATTGGTTGGCACTTAGCTCATCACTTCTATTAATTTACATGATTTACTGTTTAAAAGTTTAGATCATTCTGCACACTAAAATAATAATTTCGTTAGCGACGATTTCCATTGCGAGACCATTATCTGAACCATAAATAAATACCTTTATCCATTGTGTCACAATGATACTTTGAACTAGATAGAACATAATAAAACAAATTATTTTAGCTTGCGTGGTACATGTTCTTATGATTGAAGAACAACGTGACTGCTAATAATTATGAATGTAAATAAAACCTACTTTTACTGCGTGTAATCAATAATAACAATGGAGTACCTATGTAGTAAATATAACATAGATAAGTAAATACCTACGTGTTTTAATGGCACATACTAATGTTAAATGTCTTCATGATAACATGAATTCTCGATGCATTGTACGTCTTTTATAAAAGTCGCTGTTTTTTCAACAAATCTTGAAATCTACACACTTCTACATTAATAGACACTAGGTTTTAAGTACCTACTTCACATTTCTTTGTTTAGTTTATTAGCTTATGATAAGGTAATAAAAGATAACAATATAATAATAACAGTATGAGAAGTCAGTGTTTGCATTTAAATGGAGCAAACAGGAACGCTGTTCCGGTTTGTAAAATCCATCAGCCATATCATTCATGCTCCAGAAATATCTACAATCTTGTTGGTGATCAAATGTTGAAAAAAATCTTAAAAACAAATCGATTCAGTCGTCAGTTCACTTTTTGTGTATAACGTCGTTAATAACAATACATTTGTTAAATCTGTTTCTTTATACCATTCCTTCTCCATGTTAATAGTTTTATTTAAATGCACATTATCATGGGGTGAGAATTGTCTGGATCTTGGCGGCGAATGCGTTTGCCCACCCATTGTATGGCGGGCCGGATTTGGAGAGACTGGCTGAGCGAGACGTTTTAACCTTTCCAACAGGACTCTTTTGGCCCAACGCCTTGCTTGAGTAGGAATCTGACTTCCAGATTCTTACCCGCCCCTCATGCCTTTTTCCTTCCCAGATCTTCCTCTATTTTAAGTACTCTCTTCCTTTATTTTAAAAACCCTCCACACAGCATCCCCAAAGATGACATAGGCCCCGAGAGAAATTCTTTTCCCCAGGGCTGTGTGGAGCTAACGTGCGCTTTTATAATTACCGTGAAGTTTCACGGTTACGTTACCATGACCGCAAAAAAAGGCAATAAACATACGTTCCTTATCTCTATAATGCTGCAGCTCTTTCTTACAAATTAAATAAAGGTGAGACACACAAGATACCCGTAACTATTTCCTCCAAAGTACTTCTTTTTTGCAAAAAATATATGTAATAATGAGACCTTGTGTGGAGAGACGATAATAATACCTAAAAACATTATTATTTGTGAGTTGAGCGCTCCGTTTGGCAATATTTACACTTTAAGCACTGATGTTACTTGTGTCTTTTATTATTTTACAAGGACAAACCATAATTACATGTATAAAGGCAAAATTTGCACGTGTTCATTAACTTTGATGTAATTTATAATTAAACCGCAAACAAATAACACCACAATTACAACTAGAGGGAAATGTCAAAACATAATTATGTGAGTAGGCAATGTGTATCAAAACAATATCAAACAAGAAACCAATGAGTAATTATTATTGGACTATCCAGAATTAGCCATTTTCGTCATCGGAAACATCCTCTACCGTGAAAATCGGATTTAACGATGTTATTATTTACTTGTGCGGCTTCCAATACGAGTGTCGATTTATCCCTGGCCTTTAAGCCCAGGGAAATGGCACATTCAGTACATTCACTTGGCGGCCGCTGACAAGTACTTATTTACTTGATGAGATTTACACTAAATACAAACCTACGTTATTTTAACATACTTTTCTGTATTTATTTATTCGCCTAAAAAGTAATTTACATAAAAGCGTTACATGAAAACATAAGTAGGTATACAATAGAGTGTAGGTACATAGTAGAACATCTGTAGGGTATAGAAAAAAATAATACTGTTATAATAATTATTGGATAATTTGTAGAGCACCGTTTTTGTGAAAAATCACCTCGAGGGCGCTGTTAAATTTATTATGATTTCTTAGGCTTTATCTAATTTTATTATTTACAAACGCATACTGAAAACGTACTTAGGGGGCGTTCAAGTATTACTTAACGCAATTTTTGAAGATTTTGACCCCCCCCCTCTCCCCATGTAACGCGCCGTAACGTTTTTCCGTCCTCTCCCCCCCCCCCCCAAAAGTTACGTAACAAATAACGGTAATAAATAAAACAACAGATTTCTAGAACGAAAAGCATCGCCAACTTGGAAGATTTTAATTCCCTATTTTTTTTATCTAAATAAAGAAAACCTGTTACGTAACGCGTTGTTCGAACCTTCCCCTGCCCCCCTCGTAACGCACAGTAACGTTTCACAAGACCCCCCCCCCCCCCCAAGTGCGTTACGTAATACTTGAACGGCCCCTAACCTGGCAGGTCACTTCCATTAGAAAGTTTATGCTTGGAGAAGATACCACATTACATGCGGAGGACACTATTTTTGAAATACTGAACAATCTGAACATGGCATGATTTTACATTTGCTACCCCCATTAGTATTGATATTACGTTTATGAGAAGATTAGTGGGAAAAGTAGATATTTATTTTGAAAGATTGGAGAATTTTACTTTTCAGGACTAGAGATTTTTTTAGGTAGGGGGAGATGGCAAATGTATAAAAATATTTGGTTAAAAAATAATATAATTTTTTTTTTTAGAAACTTAAAAATTTGGAGTGTTCAAGAGAAATATGTTATAAAACGGTAGAAATTCGAAATGTTTCAGGGCTTAATGTAGGTAGATGTGATTATAAAGTAGGAACAAAATAAGTTATTATGTGGACCCAACTCCAAACGTTTTTTTAACTCTTATTTACCGATAAAAAATGGTTTGCCATAGGCATTGACGTAACTCCGTCGAAGGCCATAGGGGTTAAAAAGGGGAGAAAAAATCCCTTATCTATATCTATAAACCCTACGTCGGTCTTGTGATGTAGTCATGTGTATATAGCCTCTCCCAAAAGAGAGCAGGGCACAAGAAAAAGAATAGATAGATAATTATTACATTGAATAACTAAAAATAAATATTTCGCTCTCGAGAGAATTTCAGCCCCCGTAGTAGACAATAATTTCAGGTTACCTAGATAAAGTTAACGGAAGTATAACGTATATTATGTGATTGGCAGACTGTTGAAAAATCATAACTGTGGTGAGAAATGAATATGCGTGCTAAACCCCAACCACCTCAAATTGCTGAAAGCCACTTTTGCTTTTATATTTCGTTAAAAAAATTGAAAAATTGCGAAAATACAATTGACTACTTCAGTTCCTAGTTTCGCCGTGGGATCAGCGGCAGTGTCTTATTATTCTCGAAAAAATAATTTAAAAATTATGTAACGATTTAAAACATGGGTATTTTTTATTTGCCGCCATCACGACATGTTCGTTTTTGGTCGTGAATATGGCATTGTGACGTCATACCGGCCAACGTCGTCGGTGACGTCTTACCTGCCAGTAGCGTTGTCTACGTCATAATGACCTTGTAGTCAGTTGGAACCGTTGCGGAATGTGCTAGTAGATTGTTTAAATAGTTTAATATGTAATATAGATACTTTTTAAAATCAATAATTACGAATGAAAATATTAAAATTTTCACGACAATTCAACACATTTATTCATGACCATGAAAGTAAACTTTAAATCTTCTGCACATTTTTAACCGTATTCATAGTTCTTGAAAATAACCCACCACTTAGTTAACTCACCTTCAATGGATAAAAGTGCAAGGTCTTTAAGTTGGTCTCAGACGTGGGAATAATTTCGGTTTACGGAAGGTCTTCCAAAATAATAAAACTTTTTTTTTTTATACTAACTATTGGCTGGAGAATCCGAATCCGAAAGAATTTTTTTTCGGAAAGCAATATTAACAAAGTTACACGACTTTAAAATTTTCTATAGGCACACATGAAAATCGACATATTGGAAGTATTATGACAGTTTAAAGTCATAGATAAACTAGAAAAATGTTTTACCACACAAAATTAAATGTTACCATGCAATAATATCATCAAACATACCTTATAAATCGACGAAGTATGAAAATTCGTAGTCTTAAAAATGCGTAACCTAACCTAACGCTAGGTTTGTGTAACATGGTTTGTGCCCCTTTATACCGCCTGCTCGCGTCCCTAACCTAACCTAACCTAACCTAACGCTAGGTTTGTGTAACATGGTTTGTGCCCCTTTATACCGCCTGCTCGCGTCACGGCAAAAAAACATCCCTGTTTTCAAGTAGTTTAGCGGCTACGCTAGGTTTGTGTAACATGGTTTGTGCCCCTTTATACCACCTGCTCGCGTCACGGCAAAAAACATCCCTGTTTTCAAGTAGTTTAGCGGCTACGCTAGGTTTGTGTAACATGGTTTGTGCCCCTTTATACCGCCTGCTCGCGTCAATTTTAAAAAACAGCCTACGTTTTCAAGTAGTTTAACGGCTACGCTAGGTTTGTGTCACATGGTTTGTGCCCCTTTATACCGCCTGCTCGCGTCAATTTAAAAAAATATCCCTGTTTTCAAGTAGTTTAGCGTTTACGCCAAAAGTGAGTAAAATTTATAAAAAATAATTACTTAAGTTAGTTATTGATATGGCAACACTTAATTTTATGTGGCTGTTTCTATGACTTTAAACTGTCATAATACTTCCAATATGTCGATTTTCATGTATGCGTATAGAAAATTTTAAAGTCGTGTAACTTTGTTAATATTGCTTTCCGAAAAAAAATTCTTTCGGATTCGGATTCTCCAGCCAATAGTTAGTATAAAAAAAAAAAGTTTTATTATTTTGGAAGACCTTCCGTAAACCGAAATTAAGCCCAGACGTGTTTTCATTGTCCAAATACAGGAAACATTTCTCTTCCGTGACTGAAAACTTCGTAAATAATAATTTTTGTGATCTGAATACACATATTTTGAAATTCTGTGTCTCTTCGTGAATTGAATTTATCTTGTTTTCAAAACACAGGTGATATTATCAGTTCGTTTTCTTTACCTAACGTAACGTCTGTGTCATATTAATTTGGCCTTCGCTGACTCTAATTTACTTTTTGGTATTCTTCTGCGTGATTTCTTATGTCAGCTTTTTGTGATTTTTTTACAAATTTATCGATAAATCCGAAAATTTTGTTGTGTTTCCAATATTATTAGAATATTAACGCTCATGTTAGCAACATGTCTGTTTTTGATGTGAATGTCGCCAAGATAATTACATAATTTATGTGAAAAAATATGTAATTTATGGAGTGAAAAATCATTAAGCTGGTCGGTAGATATAATTACCGTGTACTTGAAATTTGTACCTAAGTACAAAGTACTAAGTACAAAGTGCTGTTCAACAGTTACACCACGAATAGAGAACATACCGTCGAGAATGATTTGGATGGCCGGAAATCCGATGAACCCTCGCCAATCAAATGAGAAAATTAGATTGAAGAGCCAAAATTATTTTTAACCATTTCTATTTCTGTAAACGAAACTATTATGTAATAAATCACGCACAAGGTCAGTTACATCGCTAGGGCCACAATGTGAACAACTTTTCTCGTGCTATTTAGGATAAAATACTTAGAAGAAAATGATTTGCGGTGAGAACACCAATAGCAGTAGATTAATTATTATAGCAACCAATAAATATGTGATTCCATGACAGTTGATCCCCCGACAGTTGGCCCCGGGAAATACTTATACGCAATCGGTTTGAGGAAAATACGGTGTATATATACTTCCACAAAATGTAACTAAATGTCCCCGAAGGGGGTTTGCAGAGAGGATGTACCGCCGAATAACAAGATTATAAAACATAATTTTTCCATACAAATGCGTCAAGGGTAAAACTACTTGTCTGTATACTGTATTTACCTGCATATAAGTACAAAAGAGTCGACACTGTAAATAAATTCGTTTGGTATCCATACCAACTTATTATTAATGAAATTATCGAAGTCGATTTTAGGTTTGAAATTGATAAATAATCCACAAAAAAATATAATTTTATAATAATTATAATTTCTGAGGCCAACTATCGGGATCAACTGTCGGGTCACCTCAAACGGGTACATTAAGGATCCGGTGGTCTAACTCAACTGTGTGTATAAAACTATCTATGTAGTTAGAAATGTCTCGCAGGGATAGGCAGAGATGATGAGCCACCAAACTACTCGAGCTCGGCACACTCCTTGATTCATTCACTTCCACATCGTATCATACCCTTTTGTTATCCTGACTCTTGACATGACCTGACTCAATTGATTACTTGATCGTGCCATGTCTTCCTCCGGCCTCCTCAACATATTCTCCTGACATTCTCTTCTTCGTTCATTCGCTCTACATGCCCTAACCATCTGAGCATCTCACTCTTTACGCTTACATCAGCCTTGCAATATTTGCGAATCTCGACATTTCTCATAATGTCGTAAGTGGTTTTACACGCATACGCCTCAGGAATCTCATTCAGTATACGTACAGCATTCGTTCACTATTTATATTGACAAATTTCTGTTCATTTTCAAAATAATATATTTTTTTTAGGTAAAAACGTAATTTCAGATCATGTATGATGAAGTTCTTGTAGTTTTTAAATTATTTAATGTGATTACCGCACAAGAGTCCTAACAGCCCAGAACCAGAGATGGTATGGCATCCCCAATTTGGTATTATGTTGCGAGGATTGAAAGAAGTGGGGAGGGGAATAAAACGGTAAAGATAAAATTTGGAATGCACCTGTCTGTTCAGATGTAGTCACTAAAAACATTATCAGATCTTACCGATATATCACCTTGGCTTTTCATTCTTCTAGGTTTTTTTTATGTCTTAGTACATCTATATTTATTTTTAAAAAGACTATGTTATTTTATTTTACCCGAAAGATTTTAACCAGATATTCCTGAGTATATTTAGAGTAAGAAATGTAGATGACATTTTGCTGTCCAGTGATATTTTTTCAATAAACAATTTTAAAAAATTCTAACACTCCTCTCCAATGATCGCGTCGCAATATGACATATGACGGATGATGTCGACTAAAATGTTTTCATAGTTTATCGATCCCAATCGATAGTGTATCAGGATCGTAAACGTTATAATATCGCATCACTAGTTTCAATGACAGTACGTTTTTATTCCATGTAATAAAAAATTACACAAGAAGTGTCTAGTGGGCATCTTTCGGGATCCAAATATTTGTTTATTCGAGGCTTAAATTTCCAATACGAAACTGTGTTTACGAAATTCAAATGGGATGGAGATCTACAATGTCAGGCGAGTGTAAGTAGGACGGATCACTAGGCTACTAGATAAAGGAACATGTTTTGTTTTCTTTCAAATTTGTACGAAAGGCACTACTTCTGGTTTTCTTCTCTATTCTGGGTGTTTTTTCTAACACTCAACTAAGCAGGTAGATATTAGATGTGCCCCAATTAGTCAACTTGTTCTTAACCGGTGTTCTACTTTCCGACCAAATATTCAATTATGGTGAAACTGGCGTCAACCAGAACGGCTCAGTACCTGCCTACTGTGTGTTTAGTTAGTACTTACCTGTTGAAACGAGGTATCTGGTGGTTTGTTTACATTGTAAACAAACAAAGAATAATTTATCGTAGCAACTCAGATATCTTTCACAACTTAGCACCAGTCATCTTACTGAGGTTTGCTTGTGTTTTTTAATGTTACGCAATAAAGCTAGCCTCACATGTAGATATATAACCTATCAAAATACATCAATGTCTTAAAAGAGCGCTGTACTCTCATAATCTTCTTTATTACATTTTATTTTTTATTGCAACAGCATATTTGATTGATTCCTGAGCATATTTGGAGTACAAAAGACCGTTGATATTTTTTCTATTAAAAACAAAAACAAAAAAAAAATCCATCACACGTCGCCACTGATCACACTCCTATAAGGAGCATTATGTTAGAACATTTTTCGAGTAAGTAACAAAAAATGCTCGTTTTCGCGGCAGGTAGTGCCAATGTTATTATTTACCTGTTATTGCATTGATTTGAAAAACTCCAATTTTAAAACCGATTTGTAAAAAATAATACTTAATCATCATCATCTTCTTTCTCTTGTCCTATTGACTCACTGCATCGACAAGGCTTCTCTATGCGTCCCTGTTCGGCCTCCGTCCCCAGCCCCGGATCTTCGTTTTTTTTTAGGCGTGGCAAAAACTGAAAAATGCCGCCCCCGCCCACTTAGGTATCTATATTTATTTTAACCTTGCTGGGGGGGGGGGGGGTGGGCCATATTCGAATCAAAGAACTGGTTTTACTGTAACTAATTAAGAAATTTAATTATAGCTACACCCAGAACATGCAAATGGTTTTCCTTAAATTCTGGCTGCATATAGTCTGCAACCAGAATTTTAACACTGCACTTTGAACACGAGAATGGTTTCCATCAAAATGCTTCAGCAGATGAAATCACAACTGAAATTTATCTTGCTGGCTGCTTATTCGTTTTAAACTGCTACATTGCATTGTATTTAAATAAAAGCTGAAATAAAGGCTGTTTTACTTCTCAGTCATATGATGGCTGCCATCGTGTAATAAACAAATCATGACACGCATAACGACGTAAAAATTTTAAGTAAGTTTGAATAATGACGAATTGACAACGTAAGTGATTGCACGTATTAAATTGAGTTTAAAAAATAAATATAGTAACTTAAAAAGCATAAGATAGTTATATAAAATACTTACCCAGAAAAGCGATCGATGAACTGTGATAGATTTATTGATGCGACACTAATGACATCAGTATTGTACCTTCGGTTGATCAACAAGTACTAAAGAGTAAAAATAAACAACACACTTTTGACACATTTTTAAAACAAAACACTGTCGTGGAGAGAGATCGACGAGGGAGTTTTCGAATATAGCTTCATCTCTTTCGCACGCACGGTAACCAGAGCAGACGCGTGCTGCCGCGATCTGTGGTTCCTGCGGGCGAGCGGGTCGGGTGCGTATTTTGAACTATGCCTACGCGCCTCGCGAATAATAAATGTTCGTGCAGCACGTCTCACTCAGGGCTCTGGGTATCAGTCGAGTTAATATGGCCGTGAAATTTCTCTACTTGTACTATTATTTATTCCGTGGTCAAAGTTGAGTTTGGCCGCCCTCTGAACTTGCCGCCCGGGGCATGGGCCCCGGCTTGCCCCCCATTAGATCCGGGGCTGTCCGTCCCTGGCAGTCCCATCCCCTCCTCACACAGTTTCTGGAGTTGCCTCATACAACTGTGTCTGGGGCGGCCCACTGGACGTCTACCCTCTGGAATCTGACTCAGTATCTTCTTCGGAATTCGATCATCAGACATTTTTAGTACATACCCAAGCCACCTCAGTTGCAATTTTTCTATGAAGAGCAGCAGTGGTTCAATGTTTAGATCATCTCGGGTCGTCGAGTATCTTATATGATCCCATTTCGTAACCCCTGTTCGTAGCGTGTTCGTTCGTAATAATACTATTTCGTACAATACATATTATGTAGTATAACGGTAGATACCTATTTAATTAAGCTGACCCGAAAGCATTATGGAAAGCAGTAAAGGAAATTAACAATATAAGTAGGAAACCAGCAGCACAATTTCAACAAATAGAACTTAACGATACAGTAATAACTGATCAGACTGATATTGCCAACACATTAAATAATTACTTTGCACACATTGGTCAAACATTAGCCCAAACACTACTAAATAAAGCAAACACTGACGAAGATACACTTGCTGATAAATATATCACTAAAGCACAAGTTAACAATACATTTAGAGTAAAAACTTTCCTAACCAAAGACATAATACATTATATAAATAAACTGTGAAACGACTGTGCGACTGGACCCGATAAACTTGACACTAAACTAATAAAAGAAATAAAACACCAAATAGCCCTTCCCTTCACCCACATCTGTAATCTGAGTATTACTAGCGGTATATTCCCCAGCCATGTTAAAATTGCTAACATAGTGCCTATTTACTAATCCGGAGAAAAAATAATCCCTCTAACTATAGGCCTATATCACTTTTAAATGTTCTCACAAAAATTCTCGAAAACCTAGTGAAAATCCAACTGGTAGACTATCTAGACAAACATCAAATTCTATCAGAAAATCAATATGGTTTTCGAAAGAATACGGGAGTACAAGATGCAATATTAAAAGTGACAGAAACCATTTTAAAAAATGTTGACCAAAAAAAAGCTGCACTGCAGTTTTTCTAGATCAAAGTAAAGCTTTTGATCTAGTGTCCCATAAAATTCTCTTTAACATAGGTATTAAAAACTCTGCATATAACTGGTTCAAATCATATATAACTGAACGCAGCCACGCACTAAAATTAGGCAATGTAACAAGCCAAAACAGATACATAACTTACGGAGTTCCCCAAGGAAGTACATTAGGACCCATCCTATTCTTACTTTACATCAATTGCCTGTGTCAGTTAGATATTAACGGAGATGTTATTAGCTTTGCCGATGACACTGTTTTCGTTTTCACTTCTGACTCCTGGACAAATGTATTTTAAAAAGCTGCCGAAGGAATCAACCGGATTAAAAATTGGCTAGACAATAACCTGCTAACACTAAATATAGACAAAACAAAGTACATGACATTCAGCATAGATCCCAGACGTCAACCGAGACTTAATGAAAACTTAACCATATACACGACTGCTCATCTAAAGAAAACTGCCTATGCAACCCGCTAAGACGGGCTGAGATAATAAAATACTTAGGAATTTACGTTGACAACTATTTCAGGTGGACAGATCAAATAAATAAAACGGCCGGTTAAGTCAGAAAACTTATATATTTTTTAAGAACATACGAAACATAATGCCAGTAAAGACTTTAAAAACTATATACTACGCGTTAGGCCAATCAATTATCACCCACGGTGTGATCGGTTGGGGTGGTGCTGCGAAAACTAATATGGACCCTCTCAACAAAGCGCAAAAGGCCTTAATTAAAGTTATTACAAAAAAACCTTTTAGATTCCCGACAATACAGTTATTTAAAGACTTTGCTGTATTGAACATACAGCAACTGTACAACAAAATTATATCTATACATTACCAAAAAGACAAACTAAACCATCATACTGCACAACACAATTACGACACAACACATAAACATCTACACATGATTCCGAAGACAAATACTACATATGGACAAAGACATTATCATAATCTGGCTCCAAAAAATTTTAATTTAATTGAAAAAGATGTTAAAGATATCCACATGACAAAAAATGCAAATCTAAAACACAACATTCATAAGTGGATAATAAACAAAGGTGTTGCATACTGCGGACAGATAACTTGAACAATACAAAAACATACTCAACGCCTGTATTTTTTCTTATCCTCACAATTATTTTTGTGTTTCTAATTTGTTTCTTTCATTTTTTTATATTTTTTCCATTTTTCTTATCTCTTTTCTTTTTCATTTCTTTTATTGTTCTTTTATTCTATTTATCTATTTAAATTAAAATATTTTTATTTTTATCTTATTTTTCTTCCAAGAGTAAGATATCAAAATTAGTTTAAATTCCTGCCACCTCGGAACAGGCTCAGCCTAGTGAGGTGGTATATACCAAAATAAAGGTATTTTGATACATTATTTAATATATTATATTGTAATATCTTGGTTAGTAAATAATAATAAAAATAATAAAAAATAAATAAAAATTTACGTTCTGAAAATGTTTTCAGTGATGATAGAATGAACATTTCATAACTTCTGGCAATATAACAAGTCACGAGGTCAGTAGTTCAATGTGACTAAAAATAACTTGAGAGATACAAGTTTGACCAGTAGCCATAAATTGATGACGCTGCGATCGTTTAAAAGGTTTTAAAGGGCTACACCAAGATGGCTCGTAGGAAAATGAGAGTATGTTTAATAAAACACAAAGGTTTGAGTAGTGCACTTATTTTACTTTAACCAAACGATGCTCAGAAATCAGTGGTAAGTTAGGTCAATCGCGAATCCATAGCATTCGCATGGGGGGTTTTGACCTTCACTTATGACATCACAAGAGAGGTAATGCAAATAATACTGCGGTATTTTCCAGAAATGTGGTCTAAGAGTACCTACTATTCTCTTTTTTTCGCTAAGCAATACTGAAGCCGATGGGGGGGGGGGGGGGGGTTGAACGCCCTTACCCCTCCCACCTCTTAAATACGCCCCTGGTTAGATAATTTCCAAAATGAGATTATTCTACACCAAATTCTAAACCATTTTATTTTTATATTTTTTTACTATTTAACGCTTTGCTAGGAAAGATGATTACTTGGGAAAGGAAAGGCGATGTTTTGTATTATTTCTGAAATGTATGTACGTATGAAAATGAATATTTATTAGATGCTAAATCAAAATAAAACAAAATATAACGGACAGATCAAATTTATAAATTTATAAAAAATGTTTTCCCTGGTTTGTTCAAAGTGAACTGTCAAAAAAATGTGAATAAATTTGAATGCCTAGAACAAATTTCCAAGACGGTTGCTAGAATTTTTGTTTTGCCACAATGATAAAAGTTTTTAGTTCCAACTGAATAAATTTCTCCACCTTTTACTAAACTATCCACTGTCCATGTCCACATGTCCACGCTTCTTTCAAGGGCAGTTTACGTCACAATGTTAAAGACAGACAATATAATAATACAAAAATCGCACAGTTTAAAATATATTATATTTAGGGAACAAAACACTAGTATAGTCGCCTATTTATAAACTTTTTTAATGTGAGTAGGTACCTACCTAGAATCCTAACCTCCAGAAACTAGTGTGACTATGGTATCCCCAATTTGGATATGTTGTGAGGATGAAAGAAGTTAAAAGGGGAAGAAGATGAGAAGAGAAAGGTTTAGAAGTCTTTTATACTAACAATAAATTATTAATACCTTTACGTGTTAACTACTTAGGTACTTACTTATTTAGATATCTAATAAAGTAAATAAATCAATAAGTGTGCTGCTAAATAGAGATAGGTCTTTGAACTTGATTAATGAGTGACTAATGACTCATTACCTCATTGGTCATAATAATTGTCATTGTCATTACTCATTACCTCATTAGTTGTTGATAGGTGACCACACAACGACAAATAAAAACGAAAGAAAATAAATAAAAAGCAGGTACCTGATTCTAGAACCTGATTGTAATTGAAAAATTTTACTTTTATTCGGGTAAAATTAATAAAGTAGGTATATTTAGAGATTAAAGACTCGATTTTTTAAAAACCATCGCGAATACCTACTGTTGGTTTTATTTGCCCTATGCATTGGTAATGAAGTGATCTTTGTAAAACGGCAACAGATATGTGAAATTTTTATAAATTGAACAATTTGGGAAACAGTTAAGATTTTTACATAAAATTTTCAATCATGGACAATAAACATTGTAATCTTTCTAATACTATATAGAGGAAAGATTTGATTGTTTGTTTGCATTGAATAGGCTCCGAAACTACTGAACCGATTTGAAAAATTCTTTCACCAAAAGAAAGCTACATTATCAGTGAGTAACATAGGTTGTACATAATGATAAGCTCTGGCGTTATGAAATTTGTATAAATGAAAATATGTGTAGTTCATATATTTTAGCGGCAGGGAGGAAAGGCAGCGGGAAGGTGGGGTTTGCAGAGAGGGAAGAAATGAGGGAGGGGGAAGGTGGGGAAGGTGAAAGGGAACGGGGATGCAAGGGAAAGGACATACAGAGAGAATCAATTTATTTCTTTGAATTGCATAGCAACGCATGCCGGGTACCAGCTATTGAATATATTTATGTAAAAAAATGTATTAAATAAGTTATTTTACGATTAATTCATGACATTTTATGTAGGTCTTTCGACGAGGTGGGTATGGGTATCGCCGCCCCGTGAACTTTTAATTGGTAACCGAAACTTCTGTCATTGCTCACCCCAAGTGTGCTACGTTTGGTGACTTGTCGGGGATGCCGGGGTACATGTGGGAGGTTTTTCTGGATCTTGTTGGCGGATCGGTCTGCCCACCAACCGCGTGGCAGGCAGGATCGAGAGAGAACGGTTGAGGGAGACCTTTTGACCTCTCCGGCAGGAGGAGACTGGACACACTAACCTCCAAATACCTACACACCCTTCATACATTTTTACTTCCTTTCCTAAAAAGACCCTCCATACACCATCCCAACAGATGACATAGGCCTCGAGGGAATTTTTTTTCACCGGGGCTCCTGTGTGGAGTTAACGTATAAAAAGGTATCGGGGTAATTTCTACAAACCATTTTTTTTTCTTTTCCACGGAGACTTT
The DNA here is from genome assembly GCA_917880885.1 of Limnephilus marmoratus. NCBI lineage: Eukaryota > Metazoa > Arthropoda > Insecta > Trichoptera > Limnephilidae > Limnephilus > Limnephilus marmoratus. Next base: position 48,176,937 of record OU862917.1, read on the forward strand.
TTATTATCCTATATACCTACACTAGGTATTACAAAGTAGGTATATTCGTATTTGTCTGTATTCTCTATTCTCTTCTGCTATTTTCTTTATCCCTCTTTTTTCTTTCCTTTGTACTATTCATCTTCTACCTGCGTTTTAAAAATAGCACTCACGTGTGAAAAATCCAACTACAACGTTGAAAAATATAAGTAAGTAGGTGTGAGTGCCTTGGTATAACTGTGTAGGAGATCTGAATGAGCATTCTAAGTATGATAAATGGACAGAATGAACATGTATGTCCCGCGTACAAGTGATGTGCCAACATTCAATCCAATCCAATGTCTTGCAATAAGATCAAATTAATTGGATGGCACGTTCATCGTTCATTCCGCAATGCTGGACTTTGCCTCTCGACCTCAGACGCCGACCATTCTATTACTGTTTATGTTTAGCGCCAGAATTCTGGTTTCATTTCGACAAAAACAATATTTAAGTAGGTAATTTACAATCTTCAAACTGTTATTCTTGGCTGTTTGGAATCAGAAAAAGCCATATTCAGATGGCAGGAATCTTTTTTTTGACGCTCCATCTACAACGGTAGATCTTTTCCACTCTGAATTTGTATGACATAATATGATAGGAGTCTTTTCCTCTGTGGATACTAAAAGCTCTAAAGTTCTAGAGCAGTGACGAGCAATTCGCGGCGCGCGGGCCGCATGCGATCCGTGAACTTATATCGTGCGACCCACGATGGATGAGTCTTTTCATACTGCCCACTTGACTAAATAAAATATTATTAAAAAATTAAGGTAAAAAAATTTGAACAATTTCTTTTAATTTTTTTTACATGAGCTCCACACAGGAGGCCCTGAGGAAAATAATGTCCCTGAGGGCCTATGTCATCTTTGGGGATGCTGTGTGGAGGGTTTTTTTAACTAAAGGAAGGAGAGGAAAGTTATGGGAAGGAAAAGGGTTTAAGGGGTGGGTAGGAATCTGGGGCTCAGTGTGTCCTGGTCATCAGACGTAGACAAACCTCATCCCATTAACCCGGGCACCCCTGCTAAATCACCAAACGTAGCGAACCACTTGGGGTGACCTATGGCAGAGGCTATGTTTTCCAATAGAGTTAAATTTTTAAAAGTGCAGTTAAAAATAATAAGCGTTTTTTACGTATTCTAGAAAGGAGAGAATTTCGTGGTTCAACTTTCAATATTCACCTTCACAACGCAGCGCTTTCTTGTTGAGCTAGTTTAATCCTTTGTGCGCGCTATAATTGACTTTTTGCATTGGTTCCCTTTCATAAAGGTACATTTTTAAATGATGTTTCTGAAAACACATAACCTAACCTAACAGAAGAGAGTTTGGTTATTTCTTATAATCGTTAGAATTTCTGGGTGCCGTGATTAAACATATAAAGGTTTTAAAAACATGTATTACAAAATAAAATAATAAAGAAAGAGTTTCACGATAAAGTTTTGCCACACAGACACGGGCGGGGCCCACAAATTAGCTAAATATTATTATTTGAATCAGCCGCCTAAATTTATGACACCGCCGACTTTAAAGTTAACTAGCGTTAGGAACCGTAAAAAAATACAAATGCGGCCCATGAAAAAAATACAAATTCATAAATTGGGCTCCACCGGCTAAAAAGGTTGCTTATCACTGCTCGAGAGGCTAAAATTTGTTGCGGATCTAGTATCCAAAGACCGCCACTAACATATTTATCGATATTAAAATACTTTTCAATTTTGAACGCAAAAAATTCTAAAAACGTAAGCGTCATGTATAAATGCATCGTACCCAAAATGCAAAGGTCAAACTGAGATCGGTTTTGGTTCATGTAACTAGCCAAGCACTGTCTTCCAAGTCAAAATGATCGACTCCGATATTTTTACTCTCGATTTGAAAGCGATATAAAAACAAATAAAAATCAACCCATAAAAAACAAAGTTTTTTTCTACAATACATCTATATTCTTTTGTTTTATTTGACGGGTTTTGAACCTTCCTCACCGGGGATCGACTAAAATAAATAAATCCCTCTAACGGCGCTAACATCTAAGCCAAATCGCAATTGGGCAGGACCGAGATTTATTTGCTGTAATTTTTTAAATATAATGTCATTTAATTTCATAAAAATGCATAGGTATTATGTTATGCCCGCGTTACATTTCATTTATTCGTTCAAGTAAAATCGAAATTCAAATAGATGTACTTAAAAACACTCCACAACTTTGCAGGCTGTTAAACGCTGCACTGGGAAAAAAGATAAACAATTTTTTATGTGTTTTTTACTTCCCATTTTTTGATTATCAACTTTCAATCAGTTGCATAAAGAAATACCTATAATTTATTGGAAATTTTCCGTATCTGCATTTAAATTAAACAACATTTTTAATGCCTGTCGAGCGTACCCAGACTATTAAAAAAATCAGGTTTTTAAGCGAGTGATTTGCATACCTGTGCTTAAATTTAATAACGTGTGGTGAATGATTAAATTAAATTGCATGTTTAAATGTTTTGATTCACAATCACACTTGAAAAAATTTTTGTAATCAAAAATATTCCTGAATAAGATATTTTTAGTATGTATTCTTGTACCTTGTATCGCCACGAATATTAGTAATCGACATAGACATCAGACATTTGTCCGTGGTAATCGACATACAAATCGCTCGGATTATAGTATAGAGGTCACGATTTCAAATGCAAAGGTGTTTTTTAAATATTTTGTGAATAATTTTATAATAAAGAAAAAGTTATTTAATTGAAACTGTCAAAGATAATGTTAGCCATAAAATTATATTTTTAAACGTTGTTTCTGAAATGCGTTCATTCATTTCTAATGAAAAATCATATTTTTTAGTAATTTGCTTATATATTTTAGAAAGTAATTAACAATTTGATTTTAATTCTACTCAATGAAAACGGTAGGAAAAACTTCAATTTATCCCAAACATATATTTTTTATATTTGTAATGTAAACCGATTCGTACGAGGGTAGGCTGAAAAGTAATGCGCATATGCTTGTACCCACAGCGCGAACAAAGTGATCTTCAGAAGCGCGCTAGGTGGAATATGGAAGTGACATTCCTCCTCTATGCGTACGCGCAAGTTTCAGGTCGCTGAATTCATCCAGTGTATTTTGAGAAGCGGAAGTATGGAGACGTGTTTTGGTGTTATGTCAACGCAAGGTATACAGCGTGCTGTTGTGGAATTTTTAACTGCTGAAAAAGTGACTCCAATTGAGATTCATCGTTATTTAAAGGATGTTTTTGGTGACGATATTGTTGATAGGTCTACTGTAAATCGATGGGTAATAAAATTTCCTGATCGTGAGTCTGGAAAAGGAATAATTGTTGATGAAACGCGCAGCGGACGTCCGATCATTGATACCAAACGTAAAGAATCCAAACCCGTCCACGATTTGATTCAAATATACCGGGGAATCACTCAAAAGCATATCACAAATCAATCTGTACCGTAAAATCTGTGAACGATGGATACCATGCCGTTTCACAGACGAGAACAAACAGCGTCGATTAGAGCCTCTGCAAACCTTGAAGTTTGAACCAATTCCACACCCTTCGCACTCCTCCGATCTTTCGCCTTGCGATTTTTATTTTTTCCTCTACTTAAAAGACACCTAAAGGGTAATAATTACACCTCGGATGAAGAGATAAAGGCAGCTGTCAAGAGTGTCAAGTCCTGGATTCGAGAAATGTCGGAAGAATTTTTTTAATTACGTGTTACACGTGAGGAGAAATGAGGAGACTATATTGAGAAATAAATGATTATGATTTTGATGCTTAAGAATCGAACTTTAATGTACCTACTTCCTATTTGTTTTAGCTCGTGTTTTACAAGCATGTGTGCATTACTTTTCAGCCTACCCTAGTAGTAAAGATTAATCTAAAATAGTGAACTGCTCTGGACTCTCGGAAGTCAGTGGGACTATGGCATCCCCAATTAGAGTATGTTGAGGGGAAGGAGATATGGAAGAGGAAGGTTGGGAAGTATCTGACTATTCAGATCTGGTCACCAAACAAGGCTAAAGCCATTTACAACAACACTTCTATCCTGAATGTTGGTCTCTCACCAAGGCGATACTGAGAGTATCTACCACTCTAAAAACGGTGACCGGAGAACTCAGAATCATGCAACTTCAACACCTCCTTCGAAGACTCCAGATACTAATATCTACAGCCTGTATGTCGGACGAATATCTACAGCTCATATGTTGAACTAATATCTACGAACTTCAGAGTGTTGACTAATATCTACAGAGCATAGGTTAAACTAATATCTACAGAGTGTAGGTTGGACTTATCAGCTAAATGTGTCCAATAGTCCGATATTAGGGATTTTTACATACATACTTACATGAATTAAGTTTTTTAAACTGCATACGCAATATTACGTTATTCCAATATACTATATATAATTGCAAATCCAACCTCTGCCAGTGCTGTAGATATTCGTCAACACTTTGGTTCTCATAGATATTAATCAACAGTTTAAGCTGTAGATATTCGTCAACATTTTGATTCTCATAGATATTAGTTCGATTTTTTCAATTTTTGGAATTCCTGTAGATATTAGTAGACGCCTCCCCTTCGAAAAGTCATTAAAAATGGTGAAGAACATAATTGGTTAAATAGATTAGATTAAATGAGCTATTTTTCAATATGTTTTCATAACTTTTAACTACTTTACAAAGAGGTGTTGAAATTGCATAATTCTGAGTTGTCATGGAACCATGAAAACATTGGTAGGTTAATATTTTATGCATAAGTAGTTCCATTTTTGTGAAATTTCACAACGAGGGCGCTAGATTCTTGAGTATCATATTTTAAAAACTTCCTTTTCGTCTACTGTCCGTCTCGTTGAAAAAATATTAATTTGTTTACGTGTCGGTACCTACGCGAAAAACACCCAAGGCCGCGAAAGACTAACTTGGCATCTGAAAAAAGATCGAAGGTCTCTCGCCTCGTGCGGATTTGTGTAAGAATATTATACAGCTGAGTCGACAAGTGCGTTTTTTAATAGTGACAATAATAATAGTTAAATCATGACTCATGAATAAATATTAATTGCATGGGGCAAGGGGCGGATTTTTTTCTTCTTTTGTATTAACGAATTCAAATTCGAAATGGAAAGGTCGTACAGATTGAATAATACGGGATTTTAAACTTTTTTTTATTTTAAATCTATCTTTTTTGTTACTTACTAATCACTTACTAATAATATAGTATTTTTAGGTTAGCTCCACAGGAGGCTTTGAGGAAAAAAACCATCAGAGTCTATGTCATATCAACTTCGAAAAGTCAGTTAAAGTGATGAAGAAAATATATTAATTTTTTTTACATAGGTTTTAAATAGGTTACATTAGGTTAGGTTACGGATTTTTTTTATATTCGCTCCACGAAGGAGGCCCCGAGGAAAACAATTTCCCTAGGGGCCTATGTCATCTTTGAGGATGCTGCGTGGAGGGTCTTTTTTAAAAGGTATGAGATACGAATCTGGGGGTCGATGTGTCCAGGATTAACGGAAGTATGAATCCATCCCTCGCACTGTGGTGAACGGCTAGAGAGGTCGAAATTAGGTCTCTTTCAACCTCTCAGTTTCCCGATCCGGCTCGCCATGCAGTAGGAGAGCAAATGCATTCGCCGCAAAGACAAGCCTCTCCCCATGAACCCGGGCACCCCTGCTAAGTCACCAAACGTTAGGGGGCATTAATTAATTACGTGAGCAGTTTTTCTTCCAATCTATACCCCTCCCCCCCTTGGTGAGATAAATTTGGGCCGCTTCGTATATTCTTTTCAAGTAACGTGAGATTTTGCTTACGATCCACTTAGGGTGACCTATGGCAGGGGTGTATATAATATGTTTAACGTGTAATGTTAAAAATTCCATATAGGCGTTGCGAATAGTTTGCTGCTATTGAAAATTAAATCATCTAAGACCTTTATGAGTACAAGTACTTTCGTAGAATAGCTACACGTAGGTACTTACCACAACTTTTTAGTGTATTAAATCCTACCTAAATGCTTCCGTAAGCTAATAAAATATTAAAATATTTTGAAATAAAACCATTCGGTTTAGTCCTATAAATAAATAAGGGTTCAAAATTTTGAAGTGCCCCTATTAAATAAATATTATTATGTGAAGTCAGGAGGAACCTTTTATGCGAATATCCCCAACCACAAAAACCAACCCATAATACCCTCATCCCAAGTCCTTTGATGAATCGGTCCAAATTTATAGGTAATCTAAGCCTCACATAATTCAATGTTCATTTCTTTTCATTTTGAATACACTTTACTCTTCTTTTGTATTGGTCGGTATTTGTTTGATTGATTACTTTCAAAATGGAGGTCTTTTGCGTGCTTTTAATCTTGCTTTTTAATATTTTTTTACTATTTTAGAAAGGGTTACTTCTATTTTCTTTGAAATGTCTATTTTATCATTCAGTTTAATTTTAGTTTTGATTTTTGTTCCGGTTTATTCCTACAATGTTGTTTTCATTTCTGTCTCTAAATTTACAATTCTTATTATTACCTTGACATATAATGCTTATTAAAATTGTGTTGTGAAATTCGTATGCAAATAAAATATAAAAGGCTAAAACAAAATATTCGGTGGGATCAGCACCATTCCAGCAACCATTTTTACGATTTAGTAGGTAAGTTACCAATGCCATGTTTTCCCAATGCGTTAATTTCCAATTTCAACAACAAGTAATATATAATAAAATAATGCAACCCAACTTCACAATTTTGAAATAACACGGGGCTTAATTAGCCTGGTACCTACTCAGTGTACAATTTTATCAAAAGTTATAATTTACAATGTATTTAATACCAACCACTTATTCTGAGTGAAAAGAGAAAAGCAGAATAAAACAGAATCAGAAAAAATCTTGATTCAATAGGCCACTTGCATCACATTTTTTTAAATTTTTTTCCGGTTTAGGAAAATATTCTAAGACATTCTGCATTATTATTATTTTTTTAATCGTATTTTTGAAACCCTGGGGATTTTTTGAAAATTTCAATCCGAAAAATCAGACCATTTTTTATAAACCGGAAAGACGGGACATAATTTTATAGGTGAGAAAAAACAATAATTACATAGCCGAAAATCATTTTTAAAAAAAAGAACGTTTTCCACGCGAATGTCACAGGAGAATAACGAGGCATACCAAAAATATTACATCTCATAAATATTTTTTTCCTTGATCCAACTTATTGATCATAAATCATTATTATGTACAACGTCTATATTAATAAATCCAATGTAATATACTTGTACTTGTAAATTATAATAATAATAAGAATATTATAAAATTTGATTTTGATAAAATCAGCACCATAACCATTATACCTCTAAAACACGCACCGACATCTAAATTGTACGGGGTTCTCTTCACAACATCTGTCAAAAATTCAAACCAAATGATAAGTTCGCAGAGAACAAACAATAAATCTAGTGAACGAAATAAAAAATTCACCTGAAATCAAAGTGATGCCATATAAAAAAAATATAACAGTGTGGAATTTTACAAAATTAATAGGAACATTTTCGGAGACGGGACATTTTCATGTAGTGACGTCACGAGCCCAAATAATGGATTTATTTATTTAAAAATAAAAAAAACTGTACATTTCTACAAAATTTTACTAACATTTTCGTAATCTTAGTAAAAAGATCTATCCACACGATTTTTTCCGAGTCGTTCTGAAATCCATGCAAGTGGCCTATTGGTAGACGGTGCAACGTTAGGATAGTAGGTACGAGTATGAGCAATATCATAAATGGGGACTTTATACAATAATTTGTAACATTTTTTGGAAAATTATTTGGGCATGCTTTGAGTGTACCAACATTTTAAAAACGGCGTTATTGATGTTGTTGTTGCCAAAAACGATTTTTTTAGAAAATTTGATTATTGTATGAAGATTTTCAGGAAATCGTTGCAGCGCCCCGCCAAACTGAAAATTCCTGCAAATCTTCTTACAAAAACCAAATTTTCGACAAAAGAAATCATTTTGTGCTAAAACAACATTAATTTCGTAATTTTAAAACTTAGCACGCTTAAAAATCACGAGCCCCACTGTATTTTAGAAATGAAATAACTTCAGTATTACCTGAGTGTTACCTATCCCTCAAACACAGGTAAGTACCTACTTAGTCTAGTCTAGTGTCTTCCGTCTTTTTCGTTTTCAAACAAGACGCGTGAAAAGGAAGAAGACGAAAGTCAATGACGTCCATACGTGCTCTCGCTGGGACTAGGTAGTTTGACTACTGCTAACTAATAATGTAGGTGAAATGAACATGTAGGTAATAGATTGGATAACAGCGTCACGCTCCTCGGCAATGCCGAGCCCCCAAAAAGTTTATTTATAGCCGTTACGTTTAGAATAACTAATTAAAACCTTGTAGTATGGGAATTGTGTAATAATAGAATGCTGTTTGGACAACAACTGCTGATACTGAGGCAGAATTTACTGCGAACTAGTTGTGGAGTTCGGCGGAATAAATGATAGCGGTGATCAGTGTAATATCGACCGATTCCGGACTTCATACTTCAGACCCAAGGGCAAATTGATCAGTTCGAGGGGAATACTATTCATAACCTCCAATCATTATATACCTAATAATAACAACTTAAATACTGTTTACATAATATTATGAAGACAGAAGACAGGCAGAAGTCGGCAAATAAATAATGATGTAGATATCTTTTTAATTTTACTATGTAAAACTCAGTTTACCGGTTCGGTACAGGCAGCTATAAATAGGTGTTTGTACTTTTAAAAATTATTCGTGTTGGCCGAGGCTTACCAACATTTTTCTCATAATTGCATGATATATATTATTTCAAATCAAATGTCAATACATGGTCACCCTACATGCTTACCACATTGTAATGATTGTAATGAATTATTATATTATTATGAACTTCCTTCAGCTTGGTAGTGGTATGGTATTACTTGTAAAATATTGTAAAATATGTAACAATATTGTTCTTTCAATGTAACAGAATTTTGAATTATTTTATTATAAAGTAAATTATTAATTTCACCTCAGATTAGTCCTAGTGAAGTTCATTATTGAAATACGAACAATAATAGCATGTTAAGAAATTAAAATAACATTACAAATCTATTATGCGCCTAGTTTCATAAAAATGCATTTTTTTAATAAAAAGTACCTACTTTAACTCCTTAGTTCTCGGACGTATTTAGTCAGAATGTCAAAATATTTCCGTTTTGTAAGAAAATCCAAATAATTATGAATGTTTTCGTTATTTGTTTTTGGGGTGTTATGCCGTGTTGCGCTACCTCCTTCTTTAGCCAACATTTCGGACAGCATTAATTTGAATAAAAATAGAATTTTATTAACTATCATGACTCCAGTTACTAATATCTACAGCCTGTATGTCTGACGAATATCTACAGCTCATATGTTGAACTAATATCTATACGAACTTCAGAGTGTTGACGAATATCTACAGAGCGTAGGTTGAACTAATATCTACAGAGCGTAGGTTGGACTAATCAGCTAAATGTGTCCAATAGTCCGATATCAGGGATTTTTACATACATACTTACATAAATTAAGTTTTTTAAACTGCATACGCAATATTACGTTATTCCAATATGCTATACATAATTGCAAATCCAACCTCTGCCAGTACTGTAGATATTCGTCAACACTTTGGTTGTCATAGATATTAGTCAACAGTTTGAGCTGTAGATATTCGTCAACACTTTGATTCTCATAGATATTAATTCGATTTTTTCAGTTTTTGGAATTCCTGTAGATATTAGTAGACGCCTCCACTATCATCACCTCGCTTTTTTGTCGACTCGTGTAAAAATAATTCATATAAAATTTCCAAAGTTTGTAATTTATTTTCAAATTGCGATCGGGAACATTGGTTTCATACACATGCATTTTAATTATTTTGTGGTCAACTTTTTAGATTTAAGCGTGATGTTTTTTTTTCTTTCTAACACCATTTAAATCATATTTCTCACCATGATAGTTAGGGATTAGATAGACAAAACTATTTACATAAGTACTTAATTTCCATATTTCCATATGAGTATTTCCCAAAAGCGAACAAATTTGCCTGAGAAGTTAAAAAAAACTAATAGATAACTAGTTTTTTTTGTGACCTACGAATTTTTGGGTCCAATTTTGCACTTTAAACATTCTGCGTATTTCAATATTTCTTACTCGTATTTTCTGCATACACTAAAAATGTAGTGTGTTGTGGGCGTGTCTGTGTGCCCGATAAGGTTAATTTTATCGTATTAAAAAAATAATAATGAAATATTTTCATTAACTCAAACTCTTTCTCGAACAAATTCCTAATCAATTTCTTTGCTTGGAAGTTGAAAGCTGTTTTGTGAATAGGCCACTTGCATCAAATTTTTTTAAATTTTTTTCCGGTTTAGGCAAATATTCTAAGACATTCTGTATTTTTTTTTTTTTTTTTATCGTATTTTTGAAACCCTGGGAATTTTTTGAAAATTTCAATCCGATAAATCAGACCATTTTTTATAAACCGGAAAGACGGGACATAATTTTACAGGTGTGAAAAAACGATAATTACATAGCCGAAAATCATTTAAAAAAAAAATAACGTTTTCCACACGAATGGCACAGGAGAATAACGAGGCATACCAAAAATATTACATCTCATAAATATTTTTTTTCCTTGATCCATCTTATTGACCATAAATCATTATAATGAACAGCGTCTTTATTACTAAATTCAATGTAATATACTTGTACTTGTAAATTATAATAATAATAAGAATATTATAAAATTTAATTTTGTTAAAATCAGCACCATAATCATTATACCTCTAAAACACGTACCGACATCATCTGCACGTTCTGAAGAGAACCCCGTAGATCATTAAAAGTACGGGGTTCTCTTCAGAGCATCTGTCAAAAAGTGAAACCAAATGATAAGTTCGCAGAGAACAAACAATAAATCTAGTGAACGAATTAAAAAATTCGCCTGAAATCAAAGTGATGCCATATAAAAAAATAAATCACTGTGGAATTTTAAAAAAATAATAGGAACATTTTCGGAGACGGGACATTTTCATGTAGTGACGTCACGAGCCTAAATAATGGATTTATTTATTTAAAAATAACAAAAACTGTACATTTCTAAACAATTTTACTAACATTTTCTTAATCTTAGTAAAAAGATCTATCCACATGATTTTTTCCAAGTCGTTATGAAATCCATGCAAGTGGCCTATTGGGGATACTGGTTTTCTTTCAAAAAAGTACAAATGGCACTTCTATTGTATTAATGTATCTATTGTATTTTCTGCATGGGACAGAACTCAACAAAACTTATTTCAACAACAACAAAAAATATCGAAAAATTGGACCCTCATATTTTTCCCAATAGTTCTCATTACAAAACAACTACTCTAGGGGAGAATACGGTAATGGCGAACACTGTAAATCTAACTAGTTTTGAACCACCTGTTTGCTAAATATGGAAGGCGTCTACTAATATCTACAGGAATTCCAAAAACTGAAAAAATCGAACTAATATCTACGTGAACCGAAGTGTTCACGAATATCTACAGCTCAAACTGTTGACTAATATTTATGAGGACCAAAGCGTTGACGAATATCTACAGCACTGGCAGAGGTTGGATTTGCAATTATGTATAGCATATTGGAATAATGTAATATTGCGTATGCAGTTTAAAAAACTTAATTTATGTAAGTATGTACCTACGTAAAAATCCCTAATATCGGACTATTGGACATATTTAGCTGATAGTCCAACCTACGCTCTGTAGATATTAGTTCAACCTACGCTCTGTAGATATTAGTCAACACTCTGAAGTTCGTAGATATTAGTTCAACATATGAGCTGTAGATATTCGTCCGACATACAGGCTGTAGATATTAGTATCTGGAGTCCTAAATATGTACAGGGTGTAACCCACGTACCCGAAGGATTTTGACCAGATCATGTTCATATGGTCTGGTGGTTGACACTATCGATTCGATTTATCAGATCATGATCATATTTGGAGTAAAAAATGTATGTGAATAAGCCATTTTGGTGTCCGATGAAAAAAAATCTATTAATTGACTGGTCGGTGGTTGAGTGGGCATGGCGCTTGGATCCCATCCGGGCGTCGCGTGTTCAATTCCTCGGCTGGCTAAGTCCTCCATCACAACACAAGCAACATTTTCGGCTTTCTGTGGTGGTAGTAGGAGATTTTCAAACAGGAGTCTTTCTTTTCTAAAAAAAAATATATAAATATTGTTAATCCTGAAATTTGAAATGGCGGGGATAAGGCGTTGTTCGTCCCGATAGCGACCTTCATCTTTTTATTTTTCTGTTCTCTTTCATATTTTCATTTAGATTGTTAGTGTTACCTTCTTCTTCAACAAAAGTACTTAATTAGCTAAAGAAACTATATGACAAACAAGAACGGGTAAAAAAAGAACACAAACATTGACATCGATGATAATGAGATAAGTATTGATTTTGGTAGGTGTAATATTACTTGTCTTTATTTAAAGGGCTTCATCACAAGATTAGCTGTTTTTTTACACGAGCTCCACCAGGAAGCCCTGAGGAAAATAATTTCCCTCGGGGCTTATGTCATCTTTAGGGATGCTATATGGAGGGTTTTTTTAAGGAAAGGAAAGAGAGGAGAGTTCTGGGAAGGAAAAGGGTTTAAGGGGTGGGTAGGAATCTGGGTTCAGTGTGTCCTGGTCATCCATCTCCAAGACTTGGACAAACCTCACACCATGAACCCAGGCGCCCCTGCAAAATCACCAAACGTAGCGAACCACTTGGGGTTATCTATGGCAGAGGTGTTGGTTATCTAATAATGGTTCCCGGGGCGGCGGTACCCATTTCAGCCTCCCAAATTGAAGCTTGATGTGACTAATGGTAAAACTTTTTTTTACTTGTTAAAATGGGGCGTCATTAAAAAAAATCCTTTTCTTTACTGGAGCAGTGTACCTTATATCGCGGTACAGGGGAGAAATATCCTGTATTTGTGTTGTAAGCTTTTATATAGAAAATGTCTTTCATCCTCCTTATTGATTTTCTTGATGGTGTGTTAATGTTTTTCGAATTATTTCTGGTTTTCACCCTTCGAGGGTGCTGCTCCAGGCTCTAGGCCTAGGCGCCTAGGCCATCATTTAAAATTATGGAGAAGGGAATGATGAATTTATAAATGAATTTTGTTTAACCCGTTTAATCACAGGAGACCATATTTGTCCCAATGCACATAGGTCTCATATAAAACGCTGTAACTCCCTTACTATCATAGTTAGAAGTATGTTCTAATCAGTGTTAGAAAGAAAAAACACCACGCTTTATATTCCAATCTAAAAAATAGCCACCAAAAAAGTAAAATGTACACTTTTATGTACAAAAAGTTTTGAATCGCACATTGAAAAAAAAAATTAAACTTTGGGAATTTTTTATAAATTATTTTTACATAGAGCGACAAAAAAGTGAGGTTAGAAAATGTGATTGTCGTACATTTGTCTAATAAAATATGTATGTGTTTTTTTATTTTTTATTATCAGAAACTTTAGTTAGAAAAAACGTAAGGTGAGCCATTTTGAAAACTTTTTATGTTTGTATGCAAAATTTTTATAATAAAAAATACGTTTATTTCGAATTCTATAATTCACGAAAGAGTATTTCATCACCTTTCTAAATCAGTTTTTGGTTTTTGAATGTGCTCAGAAATATTCCAAATATTTGCATTTTATTGTAAAGCGAAAATACTTTGACCATCTGAAAAAATTTCAAATTATATGGAAGATTGGAGTCCAGTTCAGACTTAGAAGAGATGAGAAGTTGAATGGAGGCAATTTGGATAACGCTTGATAGAATCGATAGAATAAAAGATATTTGTTTGGAGAGGAACATCCAAAAAAAGGTGATCTAAAGTTCTCACTTCTAGACAACAGAATGTATAATCTGGGGAGTCAAGAACGTGAATTTTAAAATGGTGAGAAGGAACGGAGCAATGTCCGATTCTAATTCAAATAAGTGAGGAAATTTATTTTTTGGAAAAATAGAGGAATTATTGAAACCACGGTTTTGATGGGATAGTCCTTTGTATTGAGGCATAGCAGGCTCCCTCGGATTGACTAACAATGTGCCAAATGTGTTGATGTTAATTTGGGTTAAGATGTTTGGTGTATCAACTGATGAACTGATGCGTGTATAATTTGTGTAAAAGTAGGTAATACATTATAAATATTGACAGGACTGGAATACCTTCAGCTAACCCAGAGTGAATAGACTCGTAACCCTTTTGGTAAAAGGTAAAACGAATGTTTCCTTCGGGAGGGAATCCATAAAGTTATTATAAAAGTTTATTGTATTGTCTTACTATTATTGAATCGGAGGCGTCTACTAATATCTACAGGAATTCCAAAAACTGAAAAAATCGAACTAATATCTATGAGAATCAAAGTGTTGACGAATATCTACAGCTCAAACTGTTGATTAATATCTATGAGAACCAAAGTGTTGACGAATATCTACAGCACTGGCAGAGGTTGGATTTGCAATTATGTATAGCATATTGGAATAACGTAATATTGCGTATGCAGTTTAAAAAACTTAATTTATGTAGGTAAGTATGTATGTAAAAATCCCTAATATCGAACTATTGGACACATTTAGCTGATTAGTCCAACCTACGCTCTGTAGATATTAGTTCAACCTACGCTCATTAGTCAACACTCTGAAGTTCGTAGATATTAGTTCAACATATGAGCTGTAGATATTCGTTCGACATACAGGCTGTAGATATTAGTAGCTGGAGTCATTGAATCATGTCATACTTGCAAATTGATTATACCCAAAATAAAAACAAATTGTGTTTACCGTAAAAATTGTGGATTTTATTTAATTACCCGTTACAGTAGGTATTATAATAAATAACAAAATTCTTGCGAACCCTAACAATTCGGAATACCCTAACATGGCCTTACAATATTTTTTTTCTGAAAAAAATCACCTGAAGCAGTTTACTTTACTGCGACATTGTTTATCATGGGCCCATTTTTGCATTTGCTACTGCAACATTTTTCGTTTTTGAGGGTTACTTTAGAAACTGAGATAATTGTCAGCGTGTGGGTATCGCCGCCCCGGGAACCATTTATTGGATAACCAACCCCCTTCCATCGGTGACTTAGCAGGGGTACCCTGGCTCATGTGGTGAGATCTTGATAGGTCTTGGCGGCAGATGCGTCTGCCCACCAACTGCATAACAGGCCGGAATGGGAGAGACTGGTTGAGGAAGACCTTTTGACTTCTCCGGCAGGACTCTCTCAGAACATCCGGGATTGGTTTATTTATGTTCATACATCTTGGCGGTTTTTTTTATTAGGTATCATTGTTCAGAGATTAATCTGTTTTTATCTAGCTATTTTTGGAATATGACGTCATATTATTTATTACACATTGTTTTAAGCTTATTGACCCTACGTCTGCCACGGGTCTGACTCTATTTTATAATATTATTGTTTTGATTCTCCGCTTATTGCCTTCGAATCTGTGATAAGCGTTTCACAACATTGCAATATAACACGTGGCCTGCCTTGGTACTTGGTAGACATGAAACTAATTTAAATCACAATTAGTGCATTTTATGGCTTCATGTACACAATCGACAGATCAATATTGTGACTAGTTAGTTTAGGTACCTAAATAAATTAGGTATTAATCATTATTATTTATAAAATAGTTCTCTGTTATGGTTTAAGTTCAATTTGCATGAGATAAAAACATGCATCCTTATCAAGAATTGGTACCTACCTATAGTTTGTGTTTTTAACGCAATAATAAAATTGAATGAAATGGATTTTTTTTTAACATTATTATATCTTTGGGGATGCTGCGTGGGGGTTTTTTTAAGGGAAAGGAGGGAGAGGAATTTCTGGGAAGGAAAAGGGTATGAGGGATGGATAGGATTCTGGGGGTCAGTGTGCGTCCAGGAGTGACGGACAATTGAATCTATTCCTCCCATTGCGTTGTAAGGCAATGGATCGAGAGATTCCGGCTGGAGAAATCAAAAGCCTTCAACCAGTCTCACCCGATCCGGCCCGCCACGCAGTAGGTGGGCAAACGCATCCGCCACCAAGACCTAGAAAGATCTCACTCCATGAACCCGGGCAGTCTGGGCATCTCTGCTAAGTCACCAAATGTAGCGAACGAGACGGCGGTATCCCTGTGCCCACCTCCCTAATTGTAATTGGATGAAATAGAATACTAATCCCAGAATGAAAAGATTAATTATTTTTATTGTATTACTTATAATAGTCCCAATGATAATAATTTATAATTTATTGGGTAAAGTTGCCGAATTCCGATGCACTTTGCTGCATGCATTCAATTTTTTTTAATATATACCAAATACGTAGTAGATTAAATGGAAACAATTATGGAGATAGAAAAATGTACCTACACAAAATTGGTTATTAGGTTATATTTAATTAAATGAAGACAATATTTAATTAAATATTATAATTTCAGATTTTACTCATAAAGTTAAAAAGGTTCTTGGTTTGGGTTATTATAATAATATGTGCGTATTTCCTAATCTTCAAACCTAACTTTGATTGAGAAAAAAGCAATTTACTGCATCTTTGACAATCTCCCCCGACATAAATTAATGTTTCAGTAAAGTTTGAGTATTATTTGAAGAAAACTCGATTTTATTCCTCAAACAAAGAATCAATTTAACGGTTTATGTATTTGCTACATAACGACTGTTGTTCCCAATCCTGCTGATCAACAACTGTTGAGCCGATATTTTGGCTCAACACTTCCCAAATGCACCACAAATATGCTCTTCCGAAAGCAACTCTCCGACCAACAGGCGAATCGAGCGTTACTAAACAAATCACTTAGCTGATCGGAGACTCAGATTAATCGTTAGAAAAGTTGGGAACAACGGCCGTTACTGTATAAAAAAAATTCATTCCTAGAATCAAAGTGCAGTTTTCAAAAAACAAGGTCGAAAACCCACCGTGAAGACAATAATAATAATATGTGAATAAGTATAGAAAATACATCATATTTGAAGTCCATTTTGTGGTAAAAAGTTGTGTTTTCATTTTCGAGTAAATCGTGTCCGAAGTTGGAATTTTTTAGGTCGAATTCGAAAAAATCTAACACTAGGCAGTAGGAGGTTAAGGTCAGGTTATTTTAAAATATGTTGAAGTATATATTATGTAGAAATGAAGACCCGGCATAAAAGTTTTTTAACTGTTAGTTGCCTAAAAAACTGTAAAAAGTAAAAAAAATTTAAATGCTCAAATCGAAAAAAAAAGTTTTTTTTGGGGTCTCTGTGGTCACCGCTTGTACTAGAAGTTTTCGGATGCCATGTATATATATTATAGTTTATTCTGACTACACATCCTTGTTGCTTCACTGTAAGCTCTATAAAAAAATTAAGCTGTCCCCCTAACTTGGAATCTGGTGACATCCCTTATTTTTGGGTATAATAAGTTGATAAGTTCAGAGAGATAAAGCTAACGTAGATTTGTAATACTAGATACCTAATGTAATTGTAATAATAAAAGAACCTAAATAGTATAAACTAGATTTAAATATATGTGAATACCATCTTCACCAAGCACTATTAGTAACTAAAAAGGAGTCATCTACCAACTAATTATTATAAGTAAATGATTTGTTTTTTTGCAGACATGTGGAACTTCAGGCAGGTCCTACTCGTACGGAATGTGCCGCGCCATGATAACGCGCTGTGCCAAGGCCTTTATCGCCGGCTTGCACCTCCAGCCCGGAGACGTGGTGGGCTTGGTCTTGCCAAACATTCCAGAGTTTGTTGTGGTACTTAATGGAGCCCTGGAAGCTGGGCTCACAGTGACCTTTGCAAACCCACTTTATACAGAAGGTAAGTCCCTATTTATAAACAAAAATGCCAAAAACTGATACCCTTGAATCAAAGGGCCAATTACAAAATATATCGCCATTTAATGGCAGATAATCTGAAACGCTCGAATCAACCGTTAGTCTAGCTGTAGTTGGATATCATGTTGGCCATTATTCCTATGCAATGGCAAAAGTTCGTTAACAAAATTTTAATAATTAGAGTAATTAAAATGTCGCAATGCTGTATTGTGCATTTTTGCTCATCGAGGTCTAAGTGATGAACAGTAACTCACTTTTCAACATGTTAGTTCAGAAAATTGTCTGAAAATTATTATTTCTGTCGCAAGCCGCCAAACTGAAAAAATTGTATTTCTCATCTTATTCTGCTAAAAGTATGTGATAATATTTAGGTACGTTCATAGGAAAAACAATCTGAAAAAGGTTGCGGTTATAAACAAACCAAGTATTCCTTTTTCCAATTGCTATTGTAAGATGCTCCAAGGAACTAGCATCATTGATTCCCTTGGCACCGGTGCATAGTAGGGAAACACGCCAAACATGCGCCCAACATTTGTACACGGTTGATGAGAACTCGTCATTTCAACGACTCGTTCTTGAGCTCAACAGCTCGGTTGTGGAATAATTTACCGGTTTCTTCAAGACCCATGTTCACTCCTTTCTCTCCTCAAAAAGACCCTCCACACAGCATCTTCAAAGATGACACTGGCCCTAAGGGAAATTATTTTCCTCAGGGCCTCCTCTGTGGAGGTAATGTAAAAAAATTTCAAAATTTTTTTAAAACTACTTGAAACTCCATCCACCATATTTATCAACCATTTTTTTTATTGCCTTAAATATTTAAACCAATATTTTCTACCCGATCACATAGCTGTAACGTCATGTAAATGATATTCAACCACACCAGTGTCATCAGCTTCGAGCTTTCCAGATTACCTGCCATTGCAAATTGACTAATATTCAGTCCAATCAATACTTGCCAAACAAGTAAATAGTCGCTTTTCAAAGTACCTAGCGCACAAAGAAAGTTTTGACGCAAACTTGGGCCTTTCTTTATTAATTAACACGGCCTCCGAAGTTGCCTGGTTACGATCCTCGGCTATGGAGGTTGCGGGTTCAAATCCCAGCGTGCACAAGTAAACTTGATTAATACTTTTTATTTCTAAATTTATTACACTTAACATTATACACAATACAATACAATTTGCAGCACGTTACAAAATGGTTAGATTCTTTCATTATCATCCTGGTGAAAGACTCAATTCAGAATCGAAACGTCGCTTGAAATGACTGTCGTGTTTGGTGACCATATCTGAATAGTCAGATATTTCTTCATCTTCCTCCTCCCCATCTCCTTCCCCTCCCCACTACCTTCAGCCTCACAACATACCCCTTATCACATAAAAAAAAAAACAATAATGCTAGGTACCTACCATGTCTAAATTCATTGCAGGTTGTTTTTATATCATGTTTTGCCGAAATATAATTAATTATGTACACATTTATATGATGATAAAAAATGAACGATTGAACCGTTTGATCCAATATACACGACCACATGATATTCAATTGCGTAGGTAGCATTTTTACATTAAAAGTGCGTTATTGCAATGATATATTGATTTTAAATATAATATACCTAAGTAACTATTTTTACTTTTAGGGGAAATCACACGTCAGTTTCTCGACTCAAATGTAAAATGCATTGTGACAATCGAACAGCTGATGCCGCTGGCTCTAGCGGTCAAGGAAAACCTCTCAGATTACAAGGGAACCGTTTGGATTGGAGGAGAAGAGAAAGAGAAAAATGGCTAGTAATTTTTTTATATCGACCTAGTAATAAATACCTCTATTATATACTCCAAATCTCATATCATTTTATGTATTATTAATTTGACTCTTTGAATGATTGTTAGTACTACCACGTATTATATCCATAACAAAGACTCTTACTAGTGAAAGATAACTGCCAAAATTTGGTGAATCAATTTTGTAATTATTTCATGACAATTTCAGGAGTTTTTGGTCTAGCACCCCTTCTGATGGCTGATTACCAAGCAGATCTGCCCAAGGTTGACGTAGACCAAATAGCATTGGTTCCCTACTCCAGTGGGACCACGGGCCTGCCTAAAGGGGTCATGTTGACTCACAGAAACCTTGTCATCAACATTCAGCAAATACTTGACAAAATCTTTACAAATCCAAATCGGACGTACGGTAAATCTACTTTAAAATACATTTGACGACAAATCAAAATATATTGTGTACCTAATATTGAACAATCCTTTTATGTTTTTTTACTTGTTTTTAAAGCAACAGAGTTAATACTAATAATTATGAAATATTACAGAAACATATTCAACAGTTTTTACGGTGCCTCCGTTCTTTCACATTTATGGTTTTAATGGGATTCTGAATTACTGTATGACAATTGGACAACACGTATTAAGCATTCCTAGGTATCTTGTTTTGAGATCATTGTGTATATTTTGAATAACAATACCTACAAAATGAGGATTAAGCATTAGAGTATTGATTAAGATGAATCCTATTAATTTCAGATTCACTGCCGAAGAATATTTGAAATGTTTAAAGAAGTACAAACCTGAAGTTCTGTTTGTGGTGCCTTCCTTGCTCTCCTTCTTGGGAACTCATCCAATTGTGAGTGCCGAGGACTTGTCTTCCATCAAGGAAATAGTCATTGGGGCAGCACCTACCACTGAAAGTACTTTGACCAAGTTCTTGGAGAAGTGTGGAAAGACACGAGACGAAATTAATTTGCAACAAGGTATTAAAAACAAGTATATCAATCTAAGCTTTTGGTAGTGCTAAAAAGAAATGCTTGCTCTGAATGTTGACTCATTTGATATTTTTTATTTCTCAGTTATACTGAGCCGTCGTCCCATTGGTCGGTAAAGAATCGACATAAACCGAGGGCTGTAAGACCTTTCACAGAAAAGTCCCATAATGGACTGCTAATCTGCAGACCGTTACCTTACTTTGGCGAACTTTACTGCGAAGAAAGGTAAAGTTCGCTAAATAAGTTAACGGTCTGCAGAGCAGTCCATTGTGGGACTTTGTTGCATTCGGTTTAAGTCAATTTCTTACTGACCCATGGGACAACGGGCTCATTCTTTAGTGTAAATTAATAGACACACACCGTTAAATCCTAATTAAATTATTCAAGCTTACGCTTCATGGTAATATTAATTATTGAAGGTATTATTAATAAAATGAAACCGAAGTCGCTACCCAAAGATATTGGAATATAAGTAGATGTGCTATCTGCTGTTTTTACTATGTGGGTCTGCGCTTCCGGGTGTCGCCGATATTGTTTACCAATTAACAAATAAACTAAAAGAACAAATAATTAACGAATAAACCAAACGAACGTTAAACTAAATGAACGAATTCTTTCCTTATTCAAAATATATTGTTAACCAATATTAATGGAAATTTTTAAAAAATCAACGAAATGAAAAAATTCTTTTTGTATGAAAACTACCCTAATTAGCGCGTAGTCCGGCGACAGTTGCGCGGACACCATAGCATATCTCTTCTGTATTAGAATATCTTTGTCGCTACATGGGTAGGATTTTTATTTTCTGCATCTTTTTAATAATTAATAGATATAGTTAGCTACCTACTTATTTACGTGAAGAATTACGTGAGTTTTAGTTTCTGTAACAATATTCTACAAACATTTCGAATAATATCATGCTGTACCTTAGGATGTCTGAATTTAATCAATGTAATCATTGTTGTAGGTTTTGGCATGACGGAAAGTTCGCCAGTTGCCACATTAACTCCCTTCACATATCCTCCTTCCAAACTAGTGTCAGTTGGTCAACTGGTTCCAGGAACTGAAGCCAAAATTATCTCACTTACCGAGGGGACCAACCAAGGACCCAATTCACCAGGAGAACTTATAGTCAGAGGACCACAGGTAACTGAGCTTCGAGCAAGAGATACAGGCAAATCAATTTAAAGAGGACACGAATGTATTTGTGCTCACTGATAATATTGAAAGTTTCAAAACACCTTCCCGCAATCCCCTGCAACCCTGAAAATTCCCACAGATATTGGGTGTGTAGCAACATTTATCAATTTAAAAAAAAATTGATTCACAATTCAATTTGACAATAATTTTCTTTTTATGTTTCGTTATTATTTTTTGATCCATCCAGTACATCAATACACAGCAAGGGTCTCTTTAAAATGATTCACCTGTACTTCTCTAGATTCATTCATTAAGATCTCATTAACTTTCCTAGAACCAAAAGTACCCATTGGAGTTGAAACATTTGTATCCGTTAAGCACCAGCTTATCCAATTGGTAATCTGAAAATAATACTTTGTGGGGTTTTTACCCTCGGCACACTGCAGAGGTATTAGGACATGGGAGCTCAGCATTTTAATGATTAAGAAGGCATGCGTTAATTACGTGAGCAGTTTATTTTCCAATCCCTCCCCCTTGGTGAGATTAAGTTAGATTTGGCAGGACCCCCCCCCCCTCCCCTCATGTGAGATCAGAGGTATATCTGGGGTCCCACCGGGCTCTGTAAACACAAATTTACCAAATATTCAAATCTATTTTATATTTGCAAAATATAACATTTCATCTCCCAGCCAACTCAGGTAGATATGAAGTATTTAGCTGACATTTATGGCTTAAATCTTAATTTTTTTTTAATATTTTTACAAGACTTAAGTTGCCATTGTGGAGGGCTATTAATATAGAATAAAAAATTATAATCCATTTATAAAGATATCATCACAAAAATATTCCTCATGGGGTAAAATAAAGTAACTCTTTTGGATAAAATTACTTAATTATATAAATTACGGTGTTTTGCCTCTTTAACAGCTCATGAAGGGATATTTGAACAACGAGAAGGCCACGAAGGAGACCATCGACGAGGAGGGCTGGCTTCACACCGGAGACGTAGCTTACTATGACGAGGATCACTTCTTCTTCATCGTGGACAGGACCAAGGAGCTCATCAAAGTCAAGGGCAACCAGGTAAGATTCATCACCTTATGTCTGCTAGATTCACGTATGCTTGCCGGAAAACAGAAGTTCGTGATATGATGCATGCTATCATATGTGTTTCGCCACAGGTCAAATGTGTGAATTCAATGAAAATCAGTAATCAAAAGTTATCATCTTTGGGGGTGTTCGCTTTGTGACACAAATAGTTAGGGTACAAACTACCGCAATACACAACTTGACTTCCCAATTCATTGTGTCGTATCATGTATCATATCCCTGCATAGAATAAAGAACATAACCTTTATTCTATGCGTCCCTGACTAAAAGACTTAATAATGTCAAATTTCCTTTAAGACGACACTTAGACATTGTTTGTGATTCGGTTAAAAGAATCCGGTAAAAAAATAATAAGTTTCATTTTGCTTCTAACCATTGACTCAATAATACAGGGTGTCTGGGGGTAAAGTGCATTAACTACGGAAGGTGATTCTACATGATAGTACAAGTAAAAAAGATAAATAACTTTTTTCGAAATTCCATCTTTTAGGGGTAGTTTTGAGCTAAAAAGATAAAATTAGTCCGGCGTGTGCGACCAGATTTATTATTTTCCGCTGTTACCATACGGGCCAATCACAATTGAGTCGGGCGCCCGACAGGCTCTCAGCAAGTAAGATCGTACCTCACACTAGGGATTTTTAGTGGGTACGTCTTTTTGTATGAAACAAAAATGTTGGAATTTCGGAAAAAGTTGTTAATCTTTTTTACTCCTACCATCATGTAGAATCACCTCCCGAAGTTAATGCACTTTACCCCCGGACACCCTATATATTGCATTATAAATCAATTGTTTAATGGCCACAATGTACTAACAAGAGAATAATATTTATGCATCAGTTACTATGTTGGGTCTGATAAACAAAACAAAATATTTACAATAATTTTCTGTGATAAAAGCTTTGTTTTTCTGAGTCACAAATATTTTGTCATTGATAAAAAGTAGTTCAATGAAAAGTACACATAAATATTTAAAAAAAAATATATATATATATATATATATATATATACTAATGTGCTTAAGAACCAGTACAATCAGTAATATAACCAAAAATATAAATACTTGAGGCAGATTTTGTCATTTCCTTCCAAGTTATAAATCAAGTATAGCTTCAATTGTATTCTATGTAAGCTACTACAAGAATGAAATATTCCTTTAAAAGGCAACTAATTTAGCGACGATACTGTGTTTGAAATTTAAAAAATTAGAGACAATGCAAACACATAATTTAAACTGTTATTTTTAAAAGCTAACGAGCAACCAGAAAATTTTGACTTTAATATGAATAAGCCACAAAGTAGAAGAAATCAATCGCAGAGATGCAATGTTGATGTTGCCAGATCAGAGAATTGTTATCGCATCTCAATTTATATTCCATTTTTAAATGCTTCTATAAATAATTTGGGAAAAGGATTTTATAAGCACAAATCTATTTCTATTGGATTCAGATTCCAAAGTGTATTGCCAACAGATAACAGCATACCTACGGATGTACGGATAGTGTCAGATATGAGTCCTATAATTTCAATATCCAATTTTTTGACAAAATGATCTGAGTATGGCATCTTGTTCACATTTTTGCAAGAAACAAGATGAACCTAAAATTGAGTTTCTAAACCTCCCTTATCACGAAGAAAAATCATGTTAAAACTGTGAGTGAGAAACAAAACCTGCTATATCATTGAAGAAGTTATTATCAAAACCAGCTATATCGGAATTCAACCAATCACGAGCAGTTATTTTGCCAAGATGGCGGGTTTTAAAACTCACGCGTCAGGTCAGTTGAGTTTCAAAACCCGCTATATCGTGAGTAAATCACGAGGTGAGTATCAAAATCCGCTATATCCATTTCATTTATCAAAATTACTTAAATTCTGCTAGACATACATAAAAATTAACACTTTTCGAATTTGTATTACTCTATTCCATTAATCAAAAAAATGGAAAGCAATTATTTATTTACGCTAGAGATGTGAAAGTATTTTGCAGTTTTCTCCAAATCAATGAAAGTTGATATAGCGGATATAGAAATTGAACGACTCATATTCTCTGAAAGAATTTAAACACTTGGTTTCGTTTTACAAATAAATTAATAATACTTTTATGCCACATTTTGACAAAAAATAAATTAGACAAATAATAAGAAAAAGAAATTAGAGAAAATAACACATAGGTAGGTTCATAAAATAAATAAAAATAATGCAGAAAAGAAGTGAAAAATGTCAAACACAAAAATGCATGCTAGCAACCGTTTGTGGAGGATATTTGACCAACTCCCATCTCCGAGGTCATCAGAGGGGACTCCATCCAGGCAGTCGTGGTAGTGATGATTGTATATTCGATTGGTATAGTCTGCGCCATAAGCCTCACATGCGGTGGCGGAGAAGTGCTCTGAAAGAGTGCACTTGTCCCTCCAGGAATATTTCCGTAGCATCTCGGTAGGTGGAATAGTTGGTGATAAGCATTATTGCAAGATACTTTTAGCTTGGAATGCAGTCTTGAGAAGTTAAAACGCCTTGATAGCATACCTGCTCTCCTTCTATATCCCCAGTGTCTTTCGGGTCTTCTGTGATAATACTGAGAGTATTTGCTAGAGTTCATTTTTACATACGTGGTTAATAGTTTTGGTACATTGAGAGTTTTGAAATAGTTTCAATACACAGAGCAAAAGCTAGAAAAGAACAAATGACCAAGAGATGCTAAGGGCCCTGAAACATTGTGGAGATGGCATGTTACCAAATATCAAAACAATGCCGTATATTACATATTACAACACTACATGTGTGTACTGCAGAGAATGAAAGAGCCTTTTCCACATCACATCGATTAAAAATTTATTTAAGAAATTGTACTTCTGCACTTAAATAGAAACACGACTCCAACAGACAAATCTATTTTAGATAAAATGACAAAAAAAAAGAAAATTAGACATTATTCTCAATTAATTGCTGATTTAATTGTAGTTAAGTAGTAAAATCCAGCACATATACACGGTGCATTGCACACATACCTACATAAAAATTTTAATTTCCTTCAAATTTCAAATACGTATATTTGTTATTTGACTTCAATTCTTTTGAAGTTAGTTTGTGCGCTTTATTTATTATTCACATATACTGTACACAAGTATATAAACACATAAATTAGGTATAGATACAGCACACATTTTATGTTGTTTACAAACCCTCCCCGAATTTTGTTTCTGTGTGCGCCCCTGCTGTTGACAAGACATCAAAGTGACAACATTCTAAAGGTAGACAGAGGCGGACGAAACTAGAGTGGGATGGGAAGATGGGAGCGGAAGAACAGTGATAGATAGTAGTGACCATCCTGGAATAATAAAAATACTAATTATCAGATGTAGAAATATTTTTAATTATTTTACAAATTGAATGACTTCCTTCTTAACAAAGGCAGTTAAAATTATCTTAAAACGAGTACTCACACTCACAAACACCTCTGCTTGAAATTTTTACCTTCGGGTGTCAAGTAAATTTATTCTTTAGAAGGCGAAAACGACGAGCAAAGCTGTATGAGAGTAATTATTTTTAATGCAAACTTATTCATTTACACCATAACAAATAATTGAAGTGTTGTCGTCAGTCAGAAATCAATTAAATAATAAACAACAAAAAAAACAGTTTTTGAGAAAGTTATCCACACAGCCTCTAAGCTACCAGAGTCAAAGAATGTTGTAATCAAAATGATATAAAGCTGTGTAAGTTCATTAAAACTTCTGTACTGGAAAAAGGTTATTTAGAATGGTGGACTCTCAAAGGTTAGCAAAAATGTCCCACAATACAGCTCCCTTATTAATACTGCCGTCGCTTTCCTAAACTCTATAATGCGAGAAGAGCAGGAATTTAATCTAATCATAAATCGGCAGCATTTCACCAGAAATGTTAAAGCATCAACCTGGCAATGGGAAAGAAGGACTCTATAAAAATACAAAATTCGTTAACTTAATCTCGAAATATGTGTAACTGCTACGCTATAATTGAACTGTGGGAAGTTGAAGTTGATGGGCTAAATCAAGAATCACCAGCGGCAGACGGGTCAGTCACAACCTCCTTGGTCGGACTAGGGGGAGTAGGTTCTTCTATCATGGCTTCAGTTGCAGGAACAATATCCACTAATTCTTTATCACTTGGCTCAGTTTCAGCTGTATTCTCTGTAGGAATTTCTAACTCTTTCGTCGAGGTTATTTCAGTATCCACAATGATGGCTTCAGGCGACTTCTGTTCCAGAATAGTTTCTGTAATACTTGAGGTAACTTTATCTTCAGTCTCTGCACTCTCGATAGATTCCTCAGCGGGTGTGATGACCGAAGGAGCTGCTTCCACTACATCTTCGATAGATTCAACTATCGCCACTTCTACTTTAGGTGAGGTTTCTATTTTAGGACTCTGTGGTGCTTCTGGAGTAACTGGAGATGCAGAATCACTTTCAATAAGTTCATCGTCCTTGGAATCAGTGTCCTTCATTTCAATGGACCCAGAAACTTCCGCAGCTGGTTCTTCTATTACTGGACTTTCTAATAATACTACAGCTGGCGCAGCTTCGATTTCAGTTTTGCTTTCAGGAACAGGGGTGAATTCTTGGCATTCCATAGATTCAGTGACCTTTTCTTCTGAGCTAGTGTCTGGTGAAGGGGTAGATTCCATTTCTGTATTGCTGGTTACTATTTTAGTGTCATCGACGGTGTTTGAAGTGACTTCTTTGAGCTCAGCTGACGTAGGTACTGGAGAATCTTCGATTTCATCTTTAGGGAGATTTTCTTCTATGGGTTCAACAGAATTTGAAGAACTAGGGGTTTCAGCTGCACTTTCCAATTTAGGTTCAGATTCTTGAGTAGTCGATACAACCACTGCTTCACTATTTTCTGTGGATTCAACAGGTTCTTCAGGAGCTGATTCTTTAGGTGCTGCAGGGCAAGATTCCGCTGGCAGGGTACTTGCTGGTTCGTCGCTGGGTTCGGGAAGGGGATTGTTATTATTTCTGGTCCCCTGATCGGGAGATAGTGCCGCTTCTGAAAGACTGGTTGATGGCTCGGGAATGTCTTCTTCGTGGTTACTGTCAGGTACTAAAGTCATCAACTCCGAGGATGTGGGGGTCTCCTGCAGTGGACCATTGTGAGATACGAAGGGTGCGGTGGTAGTATCGATGGGGCGATTGGATTCAGAAGAACCAGGTTGAACAGGAAACGTTTGTAATGGATCAGCGTTCTCTTTCCAACTTGACATGTCCTCCATTTCCACATCAACATTGTAGTCTGAGTTACTGTCTGACCCATTTACCATGGCCTCCGGTCCTTCTCCATTCTCCGACTCGGAGCGTCGCAGGGGACCAGGATCGCGGGTGCTAACGACCAGAATATTTTTCTCGAACGCGCGCATGAATTTATCAATTCTAGTGTATTGTTTCCGCGGGGCTGTCAACAACTCGCATATTCTCTGAACTGTAAACGGGGCAGAAACGAAAGCGTCGATCTTTTCCAAAAGAGAATTTTTCATCGTCTCGTAATTAAACAAGTCTACGTTCGGGCATTGGGGAATGTCCAAGCCCGGCGAGGTTTCAAAGAACTCGGTGATTACATTGAGAAGTTTTTCCTTGAAGAGGTTTTTTATCAAGGCCCACTGGTATACTGGGTCGCCGGTTCGGGCCACAAAGTTTAAATAATCCTCTAGTTCTCGTGGTATAACCTTAGGCCGACGTTTAGTAAAGTCCTCCAAACATTGGAACACTTCTTCGGCATTTTCCATTATAAAAATATTGTCGCACACCACAAAATCACAACTGAACTGACGCAAACGCGAACAACCATAGACAAATTTGCAGAAACAAGATGCTGCCAACAGAACAGTTCGAAACAAATTAACGAACGGCTAGGTGCGCCTTTAGTTGTGAATGCAGGGTTCGCACAAAATTAAAATATTGTGATCGATTCGATATTTATTTTATTTTTGACAAATAAATATTTCATTTTCACCGAAAAAAGAGGCAAGAGCTTTGACTGGTGCAATGATTAAAACAAACTGTTCGTTTAAACATTTTTTTAAACCTTGTCGCTGTGATTTATGCATTTTGTTATTTTCCTTACACTTTACAATACAACTTTTACAATACTTTTATTTTGTTTCAGGTATCACCATCTGAGCTTGAAAACATAATAATGGAAATGCCTATGATTGCTGATGCAGCCGTTGTTGGAATTCCGGATACTATAGCCGGTGAAATACCGAGGGCGTTCGTTGTACTGAAGAAGGATGCAAAGGTCACAGAAAAAGAGATTTGTGACTGGGTGGCAAGCAAGGTTGTCAAATATAAGCATCTCACTGGTGGAGTGGAAGTATTAGATGCCATTCCACGGAATCCTGGAGGCAAAATCATGAGAAAAGAACTCAAAGATATGGTTGGAAAATCTCAACAACAAAAGAGAAATTAATTTTTGTTTTACACATATGGACGAGCGGTAATTTTAAAGTTTAAAAAAAAACTTTAGGAAATTAGTTAAATCAATGTTATAGAATGTTTTGATTTTACAAAATCTATTTTTATTTACACATTTTCGGTCATTATTATTATTAGTTGTAAAAACATGTAAATACCTACGTTTATAATTTTCACTCTCAATAAAAATAACCGCTGTAATATCACGCCAATATTAAGTAATACTTATTTAGTGATTAAAAAAATGTCAATTGTGTGTATGTAGTTCGAGGGATTTCATGTACTAGGAATAAGTTTTTTTAAGAAATTGACCAGTAACAGTTGACATATATATTTTATGGTTAGGTATTTTTTGACGATAAATAAATGCCTTAAAAATGCATATTTGTCGTTAAAAGTTTTTTTTAATCATTACGAATGTTATTTTATTCAACGGAAGAATGTTTTAGAACAATTTATTTTTAATGATTTATTTCGCAAACATATTTTGCGATACCTATATGCGTGCTGGCAGACTGGTAACGGGAGCCAATCTATCGTCAATTCGTCAACCAGCCGATTATTTCAACGAGGTGGTAGAGATTGCACCGACTGAGCGGTTTTTGTCATAAATAAATAACATGTTTCCATAGTGTTGTTAAATTGCAAATTAATGGTTCATCATTGAACAGAATACTAATTCTTTTATTACCTATACGATTTTTGTTAATTATTTTCTTATATTTTTGACAAGCTTGTTGATAAAAAAATGCTGCCTTATATTTTAAAAAAAAAAAAATTCTGTAAATTATTATTATCAAATTAATGGCCATTTTATCAACACGCGATCCTTCACTGGCTTTGCTCTTGGTTTGAAAATTGCCGGAACGGCTCCGGCCGGTGTAAACGTGCTACTTTGCGTATAATTCTAAACATATTAGCACCGGCCAAAGAAAACCAGTCGAAAAGCCGTGCAGTCTGCCAGCACCCTGTTTCATTAATTTACTTTTCCTTTTTTATAAATTTTGAACAGATTTGTGAAAATAAATAAATTATTGCAAGTTTTTAAAAGTGTGTTTTTATTCTAATAATGCATTGAATTTAAATGTGTTAAAACTTCGAATCGGGAGGAATGCAGATCCTGCCAATGTCTGGAAATTTAATAAAAAGGCACTTTCTAGATGAGAAAAGTGTGGAGAAGCTGAATAAAAAAAAATAAGGCGCGCTCTGCAAAATTGAGGGAGATACAGCCGTTCAAAGTATAAATAAAATTTCACATATATATGATACATTATCACCATAGTTGTCGGCTGCCTGTTTCATGGTGACCAATATAATATAGTTTTTTTCTGAATTCTAGAGTAAATATATGGATTAAATACGATAAATATGCTGAAAATTGGAAAAATTATAATAGAAAGTAGAAAAGAGACAAGGATTAGATCAATATGATTAAATTTGAAATAATAAAAATAATTATAATAATACAATATACATTTTTAGGATGCTCAAATAATTTAGAATGATTGTTGATAGTGGAAACATGACATGTATTTTGTTTTTTTTTGTAAGGCTGAACGAAGTGAAGAGGGGAAGGAGATATGTTAGAGGAAGGTCACTAGGTATTGACTATTTAGTTTATTAAGATCTGGTCTCTATTCACAGCTAATCGTTTAAAGCAACGTTCGGTTTTGAACGGTGCTATGTTACCAGAATGATCCTGGGAGTATCTATCACTCCGGAACATGATGCAAATCTATTGTGTACGAGTATTATTTACACTTTTTGGGATATAAATTAAATTAGATTTACTTGCCGTGCCAGGTTTCCAACCTGCGACTTCTGGGTCAGAAACCGAAGAGATTACCACTTTGCCACCGAGGTTGTCAAAATTTAATCCAAACATTATTCGAGTTAAAAAGTGGAGAAAATAATTTATTGATTCCCAAAATATTTTGCAAAATCAATAATGCCCCCATGTCGGTCAAATGATGAAAATATTATTATCGTATTTTCATTTCTACGGACATTGCAAAACTTGTAGTCTATGCTTCTATGGTAAGTTTTGCAAAGTGACGTGAGTGGTGTATCTATGTATATCTATGGTTCTGGCTGATCTGACAGTTAGTTTTGTGCAAATATTGAAAAAAAGGTAGAAAAAGATTAATTAAAAATGAATCTATTAGTTCGCTCATCCGTGTCGGCATTTCGATTTGGAATATTAAGCACTCCTAAATACTATTCTACAGTAGCTCCAGTCAATAAGGAAATTGAAAAATTGGTAAAAAATTCAAAAGTCGTCGTATTTATGAAAGGAGTTCCTGATGCTCCCAAATGCGGATTTAGTAATGCTGTTGCCCAGATATTGAGAATGCACGGCGTAGAGTATGATAGCCATGATGTTTTGCAGGACGAGAACATAAGACAAGGTATTTTTTTTACATCACATACCTAACCTCGAAATGACCGAAAATAATAATAAATTGCTGTCAAATTATTGGTAAATATTCGGAACAAACGTCAACGGTTATATATCGGGATTGTGTATGTTATCTTTACTTTAAAAAACAGCCTACGTTTTTGAATGGTTTGTCTGGCAAAGCATGGTTTGTGTAGCGGGCTTGTGTATATTATCTTAATTTTAAAAGTTTTATAAAAAAAAAAGTGCGTATTAACCGTTGACGTTTGTTCCGAACTGCAAACAGAATGATTTGACAGTGTGAAAGCAAATTTTCAATTTACGTAAATAAAATTAAAAATGTAACATTTTCAACCTCCCCCAATGCAAATAGTTGTCTTTTATGGTAATTAAGAAGAATCTAAAAGTTTTATAAAAAAAGTGAATATTAACCGTTGATGTTTGTTCCGAACAATTACCAAATTATTTTTTATATGGACTCTCATTTTCATCCTCTCCTTTTGCAAGGAAGCAAATCATAGAAGTCCCCTTTAAATGTAACTTCTAGTATTATTATGCCTTATTATTTGTATAATAATGATTCTTAAATTCATTATCTCTTATCACATTGAATGTAATCCTCTTCACCCCTTCCCGTTTCTTTTAGAAACCTTTTAAAACTTCCATACATTATTATTACGTTTCCGGACTAAATACATTACTATAATGAACTGCATAACATTTTATTTGTAGGTATTAAGGATTTCTCTAACTGGCCTACCATACCTCAGGTGTTTATCAACGGAGAATTCGTTGGAGGCTGCGACATTATGCTGCAGATGCACCAGTCCGGAGATCTGATTGAAGAATTAGAGAAAGTCGGCATTAAGAGCTTACTTCTCACCACGGAACAAAAGAAAGACAAATGAGATCAAATATTTTATTGAATTAAGTCACTTAAATTTCAAATTAAACTTTCTAATTATTAGTAATTTCTTTTTGAAAGTTAGGCGGCTAACAGTGCACTTAGTTAATTTATTTCAATAGTTATTTTATTTCTTGTATGTACCATGTAATATTGTTTGTTGTTATTCATAAATAATTTTGCGAAATCATTTTGTTTTTTATTGTCCTTGTTGCCTATCATTTGCATTTTGATTTCTTTCTAGATTTTCTAGTTTGAATTTTATTATTTCTTGAACCGACATTGTTGAACTTTGGGTTGTGTTCAATAAATCCATACACTCTTTCCTAAAATTAGTATTTAAACTGTAAGTTACCATAGAGGCTATGGATTCAGAGATACTTCGACAATGGTTCTGGTAATGTAATTTTTCAACGGATTTATTCTTTGCAGTATTTTTATTTTCAAAACTCGTTTTAATGTCAGGGTTGTTAGTTTTGAACACCTGAAAAATTGCTTCTATTTCCTTTGTTGTTTCATCTGTTCTGAATTTTATGCCCATTGTTTGTTCTTTGGTCGACAAATTAATCTTTCGCTTATGTTTTACTATTGAGTTTTCAACAATGGAATATGATGTAATCTGATTGTTTTCATGATTGATACGTATTTCCAAGGGAATTGGCAATGAGTTACCAACTAATGTGTCAATACTCAAGTTATTTGGAAATTTTCCAAATGCTAAAAAGAAAAGTATTGTTTTAGTTGACATATTTATATTTTATACTAACGAGTCCCCGGCGTTGCCCGGGCTTTACACAGTTTTTCGAAATCTAATGTAGACAACGACCTTCCTCTTGTTTTGAAGGTCAAGTGTGCGAATATTCATCAGTCTCGGTATGAAACTGTAGATTTGCATTCAAATCCACGCCGCCCACCTTCTTTACATAAATACATTTAGATGCAATGATAATGGTTGTTTATACAAACCGAGAAATGAAACATGAATAGAATTCTCCATTAATATTTTGAGTTCTTCAATGCTCGTTGCTTCTTTTATGAAATTGACAAAAATATTCAGTTGCTGTGCAGTGCCCATTTTTACTGTGAAGCCTAAATAAACCACTCTATCATTGGAACCTCTGAGTTGTTGATTTTTGCCGCCAATAATAATATGGAATGTGGGGAATATTATTCAAATGTTGCCAGCAGCCTGAGATTTCAAATTGGTAAGTCTTTTACTGCTTGGGTAGGTACTTAGTTTAATAAACTAATAATCTTAAAAAGGAAAGGAATTATTTAATTTAAACAGCTTACCTTTTATATCTGTAAAAAATCCTACTTTTGGTACAGATCTACAAACACCTATGTGCAGTAGGGGGCTATTTAATGGGCCCATAAATATACCATTCAGAGCAACCAAGTCCCGTGCCACTTCAGGCCACCACGCAAAAAAAGTAAAGACCGATGGTAAGTAACGGCTTACAGCGCAGTTCACTGCGAGACTTTTCTGCGCGGCGGCCTGAAGTGGCGCGGGACTCAGTCGCTCCGAAGTATACGTGTGGGAGGTGCTATTAGGTCTGTAAGTGCTAAAAAATATAATATTATTCAACATTTTATAATGTTGCCAGCACCCTGAGATTTCAAACTGGCAAGTCTTTTATTGCTTGGGTAGGTACTTGAAAGGTAGGTACTTTAAACAGCTTAACTTTTATTTTTGTAAAAATTCTTACTTTTGGTACAGATCTACAAACACCTAGGTGCAGTAGGGGGCTATTTATTGGGCCTGTAGCACACCACACAGAGAGGAGACCGATAGACTGAAGCACCGCACAAAGAGGAGATTAATCTATCTTATTCTAGGCTAAATCATGTATGTGTTTGTCTCTTTTTAGTGTCGCTAATTTTTGTTTCATCGAGTTTCAAGTGCTAAAGAAGTTTTTTTGGACATGTTGAATTTTTTCCCAGTCACAATGTTTGAACTTTATTATATCGTAGTGTAAATATTTTGAATGATTTTTTTCTAATTCTTCGCCAGCCTTTCTCACATGAGAAAAGAAAATATTCAATATTCGCCTGTTGTTTTTGCTAAGCACAATCTCTAGTCAAATGTAAGCAACAGCCAGCCATATCATGCAATTACTCAATGTTAGAAGCTCTTGATTAGGTAAAACAGAAGCATAATATTGTCGGTTAATAAAAAATAAAAATCACAATTTCTTAGTTCATACAACTTTTTATTTCATCACTGTACATTGGAGTTAGTATACGATTTGGGCACATTAATTCTTAAAACTAATTAGTAAAAGTTGATTAATTACAGCATACACAAGACAGTCAAGTGAGTTCAAGTAATGTGAACCTGTTTACCTTAAATGTTCCCATTTAAACCTGACTCGCGCATCACACCACAAATAGATAAATCCAAATATGACTGAAATATCTATATAATATATTATTATAATAAATATAATCCTAGTAAAAAATAACGTAATGAGTGTTGTGACGTAAGATTAAAACTGTACAATACATAGTAGTAGGTATATAAATAAACTGCAAATAGTTCAACACATTTACACTGTTGAAAGATATGTTATTTTCCACAAACGCCAATAAAAGATTGTATGAGGTGGCATTGTATATTTTATAAGTTGACATAAAATTCAAATAAATAATGACAACACATTAACAGCTATCAAAACATATTAAAATGTGCCAGACGTCGTCTCCGATTCCATCAAATAAATTCTCATAAGTAAAAATAAAATTTATACATAAAATAAATAAAAGTATAATTCAGATATCGCTGCTCATTTAGTTAAAAATTGTGAGTGTTTTTTTTATATAGTTTTTGGCTCGTAGATTGCACAATTTTAGCTAACAGTTTCTAGTAAAATATAGTGTTTATATTATAAAGTGAGTGATATTTGATACAACTTCGTGTTGAAGTAACTTTCATATCGCTGTTTGATGGCAGCTGTTCAGGTAATCCCAGCGAGGATAATATTCTCTTCTCAATTCCTATTTCCACTGCAAACCAACCAACCACTGATGTTTAACTGAAAACACACAAGAAACATTAACACGCTTGTCACAAACATTACACAAGATGAAACCTCTGTTCTCAACAATCAAACAACGGATCTCTTGGTATGAACCAGACATTTATAAACCAGTAGATGTCCTTTAGGAGATTTAATGTAAAAGGCGTTTTATTACATTGAAACAATGATTTCTCCACCAGCAGACCAAAGAAAAAATAGACCTGCTCATAAGGACGTGGGGAATAAATCAAGGTACGCGAAGAGGGGAGGAGGGGTCATGGACGTGTCCCTTTCAGTGATTTGTCAATAAATTAATCCAACGACTTGCATTATAAAATCACTTTTCAGTTTTAAAAATAAAATCTACTCATGAATAAACTTTCACAATGGCGCACAAATGCTTTCGTAAAAAAGTGTGTAAAACATGTAATTGAGAAACCCATAGGAGGTAACAGCATTAGCGAACGCCTTACGCAGAAAAGTTCCACAATAGACTTTGCTGCAAAACTACTATTACCTTACTTTTCTCTACAAACTCTGGTTTTTCGATGTGTATTCGTCAGAGGTCAAAGTACGAATGATGTAATAGTTTATTTTAAAAAAATTTACTGCTTGAACCTTCTTGAAATTTGATTGTCAAATGGTTTGCCTCCAGCTTGTCAAAATGATATCCAGATTTTTGCATTAGGGTATATGTCTGTCTTCTTTGGTCTGTGGTCCTCTAACATAAAATGTGTATGTCTCTAAATGGGTTCCATGCCAACTCAGAATTAAGTCAACTCAACACCTCTTTGAAAAGCCAAGCTATGAAAAAAAATCAGAGTGTGCAATTCACGTGCGGTAGAAGTGAAACTAGAAAGTCACTTTCTTTTCTTTTTCCTGTTTATTTTAAAGTGGTTTGAAGATTGGATACTGATTTTACAAAAATAAAAATGTTTATTTTTTTGGATTTGGTAGGATTTTAACCTCCGTTTGCTGGAAGTCTCTCTGGGTGCTGAGAGTCAAGCAGTGAATTTACCACATTATATTAGAACCGAGGACCGTCAAATAATAAATTTTAGTGACGCACTTCCGTTTCATCCGAATTTCAAATCACGAAGCTAAAGAAGTTTCACTTCAAAACATAAATAGCCCATAACCTAACCTATTTAACCATTTTTTCATCACTTTTAATGATTTTTCGAAGGAGGTGTTGAGTTGATTTTTAATTCTCCAGTCACCTTATAAATGAATGTGAACTAATTAAAAATGGCAAGGTTTAAAAGGATCAAATTGCCTTATGGGAGTCATTGTTGTAGTTAGGCAGAATATAGTTAACAGGTGTTGTTTGTTTGAATGGTTGAAAAGGGGTACCCTTACAGATCGCTCTCTCCGTATAGAGCAGTGCTGAACACCATGTAGTCTAGGGCTCCGGGTACGGCGCCGGGGCCACGGTAAGGAGCCATCCTCTGCACGCAGTACTCGGCCTGGTCGGGAGGAAGCTCGCGACGGAGCTCCTCAGCTAGGATGTATGGCTGCAAGAACAACAAAAAAACATCAATCAAAATTGATACTTGTAATTAGTGATGTGCACTCGGGAATATTGCCTGACATAATATAAATTCCTCAAAGTTGACAATTTTTTTTTTTATGAAAATTGTTATATTTAAAGTCAATAGTGACAGTAAAATAAGTTTTTGGATATCTCCAAAAATGACAAAGTTATGGGCTTCAAACTTAACTTGAGTAAATCCTACACCATTGTGTCTCGTGATGTCACATGAGAAACAATTCAGTACAACTCTTCTGTATTTTCCAAAAATTCATAAGGTTCTCTCCTCTTTAATGAAAATTTCCACAATATTCCCCGTTTAGGGAATATTCGCCTAAAATAAATTCCCAGGAATTTTTACCTACTTTATGTAATTTTTACTAATTTTGTCTATTTGTTCTGGGCTGTTTCAAAGAGCCTTGTGTTTCCTCCCTCCTACGACATGAGTCTTTTCAAGACCCAAGTTCACCTCTTCCTTTCCACAAAAAGACCCTCTACACAGCATCCCCAAAGATGACAGACCCTGATGGAAATTATTTTCCTCAGGGCCTCCTGTGTGGATTTAATGTGAAAAATAAAACTGCTGCTGAATAGCAAATTTTCCACCTTCTGGCCATAAAATCACTGTGAGAAGTACATAATATTTTCTTAGATGTATGAGGAATAAGAATTTGCTTTACTGAGGAATGTAAGTTTGGAATGAAGACGTAAAATGCTACTCGTACCTTGTCTCCGGCCAGGATCCTGAAGCTGTCGATGACTTGTTCAGCTGTGTCGGTGTCGGTGGATTCTCGGGTCATGAAGTCGAGGAAGGCATCAAAGTGTACGTAGCCTGGAACAAACAACACACAAAGACTTTATCAACAAGTCATAGTACACAACAAATTAAACGTCAGCAAGAAGATCAATACAATAATAATAATAGTTTTGGAAGCAGGCATAACCCTCAATGACCAACCCCCTGTTCTGACAACGCCTCCACTTTAAATCATAGCACCTAGCACTTGATTTTCATGGGTCTGCGCTAGCATTGAATATTAATATGGTAAGATGAATGAAGAAGTGTTTGTACCTGTGGAGTTGGGGTCCACAACAACAAGGATGCGCTGGAAGTCCAGTTCTCCTTGGCGGTCTTTTCCAATTCCGTAGCCCAGGGAGACCAGGCAGGATTTGAATTCCTCGGGATTCAGGCGGCCTGGACATAAAATTACAAAAATGTATTAGAATATCATTAAAACAACTATTGAAACAGCGCATGATCCTATTAAACATCCGTGTTATTTTAACTGACGGTTAAAATTTAAAATTAGCTCACAATTTAGCTTTTTGTTTTTCTAACACACAATCTGCCATGATAGACACTGAAAGCTGTCCGAAATGTTGCCTAGAGAAGAAGGAAGCGCAACACGGCATAATATCCCAAAAGTAAATCATGATAAGTAATAATCCATCCTAAAGGCATACTGTTGAAAGCTCGGCTATAATCTCTCCCTCTCATTCTCATAAACAACACACATAAATAAATAAATGTATCAGAAAGAGAGGTTACAACTGAGCTCTCTGCTGCAGGATTATAATGTTACTGGCTAACCTGACAAACATTGTTCTGCCATATAAATTATTTCTAGTGAATATTTTGGTTGTTAAATAAAGAATATATAAATATGAATTTATTGTAAGTGTTTGAGGATGGGATCTATGACAGAAAGAGGAATGGAGCGCTGTAGACGATGACCGCCGATAAAAACAAAAAAAAACACCTACTAAAGTAGGAAAATGAAATAAAGAAAATCAATATGAATTTCGAAGAGCAATTGAGTGTACGATATTTTTTGTCAGTCCGTCTTTAGCCAATACAAATAAGCTCGTTGGTTTGCCCACTCGAGAACATGATGCCAAATGAAATATCTTCTCGTGAATGTCTTGCGCATGTGTGGACGAAAGCTCGATGAGGCAGACGTAGCGCCATCTGTCATTCAACAACATAAATAATTTCATTCTGTTTGAAATACGAAAGACGGTTAAATTTGTTCATACAAAAATACTAAAATCGCGATTTAAAAATGGGAGGGTGGGGGTAGGAAAGTTAAAATTTGGGGTTATAGGTATTTTTGATGCCAAAAAAAATATAGATTTTTTTCTGGATAGGGACACCCTAATCACCTAGCGGTATGAAATATATTTTAAAACCTATACTCATACCTACCAAATATACATAAAAAAATTCATAAAAATCGGTCAAGCCGGTTCGGAGGAGTGGGACCACAAACACCGTGACAGGAGATTTTTAAATATAAGATTGATTGTAAGTTGCTACAAAATAACAATCACCATTCTAAACCATACATAAAGAAGTACAGGTAGCGTGGAAGGAATTAAAATTTCAATCTCGAAGTGTGTTTTGAGTGTAAGTTCTCTGCATATTTTATTTATTTTTTTATTTTTTATTTTAGTTTATTAAGGAAACAAACAGTTATACATATTTTCATAATAGAGTAACATATTACATGGTTGCATTAACCAGCGAAGTTTCCGCTAAAATTTATAATATATATATATGTATATAAACATAGATTAAAACATAAAAGAAAACATAAAGTGGTAGAAAAAAAGAAAATATATATATATGTACAACAGAAATGAAAAAAAAAATACACAAATTAAAGCATGTGGGATATGTAAATCATCCAAATATTATTATTATTATTATAAAAAGAAGGAAAACATGCAGCAGGGGTGGAGAGTTCATAATTAACAATTTGTTTTGATTTTTTCTATTATGAATTTAATAAATTGGCCTGAGGACAAATGGAAAATATCAGCGTCGTAAAAGATATCATTGTATTTTGTGCACGTCCTTCGGAGAAATGAATGTTGTGTGTAATTTGTTTTTGAGTGTGGGATGTGGAATAGTTGGTTTGACCTTGTGTTTCTTATTGGACAGTGGAAATTAATGTGTTCCAGAAGATAGTTGTTGTCAACAACGTTGTTAATAATTTTGAATAGAAATTTCTGGTCGGATATATTTCTTCTATCTTCTAAAGTCGGGTCCAAAGCTCGTCATTTGTCTCAATTTGTCTTGATAAAATCATTGACAGTCCCACAACAAGTCAATGATTTTATCAAGTTTGTCAATGTTTCGAGTTTAGTTGTGCTTCCCGTGTTCGACGGAAAACATTCCCAAAACACTTCATCCCGGGTGAAGCAGGAAGGCAGGCGGGGGGGTATAATTCATTTAATTGACAGGAGTCGCGCGGTGTGGTCGTATTTATGGAAGAACAAACCGAACGACTTTTTGAGGTTATGTGTAACGTATAATGAGCGAGCTTAAATATTCATGAGTTTAAAATATTATTATACTTACGTATAAT
Organism: Limnephilus marmoratus; assembly: GCA_917880885.1. NCBI lineage: Eukaryota > Metazoa > Arthropoda > Insecta > Trichoptera > Limnephilidae > Limnephilus > Limnephilus marmoratus. Next base: position 48,217,599 of record OU862917.1, read on the forward strand.
ATTATAATAAATATATTTGATAATATAATTATAATATAGTAACAAATATTAACATACTTATTCGGTATCGAGAAACGCCTGGAATATTCTCCGCGCCGCGCGGGAACGTCATGTCTTTGTACAGTAATATACAGTGCCCTTGAAATGATTTTACACAAAAACGTAAATTTCATAAACAGCCATACATTGTTATTATGTACTTTATTATTATGTTATGTAGGTACTACTCTTGTCAAATTGTGTTCACCATGCCAACTTGAATAATCAGGAAAGATTTCTGACTAATATCGATTATGGCACGACCTAAAGTTACGAATTTAGAGTGCGTAAATATTTACGTCAAAAACAGAATAATTGTAAATATTTGATATTATATTATAATTTTATTATCAAATATATTTATTATAATATTATACGTAGTATAATAATATTTTAAACTCGTGAATATGCCCGCTCATTGCACATTAAATGCACATAACCACAAAAGGCGGCCGTTCCGTTAATTCTCCCCACACGACCGCATTGCGCGGCATCTGTCAAAAAATGAATCCCCCCCCCGCCTGCCTTCCCGCTTCACCCGGGATGGAGTGTTTGGGAAATGTTTTCCGTCGAACATGGAAAGCACAACTAAACTCGAAACAACAAAAGTTGAGAGTATTTATTGACAAACTTGATAAATTCATTGACTTGTTGTGACAAATGACGAGCTCTGGACCCCGCTTTAGGTTGATAAATTATGGAATGTTAATGAGTCTTTTAGGCTTTCTGATGTTCGAAAGGATTTAAAGTCTAGGTGTTTCAGTATCTTTTTTTGAATTCTTTCTAACCTTTCAATATTAACTTTGTATTGGGGATTCCATATGACTGATCCGAATTCTAATATTGAGCGAACAAAAGAGACATACAGTATTTTGATTACGTGTGGTGACCTGAATGGTTTGGTCACTCTTATGATGAATCCTAGAAGTTTGTATGCCCTGTCACAGATGGAATTTATATGTGTTCGGAAAGACATTCCGGAGTCCATAATTATTCCTAAGTCCTTCACTTCACAAAATCATCGCATTACATTGATGGATGTATAAAGGATGGGAACGTACCGGTGCGGTTCTTGTCGAAGTGGTTGAAGGAGGCCCTGAATTCGGTGAGTTGCTCCTGGGTGATGCCCTTGCTGTCCCTGGTGAGGATCTGGTTCTCCACCTCGTTGATGTTCCTGTTGATGGAGGTCAGGAGCTGTTCCCAGCCCACGCGGAGGGTCTCCATTGTGTATTGGGAATACCTGCAATACATTCCAACATCATCAACTATTCAGATCATACGTACCGGCAATGTTAAATACTAGGCTAGGTTCCGGCAAATTCTAAATACATATTACAATATAATTGTCAGATGACAGATATATGAATAATGGATCAATTTACACAATTATAGAAAAGATAGATTAGTTAAATTATTGCAGTGGTTATAATTCTCAACTATCAGTAGTAATATAAAAAAAATATAGGAGAAAACAATTTTTTGAAGCGTAAGAACCTCTCAGCGAGTTCTTATTATATAATTTGTACACCCTTTTAAGCTTGAAATTTCTAAATCAATGCAACTATTCTCAGCTTACAATGACAATTTCACCACCAGTTGTGGAGTTTTGAAATATTCATTTAGCTGTCAAAAAAGAGGACATTTTTGACCTGCATTTTTCAATTGTCCAATAAGAAAAAACAGTGCAGTAGTACTAGCATTATAAAAAGACGTCTTTAATTTCAGTGATGCTAAGAAACCCTTCCTCACCTATTTTCGAAGATCATGCCTTCTTGAACGGCTTGGTGAATCTTCTCCAACTCTTCAATGTGTGGTTTGTAGGCGTACACTCCTTGCTCGTACTCCTTCAGCCGGTGGAGCTGATCCTCCAGGGATCCCTGATCAGAGGAAACCATTCGTCAATACTCGGATAAAATTAGATTCACTTAGATTGAGAACCCAAGGCCAATCAGCGACAGACTTTGACATTTGATTTGCTTTGGCAAAAGCTCAAGTCTTCTGATTTCTGTTGACAAGCTCTGTGTAATGTTGCAGGTAAACTTACATTTTATTAAAGAAATTGATTCAATGTTTGAACTACTATACAAAGAATTTAGTGATAGGAAAATATACTTTATGTACAAAACCACAGACCGCCTCAAAGCAAGTAACCCTGCGAGGAAGATTGTGAACTCATATGACATTAATCTTGGATAGTGTGAAACTTATGAAACATTATCAGTCATAAATTATTTTTGATTTTCACAGGCGATATCGTGATAAATTTTTCTGTTACATTGCCGTTACGCGCTTCCTGATTCTTTAGCCAATGTTTCGGACAACGTTACAGTGTCCTTCAACAGGGCAGTGTGACTGTAATACTGTCTGAAATATTGGCTAAAGAAGGAAGAAGTGCAAGATGGCATAGAGACCATTCTTCATTCTTGATGTGTCTCTTTCATCCAACTCTGGCATGTAGTTCTTTTCATGTCATTAGCCCATTTATTCTGTGGGGAACTTCTACCTGTCTTTCCCAACAAAGGACGCCATGCGATAATATTGAAAGTAGAAATGTACAATGATTTCAAAATACCCAGTAAACAATGATAAGTTCCTTTTAACATTTTACGCGTTGCAACCAATGGGGATGATTAAATTTTATTATTATTTCAAAATGTACACGACCGGACACAACCCGACCTAAATTATCAGAACCCAAATCAGCTTAAAATAGGGCTACTCAAATGCAGTTCACGTCGCAATAGACCCAGCACATTGAGATATGCAAGGGAAAGCGAGACAAAACCAAATGACTTGAATTATGACAGATTTTGAAATTAAGTAAAACAAATACATATATGTATTATATTAAAATAGGGAGAAACTATGTGAAGAAGTACAAAGAGATAGAAAGTAGTAGTATAAATGATAGATTACTTGAAGTCCCATGCCGATGGCGGTGACGGCATCCATCTGCCTCTCGATCCAGGGTCCAACGGCGTTGGCCTTCTCGGCGAACTGTCTCCTGAGCATCTCGTTGTTCTGCTGCTTGCGGAGCTCCTGGGCCAGCGTGCCGTCCCTCTGGGGTACCAGCTGCCTGACGTCAGACCACTTCTTGGTCAGGTCATTGGCAGTCAGTGTGGTGTAGGGGTTCTCCAATCCTCCGGGGATCTGGTGCTGTTTCACGATGGTCTCTACCTCGCGCACCAGACCAACAATGGACTGGAAACAACAAACAACATTGCTTAGTATTGTGTGAAAAGCATTTAAATATCATTAAACCAAGATGATTCTGCACAAAAGGAGTTCCGATAACTTAACAATTGACATTTCTAGCTGTTTCAATACAAATAGCCCAACAATATTGCCCGTAAAATTGTAAACTATTGCTTACAAGACGGCAAAATAATGTAGACAAAAATTGAGGATACTGCAATACTTTAAAATGGCATCACCAACATCCCTTATAGGAAAATTAGTGAAAAAGTGCATATTTTTTAGTCCAAAAGGTGTTCAGAAGTTTTTCCGCACTCGTGTATGTTGTGAACATGTTATCTCTGAGAATTTGGCAAAACTTTACAAATAAACACTGAAAATAAGTCAGAAGAAGAGGCAGGGTTAAATACCTAACCTTTCCAAAGGAGGGATTTGAAATGTTCCTATTTATTTGACAAAAACAAATTACAGTAGGGTGAAACAACGATTTTTGAAAATTAAAGTAAATTATGATTAGCTCTGAAATGTCAGAGTAATGGTACATTGCCAAAAAGATGTTTTTATTCAAACAACAAAAGTGATGTAAATAAGTACCATTATTAGTTGTCTTTGGTAAACCATAGATTTACAGATAAACTATTTGACGTAGAAAAGAAAAGTAGTGAAATGAGAAATGAATGGTTAACAAGTAAGGTTGTACCTGGTATTCCTTGTCAGCCTCTCCGAGGGTGGCCTTGAAGCGAGAGTGAGCGTCCATGAGGCCGGTGATTTCTTCCATTGTGTGCACGATGAACATGTCCACGAGATCCTCGCGGGTTCCGTCCAGCCTGGAATTATAAATATCATTGGCACAATTGACTATAGGGCCACTTTACAGGAGATCAATACCTTTGTGCATTTGCAAGGAGAATTGAGATGTAAGAAAAGGTGTTTCGTTAGCGACAGATCTGGCACAAGATGATGAACAATAATTCTTCTTTATATTGTTTGTAAGTTTGGGGAGGTTTTACTGGTATGTTGAGGTTAGGCTTCAGCACAGATGAGCATCCAGGCTGGTAGAGTAGAAACTCCTCTATGATATATTCCCTAGTGTGATTTTTATATATAAATTGCCTATAGGTTCACCAGAGACCGTTCTAATATCATCTGTGCTCACATTTTTTCCAATGCGATTATGTATAATCTTTGTGCTTTGAAAACTGTATAGAGGACAATATCAGACTTATTTGTGTTATGCACATAAAAATTAATTTTCATTCAAAAATTTTAACTACAAATAATGAATAATAGGTTGGTATGTTGATGTCTAGTGTAAGTACTGTACTGACCAGTTGTTGAAGGGGGCGGCGCGCTTGGCGAACTCGAGGTGCAGCACGTCGATGGTCTCCAGGATGCGCTCCGCCTCGTCCAGGGCGGTGCGGCGACGCTGGGTCAGAGCGCCCAGGCGGTCCCACTGGTCGCAGATCCTCTTGCAGCGAGCATTCACGCTGCCAGAGTCGTGGTACTCCAGGGTGCTGCAACCAATTGTATCAATCATCAGTACAAAGAATAAATTTGTGATTAAAGTTAATGTACAATATAATGTCCCAAGAAAGCAATATGTACTGCTACAAGCGCCAAAAACGTATTTAACATCAAAGTTGAAAAACTTAATTAAAAGAATCACAAAATGAGTAGTAAGGCTCTCGACTAGCAATCCGGAGGATGCGGGTTCAAACCACGGAATGCGCTTATAAATTTTATTTGATTAATTTGTGTTATTTCACAATTTTATACATTTAAAATAATGTATAGCATATTAGCGGTACGCTCCAAAGTGGAAAATACTCGGTATCGCCCTGGCGAAAGACCACCATTCAGAATTGAAACTTTACTTGAAATGATTTTAGCCATGTTTGGTGACCAGATCTGAATAGCCAGCTACTTCCCTACCTTCCTCTTCCCCATCTCCTTCCCTTCACACTTTGGAGATGTCACAGTCACACTGGCTCCAGACGAGAGCAGTTGGGACTCTTGTGAGGCATTCACATAAAATAAAAATAACTGAATCGCTTTCCTGTGACCAATACAAGAAAAGACATTTTTTAGAATACATTATTTTGGCGATTCAAGCCACCAAAATGATAGTAAAACCCCAGGTTGGAAGTGCATTCTATCAACTTACAGAGTTGATGAATCTTAAATAAAATTTTAAACCTAATGCAATGTTTGTAGGTTATTAACCCACAACTTTAAATAGTGTTAAAGTGCTGTCAAATTCTTATAGAGAGCAGTTGTAGTAATCTTAGGGTAATTACTTGAGTTCCTGGGCGATGGCGGCGATTTGCTCGACGCGGTCCTGGTGGGCAGCGAGGTCAGACTCAAAGGCCTCGTGCTTCTTCTTGAGAGCCTTCACCTCGTTCAGGCGGCACTGGCGGAAGTCCTGGGACTGCAGCATGTCCTCCTTGCCCCGGGTCCATTCCTCGTGGATGTCCGCCTTGTGCTTGAACTTCTGGGCCAGATGCTCCAGACGCTCCAGTCTCATCATCTCGCTCAGCAGCCACTCTTCAAATGACTTCTCGGAAGTCTCCAGACCCTTCCAGGCCTTGGCGATATCCTGGAAAATAACAAGCAAATCAATACAATAAATGTACTCAATTCCAAGCGGACTTGGTGTGGATCGGTCATAAATACAGAGTAAAAGCAAATCAAATATATTTTGCGTACATCTGGTATACACGCGAATCAAATTTTAGACCATAATAAAATTGCAGCCAATTAACAGAACCGCTTAAAGACATTACAGTTTTAATCCTTGATAATAATAAATGTGGATCGGTTAATAGTCTGGAAACTAGTGGTATAATTGGGAAACTGGTGAATCTATATCACATTTAGAGTTGGTTTCGTGGTATAACTTTTTATAATTTGTGCTTTCGTTTTCGAGTAAATTCAGTCAAAATAAGGAATTTTTTAGGTCAATATTGAAAAAATCTGCTGCATGGGCTGCGCATAATATCTGCTATTTAATGTCTTTCAAAGTGCGAACAGAGAACTGACTCTAAAAGTTTTTTGGGCTCTCTCTGAGAAATAGATTGATCAGTTTCACTTTGTATTACGAGTTTCCGGATACCCTGTACAATAATAGAGTATCTTCAAACCATTCTTTTCAGGTGTTATTCCTCCCAGTGGGATCATAATAGGAATGCTGCCAATAAGAAGATTTGTCAAAAAGATGATTAAAAAGAAATGTTCACATGATGAATGAATGAATGATGTATTATGGAGTTTAGACTAACCGAAACCATTTTACCCTCGGTGGGCATGTAGGCGGGACGGTTGCTCAGCCTGAGCTTGGTCTGGAGGGTGTTGAAGTTGGTCTCCAGCTTGGCCTTCTGCTCCACACGTGGGGGCTTGTGCTTGCGTCTGCAATTACAACAACATTAACATCATATTTTGGGAACACATTCACAACTTCGCTGCAAAAGCAGAATATATACAAAGAAAAGATAAAAGAATAGTTCGTAATCATGTTTTGCAGTACATAATGTCAATAAAACTAAGGACAGTTGAAAGAAAATGTTCACCACGATATGTCATTTTCATAAGATCATATTAGAATTTCGTGGATCCATATTTTAATCCCTGAATTTTTTGTCCAAATTTTGAAGACGAATCTGTTTTGCATGCCTACAATCATCTTACAAAACAATTTTTGAATAAGTTTTGATATTCATATTTTGCATGGAATCTGCCATACCTGAGTGAATGAACAGATGTAATATTTATCTAGATGGGTACTAAAATTTTTAAGGCAGAAGCGGTGATGGTACACACATGGCGCAGATACATGTCTCCTTCATAGATTTTGGCATAAATAATACACAGGTGACATGGTGTGGGCACAAAGTCTGACATATAGCATAAACCATGTTAATCTAAGCATAAAACTTGAAGTATACCTGTATGTGCGGTAGTCTTCCAGTTTCTTCTGGCATCCGGCGAGGGAATTGTCGGTCTGACGGCTTCCCAGCCAGGGCATAGTACGACGGATCCATTCCAGCAGCTGAAAACCAAAAACCACTCACATTAGACACACTGACAAAGAAAAACAAACAAGGTAAGGTGGGGGATGGGGCAGGAATATAATATCCAGGTTGTCACTAAATTAGCTCAGGATAAGGCATTCTGGAGGATACTGATACAAAAAAAAGAGGAAGCTCGTGATAGTGAAGTGATATCTCTATGATGTGTATTTTCAGCTAGAGCAATGTAATATTCAGCTTGCCACTAACTTAGTTTGGGATAAAGCTATCTGGAGAAATCTTATAGGAAAAAGAGAAGAAACTAATTATGACTTTATTCCAAATTTTGTTCGCTCCCATCCCGCCCCATCCTACCCCATTATGCCCCCTCCATTGAGGTAAATATGATCTTGAACAGTTTTTCAGCATATTGTCGCGATTATATTTACCTCAACGGGGGGGTGGGATGGGATAGGGTGGGACCCCAGATACACCACTGATCTCACATAAGGGGAGGGGTCTCTACCAAATCTCACTTAATCTCACCAAGGGGGGGGGGGGGGGAAGTGTTCTAAATTGAAAAAAAAAAACTGCTCACATAATTAATGCACGCCCCCTTATGATGAAGTGATATCGCTGTGGTGTGTATTTTCTGGCTACTAAATTAGTTGGGGATAAAGCCACCTGGAGGGCTCTGCTAGGTACAGGAGAAGAAACTAATTATGATGGTGAAGTTATATCGCTATGGTGTGATTTTCTGCTACAGCAATGTAATATCCAGGTGGCCACTAACTTATTTCAGGGTAAGACCATCTGGAGGACTATGCTGAGGAAAAGGAGAAGAAACTTATCACAATGATTGGGTATTTCTGTGGTGTAGTTTATCAGCGTTAGGAATTATGGTATAATAGTATGGGGAAGTACTCACATCGCTGGCGAGGCGTTCATACTCCTCCATGAGGCGCTCATTTTCCTGGTTGACCTTGAGGACTTTGCAGATGCGGTTGGCAGCTGTTTCAGCCTGAAATCATCAGCACAAACCAATGGCTATAGATAAATAAATACAAAATTGACAGCATTTTACAATTTGGAGGGAGAAAATATTCAAACAAAATTAGCACATAATAGGTGCTCTACTATCGAAAATGAATCACTTTTCAAAAAAGCAGAAAAAGGTCCAAAAATTGCTATAATATATTTTATTATCTCTTAGCATTGAAATTTAATTCAGACTAATTTAAAATGAAAATTGCCTTATTGTCACAAGCCAATTAGAGAAAACATACTAGTACATATACATATTGAGGTGTTTTAAAATGATTTTTTCCCAGTAAAAGGGAGAATTTATTTTTCCCAAATGATAAATCTTGGATTCACTTATCTTGGTAGCATCAACTAGAATATTGTAGCATTGACAATATTAACTGAATCGATGGCTTTACTTATAGGTATTACAATCAATTACCAATAAATTGATGATACCGTCATTACAGTTAGCAAATAATTGGAAGCTATAGAAAATATATTGGTATTTATTAATTAAGGGTTAAATAAAGCTAGCATTCTGATAGGTGGTCACAAACCTTTTGGGCACCAGAAAAGCAGTGGTAATACGAGGAGACATAAGTCATGACCGCCCTCTCGTCTGGCATGGCAGTGTTCTGAAGGTCTGTGTTAAAGCAGGTCCAATTATTAGCATGCTTTTATTTTAATTTCATCAATTACAATAAATTGTTTATTAATTTCAACCAACAACAAAGAAATCTGGAGACAAAAAAATGCCACAATGAAGTGTACAAAAATGTTAATCTATTTTGACAGCTAAAAGTTCCGAAGAAATGAGAGTAATTTTCTCATTTTCGAATTTGGAATAAGTTCAATTATTGCACAAATTTTGTGTAGGTAGGTACTGAACATTTTATTTATTTTAGGTAACTATTTAAAGGCAAAGAAAACAGGGTTGTTGTTTAATTCAGAAAAAAAAAATTAATTTATCTCCAGATTATTTTATCAGTATTAAAAAAAAACGCAGGGCAGGGTTATTACAAACAGATAAAACAATTTGACATGTTTTCAATATACTTTATCAGTGGGCAATGAATATTAGATTCCAAAGTATACTGATACATAACAACATGAGAGGGGGGGTATTTGTAAAAAGTAAGCTGTTAAGAAATACAAAAAGGTCTTTGTAAAGGAAGCGGGTAAAACAAGGCATAGATTTCAAATCATGTGGAATCAAAAAAATAATAAGCTGTTAAATAAACTTTCTGATGAATCAAATTGGTTTACAGTTTACTCGTAGCCATAGAAATAGGTTGTAATTTAATTTAATTACTATATATACATAGAATTCGGTTCGCTTGTAGCTATTAAAATGAAATAAAGTCAAAATGATTCCATATGATTTTAAATTAAACGATTCAACTGCATATCTCAATCAGGGCTGCAAGGGAAAGAAATACAACATAAAATCATGTTAAGTTCATGCTATTGGCGTGAGTTTCACGTGTCTGGCACGTGTGCATCACCTGCTGGGCCCCCTGGAAAGCGTGATAGTAGCATGACACGTAGGTCATGATGGCACGCTCATCGGGCTTGGGTGTGTTTATCAGATCTGAAAAGGATATTAAACATTTCCTGAATATGTTGTAACATTCTCTATCCATGTTTTGAAATCCCTAAAACATGTTGTAACAGTCACTATCCATGTTTCAAAATCCCCAAGATATGTTGTAACATTCCCTATCCATGTTTTGAAATCTCGAACACATGTTGTAACATTCCCTATACATGTTTTGATAGTCCTTGTCAAGTAATTTAGTAGCTATACTTTTAGTATCTTCATCCATAAATAAAAAAAATATTGTCTCAAAACAACTTCAGATACAACGTAAGAAAAAATTTATGCATTCTTTAGTAGTTCTGTCACAAATTTATTTACTTCATAACCTGAGTATTAAGAAAACTTTGCAATGAATGCAAAACGAAACAATAAATATTTCTAAACATTATAAGCATTTAAAAATACAGTTGTGTTATTTAAAACTAAAACATAAATTTCTGAAAAATTAACTGAAAAATTTCACAAGGTTGTTAAATTCATGATAATTACAAACCTAATATTTGCTCCCAACAAATAACAGTACCAATACCTTAGATCTAAGTAATGGTTGACTTAACTTATTTTTCAATTTATCTATGAAATTAGCATCGTAATGAAAAAGGGTATAATTTTATCTAATAAACTAAACACATAACGTCTGACCATTCAATCAATATTGAGAAACATAAAATCAATAGACATAACAACGATATGAATACGAGGGCTTAATGCCAAACAACGCTATCTACAAAAAACATACATGTAATTCTAGGTTTTAAAGTCAAACAACGTTACCTAAAAAAAAGCACACATAATTGATTAAAGTCAAAACAATGTTATCTACATAAACATACCAGTAATAATAATTTGCATATCTTTTTGTAGATGACATTGTTTGACTTACTGGTACAAATGTTTTTTTTGTTGGTGAAGTTGTTTGACTGGACCTAGAATAATTATTTGTACATTTTTTGTAGATAGTGTTGTTTTACACTCAAGCCCTCGAATAATAAACAAATTTGAACATTTTATTTCATCGTAGTTACAAAGGCACAAACAGCACACTCTATAATCAACTAGTCTTGGACAAACTGTCAACCATTTGCCTGCAATGCAACCCGATTTTGAATAAATATATCGTTCGCTAAACTGACAACTTGAATTTAAAGAAAATTTTAATCACTGACAAAGCGGAAGGCAGGAAAAATGCAGGAAGATCACCGTTATGTTGGAATATTGGTGATCCCTGCTACTTGTTCAGTGCAGAACCATGAGTGGCAGAACCTGGTTTATCAGAACAATTGGCTCGTCAAAGAAACAATGAACAAAAGTCTAACATACCTAGCAGAAATACATTTGATATAAAATAAAATAAAGAAATTAAGTTTGAATAAATGTGCGTTGGCAAGCAATGTGGACTGTAATATTATAATTCTTGGATAATTTCACACCACAGTGATGTAAGAGAAAGCATTAATATTTATAGTTGACATAAATTTGTGTGATCACTTTGTTCTGGACAAATAATACTAGAGAAAATGGGCCACATAACACTCTGCCAAAATAGCTCTGCATTTCTTAACCCAATAGCTGCCCAAACAAAAACATTGTTTCACTACTGTACGCCAGCTATTTCAGTGATTTTTAACTTGTCATTTGAATTAATCTTTATAGCATTGTCCTTGCCCTTGAGGGCTTTGTTTATATTAGACACTCATAACTGATATCTATACTACATACATCATACAATATTTATCTTCAAATGTATCCCGTAATCTACTTTTGAGATGAATAATAAACCGGCAGATAATAATCGGAATCCGCTAGCCGGCCATAGCGGTGACGCACTAACACAAATAAACAAGCTGATATATTATACACTTACGTCATAACATAATCATATCAATGGTGTTGGACAACGATACTTCAACTGTTTTTATATTTGACATAGCACTACATTATTTTGAATTTTATTAATGGGGTCGCGATTATTCCAGATGGAAAATCATTAAATTGATGGTTGATTGGGTATGATTTTGGATTTTCACGGCCAAAATATTTTTGTTATTTGTTTTTGGGGTGTTATGCCGTGTTGCGCTACCTCCTCCTTTAGCCAACGTTTCGTACAGCGTTACAGTGTCCATCATCAGGGCAGATTTGTCGCACATTGGCTAAAGGAGGAGGTAGCGCAACATGGCATAACACCCCAAAAACAAATAACAAAAATGATGGATGATTGGTTTAAAATTTCCGGAATTCACAGTCCAATTTCCTGACGAAGTTCTTTGGGTAACTTCATTCTCCATAGGCTCATCTTCATTGTCACTAAGTTGCGTTATAAAATCCAAGTCATCACTTTCCTCAATTTCAAAGTCAATATCGAGGACGAATCCTCTTATCTCTTCTTCACTGAGATCGCGTCTTGACATATTTAGGGATATTAAAAATAAAGTTTCAAAAATGATTGTATAAAAGTTCACACGAACTGAAATATCAAACTAAATTAAAAAAAAACACATACTTAATTCTCAATTTGGGAATAAAAACTCAAGTCCACATTTCCGCCGAATATGAAAAAAACTTTTAGAACCACACCACAAAGAACGTAATAAGAACCACGTGACATCCACACACATGACGCTGCGATGGCGGGAGAATCAAACGACTGCGCCAAGAAATCTGTTGACCTTTTTTGGATGCTGCTTTTCGTAGTATAAACAATTTAAATTATCATATTTTACAAGAGATGTCGCTAAGAAACAGTTCGTAATATTTTACAAAATAATATTTAGCCCCATCTACCATTAGAACTTAGAAATATCATACTCAAAACATCCATACTGGCGATTTACGTGGTACGGCGTAAATGGCAGTTGTGGCACGGATCGTTCGTACGCCGATCCGCGTAAATGGCAGCGATTGGGTTAAGCCACCCACTCAATACGTACTAAGATTTTATATCATTACTAATGAAATTTGTCACTTGGCAACTTGTGGTTTGGAATTTTTGTAATACGAGATGATTTAACTATATAAATAGAATTGCAGAAGTTCTTACAATCACTTTCACAATTGTGTACGGGACAAAATGGCATAAATTTTGGTTTGGACAATTGTATCAACCTACCTAAAATATTCTACGTCTTCCTGGGAAGTCCTCAACTTCTTCTATCCACTTGCATTTAAAAAATCTCTTTCTTTTTCCATCTACATGTCAAAACCATCTAAACGTCCCCATCACAATCTTTTACATTATGCTTCAATCTATTTATTCTTCCGAGACCTCTCATTCATAATTCGTTTCTCCCCTTCCTTTGACAACATCTTATACTTCTGCATTCAGTCCTACATTTTTACTACATTATATCTGTATACTTATACTTCTGCATTCAGTCCTACATTTGTACTACATTATATCCATATACTTATACTTCTGCATTCAGTCCTACATTTGTACTACATTATACCCATATACTTATACTTCTGCATTCAGTCCTACATTTGTACTACATTATATCCATATACTTATACTTCTGCATTCAGTCCTACATTTTGTACTACATTATATCCATATACTTATACTTCTGCATTCAGTCCTACATTTGTACTACATTATATCCATATACTTATACTTCTGCATTCAGTCCTACATTTTTTGCCCTTCCCAACTACAGCAAAAATAGTATTTCTACGTAGACTAACTCAAATACATCTGCCGTTGGATACTGTAACGTCGGCTAAATAAGGAGGAGGCGCATCATGACATAACAACCCAAAAATTAATCTAAAACTTGATTCTCCGATTTATGCAGCGTCTTCGAGTCCTCTCTTTCAAACACACATCACAATATTGATAAAGTACTTAATGCTAAGAAAAGAAGACGAAGAAATCATGGACATACCATCAGGGTCCAACATCCTGGGGATGTCCAGGTACTTCTCGGCCACATCGAAGGCGGTGTTGAGGTTCTCCAGTGGGTTGTCCTTGGACAGCTTGGAGTAGTCGATGAGGTCGGGCCTGTGACGGTGGATGAGGGCGCAGAAGGCCAGACCGTCCTTGAAGGACAGGTGGAAGTTCTGTACGTTGACGTTCTTGTAGGGGGCGGTCTTGCGCTGGCACCAGAGCAGCAGGCCTTCCTGGAATTTGATTAACGAATATTTGGTCAGTAATATGCCACATCATACATACTAACTGCATTATGAACTCATCAGTAAGGCGGTAATATTAGCTTTGGAAATAGAGGTCACGGACACAAATGTAAGAAAGAAAAATAAAAAAATAGTACTAGTGGGAGACAACTTTTCAGAATGGAAATATTGTTTGAAATAGCTATAGCTATGTTTAGAGACTATTCTCCTTCCCCAACTTCCTTCAGACTCAAAGATCCAAAAAAATGGGGTTGGAATAATTCCACTGGATCGGAGGAGTTATGATTCTTGTGCGGTATCACACTCATTTTAAATGTTCAATAATCATCAACGTTTAACAGTACTGATAGAAATGCACTTCGATAAATTACCAATGTTATATAAACCTTGTTGAAAACAATAGTCTAAAGCCGCGTACAGATTGCTGTAACATAACATGCAATGTAACACGCAATGAAAGAATTTGCCGTCCACATTGCCGCAATGTATCATGCAATGTGACAGAATTCCCGTAGTGTGGACGCCTTGCGCGCACGAACCGCGCACACTCCGCGCGCGAAGAGAGCATTTCAACTCGTGCGCGCCGCAATCCACAAAGCTTCGGTTTTTTCGCCGAATACAAAGGGGCGCGCAGTGTGCGCGGAGCGTTAGTGTGGACGGGTTGTTCGTGTCTATACGGCAGAACGCGCGCGAACAATGGAGAACTTGTTCTCGGCAGACTGAGGTATGTTCACTGTGCACATGCCGGGAACAGCTGCAAGTAGGTACATGCTCGGTTCGTGCGCGCGCTGCGTCCACACTTATGAAATGCTCCTTTCATGTTACATTGCATGTTACGTTACAGCAATGTGTACCCGCCTTAACCTAATGCAACTTTCCATTGCCAATATAAACAAGGCATAGAAATCATATTTATCAAGACTAGATGTGATTGAAAAAATTAATCAACATTTCTACTTAAAAGAAAATTTAATAAGCCTTTATTTTATTTTTTAATAAAGTAATGAGCTAATGACTCTCAAATTGTAATATTTAATTAATGAATACAAATGTGAATAAATCTTTTTATGACTTTTGTTCGAATTATCGTTTGCGTCGCTAATATTGTCTTCAATGTTTAAAAAAGTTGTTTGTGTAGTTTTGTAATAGGTGTGCTAGAAATACTCTTGAAAGTTCCAAGGAGAATTATTTATAATATTTTAAAAGACATCAATGAGAGTGGAAAATATTACAATTTGAAATACTACAAAAAAATAGAGAATAGTTAGGAATTCTGGTTAAAACTAGCAATACCCAATGCCAGAAAATTGGTCAGAGTATTTTAAACTTTGGCAAGCAGCTGGCAAAATATAATTATATTTGGAAACATTTCTCAATGTTAACAGAGATAAGATTTCCAATATTGCTTCAGAAATATTATGCACTCAAAATAAAATGATGGAAAATAAATGAGCTATGGAATGTGATAAAAATTTAATAATTTACTTGTATCTACTGGAATTTAATTATAAATTGTAAATATTATTCATGGCGATACTGTAATTTTAAACATGATTCATGATCAGTGGCGGCTTGTGTCTTTTGGGTGTGCTAGAGTGCTGATATTTAAAAAATGGCGTTATCAATGTCGTTGTAGACGAAATTTTTTTTTTAAAAATCAGTTTTTTGTATGAAGAATTTCAGGAAGTTTCAGTTTTGCCACACGGATTTCCTGAAAAATCTTCATACAAAAAGTCGATTTTTGGAAAAAAAAATTTCACCTACGACAACATCCATAATGCCATTTTTTTAATATTGGCAGCCTAGCACACCCAAAAGTCACGGGCCGCTACTGTTCATGATGTTACTGTAATTAGATTCTTAAATTTTAAACATGATTGATTCATGGCGGCATTTCATTGATGAGACGAAAATAGAAAATTAAATTGTATCAAACTGATTACGTTGATATTATTGGATTGTTGTGACTAATTAACCTCGCGCCTGTGGAACTGAAAAATTTGCCCTTCACGGCTATTTGCAATGAAAAATATTGGCTTGCCTCTGCCGGCTAAATTTATACCAAAATGAATATGCAATGAAGCATAAAACATATTTTTAGCTTGGGCAAACTTTAAATTGGTCATTATCGGAAACATTACTGGATTGAAATTTTTCAATCCAGTAATGTATCTGATTCATTCGAACATTCTCTCTGTGAGGTTTAATTCGTATTGTAAATTATTGCAGAAATAATTATAAAATCAGAGAATCTTGAATCTGCATTGCCATGTATATGGATTTCTCCCTAGACGTGGGGAGAAACACGAGAGATAGGGAGTTTTTTTAGAAAATCTAAGGAATATTCGGCATCGGCGAAGATTCTGCAAATTGAACATAAATTTATTTGTGAATTTGAGCTTGCAACGCTGTCCTGAATGGAAGATTTCACATTAGCCTTAAATATCATAATAAAAAAATAGATTTAGATTAGAATAGTTACTATGTACATAGATCCCCTTCCTTTTTGCTCTATTTCTAGTATCAGGGTAACAGATCTTCAGATTGAGGGTTTTTTTCTTTCCATTTCGACCATTCTTTCAATATCTTCAGAACCCCTTGAAGTTTCTTAACCCTTAGAGGCTGTACCCCTGCATTTGCAATGTTGAAGAATCATGCCCAAGCACGCTACAAATCACTGCAATTGCAGTGTCGACCTTATACATTCATTATTCTCTTTCATCTACCGTGCATCCAACACTTTCAACACACACTATACACAATTTGACATTTTTAACTCTGCACCACACTCCTTAAAATCACACAGACACTCTCTCGATACTCTACAATAACAATACTTATAGATACCCTCTAATACAAC
Source organism: Limnephilus marmoratus (assembly GCA_917880885.1). Taxonomy (NCBI): domain Eukaryota; kingdom Metazoa; phylum Arthropoda; class Insecta; order Trichoptera; family Limnephilidae; genus Limnephilus; species Limnephilus marmoratus. The sequence goes on from OU862917.1 coordinate 48,234,451, forward strand.
CACCACTCTATAAACTTCCTTTTTTTTTCTTTTTTACCTCAACTTAACCGATCCCCCCCATCCTACCCCTTTCCTATTCCCACCTAAATAACTCGTCTTTTGAAATGTAATTTTTTATTAGAAAATATCTCTGAATTCACTACACACTTGTATACAATACTCATGTGGAAACCTGTAAGTGGTTCAATTAGTAATACTTTTGTTGTTAATGTAAACTGTTGGTCTCCCAAAAAAATAAAAAATAAAATAAAATAAAATTATGCCTTTATTACCTCTACTGGATTAGTTAAAACAGAAATGTCACTTTATCAAGTGTTGGCTTTAACAAAAAAAAAAATTAATTGAACAAGAGTTGCGTTGTTTTAAATTTACCTTAGCTGTCATCTCTTCAACGGAGATGTCTTGGATGGCGAACCTGAGAATGATGGTCCAGATCATGCCGAGGGTCATCTTCAGGTTTCCATCAACAATCTCCTCTGCGCCAATGGAGACGAGCTTAACTCCTGGAAACACAATTAAACATATTTTATAAAACGAGCAATGGATGAAAAATTATAAACCATTTGTGGTAAAAGAAACAAAACAGAATGAGGTAAAAATATACTAACTAAATGACCAATTTTAATAGTAAATTGAAATAGTTTAAAAATAAAAGCTCATTCTAAACAATAATAAAGCTTCACAAGTAGGATTAGGTTAAAGCCTGAAAAAAATGGATAATGGCTGCTTTTAGTGATGTTTAATGGTGACTTATGATCTTAGTACTTGAATAGAATAAATAATGTGTCATATAAATAGGAGAATTTTTTACCAAAACGTCTTGAAATAAAAAATTCATATAACATAAATAAATTAACAAAACATATTATGTTCATCTCCCTATTTGTCATAAGGAAGTGCATCAACGTGTTAGTGGTTCCAAAAATGGGCTAGTAAATGACAATGACTTTCATGATTTGAATAAAGACGTTACATACTTTAGACGCGGGGTAGAAATCTCAAAATGCGAAGCCAACAACAAGACAATTGTAGAGTACTCGATTTCTAGTACTTTAGTACTAAACTGCCACGCGTCGAGTAAGGTCGTGTCCTACTAGTAAGTAAATTGCATTAAAAAGCGCCAAAATTCCCTCCTGTGTGATGAGAAAATGTTTCCATTACACGGTAAACAGTCGTAAAAGCGAAGGAATAACATTTCATTTGTAAATACTTGCAAATTACTTATTATTATCGATTATAAAAATAATACAATTGCTTTCCGCCCAAAGATTTTATGCGTCATTAGAGAACTCAAGGCCTACTAAAGTACAGGTCTGGATGCGCAACAGCCAAATTACAAAGTCGATGCCATGCCGTCGCTAAGTAAAATTTACTTTTTATAATAATAATCTAATGATTGTTTATTTACTTGCCTGCGGTAAAACAACATACAAATCAGCAGAAATAACAAATACAATAACAATCAACGCCATTTGCAAACTATCGTTGTTCATTATAGCTATTTGACACCTCAAAATTCGACTGGTGCCCAGGCCTACTACTTTAGTCGGCCTTGGGACAGTATTTGACGGAACTTTTGAATTTTGAATACGAAAATGCCGCCCGCGTTCTATCTTTTGTTTCGTTCATATGCACATATTCTTTTAAGCGTCTATCGTTATCACATTGTGGAAAAATTTGTTTGATATTCATACCAACTTATTAGGATATTTTTGAAGTCGATTTTACATTTAAAATTGGTAAATAATGCAAAAAAATTATAATTTTATAGTAAATATCGCTTCGGGCCAACTGTCGGGTCACCATTGCAAGGTCGGCCTAATTTGATTTCGATAAAATACAGTGAAAGTCAATTAGTTACGTTCACAATTTGTGAGGTGGGGGTGGGTGCCGCCGCCCCGGGAACCATTTATTGTATAACCAACAGTTCTGCCACCAGTCACCTCAAATAAATGACGTTTGGTAACTAAGCAGGGGTGGCCAGGTTCATGAGGTGAAGTTTGTCTAAGTCTTGGTGGCGGATGCGTTTGTCAGTCCGGATCGGGAGAGACAGGTTGAGGGGAGTCCTTTTGACATGAGGGTAAATTTTTGAGATCGCTGGCAATGGTTAATACGCATTTTTTTTTTTTAAATCTTTTGATTCACCTTAATTACATTAAAAGACAACTATTTGCATTGGGGGAAGTGGAAAATATTTCATTCTAAATTTCGATTATGTAAAATTAAAATTAGCTTTCATTCTGTGAAATGAGACCGTCCATTTTCAAACATTATTTTCAAATGTCATTTTGTTATGTTGGTATTCTCGTTACTGTACGAAAAGATGCTAGAGCAAAGCGTAGCAGACTTCATGGGAATTCTAGGTTTGTGTAACATGATTTGTGATACAAAAAAAAGTGCCCCTTTATAACGCCTACTCGCGTCAAGGCAAGAAAAACATCCCAGTTTTCAAGTAGTTTAGCGGCTACGCTAGGTTTGTGTAACATGGTTTGTGATTCAAAAGAAAGTGCCCCGTACCTTCAAAATCTTCTAGCCGTTCGTTATACATTCAAGTGTATCAGGAATACCAACATGCCAAAGTGACAGCGAATGAGCTAATGGCGTACAATCTCACAAGACGAAAGCTAATTTTAATTTTAATTTAAATTTGGAATGAAATATTTTCCACTTCCCCCAATGCAAATAGTTGCCTTTTAATGTAATTAAGGTGAATCAAAAGGTTTTTTAAAAAAAAAGTGCATATTAACCGTTGCCAGCGATCTCCAAAAATTAATGACATGAGGTTGGAATGGTGGGAGGGAGGGGAAGGATGGATATAGTCTGAATAGAATAATATTGGGTGAATGTTATTTATTTATTTTAGACTTATAATATTGTTATAAGTTGGATAAGGCGAATTCATTTAAAAAAATATTAAAAATGTTTTAAAATATTTTTTTATTATTTTGAATTAGTAATGCATTGAGGGAGGTTCAATGTGTTGTTTTGTTTGGTTGTCTGATGGACACTCTTAATTGAATTTTTATTGGAATAACTTTCGAAGGTTATACCCATCAATCAACAATCATTGAAAAAAATATACATCACATTGATGGGTGAAATATCAATAATTAAATATTACCCGTGGGGTACTTTCAAAAGTTGGGTTTGTATAACCTTCAAAAATGATTATAACAAGAGTTATTCCTATAAAAATTGAACATTCATTTAGAAAAAGGTCAGTAGGTGTCCCATATAAATAAAATCGGATATGTTTATCCGAGTACTATATATGTTACAAACCAAATCTTTAGAACTTTGTGATCATTTAAAAAGGCAGCAGCCAAAAATATAAAAAGAATTAGTTGAAGATAATATTGTTAATTCTGAATTTGAAATATGAGATTGACTAAAATTACTCAAAAATGAGAAGTCCCAACGCCAAGTTGGTTAAGGAGTTTGTCTCGGTAAGAAAGAGTCCCACCCAGTTGGGACCGTTTATCTTTTTATTTTTCAGTTTCTTGTTCTTTTTCATATTTTCATTTAGATTATATTATTAGTATTATCTTCGTTTCCAACAATACACTCTTAGTTGAATTTGTTCAAACTGTTTAGGGCAATCACAGGGTGACCAGGCAACTCAGAACATACAATTTTAACATTTCTATGGAGAAGTCATGAAAAAAAAAAGGTTAAATAGGTTACGTTACGTAACTTTTAATAACTTTTCAAAGGGATGTTGAAATTGCAAGATTCTGAGTTGCCATGGAACCCAATCAAAGATGTGACCATTTTTTATAATACAACAGACATAAGACAGGAAAAAAGCTTCGAAAATCAAGGTACCGTAGAAACAGATTTTGTACTTTCTCAATCCTTTTTGTAGCAACGAAACGACTCCAGATACTAATATGTCGGACGAATATCTACAGCTCATATGTTGAACTAATACCTACGAACTTCAGAGTGTTGACTAATATCTACAGAGCTAAGGTCGGACGAATATCTATGACGGTCCCAGTGTTGACTAATATCTACAGAGCGTAGGTTGGACTAATCAGCTAAATGTGTCCAATAGTCCGATATTAGGGATTTTTACATACATACTTACATAAATTAAGTTTTTTAAACCGCATATGCAATATTACGTTATTCCAATATGCTATACATAATTGCAAATCCAACCTTTGCCAGTGCTGTAGATATTCGTCAACACTTTGGTTCTCATAGATATTAGTCAGCAGTTTGAGCTGTAGATATTCGTCAACACTTTGGTTCTCATAGATATTAGTTCGATTTTTTCAGTTGTTGGAATTCCTGTAGATATTAGTAGACGCCTCCAACGAAACTTCAAATGCTGTAGAATTAAGAGCAGAGCAACTGGAGAACATTTGGTGCCTCCTGATTTGGATGTAGAAGTTGGTGGTTACCTTTGGACGCGATGTAATCAAGAGCCTTGTTGACATTGGCGATCTTGTGGAAGCGCATCTTGCCGCGGTCGGGCTTTGGTAGGGTCTCCCCGGAGATGACCTCCAGCAGGAGCATCAGCTTCAGCCCGTTGCGGAAGTCGTCCTCGATGTTCTCGATGGCTGTGCCGGCCTTTCGCAGGTGGCTGTTGCACCATGCTGTGAATGTCTGCAAACAAACAACAACATCTCATTAATTTCATGTACTTACTCCTGGTAGAATTCAAAAATAAAATTAAGTTAATGATTGCAAAAATTGGCATAAAATCGGAATATTTATAAAAATTGTTGTTTATGTACCTATTTTGATAAATTTCGGAAATATCAAAATAATAAAGATGACGAAAATGACGATGATGACGAAAAACGGGACGAAGACGATGATGACGGGTAAAAGCGACAGTGACAGGAACAGTTTGGTAAAATACCTATTATTCAAATTTTTCAGCGACCGTGTTTTCTCTTATAAGCACATTTTATTATTAAAACCCTGTGTAATAGTTAACATAATAACGGGAAGTAAGTATTTCAGTTTCCGAAAATGGACTGTTTACTTGGCGGTCATTATTTTGACATCAAAGTTTTAAGTTTAGTATTTTTCTGTTCTTATCTACCTAATACAAAACATATTAACATATTATCCTAAAATTGATTTAGGAATCTATGGGTTGATTTAAAAAATAAATAAATAAACTAGCCTAAAAAAGTATATTAATATTATTTCGTCATAACACAGCGCGAAGAAAAAACGTCAAATTATCCGTTTTTAACGAAATATCTACTGAAATGCATCATTTTCCATTTCCGAAAACTGAAATATTTACTTTTCATTGTTATCTAACTACTACAAAATGTTTTTAAAATAAAATATGAGTATTATTCCTGTCCCTATTTTCTGTATATTTACCATATTTTGAAGAAACTTAAACAGTATAATTTCTTAAAATAATTAAAAATAAGGGATTTAAAAAAAACAATTTTAAATTCAATTTCTTAGTAAATAACTTGAGAATTTCATTTTCATAATACCTATTCACGTCATTACAAAACAATGAAGAGAATCCTTTTTCAATATTATAATAATATTCAATTACTTATTTAGCGAAAAGACCTTGAGACGAAAATAACAAGATGATAAAAAATAATAAAAATCTCTGATCACCTTTATGGTCTGCTGCGAGTCTGTTATCTATTTATTACCACCACTTTTGCTTGAGCTGTGTTATAGAAATCACAACATCCAAAATCGAAAGTAGCTGGACTGAAAATAGGCAACCCAGTCTGAGAGCGCCAATGAAAACACATCAATTTGCTGCTCTACCGTTCAATCATGTTGATTGAAGAATAACTCTTTAAATTGTCTCCTCGGTCGCATTACGAAGACGAGAAACCAGGAGAGCAGAAGACAGGAGGAGACGAGCGGGAGGAGGTTAAACCAGAAATTAGTACAAGGAATAGAGACGGTCACAAATAGAAGTGACGGCCGGATATTTGAGAATAATTCTTGGACATCATCTGATAAAAATATAATAATAACCTTCTTAAGTTAATTGGTATTAAAATTTAAACTCGCAAAGCGAAAGCGTCATAGATGTCATAGATAAGAAATGAAATCACGACTGTGAAAACAGAAAATAGTTTTTTACTGCTGTCAAGAAAAGTATTAAAAAATCCGCGAGATCGTAAATATTTTTTTATTAGAGTAGTTATTCGCGCTTTTGTGTTCCTAATAATCGTCAGATGTTAAATTTAGTCATACGTAAATTATATTATATTGAATAATAATACGCGAAAACAGTTTTAGATTAATATTATGAAAAAAATTATATAATGTACAGCCACAAAGTTATGGCTTCATTCAACAAAGGAGAATTTATTGTTTTTTTTATGATTGTAAATCATTTTAACACATTTTATAGTGCTTCAAAAGGTTAGTAGCAAAATACCTTCTTTTCTACGAACAATCTTGCAGAAAAATGTATCTCTGAAGAATTTAATAAATTATTATGATTGATTTATTATTCACGCGGAAGGAATTTTTTCCGAATGACTAATAAATGGCGGTATTGACCTTTAAAATATAACAAAGTTGGAGCGAAAATTGCTGAAATTTCAACAAAATACCTGAGCGATTGTTGATTTTCACGCACCCGTGAAATCTTTAATGAGGATCGGCAGAGAAGGCAAAAGTTAAAACACCGAATTATCATGATTGAGCACACAATCATTTTAGAACACCAAAAAAACAACGAAAAAGCTAACAAAATATCTTGTATTTTAACAACACTGAATAGTGTAATTGAATGTGGTGTAGATGCTTATACGATTAGAGGAATACAAACGTGTGTGTGATTTTAGGTGAATGCCGCACACGAGTCCCAATTGGACTCAACCTCCTGGAGCCAGTGAGATTATGGCATCCCCAATTAGAGTATGTTGTGAGGCTGAAGGTAGTGAGGAGGGGAAGGAAATGGTTGGGAAATACCTGGTTATTTAGATCTGTTCACCAAACACGGATAAAGTCATTTCAAGCAACAAATTCTAAATGGTGGTCTTGCACAGGGCGATATTGAGAGTATCTTCCACTCTGGAAAGTGCCGCAAACATACCTAATATTATTTTTAATGATTAATTTGAAAAATAACACAATTCTGTCAAATAAAATTTACTTGCGCACGCCGGGATTTGAAATGGCGACTTTCGGACCACGACCACGGAGGCCGCATGTAAAAGTGATATAGAAATAATGTCAATAATATAGTTAGGTATGTTTAAAGAACTAAACAAAGATACACCTTGGCAGCTGTTTGATTTTTTTACTTATGACATCATAATACGTGTAATGTATTGGAATATTGAGATGTTTAATTATTGGTGATTCATAATTATTGAAAAATGTATGTGTATCGATTTTGCTTATGCAGCATTTTGAATAATTGTAAATATAAATACGTTCGTTTAATTTATTTGCGGTAAATGTGCAAAGTCATCGAGTTATTCTCCCCCTTTGTGTATTTTTGAATATGAATCACAAAGATATTATCAGGGAATCAGCTAGAATTAGTGATGTCTTTTTGTGGCGGGTTTAGGGTCAGACCCCAACTGAACTAACGATAACAAACGCAGCTGCAAACTGCAGACCTAACCTAACCTAAATAATAACAATGAATGAGCCAGTGAGTTGGGTGAGTAAGCAATAACAGTGGTTATTCTGGGATAAACTAGTCAAACCGACCGCGACGCGTCGCGTTGCCTTTCCTATGGAATATAGTGTTTATTGGCTGGTTGGGATTAGGAGGGATTTTGATAAATATAAATTAACTAAATAACTGACCATCATGCTGTTTCCGCAGGGGTAGGCAGAGTGGACGGACCGCCAAAAAAGTCGGTTTTGGCACCCACTCCTTGCCTCATCGATCGTCTCATACATATTTTTCTATTAATTTACTCTTGACATGTCCCGCCTCAAGTATCTGATTCACTTTTTTTATTAAAAGAAAGACAAACATTCCCAGGTTACGAATAACCTGAAAATATTTGAAAATATCCTACTACCACCACAGTAAGCTGAAAATGTTGCTTGCTTCGTTTTGGAGAAATTAGTCAGTCGAGAAATCGAACACGCGGCGCCTGGAATGGGACCCAAACGCGATGCCCACTCAGCTACCGACCTGTCTTGATCGTGCCACGTGTTTCCCGGGCGTCCCCGACTTCTTCTAACATACACATCTGGGTCATATATTATTCTCCTTTAACACTTCTTTTTTCGTTCATTCGCTCTACATGCCCAAAGCATCTGAGCGTCCCTTTCTTAATCTTACTCATTACGCTTACAATCAGCCTTGCATTCTTTGCGGATCTCCAAATTTCTTACACGATAAAATTGATAAATACACAAGTAGTTGAGATTATTGAGAATAATAATAATAATATTTGGCTAATTTATATAGCGCCGTTTTTGTGAAAAATCACCGAATGATATTATTGATAGTTTGCTTTTCATAAATTGTCTTGAATACTTCTCAGACCACGCTTTTATTAGTAGAAGGAACCAAAACAAAATAATGTGCACAATAAATCAGGTAAAATAACCAGTTTTATGAAAAGCACTTAATAAAAAAAATAGTTCGTGTAGATATCACCACTACGCGTGGTTTTATTTAGGTCACAGCAATAACTGACAACACTTTTCATAAATAATTTATCAAATTTTTAAAAATATTGAGCGAAAATCAATCACGCGTTCTGATACTCACAACAGTTTACATTCCAACCTCTTTACAGTGGAGAAAAGCTGAACTTAAAAGGTTTCTATTTTGAGTGAACTATTTCGCTTTCCATTTCAAAGTTCACACTTAAATAATAATATACGTAGAGTTTAAATGTGTCTCGAGGAAAGCATTCTAAACGATGCAATTTGGCAGAATCCGGAGGAAATTCGCCACGAAATTATTTCTAACGAATTAATAACTTTAATAAAGTCAAAAGACTTAAATGATTATTGGCTAAATATAACGCGATATTACAGCTGACACGCTTAAGCTGGGCACGTGTTCGTCGAGTTATTTTAGAACTGCCATTTAATACTGTAGGCGTACCCCCGGACAAACATCACATTTCCGCTGACTAACGGCGAGAATATAATTTGCAAACAAACTTGGAAAACTGTAATCAGAAACTTATAATAGTTTGAAGTAACCACAGCTAAAGGCTGCAAAATTGTTTCACACGCCTTTCCGAAAATGTTTCACCTATTTATATAAAATTATAGCTCCAAAGAAAAGAATACAGTATTTTTCACATTTTTTAGAATCCGTAATCAATTATAAAAGTGTACAAAAATGTGCGTTCCGCTAAAACTCAGAAAAGATTCCCTGTACGATCGAGGGAGTTATATGGTATGGTAGCCATCTATCTCCCATTAATGAAGAAGGTTTCTGTTTTCACCAAAGGGCGTGCCTTTGAAGATATGAGGGCTGGAAATTTCGCTTTCTAGAAATTTATATAACGGTTCAGAACATTCGAGAGTATTCGAGAGGATTCCACAACATTTCAGAATATCCTGGAACATTCTGGAATGTTGTGGAATCGGGAACATCATTATGGAACATTCCAGAACACTCTGGAATGTTGTGGAATGTTCTGGAACATTGCGGACAATTTGAAGCCTTTTTTGAATGGATGGGGCTACCAATTGGTAGGGGTATATAAAGTATAAAGTAGGTATATATCGATAGTTCGAACGTCAGTTCAATCTCATATCAACCCCCTGAGCGAAGCCGGGTACCCCATCTAGTTTCATAATAAATATCAATTTTGAGATTTTGTTTTCAGGGGTTTTATTTCAAATGTACATTTGTTACTTAATATATATTTATTTATCGGCTACCGGTTTCGCCACATTCGTGTCATTCAGTAGCAATCTTAAAGCCAACTTAAAATTTATACAAGTACAGAAATGATTAGATTTTGTTAGGTGAGGATAGTCACAGAGGGTTGTCATATTAATAAGGACAGTACAAATATTTTGTGATTTTTGTATTTACATTTGTCTCTACTTCTAAATAACTTGGATATGATGGCCAATCCGTAGATATTTTTGCTGCTGATATCACAAACTGACTCTTGAAATGGAAACACTAGCAAAGTATCACATCTCAAAAAATTAAGGTTATTTCCACGTGATATGAAGACAATGTTTCTAAACACCAAACCCTTTCCATAGTGAAATAACCGCCGTATCAGGTATTTTAAAGTTTGTGGTTAAGAGGAAAAATGTTAAACCTCAACGAAAATCTGCCCTTTTAAGTGGATAGCAAAGGGAAATGTAGGAGAACACTAATCATCACGCCCCATATTGACCGCAAAATCAGAGACATCTGTCTCCAAATCGCAAAAAAGTGTGGCTCATCAGATCCTGATGATCATTGAAAAAGGTATCGAGGTCTCCTAAAAGACAGTTCAGAGGCTAAGGAAAACCTCATTGGCCATCGGCCAGCTAAAAAAACTTCGTTTCGCCTCTTTTTGTTAAGTTAATTCTTACAGGAGTCAGGACCCGCCAAAAATCGTTAAAATTGCCTGCTTTGAACGCCATTAACAGACGTTGTAACAGACGTATCAGGTCTTTACAAGACTGTAAAATAAGGGGCACCGGTCTTGTGCACGCCTTCCACTAGCTCACGCTGATGATGGTGATTGTAGTAGGCTGGCCTCCCTACATCCAGTGGTATGGCCCTGGATGCGCCTCGTTTCTGCCTGAGCGGTGCCTTGCAGTGCCCAGAGTCAGGGCCGACTGCAGCGGTAGGCACCGGGTTCTCGTTCAGGCAGAACTTCGGCAGGAGGCAGCAGCTGGCAGCAGGTCGCAGACTTCCAGAGGTAGGTGTCTGGACCACTTGTAGAGTAAATAAAATACTTGTTTGAATGTTGAAGAATAACTTATATTTTATTTTTGAAAAAATCGACATATTTATTGGGTTAATTGAACCCGACGGCGATCGGACATTGTTTTATAAAAAATGTGGAGGGGATTCTGGCCTCCTTGGTGGCTAAATAATGGCCCTTGTTGGGGCCGCAATATTGAAGAATGCGGGCTCTTGTTGTCCCTAGCAGCGTAGCCGGCCAAGGAGTGACTCCGGTTGGCTTCTTCTGGGTGCCTTGTAGGGCTTTAGATTTGCCCTTGTGGGCTTTATGTTTGCCTTTGTGGGCCTTGTAGGCTTCGCGGGCTAAGTAATAATAAAAAATTAGGCAAGGCCGTCCGTCTTCCTGGCGGAGGAGGAGGAGGCGAAAAGGCCGTCCGTCTTCTTGGCGGAGGAGGAGGAGGCGAAAAAGCCGTCCGTCTTCTTGGCGGAGGAGGAGGAGGCGAAAAGGCCGTCCGTCTTCTTGGCGGAGGAGGAGGAGGCGAAAAGGCCGTCCGTCTTCTTGGCGGAGGAGGAGGAGGCGAAAAGGCCGTCCGTCTTCTTGGCGGAGGAGGAGGAGGAGGCGAAAAGGCCGTCCGTCTTCTTGGCGGAGGAGGAGGAGGCGAAAAGGCCGTCCGTCTTTTTGGCGGAGGAGGAGGAGCAGCCTGCTTGCCTGTTGGTGGCAAGCAGACTCTCTTCCTAGTGAAAAAGGAGGCAAGGTTGCCAGAGCAGACTTGCTCTTCCTTGGCAGCGAAGCCGGTCTGGGCAAACCCTTGTTGCTCCTGGCGGTGGAGCCGAAAAAATGGCCCTTTTTAGGGCCGCAAAAATAAAAGGGAGGCAAGGCAGCCATAGCAGACTTGCTCTTCTTTGGCAGCGAAGCCGCAATACAGGCCCTGACCGGGGCCGCAAACTTTTGCTCCGGGCCAGGATGACGGCCCTTCATGGGGCCGCAAACTGGTTGCTCCGGGCCAGGATGACGGCCCTTCATGGGGCCGCAAACTGGTTGCTCCGGGCCATGATAACGGCCCTTCATGGGGCCGCAAACAATAAATAAAAAGGAGGCGGAAAAATAATGACAATTTGTTAGAAAATGTCTCCCGGTGGCAACCTGGCACGCAAGCTTTATTTGGTTGCACCGGGGCATTGTACATAAAGACATAAAGAAATTGTAAGAATAAAAATTAGAAAAGAGGGTGTGCAACACGTCCGTTACACTCCCCCCGTGCTGCTTGTCTGCACTAGTCATCAGGACGTGTCGAACGATGAGTAGGCGAAGCTGCATAGGCGGGAACAGGATCCCAGCGGGCGTCACGGCAGGTCGGGTGTAGACTGCGGGGCTCGTCTGGATTCGGGCTGTCCTCTCTCGGCCATCTGCGGCGGGGGTGTCGTCCAGGACTCGGCCGTGTGGTCGGCTGATGTGGAGCATCACGGGGTCCATGACAGCCAGCAAATTTTTCTTTTCGCTGGGGTTGATTGGCTCCCCCCGTGTGAAGAGCGCCACTTCTTTGATGGTGGCATTGCTGGGGCAGGGCGGGCTCGTCTTCGCTGCGCCGATAACAGGTATCACGGATGTGGTAGTGATACTGCTGGGGCAGGGCGGGCTCGTCTTCGCTGCGGTAATGATGAGCACCACTGACGTGGTAGTGATACTGCTGGGGCAGGGCGGGCTCGTCTTCGCTGCGCCGATAACAGGTATCACGAATGTGGTAGTGATACTGCTGGGGCAGGGCGGGCTCGTCTTCGCTGCGCCGATGAGGAAAACCACTGTTATGACAGCGGAATGTGGTTGGTCATCCATCTGGGCCAGTGCTTGGTATCTCTGTTCGCGCAGAGGTACGGATCCAGCAGATGCTCTCTGCTGATCGGCTGACTGTGCAGAGCTGGCTGTCCGGTGGAGCCCGGGTGAGGGCGGCCCGGGGCCAGAAGGTCCAGGTGGCAACAAATCCCACTGCTCTGGCAGCGGTGCGGATCCGGCAGATGCTCTCTGCTGGTCGGCTCGCTGCCTTTGATAAAGCAGGGGTAGGGGCGGTCCGGGGCCAGAAGGTCCAGACGGCAGTGAGTACAACTGCTCCGGCAGTGGTGCGGGTCCGGCAGGGTCCGGTGTCACGAAACTGGCCCTTCTCGGGGCCGCAAAACTGGCCCTCAATGGGGCCGCAAAACCGGCTCTTCCTGGGTTGTAGGAAGGGGGCGGCGGCGGAGGGTCTTCAGGCCCTAGCTGCGCCAGTGATGCATATGGTCCAACGGGCTTCTCCGGTGCGGCTTCACGTTGCCTCTTGTCGAGCAGAGGTACGGGCGGCACGGGGCCGGATGGTCCAGGCTGCATCCAAATTTCCTGGAGTCGCCAAGGTTCTCCTTGGTCCGGAACTGAGCGTTCGGTTGGCTCAAGGACTGCACCAGTTTGGGCAGGCTCTGCTGCTGCTGGTGGTGCATACCTCTGGTCCACCAGAGGTACAGGTTCGGCAGGCTCTTCACGTACGGCTTCTCGGTACCTCTGATTGAGCGGAGGTACGGGCGGTACGGGGCCGGCAGGACCAGGTTGGGCAGGAGCTGCTGCTGCTGCTGGTAGTCGGTACTGCTGTTCGTGCAGCGGTACTGGCTGCGATGGCCCAGGTGGTGTCCACTGGGCGTATGACGATGGTCCCTCAACGTTGTAGTAAGGGGGCGGCGGCAGGGGGCCTCCAGGCCCTGGCTGCGCCGGCAAGGCGTACCTCTGGTCCACCAGAGGTACAGGTCCAACGGGCGTCTCTCGTACGGCGGTACGCGGCCTCTGGTCCACCAGAGGTGCGGGCGGTACGGGGCCGGAAGGTCCATGCTGCATCCATCCTTGACCCTCATTGTGATGAGGGGGCGGCGGCGGAGGGCTCTCAGGCCCTGGCTGCGCCGGTGAGGCGTACCTCTGGTCCACCAGAGGCACAGGTCCGACAGGCATCTCTCGTACGGCGGTACGCGGCCTCTGGTCCACCAGAGGTGCGGGCGGTACGGGGCCGGCAGGACCAGGTTGTATCCATGTTGGATCCCCTTTGTAGTGAGGGGGCGGCGGCGGAGGGTCTTCAGGCCCTAGCTGCGCCGGTGAGGCGTACCTCTGGTCCACCAGAGGCACAGGGTCCACAGGCATCTCACGTACGGCGGGGCGCTGCCTCTGGTCGTCCAGGGGTGCGGGCGGTACGGGGCCGGGAGGTCCAGGCGGCATCCATCGGGGACTGCTGCCATAGTAGTTGAGGGGCTGCGGCAGGGGGGCTCCAGGCCCTGGCTGCGTCAGCGAGGCGTACCTCTGGTCTACCAGAGGCACCGGTCCAACGGGCATCTCACGTACGGCGGTACGCGGCCTCTGGTCCACCAGAGGTGCGGGCGGTACGGGGCCGGAAGGTCCAGGCGGCATCCGTCGGGGACTGCTGCCATAGTTGAGGGGCGGCGGAGGGCCTTCAGGTCCTAGCTGCGCCGGCGAGGCGTACCTCTGGTCCACCAGAGGCACAGGTCCGACAGGCATCTCTCGTACGGCGGTACGCGGCCTCTGGTCCACCAGAGGTGCGGGCGGTACGGGGCCGGAAGGTCCAGGCGGCATCCGTCGGGGACTGCTGCCATAGTTGAGGGGCGGCGGAGGGCCTTCAGGTCCTAGCTGCGCCGGCGAGGCGTACCTCTGGTCCACCAGAGGCACAGGTCCGACAGGCATCTCTCGTACGGCGGTACGCGGCCTCTGGTCCACCAGAGGTGCGGGCGGTACGGGGCCGGCAGGACCAGGTTGTATCCATGTTGAGTCATGGCTGCTTGGCTGCGGGGCTTGGCTATCACGTGCCAACCCTGAAGCATGATGAGGCTGCATCCATGGTGGTTGTCCATGGCTGCTTGGCTGCGGGGCTTGGCTATCACGTGCCAACCCTGAAGCATGACGAGGCTGCATCCATGTTGAGTCATGGCTGCTTGGCTGCGGGGCTTGGCTATCGCGTGCCAACCCTGAAGCGTCGTGTTGTGGCAACCCTGTAGCAGCATGCGGTAGAGCGGGCCCTGTCGCACTTTTTTGTGCCGGCCCTTTTGCTCCACGCGGTGTCAGTCCTGCAGGATGAGGTAGAGCGGGCCCCGTCGCACTTTTTTGTGCCGGCCCTTTTCCTCCACGCTGCGTCAGTCCTGTAGGATGAGGTAGAGCGGGCCCCGTCGCACTTTTTTGTGCCGGCCCTTTTGCTCCATGCTGTTGTGGTTGCAGGGTTTCCGTCAGCATGTCAATAAGTTGCTGCTGACGGCGCAGCTCTCGTCGTAGTCGTCGCACCATGTCCTCAATAGATGTGGAGGGCAGTGCTTGCTCGTGGTGGCTCTTTTCTGTGGAGCGCGCCATCTCAGTTGTAGAGCAAGGCGTGTCAAGAGCTTGTGTATGCATGGCATCAGGCGTGATGTGGCATCAGGCGTGGCATCGGCCCTGACATGGGCCATGGCATCAGGCGTGGCATCAGGCGTGGCATCAGCCCTGACATGGGGCGTGGCGTCAGTCCTGGCATGTGGCGTGGCATCGGGCGTGGCGTCAGGCGTAGCGTCTGGCGTAGCGTCAGGCGTAGCGTCAGGCGTGACGTAGCATCAGGCGTGGCGTGTCAGGCGTGCAGCAGATCCGGCTCGAAGGACCACTTGTAACAGACGTATCAGGTCTTTACAAGACTGTAAAATAAGGGGCACCGGTCTTGTGCACGCCTTCCACTAGCTCACGCTGATGATGGTGATTGTAGTAGGCTGGCCTCCCTACATCCAGTGGTATGGCCCTGGATGCGCCTCGTTTCTGCCTGAGCGGTGCCTTGCAGTGCCCAGAGTCAGGGCCGACTGCAGCGGTAGGCACCGGGTTCTCGTTCAGGCAGAACTTCGGCAGGAGGCAGCAGCTGGCAGCAGGTCGCAGACTTCCAGAGGTAGGTGTCTGGACCACTTGTAGAGTAAATAAAATACTTGTTTGAATGTTGAAGAATAACTTATATTTTATTTTTGAAAAAATCGACATATTTATTGGGTTAATTGAACCCGACGGCGATCGGACATTGTTTTATAAAAAATGTGGAGGGGATTCTGGCCTCCTTGGTGGCTAAATAATGGCCCTTGTTGGGGCCGCAATATTGAAGAATGCGGGCTCTTGTTGTCCCTAGCAGCGTAGCCGGCCAAGGAGTGACTCCGGTTGGCTTCTTCTGGGTGCCTTGTAGGGCTTTAGATTTGCCCTTGTGGGCTTTATGTTTGCCTTTGTGGGCCTTGTAGGCTTCGCGGGCTAAGTAATAATAAAAAATTAGGCAAGGCCGTCCGTCTTCCTGGCGGAGGAGGAGGAGGCGAAAAGGCCGTCCGTCTTCTTGGCGGAGGAGGAGGAGGCGAAAAAGCCGTCCGTCTTCTTGGCGGAGGAGGAGGAGGCGAAAAGGCCGTCCGTCTTCTTGGCGGAGGAGGAGGAGGCGAAAAGGCCGTCCGTCTTCTTGGCGGAGGAGGAGGAGGCGAAAAGGCCGTCCGTCTTCTTGGCGGAGGAGGAGGAGGAGGCGAAAAGGCCGTCCGTCTTCTTGGCGGAGGAGGAGGAGGCGAAAAGGCCGTCCGTCTTTTTGGCGGAGGAGGAGGAGCAGCCTGCTTGCCTGTTGGTGGCAAGCAGACTCTCTTCCTAGTGAAAAAGGAGGCAAGGTTGCCAGAGCAGACTTGCTCTTCCTTGGCAGCGAAGCCGGTCTGGGCAAACCCTTGTTGCTCCTGGCGGTGGAGCCGAAAAAATGGCCCTTTTTAGGGCCGCAAAAATAAAAGGGAGGCAAGGCAGCCATAGCAGACTTGCTCTTCTTTGGCAGCGAAGCCGCAATACAGGCCCTGACCGGGGCCGCAAACTTTTGCTCCGGGCCAGGATGACGGCCCTTCATGGGGCCGCAAACTGGTTGCTCCGGGCCAGGATGACGGCCCTTCATGGGGCCGCAAACTGGTTGCTCCGGGCCATGATAACGGCCCTTCATGGGGCCGCAAACAATAAATAAAAAGGAGGCGGAAAAATAATGACAATTTGTTAGAAAATGTCTCCCGGTGGCAACCTGGCACGCAAGCTTTATTTGGTTGCACCGGGGCATTGTACATAAAGACATAAAGAAATTGTAAGAATAAAAATTAGAAAAGAGGGTGTGCAACACGTCCGTTACAGACGTTCAGTAATGTTTTTTTTAAACCAAACGAGACAATGGTTTTTTTTAATCCTAAAAATCGGTCCAATTTGGAGGAGAAAAATGGGGAATACAAAACCACGATTTTGATGATTTTATTTAGGTATTAGGGGGCATACATTAATTACGAGAGCAGTTTTCTTCCAATTTAGACCCCCCCCTTTGGTGGGATAAATTTGGATCTAATGTTCAAATATCTCGGCGATTTGGTTTCCTTTTAATGTATCATTAAAAAAATAGTAGATTTAACGTGTACTTATATGTGTTTGTCCTTCCCGTAATGAGTTTGTTTCTTAACTCATTGGGAATAATGTGTTACCATGTTTTTTTTTGTAATACATTATAATTAATTAAAATAAATAATAATAAAAAAATAATAAAAATCATCCATAAAATGATTTCTTTTTAGGAAAATATGGCATTATTTCATTGTAAATTGCGGATAAATAAACCAGGAAGGCAGATTGCAGAGCAGGTACAGGTATCCAAAGGTTGTATCTCCGACATTCGCCGTTCACGAAGTCGTCCTTAGTAGACGTTACCGTATCGCACAGCGGCACAGCAGGCAAAACTGATACCCGGCGGGCGAGAATATCCGCTAATTGCTTCGTTGCACTACACGCTACACTATACGGGCAATACGGGCTATAACACTGTTGGTATACAATGGGAAGACAGCAGCGGTAAATATCAACTTCTCTCTGCAGTTTAGCTTTCTCTCAGTCCTCAATGTCTACTGTCTCTCTTCTCTCTGTCTGCCAGAAGATATCAGATAAGGATAAAGTAATGAACTTATTAGATTCCCATTACGAAGAACTATTTTGCTGCTTTCGATTTCAAAGTTGGAACGACTACGCGGCCCGTTTCATACAAAACTTACTTTTAATAATTTGAACAAACTGAATAATAATTTTTTAAATCAAGATATTAAATATCTATTATGGATATGTGCTATTTTATTCATTTTTGTTTTAAATTATTATATACAGGTAATCAACAGGAAATTAAAGAATTTAATTTTGCTTCATTTCGGAATTAACTTTTGTTTTTTTTTTTTAGTTATAATTATAAAAAAAAATATCTTGGTTTATCTACTGCTTTAATATAATGAAAAATAAAACAACGTAAAAAATGCGTTTTTTGGGTTGTAATTTTAATTTAAGTACCTACGATAAATTTATGATCCGACGTAAATAGGTTATTTTAAATTTAAATTTACATAAATAAAAATGTGTTTTTTCTTAATAAATTTTATTTGATATTATATGCTTCATCATATTTTTATGATAAATATATTTTTAAGGTAAATTATTATTTTTTTAATTGCCGAAGTTGCCATGAAATATTAAAAATTGTAACGTCCTATATTTTTTAAATTTAAAACACCAATAAATAAAGTAGCACATTTCCGTACTAGATATTTAAAATACCTTTTGAATAAAAAAATAATTTTTCAGTTTGTTTGTGTATTTTGGCCTCAAATTCAAAATTAAGATTTATATGAAACAGAATGAATCGAAGAAAACATAATTTGCCAGAATCTGAAGAATCGCAACTTTTTTTCAGTCCTCAATGTCCACCAGATAAGAAACATGAGGTGAACCTACACGTCCCCCTTTGAGGGAATTATTCCGCAATGAATTTCAAGGTTCACTTAAATATAAATGGATTTTAAAGGGGTTTTGAGGAGAGCATTTAAACGATGTCATTTGACAGAATCCTGAGCACCCAAACTTTACCTTAGTCTTCAATGACTACCATCTCTATGTCTACCAGGTAAGGATGATGTTACAGACTGTTGACTAAATAATTATTGGCAGGTACAGATTGAAACGAGATCTTTGAATGTAATCAACAGTAATATGAACTCTTCAATATGCAGAATAGAAACGTGATTCACTCTCTCGCTATTCATTCAAGCTTGGAGAATAAACAGCCAAGAGTTGACGTGATGATTTATGCAAAACTGTTTTTTTTATTTTATTTGGACAACTGTCATAACTTACGACTATCATGATATGGGCATGAGCCTAGTTTAGTCGCCAGAACCCAAAAAAAAGATTACAGAGAACGAATAAAAATCTTTAAACTATTAATATTTTAACAAAACATCCGCACCTGCAACCTCCACCTCAAATTAAGAGAAAAACCCTAGATCATTCTGGAAAATAACTTAGGGAACGTACCCATACTACGTGACACGTTTAGGGGGGGTCTTCAAAATGTCACGCTTGGTACAAATGAGCGGCGGCGGGCTTAGGTTTTTGGTCACCGGGGGGGAGGGGGTTAAAAATTGCAAAAAGTTGGTCACGTAGTATGGGTACGTTCCCTTAGTAGAAACAGTTTAAAAAATAATGTAATATCTCAACAACATCATGATGTGCACAAAATAAAAGGTCACCCAACTTAGAGCACGAATTGTCGCTCTAATTTAAGGAAAAACCATCAATCTAACTGCATGTTATTGTAAAATTGACTTTCGTAGCCTTTTCTTTCTGGGCTGTGCTTTGGTCCTGCGTAAAATCTGGTTCAACGAACTCAAATTTGCTTTTAATTTAAGTGTAATTTTCAAAAGTACAACTAATAGAAGAATTCAGAGAAGCGATAAAGTACCTACCCATAATATATTATAATATTTTAAACAGAAAACAATATTGGTTTTTTTCAAAATTGGAATTGTTTTGTCAAGAATTCAGACTACTTCGTGATTTTCACGTTTGTGCGCTAGTAAAATACTAAACGGTGTGATGGTTGGCTTAGTTATCAAAACATACCTATACATTGGTTGAGGGAGTCCTAACCTAAACCTCTCCAGCCGGACTCTCTCGACCCATCGCTTCGGACCGCAATGGGAGGGATTTCCACTCGAATTGAACACATTGACCTCCAGATTCCTACCCACCACCTTTCCCTAAAAAGTCCCTCACACCCAGCATCTCCAAAGATGACACAGAAATAACAAGAAGAAAACAAACGAAAAAATAAAAATTAAAGTTTGTCGAAATATTACATTACAATCATGACATGCAAATTAATATTAATGTTTACAAACTACATAACTGAATAAAACGTAGTCTAAAATAACAAGATACGATTTAGGAAAGTGTTGCTCTTATTATTTCAATAACCTTTTGTAAGAAATAGGGTAAGGATTGGACTCTGTACATCGTGAGTTTATTAAAATACGTCTTTCACCTTCTAAGTGCAAAGTGCAGTATTAAACAGCATACAATTCTCACGTCTCGGAACTAACTGATCAATTTAAACATCGTGAACCGAGCTTTCACAGATCTCTATCTAGCCAAGTGTTACATGGAACCCACTCTGTTAATAAAGTAAATCCCACTGTATTACTAATAATATGGTGGGATTTACTTACAGCTGCTAACTGTTGACCCTATCCAAGATCCAAAGTAGGCCATATAGTTGCATTTGGTGGGTGGCCACCTCTGGACTGAAGCCCCAAAATGCTCGATTAACCTGGTTGACAATGTGCAAAGGAGAGCGGTTCAAATGATTTCTGGTTCTGCTGATAAGAAATCAACTGCTACCTCGAATGCACAACCTATGTTGAGTTGAGCAATGAAGCCTGCAAATCTGCAAGTTATCGGTATAGTGGACCAGGGGTAAAGCTCTCGACTAGCAATCCGGAGGCCGCGGGTTCAGAGTGTGCAAGTAAATTGATTAATTTGTGTTATTTTTCGAATAAATCATTAAAAATAACATACATTTACATTTGCAGCACGTTCCAGAGTAGAAGCTACTCTCAGTATCGCCCTGGTATAAGATCACCATTCAGAACTGAAACGTTGCTTGAAATGGCTTTAGCCGTGTTTGGTGACCAGATCGGAATAGCCAGGAGCTTTTCCACCTTGCTCTTCCCCCTCTCCTTCCCCACTACCTTCAGCCTCACAACGGCCGGCGTAGTGCAGCGGTAAGGCGCTTGACTAGCATTCCAAAGGTCGCGGTCGAATCCCGGCGTGGCAAATAAATTTTATTTGATTAATTTGTGTATTTCACAATTTATTCATTTAAAATAAAATATAGTATATTTGCGGCACGTTCCAGAGTGGAAGATACTCTCAGTATCGCCCTGGGGTAAGACCACCATTCAGAATTGAAACGTTGCTTGAAATGGCTTCTGCCGTGTTTGGTGACCAGATCTGAATAGCCAGGTATTTTCCCACCTTCCTCTTCCCTATCTCCTTCCCCCCCACTACCTTCAGCCTCACAACATACCCCAATTGGGGATGCCATATGCCTGCTCCCGTCTGGAGCCAGTGGGACTCTTGTGCGGTATTCATGTAAAAAAAAAAACAAACAAACCCTAATCGGGGATGCCATAGTCTCACTGGCTCCAGATGGTTAGGAGCAGTTGGAACTTTCCTGCAGTATTCAAGATAATATGAGGCGTCACAAAATCGTGACTACCGCGTGTGGAATTCACACGCGGTAGAACCTTCAGAAAACTAAAGTAGACAAGAGCGGGGAGGCTACAAAGCACCCCACAAAGATGAGACCGAATTTCAAATCACTGGATCTGTTATTTAAAAATTGCCTCATCAAAATTCCTCTTCAAATGTTTGGTCGATTAGGTTATGACAACAAAATATCGATAGACTGTAGGTACAGATTTAAGTTGTTATTGTTAATAAATGACCACCCCTATGTTAATGTCGTTTCACATATAAATCTTCCAATTCAAAGTAAACAAAATTCAATAACAATCAACAATAATACGTTTCCAATAATCGACTGTTTCCGTTTTCAATCAATTACCATTAGAGATGTCTTGTAGTATTCTTTTAAATCAATTTGAAGACATGAAGAGATTTATGTATCTAATACCAAAAAACTATTGATGAGATATCTAAGTAGGTGACCCAGTGAACATAAAAGATTTTCAGTATGATAACAAAAAATGATAAATCTAACCATTTAGAAATTCTGAAATTGTTGAGATCAAAAATTGATAAACAGCGACTGATTGTTTGGACGCTCGTGCAAAACCAACAATTTTTCTAATCGAAAATTTGAAATTTTGTTGACCATTCTAATGCTGATGAAAACGGAATAATAGTGAGCTGAAAATAGATGTATTGACCATAGGCCAGTCGTTTCACAGAATTTGAACAATGCATCAAATTTTAAAGTTCCATTCAAGTTCTGATATGATTTTTCATAAAAACGGCGATAAAAAAAAAAAAAAAAATACTAATAAACCAAATATTATATTATTAAGAATTTCAATTTCCGGAAATGGAAAATAATGCCTATTTAAAGTATATTTACCGAAACAACTGGCGATTAATGATATAATAACGGAACTTAATTAAAACCTTTGCAAAACTTGAAAACTGACTTTGAAATTTGATGAAATGTTAAAAATTTGAGAAATAACTGACCCTTCAATCAATTCAGAAAATGTTCTGAGAGTTTTGCAGTTTTTGGTAAGGTTATGTAGGTAAATATATACTACAAAGGTGTAATTATAACTTATAACCTCTTATTTTGAGTATGGCATGCAGTCCGGTCGTCCGGTGCGTATACCAACTTCCATCCAATGTAAATAACTTTACATTCTTGTTGAGGGATTCACGCCGCGAATGAATAAACATTTCGTGTAATTGAATATGTGTGCACAAAAAACACCTCCAGAACATCTGTTGGCTAAAAGATAAAACTTCTAGGCTTTGTATACATTTTTTACAGCGGCAGAATGTTTACATTATGCCATCATCGGATTACAATATAACATTCGTTATTATTAGTCATGCTAATTTGGTATACAATCTATCTATAAAATATATATGTATATTGGATTTAAACTAAATATTGCACGGCTCTTTAGAACCTGAACATACCGCCGGTATTTCAGTACACTCAAGAATGTTATCAGTAGGCGCTTATATTGTTAGTCAGGATCGCCCTGGTGTTAAGTCCACTATTCAGAACTGAAACGTTGCTTGAAATGGTTTCAGCTGTGTTTAGTGGCCATATCTAAATAGTCAGGTACTTTCACACCTCCTCCTTTCTCCTTCAGCTCCTGTGCTGATATAGGCCATGAGGGAAATTATTTCCCTCAGGGCCTCCCGTGTTAAGTTGTTGTAAAAAAATAAGAGTCCCAACTACTCCCGTCTGGAACCAGTGAGACTATGGCATCCCCAATTAGGGTTTGTTGTGAGGCTGAAGGTGGTGGGGAGCTGAAGGAGAAAGGAGAAGGTGTGAAAGTACCTGACTATTTAGATATGGCCACTAAACACAGCTAAAGCCATTTCAAGCAACGTTTCAATTCTGAATAGTGGAAGTATAGGAAGTTCTGGGAAGAAAAAAGGTATAAGGGGTCGTCCATTAATCACGTGAGGCTCGAAAGGGGGGGGGGGGGGGTCCGAAAAAATCACGTAAGGGGGGGGTTATAATGAGATATCACGTGTATTTATTTTTCGTGATAATATTCTGAAAATTTCAAAATTATTTGTACTAAAAAATACACGTGATTTTGTGGGGGGGGGGGTTAGTCCAAAACCTCACCACATGTCACCAGGGGGAGGGGGGGGGGGGGGTTAAAAAGTTGCTAAAAAACATCACGTGATTAATGGACAACCCCTAAAGGGTGGGTAGGAATCTGGGGGTCAGTGTGAATCCATCCCTCCAATTGCAGTGCAAGGCGATGGGTCGAGAGTCCGGCTGGAAAGGTCAAAATGCCTCCCTCAACCAGTCTCTCCACCGCTAAGGACCCTAACTTAACCCAAGAACCCGGGCACCCCTGCTAAGTCACTAAATGTAGCAAACCAACTGGGGTGACCTATGGCAGAGGTGTTGGTTATTCAATAAATGGTTCCCGGGGCGGCGGTATAAAACCCGCCTCCCAAATACCTTATGCGGTATTCAAATAAAAAAAGGGTTCCTACAGTATAGCAACGTGACGAATTTAAATATATCTTAAAGCGGCCTTAAAAAGCAACTGAAATACCAGCCACCTACAAGAGCCACCCTACTTCCCGAGATATCTCCCCCCCCTTGCCTGAACCAAATTCTTCACAAATGGATAATACCACTGCTAAATCCGTTTGAGGTTCACTATCATTGGGACGATTCACCGAGAGCTGGCTGTAGTACGGAAATGTTGTGAAATTGTGTTGAATATTCTATTACAGACAGTAAATTGTATGCCTTTAAATTATCTCGTCACACATTCTACTGAAAATAATTTCTATCGTAGCCATCTTTAGACTTGTCCGACTTAAGTTTTACGTTACCGGAAAGGTAAAGAAGTAGAAATATACTTCAGGATATTGACAGGCAGGTCAATATCCATTACAACTGGTCAGTTCTGATGCAGAACCGAAAGCATGCAATCGCGTTGTCCCATGTAATACCGGATTAACGTGATCTTTGCAATTCCCTTTCATGCGGCAACAATTTTACCGGATACGAAAATATTTCACGGGGAAAGCCATCCGGTATTTATACCGTATGAATACTGTATACTCCGCGCATACAACGAACCTTTCCTCTCGGGAGAAACGGCATCGTGAATAAACAATAGTTCTGGGAAATGGGTAATTTCACTCCTGGCCACGCCAAACTGGGAAATTGCTAGTCTAACGACCCGGTTTTGCAAGAGTTAAATATTAAATTTTATTTCATATTCCCGCATCACTGAAAAAATGCTTAAAAGAAAGGAAAAAAGCAGAAAGAAAATCTATTGTATAACGGTCACTGTTCGACAGCTTTTAAATACAGACCATTTGAAACATGGAAGAAACAATAAAACAAAGATAACTTCTTTTACGTCATTTATTTTTGGGGTGTTATGCCGTGTTGCGCAACCTCCTTCTTTAGCCAACGTTTCGGACAGCGTTGCAGTGTCCATCATCAGGGCAGATGTGTCATGCGCAGATGAAGACTGTAACGCTGTCCATCTTGGCTAAAGCGTGAGGTAGCGTAATACGGCATAACACCCCAAAAATAAATGACGAAAACACTTTTGGCCGTGAAAATCTAAAATCATACCCAAGATAACTTCTGGTCTTATACATTTCAATGGATATTGTAAAGTTTCACAGCTTATCATGCAAATGATACAGCTAGTTGAAAATATGCGTTGATGTAGAAAATCCGCACAACAAAGTTATGAAAATTTCAAAACAGAGTTCACAGTTCCAGGTATCTGCTTTACAACAGATTTTCCGAGAAATAAATATCTAAGCTATTTTAGAGTAATAAATATTACAAACTACATAAAAGGAATTTTAATAATTTGTATGAAAACG
Organism: Limnephilus marmoratus; assembly: GCA_917880885.1. Taxonomy (NCBI): domain Eukaryota; kingdom Metazoa; phylum Arthropoda; class Insecta; order Trichoptera; family Limnephilidae; genus Limnephilus; species Limnephilus marmoratus. The sequence continues at coordinate 48,259,704 of OU862917.1, forward strand.
TCAATTTAAACTGGACTGTGAGAAAGTGGTCGAGTTTGAAAGAAATGAAATTGGCCAAAAGAATATCCACCACGAAACACAGTAAAATTATTCAACAAATTAATATTATGAACATAAGCTATACAGATCATACAAAAAGAACTATCTCTCAAGGTTACGTCAGTGCAATATCAACAAAGGAACATTCAAATGATTCGCTCCAAAGATGCAAATTTCTTGAGTGCTGAATAAAATGTAAGCGCGGAATGCGTCTTCTTTTGTCACATAGTACGTCATTTAGATTTAAGGTAATAAAAGTACCTTTTACCTTGAGATTATGCAGGTCGTAAAACTGAGTGCAACCGTACAAAGAAAGCTTGGGGTGCATGGCGTGAGTCACTCGAGATTAATTTGTATGAGTGACCTTTGGTTCGTAGTACGAGTACCTTCAGCAAGTGCAAAGCATGTAGGAATATTGGCATGGTGAAAGATAAAAGATCAAATTATGGTCCAAGAGGGATTTGGAGTTGATATCAGAGCTATACAATAATATTCAATATTGTTGTGTTTGATAAAGCTCAAAACAGGAAGGTTGGGAGTGTTTGTAACTCTGGTTCAATGAACTCTGATTTCTTTTGCCATTTTAGAAATATTATATATTTTTTTTGTATATTTTATTTAAATGATTTATTTTGGAAATGATTGTGTCGAGAATTCAGACAAGCGACAAAGTACCTACCTACTTATAATATAATATTTTAATTTAATTTTTATTAATCCCATGTTTGAAATTTTATTTAAATGTCTTGAGTAATCTAGCCGGGTAAAGTCAGATTTCATGTTTTTTCAAGGATCTGTGCTTTTCCCATTTTCAAGAAGGCGTTTTTTTTTTTTTAATTTTATTTACTAACTAGATTTAATAAAAGTGTTCATTAGAAAAGTAGTCAAATTTATCAACAAAAAAATTGTAATTAAATTAATTGTAATAAAAAAATATATTCAAAAAAATGACACAACTATTTATTTTTAATAATTCGACTTCACAAATCCTACAATAATTATAATATCTCAAGACTCATGGGTCCCCCTACGCTGGCATAAAAATAATTTTCCATTAGTTGAAAAGTACCTTCAATTTATTGATGTGTTTGTTGACAATATTGTATCATCATAGTAAAGTGTAAATAATGGCACCAAATGGCCAATTAGTATCCTAGTTAACCGCCGTTCTAAATATAAGTAGAACGCCAACACCGGTGAATCAAACGCATCAATGTAGAACACATCCCAGGAGTATTTTTCTTTGCGGCGTAACACGCCCAGTGTTACGAAACTGGCAGTACTTCAGCAGCACGAGCCAATGTTCCATTAATCACCGCTTCTGACCGCTGCTGCGTTTTGCCGGCCTGGTGCTGCGGTAGGCGATTCACCTTCTTGCACCTTTGTTTTTTTATAACTACGCAAAAAAGAAAGATAAACGCTCAAGCTACCGCAAAAAATAGACTGCCGGAACGACGAGTACCGGAAAATTAAATGTTTACGTTGACATCTGCGTTTCTGAATTTCCTCGTTTTTTGCCAAAATATTGGACATGGCATAACTTCAAGGTTACTAGAAAAGTAATAATTAAACAGGATTAAGTATTCAAAGGTTTTCAAAACAATATTAGGCCCTTTTTCCACAATTCGCAAGTATCCGATACTCGACGTTCAAGTACCACACGACAACAGCTATACATCTGAAACTTCGATCGTCCACTTGATTAGTCAGACACCTCCAAATACTAGGAAGAAAGCAATATTCGAATGCTCACCATAAATCAAATATTATTTGCAAGTGTCTGTGCTTTACAAAATAAATATGCTATAAAATAACTCCGGGAGGCGTAACGATCCGATACATTGGAATGACATTTTGAAAAATCCACTAGTGACCTAGAAAACATCAAAATTTTGTTTAAATTCCTACAAGTTTTCTGAATTATGTTTACGTGATTTGGTGGTTTTTATGAGTAATCTAAGAATTATATATCTGGATATAGGGTACACTTTTACATATAACTACATACTCTACTCAAATTTCCATTTTCCGGAGATGTCGACTAATCAATCAACTGGACGATTGACATGTTGTCGACATTTTGTAAACTCGTCAGTGTTAATTTAATCAAATAAATAAATAATACGATAGTCTAGTAAAAATGATAGCCCAGTGTCAGACATTTGTAACAATGAGCACAAGATCAATCAATGCTAGGAAAAAAACACCCAACAAAATGTGATAGCTACTGCAATCGTGAGTGAGGTTATGAAAGTTGGTTTTGATGTACCGAGAGGAGGTGGCGACTCGGGTCTCGTGATTTCAGTAGCGACAGCTACGGACTAGGCGCAACAAGTTGTTTGCGACGTAAATGCACAAGATGCATATTCCCGTGGAAGAAGGGCTTTAGTGTACAAGTATTTCATAGCAGTCCCTCTCCACAGAAAAATCTCAGTTAAGAAAAATCTCTCCACAGAAAAATTTCAATCGAAGCGATAGGTTCCCGACCCGATTAGGACAAGGGTAATAAGATGAGAAGAGATTAATCCCAGGAAAACACCAATAAAGCGAGATGACAATCCACCAACATCTACAATAATATTATGAAAAAAATCATTATATATTGACCATAAAGTGTACGGCGGTTGATAATAATTGAGGATCATAGTTAGTAATCTATGGATAGGATTCTATAAAATGATAATGTCATTATTAAGAGGAAATACTAGCTGCGTTTTTCCATACAAACGTATTCCCCGTTTATCTCTCTGGATTTTGACCCTAGAGCAAAATTTTTTTTTACATAATATAGATATCGACCACTAGCGTGTCGGTACGTTTTTCTTTTTTTGATAATTTACTTCTTATAGAAGTTAGGACCTTCCAAAAATGAATAAAATTGCCTAATTTAAACGCCGTCAAAAAACGTTCAGTATACAAACTAAACAATGTATTTTGAAAAAAAGCAAAACGTACCGACATAGAATATTTTCTTTTAATACAGTTAGTGAAAAAAAAATTTAAAATCGGTCCAGTTTTGGAGAAGAAAAATGGGGAATACAAAACATCGATTTCGAAGATTTTATTTAGGTATTTTCGGCCCGACGTGCAGGTGTCCCTTTCGCTCAGTTCTCCTGGGGGGGCCGGGGAACGAGGGTGTTGACAAATACATATAAAGCGAAGTAGTGATGTAACGAATTTTATCGGTAGACTAGTGTTGTCCTTGCCCGAGTAATCGATATTTTTTATTCGTTTTTTTCTGTTCAGTGACTCATCGCGGTATACCAATACTGACCGAGCTTTCATACTAAAATTGTGCAAAATTAAAATTGTTTATGTCAAGTACTATAATAAATTTTTAATTTGGGAGGCGTTATAGGTACCATCGCCCCGGGAACCATTTATTGGATAACCAACACCCCCGCCACTTGGTCACCGCAAGTGGTCCGCTATGTTTGGTGACTGAGCATGGGTTCCCGGGTTCACGGGTAAGGTCTGCATGGGTTTTGGTGGCGGATGATTTTGTCCACTTACTGCGTGGCGGGCCGGATTGGGAGAAACTGGAAGTGGGAGATCTTTTGATCTCTACAGCCGGACTCTCTCCACCATCATTTCATACTTTTACCTACCCAGAAATTCCTCTCCTTCCTTTCATTAAAAATATCCTCTACACAGCTTCTCCAATGACTTTGCTATACTATTAGGGTATTTAACTTAAAAATAATTTTTATATTTCATTTTATATGTATAATTGCATTTTGTGATATTTTTAAGTAATTAATCACCTCTCCCTTTAATATTTTGTCTATAATTCTCATATGCCTATACTTGTTTGTCTTTTAATATTAATCTTATCCTGACGAAGAGAATACTCTGTTTTCGAAATATGTTGATAATATTGATTACATAAAGCTGTTTTTACAAAGTTATTTGTTCTCATTTAACTAAAAATGACGCCACAAAGATTGGACCCATTTGCAGCATTTCAAGCTGGGTCGCCATAACCAATTCGTTTGTGCAATTTCAATCAATGCATTTCTGTGTTTCTCGAGAACCCTTCTATGGGCTTACACGTCATTAGTACTTTTACGCCAGTTTTTTAAACATTTGTGGTCAAAAACATCCAAGTAGTGTAGTTTTGTAGCTCTAGCACATATGAAGCTGTATGACTTTTTATTATGGTATAATTATTATTATGCATATATCCAATTGTATATCCGCATATACATTATTTGGCTTAATATAGTAACTATGTTATTTTCCACATCAAGTATATAATAAATAGATGCAAGAATGTTTTTTTTGATAAATTAATAACGTATAAAAATATATATATATATATATATATTTATTCTCAAAACTCTTGAGAAAATATCGTCGTTGCATTCACAAAATATCCCATGTGAGGTTTTCGACCAAATTTTTTTTTGTTTACACCATTTGATTCACCACGGTTTCCTAAATAATCTGACAAATATATCCCATTTTTCAAAAATTCATCTTTTTAATCATTTTAGAGGCAACTCTGACCATTACTTGTAATTAATGGTAATTATTTAAAAAAATATACTACATATACTACAGAAATATAAAAAAATATAAAATTATAAAATTAAATCCCTATATACTACAGAAATATAAAAAAAATATAAAACTATAAAATTAAAATGAGAAAAAAAGTCTTTTTGTGTGCAAGAATTCGTATTATTTTTTTAACTCAAATTTGTCGCACATAAATTAAAATTACCCAAAGAAATGTTTTTTTAATAATATACACACAGCATCCCCAAAGATGACCTAGGCCCTCAGCGAAATTATTTTTCTCAGGGCCTCCTGTGTGGAGCTCATATAAAAAAATAATAATAATCTCAACAATCAAAAAAGAGTATACTATGCACTAATCCAGTCATTAATTCAATATGGAATTATTGCATGGGGGGGGGGGGTCATACAACAATATTCTAACCCCGATCAAAGTAATCCAGAAACTAATCATTAAAGTAATCCTAAAGAAACCCTCCACTTATCCAACAGAAACGCTTTTCGCAGATTTCACGGTGCCTCGAGTAGAGAATATCTTCAAGAAAAATGCAATTACCCAAATTTACAAAGATAATATCATCAAAAAATTTTAAACTAAAATCAAAAAGATATGAAGATAACATCAAAATACCAAAATTTAATACCAAACTAATGCAAAACAATTACATCTATTTAGGAATAAAGTTTTTCAACAACCTTCCCATTGAAATAAAAAAAACCAAAGACATCAATAAACTGAAACTCAAACTTCATCAGGAATAATTAACTAAATAATTACCTGTTTTTCTCATTCTTTCTATTTATTATTAATCTATATTCACCTCTATTTTATTTAGATTTTTCGAATTTCTCCCAAGTGCACAATATTTTAGTATGTAACCGTATCCTATGTATGTACACCATATGTAATTTATATAACTCCACTGTACAATTATACATCTATATTAAATATTAAAATATATATATTTTCTTCAATATTAACTCAGTAGGTAAAGCAAAAATATTTTTTTAATATTTCTATTTAACTGTCAAAAAATTACCAAAAAATTAAGTTGCATCCAAAATCATACGAAATTCATTTTTTTAAGACCAATATTTCGTAATTTGAAACAAAAATAAATAAAATAAAACATATTTATCAGCACAAGATATTTTCTCTACCTTTTGCTAAAAAAATACATTTTCAATTTATTTGGGTGTTTTGGTCACAAATCCAAATTTAACCCCCCCCCCCTCGGCTATTTGTTAGCTTTGGGAACAACTCATATCGATCTTGTGTCTCCCTTACTATTATGTTGAGAAATAAGTTTTAAACGGTGTTCGAAAGAGAAAGAGAAAATATCAAACTTTATATTCAAATTCAAAAGTTAACCACAAAATAATGGAATTGTACACCTTTATAAAACCAAAGTTTATGAAACTTATGGAATTTTGTATCTATTAATTATTTTTACATGAAACAATAAAAAAGTGAGGTGACGGAAATGTTAACAATACATTTGTGTAATAAATATGTACGTGTTTTTATTTTTTTCGTTATCAGTAATTTTAGTTAGAAAAAACGTAAGATGAGTCATTTTTAAAAAAATTATGTGTGCGTTCAAAATTTTTATATTCGAAAAGCAAAGGTTTATTTCGGATTTCAAAATTTAAAAGCGTATTTCATCGCCTTTCAAAAACAATTTTTAGTTTTCGGATACTATCAGAAATATTCCATTTATTTGGATTTTATTGCAAAGCGGAAATATTTCGACCTTATGAAAAAATATGCCCGAGGCCTGAGGGATATGGGTCCTATGAGAAAGGTCAAGTTGCCTTTCCTACGTTTGCTACACAAAATATCATATGTGCATAAAAAGTGCGCACAAAAATCCTGAATGCAAAATTTAAGAAAAAATTGTCGGTTTTAATAAAAAAATGTATATTAAGCCCACTTGTTTTCACCCAAACATGGTATCAAAAATAACTCTACAATTAATGAAAATAAATAAAAATATGGGTCCCCAATTTTTTTTTTTCGGTTTTTTTTTATTATGTATCCTAATATTCTAAAATACCCACAGGATATTTTGTGCGCGCAACAACGATAAGTAGCTATAATAGCATATTCATAGGACGCTTACAATAGGACGCCCCTGCGAGCGGTCTTGTCTCTACACATTTGCAGATTGGAACATGCGTGGTCGGCAGAAATAATAATTCGACACGGGTGAAGCGCGTAGCCCACACACACAAGGCCTGCATTCACTCACACATCTATAGCGCGATTCTGACTACTGTCAGAGAGTGAAATAAAAGAGATTTTTTAAAATACCTATTCATAAATGTTCGCAGCGACCGGCAGCGCTCTTAAGTAAAAAATACTTGGGTAGAGTTGGAAAAGGCACCTACCTAGGCGCTTCAAACGAACTTCCCGAAGATTTACGCATTACACAATACCTTTGTTCTTCGACCGGACCTAGATGTCGAAACACGTACCCTTTAGTAACCCATTGTGGTTTAACAGCCATTGTTAGGCCAGGACGTGAATTGCCAAGTAGTCGAGATAAGCCAGCTTCTCCCATCTTGTTACTCGATACCGCTTCTAGATGAACAGATGCAGCCATGCTCTTATCCAATTGAGATCTAGATGAGATAGCAGATAGCATCGAGGTAGTCCCTCAAATGGTACAATGAACGAATGAACGCAGTTTCCATCGCCGCTATCGCCAGTTCGATGAACGAAAACGAAACGGCTGGCCGCTGGCCACGCATGATCTAAGTTTTTATACAGTTGAGAGTGTAATCTGTTGGTTTACTTTTTGTCGTAGATCGTGAAACAGGATGCAATGAATAAATCACTACAAGCGAGAGGCAATCAAAATATGAGATGAGAATGTAGGTCTCTTCTGCCGTGCCTGCGGGAGAAGTGATCCGGTTTTTCGACTGATCAAATTTATGGCGTTTTTAAAGTGGTATCGATCGTAATGATAAATGTTGATTGATAATTAATATGGGCGGAGTAATTTTAAATAAGAGAGTTTGTCTTATGTGTGTCTCAAGCTATTAATTTAGAATCAATTGATTAATTTGTTGATTTCTTGTTCCATGTCATCAGTTTGCCTCTTTTGTTGCATAGTTTTACTTCCTCTATCGAACGCTTACGGAGTGAATGAATCAGGACTTGCCAGAAACGATAACATCTTGCGGTCAGCTCCGGTGAATAGGGGCAAGGCAGGAAGTTATATTTGGTTGCTTTACAGAAAATACACTGAACACTTCGAGTATATGACTGATGAAGTAAACTATACTTAACAAATTGTAGGTGAGAAAGTAAATTGAGTAAAGGAATTACACATAACGATAAGAAAACAAGACAAATAGACAAACATAGACAGCTAGAAAAATAAAGACGGGAAAACACGTTTCACTGTCAATTGGTCATCCATTAGCCCTAGAAGGAATAAAGAAAATGTCACCAGGCCTATAAAAGGTCTTCGACATCATACTATTTATTGCCTGCATGACAAATGTCACATTCTGTTTGCTCCGCGGGATGTATTCTTGCTTGAACTTCCGCGCAGCGTAGTAGTCCTTCCTGTATATCTTCTGAAAATGGTTCAGATCTGTAGACAGGCCATTTATAAGAACATTTTTTTAAAAGTTTTCTTTATTTATTGTAATTTTTTTTTTACATAAATTGGGGATTTTTTGACCACCATACTAGGCATATGCCCGAGTTGTGGTGGTCAACTGAGACGTTGTTTATTGATCCCAGATTTAATCCAGGAGTTATGAATCATTCTGTGACCCCGATAAGTCTTTTGAACGCGCTTCTTGAGAGAGTTTGCCAAATTCTTCTCATCGGGCAATGGATGTAATATTAAGTCATCAAACAAGGATTTGTCACTTCGATTGGAATTCATCATCATTACATTATGCAGACGATTAATTAAATCAATGACGTAAGTATGAACAAAATATACAAACAAAATGCCGAACGTTCGAAACCAAATGAGGACACAGGGCAAGTCGTTTTCTCCCGTATAATTTCAATATCTTTATTTCCCACTTAGTGAGGAGGACTATGAAATCATTCTATATCTCTTATATTCTTAAAATGTCAAAATTATATAGTAATTGAATAAAAAAATTAAATGTTACACGAGCTTTGAGAGCCTAGCACGGATGTATATCGATAATTTATTAATTTAGCGAGGAAAGCCTCGGTAAACTTAGAAGAAGAACAGGCTTAAGTCCCCGCATTCCGCGTTTCTACCAATTTATAGCACATTTCTCGCGAACACTTTCAGTTTTTAAGCTCTGTAGGTATTGCTGAAATAAACTATATTATTATTACCAGTCGATATCAACTGTCAAACGCTTGCATGTGTGCTAGCGAAAGTCGACTAATTACGAATAACGTTGATAAAAACCATTATCGTGTCAATGTTGACAATTTTAAGGCGAACACGCTAGCCCCCTCATGTTTATTTTATAGAACAGAACGAAAATATCCATGTCGTCAGCGGCGTTGAAGTTTATCCTCAGAAATAGAATTTCAGCGAGATTGAAACAATACGGTGAATTTTTGGATTATGACTAATCCCTAGCAGAATGTTGGGAAGCAGGGAAATCTATTTCTGATTTATCGGATTTCATCTGCTTTGCGTTAGCCAGATCGCACGACGAATAACTCGAAATGTCGAAATCTGTTTAACGGGTAATAAAAAGGAATATACTTAAGCCGAAGCTAATTATTATTCAAACATACAGATTCTGAGAAGTATTGGGTAAGTAAATCTACTTGGTTTCCTGTGACGTAATGTAAGTATGTCACATTAATATACCTAGTCAATATTTGAAGAGAGCACGCCTTTTCCCTAAGGAAGTTACAGTTTTAAAGTTAAAAAAGCTTGACTCAGTGTTTGTTTGGTTTTGAAAAGAGAATATGCTTAGTTTCTACCTGGATGTCATTTATTCAGTTCTTACCTCTCCCTAACCATCACCTTGCTGGAAAAGTATTTAAAATTTGGAACAAAGACAAGAAAAATAGTGAAAATTCTAATGCTTTTGTTTTGAAAACAGAATATTTGGAAATTCCTTGGAAGCAAGTTGTTGGTGTTTTTCGTATACACAATTTACTTTTTTGTTTAAAAAGAAGGCATTTGACCGTCTCAGAAGTACAAAACGATATTAAAGAAGGAATTTTGACCATCTCGGAAGTATAATATCGTTTTGCACTCATTCGTTTTGTTGTGACGATAATTACCTCAAGGTAATCGCGGTGGAACTATTTTACTATATTGTGCTCCTTCGCAGAGATACAGCGGTAAGTGATAGGTTATCCCTTTTCCTTGCATACCTTGTTTTTCCTACTGCCATTACGACTACTACTACTACTACTATAATTCTCAGGACACTCCATCCGCTCTACGTGTTCAAACCATCTAAGCGTCTCTTTCTTAATATCGTTAATTAGGCTTGGATTCATATATATAATAAATGCAGTCTGTTATTCTATAACATTAACTCTACGTTCTTCCTCTGCCAGCTCTCATAAGTTGTTTCAGAACTCCACTATGGTCTGCTTGACTAACTTCCTTTGACAACTTTTTAGTGACTGACTACTGCGGTTATTTATGGTCCTGCCGCTGAGAGCTCTGTTGTAACCTCTATTTCTGTCACATGGGCTGTTCGTGAGAAATATGGAGATAGGTACTATACAATACTTGTCATATAAGATTTTTCGTATTATTTTATATATATATATTTCATATTTGACTAATTTAGTGTTTTTAATGGAGCAATGAATTTGGAAGGATAACAATAAGACTCTGCTATAGGTCACCCCAAGTGGTTCGCTACGTTTGGGGATTTAGCATGGGTGCTCGGGTTCATGGGGTAAGGTTTGTCCGGGTCTATTTATATTTCTAGTTTAGTGGATATATCTGTCCACCTACTGCGTGGCGGGCCGGATCTAGAGAGAATGGTCGAGGGAGGACTTTTGAACTTTCCAGCCGGACTCTCTCGACCTATCGCCTTGCATTATAATTGTAGGGATGGATTCATATCTGTCATTCCTGAACACACCGATCCCAAATTCCTACCCAGCGTCCCTTTTCCTTCCTTCCCATAAAAATACCTGCCACACAGCATCCCCTAAGAAGACACACGCCTTGAGGGGAAATTAATTTCCACATGGCCTCCTGTATGGAGCTAATGTAAAAAAAAACAACGAAAATTAATGACATGAGAATTTTAGTACACTACTGGCACAGACCCGTGAGCATCACAAAGTAGGCACTGTTGCGTACTAATATCTCGTTGAAACGTGTTCCACACCTTGACAAGTCAGCGACCGGAGGGGACTGCCTTAATTGCGCCTGCACTGGCTCTGGAGTCACCACCGAAAGTTCCACCGCAACCTCTCTTTCTTTTACAAGCTTAGATATGGGTAAGAAGGAGAAGTTACAAAGGAGCTATCAAACGTAATGCTATAATATAAGAAAAAGATTGAGAGATTTGTAATTACGAATGTTGGAGAGAGCACGCTAATATTAAAAACAATAAAACTGAGGCGAAAATTGTGAAAATGTTTAATAAAACACGACTCCTTTAAAATAGAGCAAAAATCTCGCGGGGGCTGCCTAAAACACCATTTAAAGAAACACTGTGAATTTTTTCATATATATAACTTGTAAAATAACTGAAGCAAACGTGTTTATAATAATTTTCGGAGCATACTTTGTGATTTTTTTCTATCGAGGGAATTTCATATAAATTGCATTTTGGCGTGGGGAATGTATATATATTATCTTCAAAAGTAACATATATTTTTTAAGAGCTTAAAAACTTAAAATTTTTAAGGGAGATAGGTATGTAAGAAATCGGTAGAAATTCGGGTAGCGGCGGCTTAGAGGTAAGTTTATAACAGCTACAACCCACGCATAAAGGTATGAAGGAGCAAGACTTTGCCACTCTAAAGAGCTTTCTTAGCAGCTTATAAGACAATCACCCGCAAGTGCTTGTCCCAGCACCACTTGCAGCTTGTATTACCTGACTGTTAAAAACATTAATCTATTAGCCAACGAGTTGGATGGATTGTTGAGTGCTGCTTGGATTGCTAACAGCTTGTCGCAGGAATTGCAATCACTGTATAAGGCATAAGGGCTCGCACAATCAATGAAACCGGTTCGCAGAAAGGAGCTTAACGCACTTATGGACTGGTGGTTGAATACTGGCTATAGAGGAAACTGAAAGATAGGTTTTATGTGCTTCTGAGTAAGATGTGATGTAATTAGCAGAAATCTGATTGCAAGAAGCAGCAAAAAAGCAAGAACGGTGAACTCTAGCATCACGAAATTTACACAAAGTTTTGTGTCAGGAATTACTAAGCAAGAGCAACTATTTTCAGCTCTGTGCATTTGTAACATCCTTTAAGGCCAGCTGTTTTACATAATTGGAACAATTCATCAAAGTTCATAATTTTCTGTGAAAGTCCCATTCATGTTCTGTTATTATATCAGTTACGTCAAACAACTGGCCCACAATGATATAATAACAGAACTTGAATAGAACTTTCACAGAACTTGTAAATTAACATTGCAATTTGGTGAATTGTTAATTTAAAACATCTGGCCCAAAAAACTGAGAAAAGAAGAGAATTGTTTATTTCACAGACAACAAATTCTTTAAGATCAGCTGTTTCTCAGAATTTCAACAATTCATCAAAGTTCATAGTCAATTTCAAAGTTCTGTGAAAGTCCTATTCAAATTCTGTTATTTTTAAAGTTACATCAAACAGTTAACCTTCATTATACTTCTTGCACCCGTGTTTTCGAATTGTAAAATTATGTAAAAACATCCTACTTCTTCTGGCGCTAATCTTAAGAGCGTTTAACCAGCCAGCGGACGAAAATCCACATTTCGTCGAAAGTTGTTCTTACGACCGTGCAGGGCGGTTACAACGAGAAAGATTAATTATTCTCCGTACCAGCCTTTTTAAATTATAACTCAATATCGAATTTATTTCAATCCAAATTAGCTTTAATTTATACCTTCATCCAAAAATGCTGAAAGGCGTAATGATAAAACTATTAAAATAATGTACTTTTTGTAATTATTTTTTGATTATAAGTATTTATCATTTTTCAATAACGTCTAAATTTAATAAGAATGTTAAAAAAATCTGAAATATATTAGTTTGTAAGTGCGCAAATAAATACACAAATGGACCAATTTTCGTCAAGAAAAATATATGTACGTACATATTTTTTAATGATTTTATTGAAACTAAAATTAAAATTCTAAAACATGCGTTTGCTAGATAATGTATTGATTTATTTTACTGCATGATTATATTATTTGAAATGGGTGTGGTATAATACAAAATCTTTTTGGAAAATTTAATAAATCTCCCAACGACCTATGGAATAACCTTATTACACTAAAAATTAAAAAAAATTCTCAAAATTTATTACATGCAAATGCTAGATAAAAGAACAATCTAAACGCCTAAAATCTTTTTTGAAAATGACGTATTTCCGGTTTTCTCTGGTAATGCCCTCTTAATTGTAAATATGTGTGTTAATAAGTCACCAGTTTTAGGTTAGAATCTATATGTCTTAGTCGTAAGTCACTAGCTATAAGTCTTAGATGTAAGTCACTAGTTATAAATGTAAATCTTAGTTGTAAGCCAGTAATATAAGTAGCTATAAGTCTTAGATGTAAGTCACTAGTTATAAATGTAAATCTTAGTTGTAAGCCAGTAATATAAGTAGCTAGTCTTAGATGTAAGTCACTAGTTGTAATTGTAAATCTTAGTTATAAGCCAGTAATATTAATTATTTTATATGTTTATTTGTACACGAAAACGGCGCTAAATAAATTAGCCAATTATTATTATTATTATTATTAACTGGCCCTATATAATAATAACAGAACTCGAATAGAACTTTCACAGAACCTGAAAATTAACTTTGAAATCAACAAAACTAAGAAAATAAGCCAATTGTTTGTTACAGCCAGCATATTATTATTGTTGAAACCTTGCTCAAAGCAGGATAATAATAATTGCCAGTCTATATGTTAAACAATATAACAAATAAAAGTATACAGCTAAATTAATGGACCATATTATTTACGAGTTAAAAAAACTAGCTCGTTAATAGACTTGAATTTAAAGACATTGAACTAGGAATATTAACGTCAGTAAAATGAAAGAAAAAAAACACTTTCATTTTCATTCTAGTCGTGCTATAAATAACGTAATAAAAACACACAAAAAAGCCTTACAGTTAATTCACAAGGTTGTTAGACGTTACTACAGCCATATAGACATTAAATCCGCAGAAATGACGTGATAACCATATGGCTTATGATTTTTTTATTGTAGTATTCTTCATTCATGACTTGTCATCGTTTTGTTGTGGACTGTAGAATAAATGAGGTAATTGAGACGTCTTTACTAATGTGCGGTCAGACTGTTGGTTCAAGAGCTTGGCATGATGGATGGCATTATGACACGACTAGTTACGACGAACTGTGTGTGATATTTTGTCTATTTTCTCATGGTTTATTTTGAGAAAAAGGCTGAATACATCAAGCAAGTCACCCTCTTTTCTTCCGGGAGTAATGAACTGAATGAATGACAGGAATCGACCCATTGACAGTTAATTAAAAAAATCCACCGGAAAAATTTAACTTAAGTAAATATTTTAGACGAAGATGAATCGGTTTTAAGTAGGTACAGAATAGAAGGGGAGTTATCTAGAACAAAACCTGAGTTTTTAAAAAAATTTAATTGTCATTTTCAAAATTGGAATTGATTGTATGAAAGATTCAGACAAGCGATAAAGTATCTAGGTACCTACCTATAAATATTTTAAAATTAATTATCTCTTTCAAAATTGGAATAATATCGCACGATTTTTCACTAGTATAGTGAATATGTGCATTTTTTTACCGTTCTGAAAAACTTAGGGGCTATTTTTACAAATAAACAATTCCACCTAAATAATGTTTTAACTTATCGAATAGTATCATACTTTCTTCCGTATAACTGTCGTACAAAATGACAACAACTGTTGAAAATAAAAATAAATTTTCGGGAGTGATGACGTCACACGATTTACTACACATACGGTGGTTTTCGGGGGATCTTGAGAAATTAAAACTTTGAAAACTATTTTAATTATTAAAACTAACTCTAAAAATAAAGAAAAATGTGCAGTTATTTAAGTTAGAAGGTCATTATTTATTAAAAAAATTGGACTGGAGTTCCTTGTTATACATTTTTCCACAGTCTTCATCAGTATTCACACACTCGATAAATGCTGGCGTCCCGCAGGGATCGGTTCTGTCTCCAACTTTGTTTTTGTTGCACATCAACGACCTTTTGTCATGTGCACCAATTCACTGTTATGCGGATGACAGTACAGTTCATGATAGCTTTTTGTTTGACAAGCCCCCAAAGGGCTCACAAACTCCAACAGCTCGTAGGGCTTTGAAGCAAAGAATGGACGGCTACCCCGAGAGTGTTTTCTCTTGGGGTAAAAATAATCTCGTTGAATTTAATGTTTCAAAGACCCAATCTTGTCTGATTACGTCCAAAAGGGATCGAAATGAAAATCTAGTCTCTTTCAACGGAAGCAATCTTCCGAACAGGCCCTCCATTGATATGCTTGGTGTAACCCTAAGTGACCAGCTCAGGTATGGGGGCTCCATTGAAGCCAGAGTAAAGCTAGCCTCCCAAAAACTGGGCGTACTGTACAGGGCCCGCAGATACTTTAATAGTACACAACTGCTAACCTTGTACAAATCACAAGTACGCCCCACGGTTGAATTTGGCAGCCATCTCTGGTCTGGAGCTCCAAAATACCTGAAAAATACCCTCGACTCTGTGCAGAAACGGGCGGTCCGTTTGATAGATTCTCCCATCTTAACAGACGGATTGCAATCTTTAGAGCACAGGCGTCGGGTGGGAATGCTATCCTTGTTCTACCGGTATTACAATGGAAGATGCTCCGAGGAACTAGCATCATTGATCCCTTCGGCACCGGTGCATAGTCGGGAAACACGCCAAACGCGTGCCCAACATTTGTACACGGTTGACATTTGTCACATGAGAACGGGTCGTTTCTTCGACTCGTTCTTGTGTTCAACAGCTCGGCTGTGGAATGATTTGCCGGCCTCTGTGTTTCCTCCTTCCTACAACATGGGTCTCTTCAAGACCAATGTTCATTCCTTCCTCTCCTCAAAAAGACCCTCCACACAGCATCCCAGATGACATAGGCCCTGAGAGAAATTATTTTCCTCAGGGCCTCCTGTGTGTTGTTTAGTAACGCTCGATTCGCCTGTTGGTTGGGGAGTTGCTTTGGGAAAAGCGTGTTTGAAGAGTGTTGAGCTAAAATTTCGGATCAAATAGATTGGGAAAAACGACCGTTAGCTGCTTGATAATTTGCTTAATTTGCAAATGTACGAACGGTGGTAGGTGTTACGACAAACAAAATATATATTGGATAAACGGTTAATACAATATGAAGGGCCGAAAGGTAAAATATTTGTTAAAATAATATGAAGATCAGGTTAGGGTAAGTAGGATTGATGGATTAAACAAACAAAAAACTTTAAAAATTGATGTATTTATTGGTTCAAGGGTAAATACACACTGCACCGAGTGTAGGTACCCACACAAGAAATGACCACGTAACCGTTTCGCCTCGCACTTGACACCACCTGGGGAACTGAGGGCAGTGACCTTTCGAGATTACAGTCGAGAGCGCGGATTACGCGCGACACTGTTTCCCAAGCCGTCAGCGAGACTATTCAATTTTACCTCAATGTGTTATTATTTATTACTGTTATTAGTTATCTTACTACTTAATACCTATGTCATCTATTAATAACTAATATTTACAATTTGGAAGGCGGGTATGGGTACCATCGCCCCGGGAACCATTTATTGAATAACCCCTGCCATAGATCGCCCCGAGTAGTTCGCTACGTTTGGTGACTTAACAGGGGTTCCCAGGTTCATGGAGTGAGATTTGTCTAGGTCTTGGCGGCGGATGCGTTGCTCACCTACCGCGAGGGAGACCTTTTGAACTCTTTAGCCCGACTCTTTCGACCCATTCATTGCCTTGCGCTGCATTGGCAGTGACAGTTACGTTTTTATATTTTTTTTACAATATTTTTTTATTAAAGTCCTCTTAAAATACTTAATATGTTACCGTTTCAATATATTTTATAATGTCACTAGTTCCAAAGATGGTTGATACGAGAAGTCCCCTTAAATGATTTTTTTATGACATATTAGCATAAAAGATAATTAATAACAAATAATAAAAAATGTTTGTGAAATGTTGGTATTATTTCATTTTAATACCCTTTAATAAAAATCTCGCGGGATTGCGGGATGTTATTTAGTGTTTATATGAAGACGGTGTTGGATTTCAAAACCCTATACATAATATATGAGAGGATTTTCTAAATTATATCCCGCAATCCCGCGGGAAAGACGGTGTAGGATTTGCAAATCCTATAAATAATGTTTTTATGTAATACATGAATTTTTGAAAAAATAAATGTACGAGTGTTTTCTAAATCCCGCAATCCCGTGGGATTTGCAAGCCCTATACTAATGTATGGGAGGGTTTTCTAAAATCTACTACGAAATCATCAAAAAGTTTCAACATCGATAAGATAAACTACCATTCCATGTTAGAGCTGTGCTCTCGATAAAGGAGATAGATAGATTACGATATAATTACATAAAACGGGATGGTTGGTACATATGTAGCCGTATAATAATCTCAAGTGCCGACATATGTGCCTAATTGTAGGTACAAAAATATGTTATCACTCAAACGTGTACGAAAAAACCGATAAGATATGAAAATTTTTTAGCAAGGGCATGCCGTGGCGTTTTTAATTGGGTATCTTCACTAATTGAACACTTATCCTTAGTAGAAGAATATATGCGGGTTTGGATGTACTCCATATTTAGGGACAATTTATCCTTAGCCTAGGATAGTAGATTGCCCGGTTAAAAAATATGATTGAATCTAAAAAATGTATAAATAATATTAAAAAAACAGGTACGAAAATTCATAGCGGTGTATTTTACTGTGGCTAAATATGATGACTGATTGATTAGTAGTGATTAGGGAATGCAATCCCCGTATACCGGGATCCCGAAATACCGAGATCCCGCAGACATTTTGCGGGACTAATCTCGGTCGAAAATTTTGCGGGATCCCGCTGAACTGGCGGGATTACAGAGAAGCGTAGTTCATACGTGTTAGCAGCACCAATGTCACTTCAAGAAGAACTCGAACTTACTTTGATTAGTATGAAGAGTTGGAGATCAACAGCCCAACAACCTAGATCTGGTAATATGAGCAACCTTGAGGTTTTGATAAAGAAGGAAATGAATTACTTCGAGTCCGGTGGATTAAAAGGCACATACTTTCAATTCACTTACAATGCGCTTAATGACTATTGTGCCAACCAGCGTGGAAGCTGAACGAGCTTTTTCAGCCGCTGGCTACTTTGTGTCCAATATCAGAAGCCGTTTATCAGACGACATAATTAATACTTTAACTTTTTTAAGAAGTTATTTCCAAAATAATGTTTAAACTTATGATGCTTATTGTTCAAGAATATTGTTTACCGTGTTAACGTTATTATTTAAATTTAAGTTGTTACATAAATTTAGGTCTTATCTTATTCTTTGCCAATTTATGACTTAAAATTTACCTATGTCTAACTAAAGGTATATTAATAAACCATTTAAATTGTTCCAAAGAACTTGTTTGATTAGGTATACATTTAAAACTCTAAAAACAAAGTTGGTAGATCGAGGTATTAGGTCTTTATTATACGATTGATTAGATATCTAAGTTCACCCTGCTGGATCCCGCAAATACCTGGATCCAGCGGGACTAAGATTGTTCAGCCGCAAATACCTGGATTGACATGGTCTTGCGGGATTGCATTATTCCCTAGTAGTGATAACCATTCCCTTGCAATTTTCGAATTTATTTACGAGTTACTAGCGAGTTTCCGGCATGCGTTGCAATGCCATTTAAATAAAGAAATTGTTGCATGTCCTCTCCCATTTGTCCCCGTTCCTTTTCCGCCTTCCTTTCCCCCATCCCCGTTTCCCCCCTCCCGCGTTCCCTTTCAAGCTTCCCCGCCTTCCCACTACCTTTTTTTATACAAATTTCAGAAAGCCAGAGCACACCAGAATATATAAAAATTTCAGCGCGCGTGCGCACAGCAACACACCAAAGCTTCATCGCAATCGGATGAAAGGTACAGGAAATAATTTCATAACGCAAGAGGCACTATACACAGAAACCTTTTCGGGCATGTGCATGACAAATTGGGAATTTACAATTTGGGAGGCGGAAATGGGTACCGCAGCCCCGGGAACCTTTATTGGATAACCAACACCTCTGCCATAGGTCACCCCAAGTGGTTCGCTACGTTTGGTGATTTAGGAGGGGTGCCCGGGTTCATGGGATGAGGTTTGTCTAGGTCTTAGAAGCGGATGAGCAGGACACACTGAACCCCATATTCCTATCCAACCTTTAAACTCTTTATGTTTGGAGAAGAGTTTTATTTTGATTTTTGAATTTCGCAAACTAGTAGTTCCGTGAACTGTTAACTTAGCGAATGTTAATGCGCTCTGGCGTAATAAAAAGGTACTATCAAACACGGCTACCATCTTTATAGGATTGACCGGACACGTAATACTCACACAAATTTACAGACAAACGAAATGCAAATTGGTCGAATCAAAACAAAACTTCGCTACGTTCAGTCAATTATCTCTCCATCGAACAACACGCCCCATTTCCTAGTATAAGGAATAATTAAGTTTAAGGTTTTATGATTATGTAAGTACGCTAATCCAGAAGTAAATTCCCTCATATAAATAATCATGTGCGTTGATGAACGCACTACATGAAAAACGTTTTATTATGGTTATTATAGGATTTGAATTTACAATCTAACTTTAAAAGTGGTTAGCGCATGATTTATCTTTATTATTTGATGTTTGGGAAAGGTTCTAATTTCTAGAGAATGTGTCATGTTACAGTCTGAAATAGTAGACTAAAGTGACACGTTGATCGTTTGAAAGGTTTTAAATGGCAATACCAAGATGGCTCATAGGAGAAGATGAGTGAATAAGTTTAAAAAAAGCACAATGGTCCAGAAATTAATGGTGTTTTCCGAAAGGAGGTCATTCGTATTCTAAGACAATTTAATGTTAAAACTTTTTTATTTGCAAGAAAGATAATTTTGCATTAAAAGGCGATTTTTAT
Organism: Limnephilus marmoratus; assembly: GCA_917880885.1. Lineage (NCBI taxonomy): Eukaryota > Metazoa > Arthropoda > Insecta > Trichoptera > Limnephilidae > Limnephilus > Limnephilus marmoratus. Next base: position 48,279,578 of record OU862917.1, read on the forward strand.
ATTTTTTGAAAGTTTTCTATAAAAATAAACATTATTTATTACATATTAAATCAAATTAAACAAAATCTAATAAACAGTACAAAATTATTATACAACTAGCTGGTTCCCGGCATGCGTTGCTATGCCATTTAATAAAGAAATTGTTTTTTCCTGCGTGTCCTTTCCCATTCGTCCCGTCCCCCTTCCGCCTCCATTTCCTCTCCCTCGTCTCCTTCTCTCGCGTTCCCACTCCGCCTCCTCCCCCTTCCCTCCCCCCACTCCACTCCCCCTCCCTTCCGCGGTCCCGCGTATCTCCCTCCCGAGTTCCCTCCCCCTTCCACCTTCCGCGTTCTATACATTTATTCCGGTACATTTAGCTTTCAAACAGCTCGCGTGCCACAATTTTTTTATTCAAATTTCATAATGTCAGAGCTCACCAGTAGTTTTATACAAACCTTGTCCTGACAATATCGAACACAAAAAAAAGAATTATCCAATTTGGTGCAGTCGTTCGGAAGTTATGCGCGTACATACATTTCGATAGAAGATAGATTGAAGGAACTACTAGTATAGTGCGCCGCAGTCATCGGACACGCTGTCAAACGCGCATGGGTCAGTGTGACTTACTAAATGAATATTGCCAGCATTTAAAATGAAATTACGAGTAGTTCTTACACATTTAAAAAAAACCTTAAAAATCGGGTTATGTTGTTTCCCATGTTCGTTTAAAACGAACCGTCAAAATCGAATGTGAAGAACAAATTTCAAAGACAAAACCGTCTTACTCATAATCGCAGAATAAGATAATACCACGATAATACGAACGAGTTAGGTGAAATTATTAAAATTGTAATTGCAACAATTTCACCTAACCCGTTCGTATTATCGTAGTATTTTCTTATTCGGCGATTATGAGTAGGACGGAAAATAATTAACTTTGTATTGCCTTAGTAACGAAAAAAATTGGTATCAATTAAATAATTTTCTGCATTAATATGCCAAACTTCTGATCGGAGACAATTCGAACTTTCGAGACTAGCATTCGAATGGATCAATTTAGTTTATGCCCAACACAATCCCAGACAGACAAGATGGTGATCTAAATCGAAATCATCGATTTGGCAGATGCTGTGAGAGGTGCTCCAGAACAAAATATAAACCTGTTGCCTGTATCAGTCTGTATAAGTTAGAAACAAACAAACAACTGTGTCTATATGTATACAATAATCACTGTCCACTAAGCATGTACACTGTACAGGCAAATGATTTTAAAGAGAACCTTGCTTGTGTAATGGTGTGTACGGAAAGAGTAAAAAAATAAAGATTATTTAGCTGACTTTTGGATACAAATTCAAATTCTAAAAATCTTTATTGTGCAAATAAAATATAAACTACCTACAACTATGGTACATTCTATTTCATACAAAATCGCAACACAATTTTATCTAGAAGTTACGATCGAGCTGAACGCTTTCAAAAAAACTTGTTTTTGAAGTGAAAACTTCTTTAGCACCGTTGTGATTTCAAACTCGATGAAACGAAAAATAGCGACACTAAAAAGAGACAAACACATACATCTATAGGATTTAGCCAGCGAGAGAATAATCGAGAGAGGTGATAGATGCACGAGAAAAAGTACGCGTACTTATGGCACGACGACAATCACCCTAAGTATAGTACACGCCAAACTTTAATACCGGCCTGACGTTGATAGAGAAATCGTTGGAATAGGCGACTTTAAGATCAGAAAAGTGGAATGCCTACCCGCCCACGCCTTTCTCTGTCGCACGTATGTTTTTATGTGTCTTTCTCTTTCGCTTACGTTCATTGTAAAGTCAGTAACTGCTCGAGAATGGATCGTATTAAGGGTCGACCGAGATCTCGGTCTCGGTCTCGGTCTCGGCATTCTCGGCTACAAATTCTACCGAGAACTCTGTCTCGGTTCTCGGCGAAAAATCGCCGAGATTCTCGGCCATAACCGAGACCGTTGTAAGTAGGTACGGTATAGGATAATGGGATTCAAATCTACCGCACGCGTTCACATTTGTCACTTGGTGTCAGTGCATGAGAGAGCTGTCGATTGTGATTGGTCGGCTGGCAGCGAGGCGGGTTTTACTTATAACCATAATGATAATATCTAGACGCCTTCCACGCCGAAACGCAAATTATTTGCAATTCCCTCGATAGAAAAAAAATCGCAAAGTATGCCTCAAAAATTATTAAAAATTATTTCAGTTATTTTACAAGTTATAATTGTGAAAAAAATTGACAATGTTTCTTTAAATGATGTCGTGTTTTATTAAATATTTTCGATGCTTTAAATATTAGCGCGCTCCTCTAACATTCCTAATTACATATTTCTCCATCTTCTTCTTTTTGAGCGCGGATGCGGCGCCTTAAAACAAATTATTATTACATTCTTAAATATACTATATTATGCCAAAATAGCGCATTTTCATTTTTTTTTCTCAATTTATCTATTCTCGGTCTCGGCTCTCGGTCTCGGCCGAGATTTTAATTTATTCTCGGTCTCGGTCTCGGCCGAGAACGAAAAACATGTCTCGGTCGACCCTTAGATCGTATCAAGTAGTACCAAGATCGTATACCGGCCGGCATTAAAGTTTGGCGTGCAGGTACGCGAACTTAATGTAATAAATAATATTTTCAGATAAAAACTGAAGCAAACTGATTTTTTCTACGGGGGAAAAAACCTTCATTTGTTTATCCTGTGGGTTGTAGATAATCTATTGGAAGCAAACTAACACAAAGTATGGCTTTGTATCATCAGTTTAATTTATACAGATTATGAGCACTTGAATGATACATTGAGACATTTTACTGCAATTATAAGCGAATAATCACAAGCTGGAAGTGGGAGTGCCTGGCTTCACAGGTAAATCGTATCATAAATAGTTAATTGCAATACCAACATGAGTTACAAAACGATGCTAAGGCTTCAGTAGCCGTAAGATTTCATCTGATATAAAACACCTGAATAATCTATTTTCGGTTCACACATACAAACAAGCATATACATCCATAGGTTGCGTTCAAATAATTAGTGATAATAATATTCGGTGTAATCTAGCAAATTCATTAAGAATTCTAAACAAATTATTAGTAATTCCTATTAAAAACGGGATTGCCGGCCTCACGAATGAATCAACAGGTCGATGAGGTGGGCAAATAAATGTTAGGAAGCGAATTATCCACGGACATATGAATATATCTGGACCTGCCCTAAGTGATAAAAACGTATTATTTCCCCCTCCACATGGCGCCGGCTGTAGCTCCTCCTTGGAACCGGCTCGCTCCATGGGGAGGGGATATACCCTCGCTTGAATCTAAAATGTGTGACGTCATCATTCTTGCCGTGAACAGCGAGAAGCTGACATCCATACATTTAACGAAATAACGGCAGCTTGTGCTATACAATATATCTACGTATCAATGTACACATAGGGAATGTGGGCGGTACTCCAATGTGCTCGTCGCTGGTTACAGGGGTAAGTAAATTATCAAACATTTGTAAAAGTGTTTTAACTAAACACGGAAACAAAATATTGATATGTGTATTGGCGCGAGTCTTTTTGGGGCGAGCATTTGGCCTTAGCAAATATGTTTTGAACGTGGCAAGCAATTCGCGCTCCCATGTAAAAAGGTCTATTCATTCAAAGCAGATTTTGCTTTTAAGAACTAAATGGTGATATTGTAATGCGAGATGCCTATATACTGTCAGATTGATTGTTCAACGAATGACAGTCATCTTTCCCCTCTCCGCTCTCCATAGTTTGGTTTTACCCCTCATCTGTAACTGCTTGTCTATCCATTTGGATGTCTATGGAATTATCAGAATTTTCTGGTAAACTTTTATTAAATTACGAATATTTTATCGGAACGATGAATTATGTGTTTATAAAAATCCTAATATTTTTGCATTAAAGTACGAATCCTCCTGATAATTTTACGGTAAATAACTCACATTTTATTCGCTTTCATATTTTATCAGTAGTTAGTGAAGTTGCTAACCTATTGTTGGAGGATTTATACAGCGCTGTTTCTGTGAAAAATACCTCAAAGGAATATACTCAATACTCTAAAGCAGCGGTTGTCGACCTTTTTGAGCCTGCGTAACCCTTGACTCCTAACTCCTGTGCACCCTTTGATACTCGCATTATTACATGAATTTAACAATCAAGTCCCACAAATACAATTAATGCAATTTTATACAGAGTGTAACACGACTTCGGGCATTGATTTTACGTGCGAAATTGAACAAATTTTGTTTCACGTCTTTTTATTTAGATGAAAAAATGATGTTCTCCAAACTCACAGGTGTATTTTTATTGAGTTGAATTTGTTTAGAGCTACTTTTTTGCCACGATATTGCTTACCCCCAATTTTTGTTTCGCGTACTACAGGTTGAAAACTGCTGCTATAAAGGACTTTCTCGTAATTTTAACCAAATACGACTAAAGCCGTTTTAAGTATTATTTTTAATTGTAAAACTAAAGTTTAAAAATAATAATTAATATTTGACAAGTTTAAGTACTTCCCCAATAAATGAAGACATAATTTGTCTCGACGCCACCTAGCGAGGGATTTAACACTTACAATGTTTCTCTCGCAAAAATAAAGTTGGTTGTTTTCAGGTGGAAAAAATATAATAAGCAGTAATTGTTGAATGAAACACTAGCATATATTGAATCATTTGGCGGGTACGAGATAAGCCGCCATAGCTCAGTGGTCAGAGCAATCGACCGGCAATCGAGAGGACACGGGTTCAAGTCCCGTTGGCGTCATGTATCTTTTCTCGGAAGATTTTTCAATGTGGATGAGTGTTTCAGGCTGATAATTATTGCTTATAATAATTGTTGCCGTTTTAAGTGTCGTTTTAATTCGGAATGGAGGTCTTTCATCAGGACGATACTGAGAGTATCTTTCACTCCGGAGGAATTGTTTATGAAGGTTTTGCAAATTCATCCAGCCAAGAACTAAACTTCTTTCTTAGTCTTCTTCTTCTTCTTCAATGGCGCTACAGCCCATTTCGAGCCTTGGCCTCCTTCAAAATAAGCCTCCACCGCCCTCTGTCCTCGGCCGTCGTCTTCCAATCTGCAACATGGAGTAATCCTCTTGCATCCTTCCTGACATCATCCTCCCATCTCAGTCTAGGTCTGCCCGCCTTCCTCCCATCTCAGTCTAGGTCTGCCCTTTCTTAGTATCGAGATATAATAACGAATGATCGATAAATTGCAATTTACATCCAGTGGTCAAATAAACAGAGGATCGCAATATTGCTACAGAATCACGGCTATTTATCTAAGGGAACGTACCCAAACTACGTGACCAACTTTTTGCAATTTTTAACCCCCCCCCGGTGACCAAAATCCTAAGGAACCCGCCGCTCATTTGTATGGAGCGTGACCTTTTGAAGACCCCCCCCCCCCCCTAAAAGTGTCACGTAGTATGGGTACGTTCCCTAAGTTATGCAGTTATAATACACGTTAATTAGGTAGGTACTGTTGCATTTAAAAGCCAGTTATTGGCGTCCAGATTTATAGACATCTTCAGAGGGGTTATTCACAAAACCTGATTGCGACAATTCAAACCATTAATCATACATTCCGCATAATAATCAGACTTATGAATCACAGTCTTGATGTAATTATATATTACAGTGTATTAATTACTGCAGAATTGAAATCTGCTAATGCAAATCTAACCTTGTTCAAAGATAGATCACATCATAATAAATATAAATATATTACGATGGGTTCTCACCTATCTACCTACAACGTATTTTAAGATACTTTGACGTTGTCGCCAAATTGAGGATTCTAAACTGGAAAAAATCATAGGCACTGGCAAAGTGGAAGGCAGAAGAAGCAAAGGAAGGTGATCCATGCCCTGGAGTGACCAAGTACCACTGACGTCGGAGTCTGCAGCTCTCCACGCAGCGCAGAACGTAAGGAGTGGAGGAGCCTTATCCACCATGAAAGAGTAGGTTTCACGATCCTCAGCAATGAGGAACCGACATAGAACTTGATAAAAAAATTACAAAATTACAACGCAGTTCATATGCCGTAGAAGTGATAACTTCAGAGAAATAAAGTAGACACGAGTGGGGAAGCCACGAAACACCGCACAAAAAGTAAATCGATTATTCTATATCATTCTCTCGCAGACTAAATTCTATAGATGTATGTGTGTGTCTCTTTTTAGTCTTTATAGCAAAGGCGTGCAAATTTCATGACGCCAGAGTTCAGTTTGAGTGTAAAAAATATATTTTTAATTATGACATGAATTTATCACCCCTGTCAGGAACACAGCAGAGCACTCAGAGTTTTGGAGTAGCACACCTGTCCCGGTACAAGCGATCCACCGAGGGGATTTTTAGAGCATTTATAACATGCTACGCGGATTGAAAGATGGAAAAAATTTAAATTATGGAAATCTTTAATATATATGTCGTATTCTATACAAGACGAGTCGAATGCTAAAACTGGACAATTCTTTAGAATTTAGAGCACTCGGCGCGCGGTAAAAATAATCAAAATTACGCATACGTGATATGCAAAATGCGATGTTGCCAGATTGAAAAAAAATATATATATATTAGTACCAAATCGCATCTAAAATTGTACGACCTTTATACAATGTGTAACTAACGTTTGGGAAGTGATTTTTTATTAGTAAGGCTGACGAAGTTTTGAAAAGTCCAATAGTAGACGTATTGAAATCTCCAGATTTTTGTAAGAAATTTGCTAGAAATTACCCTCTTTCGATCAAAGTTAGACTACAGAAACACAGTAGAATTAGTATTGAGTGCTGTACAGTGAGAGTGAGTGGATATGGAGCACAGTTTGCCGCCAATAAATGCCAATGCCCCTCCTATATATAAATAGTCGCCTTACGTCTAAATCCAACCCGATGTCGTAACAACCAAAATACCACTCCCCGATCTCTCCAACGCCGATCAAACTGACCGACGATTTCTACACGAGCAAAACAAGCGAACTTCAAAAATATTTAAATTTTGAATTGAATTTTAAAATTATAATATGGACTAAACTTGAGACGACACACCACGTCGTGTAAAATTCGGGATCAAACCGCTTACAATAACACTTCTTATGTAGATGGCGATTAGGTTGAAATTCCCGTTCAACACAAGCCTCATGTTCTGATTTATTCAAATCAGTTCATCACAAACAAAAGTTCAGGCCCAAATATTGTGAAAATAATTTAAGATCATTTACAAAAAAAAAATTCTACATTATACAATAAAACCACAACCGAAAAAGGGTTCGAAGTAGGAGATTTTGAACTTTAAAGCAGTTTTTATAGACCTGGGGGCCTAGTCACTAATTTTTGTAAACCTCCGTTTCATGAAGTTACGGGTTTAGCTACGTCACATACCCGTATTTTGACAGATTCGCCAACTTAAATAACAACAACAACGGGTATGTGACGTAGCTAAACCCGTAACTTCATGAAACGGAGGTTTACAAAAATTAGTGACTAGGCCCACTGATCCTTTATTTTTTATAGGCTTATAAAAAAGACTAATTAAACTATTATTTTCAAGTAATATGTGTGTTTTACTTACAGTATTTAATTAAAGCATCTAAAGTATTTTCAAGCCATCTAATTTTCAAACTAAAAACACACGATTTTGCATTACTTAGCACTTAAAACATAATTTTAAAAAATCGTTGACAAAAGTGATCGACTAGGGTAGAGCGAAAATAATTAATTAAAAATATTTAAATATGTGTTTGTGATGTCAGTGGTGACATTATGTCGAAATGATCGACAGGCGTGGCGTCTTTTACGAAATTAGGTCGACAATTGATGCTTTTCTGGACTGGTGTTGCATTATATGGTTGTTCTGCGATAAAAAAAACTCGTAATTCTTAACCCCGTTGAGTGTAAACTCGGCTCTGAACCGGCTGCAGCACGTTAACTTCAAAAGAACATATCTTAACCTAATTTATCAAAAAAAAAAATTTTTCTTTTGTAGTTAATATCGATATCGCGTTTTTAGCCATCCATAGTGGAGTCGATACCAACACTTATCTAAGGAAGCAATGAAGGGATAGCTGAGTGGTAAAACGACAATCCTATGATTAAGAAGGTAGTTACCTACCTAATTAGTTATAAATCATTTATCCCCTTACTATTAAATTTTAGACAACCATTTTAAAATTTAATATTTTATTTTCAAATATAGAATTATATGATTTGTCCAAAGAAACGCCAATATTTTAATGACATTTCTTTTTTCAAACTTTCTTCAGGCGGTAGGTACCATAATAATGAAAAGTTCAGCCAAAGTGATGATTGCTTGAATAATAAAGTGGATGCAGCGTTTGCAGAAACCGGAAACGGAGCGTACAAACAAATTTACAGACAGGTGAAATGCCAAACGGCCAAGATAAAACAGGACTTCGCTACGAGTCGGGTCGGGAAGAGTACATTGCATGCGACGATACGTTTGCAAGGAGTTGAGTCAGCTGTCAAGACCAACTTTTGCTAGAAAATGGTTAAGTTATATTGCATTTTTATTCACGAGATAAAATGGACAACTTTCAAGAAGTAGGTACTGATGGTTTTAATCGCACTCTTAAAATAAAATTAAGATTTTCCATCGTTCCAAATTCCGTTCGACCTCTGTGTAGGACTGTAGGTGAACAGTTGGCAGTGGTCGATTTACACGATGTTTTTTTCGTCCAGTTTCCATACGGGTCGTCTTTTCATATTGGTTCGTATATTTTGATACCAATTTACAATTTAAGATGGTGGACATTATTTGGGATCTGTCATTGTTTTACGAAACTGTAACTTTATTAAGTGGAAATGTTGCATTATATAATATTTAAAATATTGATAAAAACACTATAAATACATGTTTATTACCTACTGATTGTGAACGTGTATTACGGTATTGTGAATTTCGAGTGTATTTTGGATGACATTATGTTGACGGTAACGGCAAATGCAAATGACAGGTGATGCTTTCATGTGATCTATGCTAATTTTTTATATGCTAATTTTTTAATACCACACAAGAGTCCCAACTGCTCCCGACCGCCTGGAGCCAGTGAGACTATGACATCCCCAATTGGGGTATGTTGGGAGTGTGAAGATAAGTTGGGAGTATCATACTATTTAGATCTAGTCACCAAACACGGCTAGAGCAATTTCAAGAAACGTTTCAATTCTGAATGGTGGTTTTACACCATGGCGATGATGCTGTGCCGCAAATTCAATTTATATTATTTGAAATGGTTAAATTGTGAAAACACAAAATTAACCAAATAAAATTTACTTGTGCACGACGGGATTTGAACCCCCGACCTCCAGATTGTTAGTCGAGAGCCTTGCCCCTCGACCACGGAGGCTATGTTCAAGGTCATTTTTTGAGTACCGTCCCAAAATATGATTTGTTTTCTAATGGTAATTTTGTCTGTAAGCAATTTAAAGCTCGATTGCATTCTTATTTGGAGAGAAGAAAGGTTTAAATTTCTCTAAATAAACAATAAAAGTGTTAATCTCAAGTGACCTCCAGCGTAAGTATGGTCCTGTATATTTTATGCCTGTACAGTACATTTTTACGCAGCATCGCGTTTATCATCAAATCATTGTCAATACAGTTTCGTATCGGTGATCGATGAACTGGTGGGTGCAATTTTTAACCATAAGTTGTTATAATGGGTTATCTAGTTTGTAGTTAGAAGTAAGAATGTAGAAATATATTACAAAACGGCACTATACAAGTCATCCAAATATTATTATTATTAACTTATTTTTATATTTAAAACACCTCAATTGCTGTTAAACTTATTGTGAAATCAGATATAAGCGCATCAACAGAAGGGTGCCTGCTCATTTAATAATAATAACAATGATAATAATAATAAAGCAGAGATTTTTCACACTTCTCATTCATGTATTATGATGGATCCCGATATAGTTTCCATATTGGGATCGATATGAAAAAAAAACGTTTCGTGTAAAACGCCCATAACTCCGTTACTGAACAGTTTTCAAGAAAATTGGCCGTGAGAACAAAAAGCAACAATACAAATTGTTTCACTGATAATTAGCATGTCTACATTTCTCCGGTCGTGCTACCGACATATTTAATACAATAACTTATTATTATTACACGCAAACCGAAAAGCACGAACACATAAAAAAATTACAGCTATAACAAAGTTAATTTCAAGCACGCCTAACTTCTTGATACGTGGTTTGTCGTTTATAACAAAGTAAAAATTAAATATGAAAGTATACATTACGAAGAAAACAGGCAAACAGGTTAGAGGCTTTTGAAATGTGGCTTCACCGGAAAATGCTCAAGGTCCCATGGACCGACGTGATCACCAACACAGAAATTCTCAGGCGGGCTAGAGCAGATAGAGAACTGCTTACATTAATAAAAATCAGGAAAATTTCATATCTGGGTCATATACTTCGAGGGGAGAAGTATCACTTGCTCCATTTAATATTGAAAGGCAAAATAGACGGTCGCCGAGGACCTGGTAGGAGACAAATATCTTGGCTGCGAAATATACGAGTGGACCGGCATTAGAAGTGTGGAGGAGCTATTCCGGGTAGCGCAAGACAGAGAGACATTTTCAAGAGTGATCGCCAACGTCGGGGCACACAAAGAAGAAGATGGCAAACTTAACAAAAAAAAACATGCCAAGATGGCTGAAAACTAAAAAACTTGAAATTAATTTTAAGTTTTTAAATTTTGACCTAGTTTTTAGTAATAATTTCAAAGTTTTTTGTTTTGTTTTGACTGAGGATTCTACCTTCTTCCCCAGGGAATGGCACTTAAACTGCTATAAACTTTTAAAATGTCTTTTGAAACTTAAAAAGATTTTTTTTGGTTTGACCGAGGATAACCTTCCTTCCCAGGTACTGGAATCAACATAGCTAACAACTGAGCCAAATCCCAAACGAATAGAAGAAAAATGCGTATATGTCCAAGTGTGTGTGTGTGCGATTGCCACCAAACGTTGATAGAAAGCATTGTCATCGTCAACGAGTCTATCTGCATAGTTTCAGCTCGATCGGATGTCAGGAAATGGATTAATTTCCATTTTCAAGATTCCACTTCATTGAAGATAACAAAATCGAAATTCAAAACTTTTAAATCTAATTTTTATTCACATTTTTCATTGTTCACTAAAATATATATGTTGAAATCTCGCGAAAATCCGGTTACAAAAAGTAGTTTGATATTAAAATTAACAGTGCTGAGTTGAAGTTAATTCCGTAGCAAAAACTTGAATGAACATAGCATTAGAATGTAGTCTCGTAGACAAAATAATGATTGTAGTACTGCCAACCTCAAATTTGCAAAATGACCTTTGAAAGCGTACCGCACGGTCGCACAAAAAACCTTTACTTTCCAAAATAATATCAGAGTGTTTCTTGTTTCAGTGAAGGGCATAGACCAGGGATGGTAAATAGATCCATAGGTCATACAAACAATTATCGATTACCCAACTCAAGTATACAAAACCACAGTTTAACCATAAAGGTTAGAAGTTATTAGTAGGAACCGTTTAGTTCAACCTCTTATCTATTGGACAACAATATGTCGGTTACGTGGACGAATCTACAATTTTTACGTACAATTTGCACATTCGTTATCTTTGAGATAGGTGGTAGACTTGGATAACCCACGCAGTTTTAGATTAGCCCGTTATGTATCATCACGCAGTATTAATTAATGACAATAAAACAACGCGTTACAATAATATGGTATGTTGGTATTGCAAGCAGACTTTGATAAGAACGTGGAAGTATTGAATGAAAGAGATACGAAGCTAATCTAGAAAAATGTTGATAAAAGCATTTGCATATTGATCAACAGAGGTAAAAACAACATTGGCGATTCGTATATCGCGATATGACCTTGAAATTTGCGAGTAGCCACATACTCATTTCGCTGGTTATGAGGTTGAAATTGTTTCGTCGCGTCGATCTCTTTTCAAGAATTACGCCAAAAGCATATTTTATTTTATTTTGTTTTCAATGTCAATTTCAAGCCCAAATTTTAATACGCTTTCAAGTCAAAATTTATTATAAGAACTAACTTCTCCAAACTATACAACAAAACAATCGTACTGAAAAGGGATATTTAAGACAAACCACAGTTTTCCAGCACTATCAAAGGGATATTTTTTAAGAATTACAAAACAAACAGAGCGTGCGATTCACAGACAAGAGTGCGAAGACTACGAAGCATTTCTTTTATATCAATGTGATGGATGATCTTTTCCATGTTTTTTGTTGTCGAATTCCATTCTGTACATACCTTCTCCTATACATTTTGTCATCTTATTAGTATTTGTGTTTTTATTCTTCGGAGTCGCTAGATGTCGCTTTCTTTTGTGTTTTTTTTTGCCGGTTTATTTTGCAGTGGTTTGAAGATTGGTTATTGATTTTACAAAAATAAAAATATTTATATTTTTGGATTTCGTAGGATTCGACCCTGCTGAAATGTCCGTCTGCTAGAGTTCGTCAGGCGCTTTATACTATAAGACAAAAGGAGACTTCAGTACGACCGTGGATTTATCGTATTATATTGGAATTGAGTACCAATGACATAAATAAATATTTTATTGCTATCTCATTCTCACAAAGGCTAAATCCTACAAATGTGTGATTGTCTGTTTTTGGTGTCGTTTTTTCGTTTCATCGAGTGTCAAATCACAACGGTGCTAAAGAAGTTTTTACTTCAATAAAAATATCTGCACACATTTCAAAGTTTTTCGTTTTCGAATGTTTTTTTTTCCAAACGAGGTAACAACAGGAGACCAATAAAAATATCTGGCAGATTTATGAAATTACCAATTAGTTCCGCGGAATGACTCGGGCTGGCTGGAACCAGTGGAACCAGGGTCCGGGGCCCGCGGAACTTAATTGCCCGCATGCTGTTTATATAACCACTGGCTGGGGTCGCCCATTAAAATATTACTACTGTTTAACGCCAGCTTTGGTTTTTATATAATTTACATCAGTCGGCGCAGCAGTAGTGATATTTATGATTTATAGAGTGGTGTTTAAAACAGCAGACTTCATATTTAATTAACTACGATTGACTTTATGCTATAATACCTATAATATCTAATGAATAATGTAATATACTTTCTTCTGATTTGTTTACGATTGACTCTCAAAATTCTGCCAGTTTTTTCTTTGATTCCACATGGTCATCACAATTTTGAAGGATTTCTGGGAGATTGTTGGATAGAGAGCAAAAAATATGATGAGGGAAGATCGCAAAAGAATGGGATGAAGTGAATTAACCTATTACCCGACATTTAAAATAATCGCTTCAGCACGTCAGTAGTTCGACGCCTTTACTCATCGGTTTTGACTAAATCAAAAGAGATTTGAGAAGACGCAAGTAAATATTCAAGATTAATTCTGGTGAAAGGCCACTATTCAGAATCGACACAATTTACAGCTGGGTACAGTTTTTTTCATCTTCGGGGATGATGTGTGAAGGGTCTTTTTAGGGAAAGGAAGGAGAGGAAATTCTGAAAAGGACAAAGGTATGAAAAGGGTTAGGAAACAGGGGGTCAATATGTCCAGGAGTGACGGACGTATGAATTCGTCCCTCCCACTGCGACGCAAGGCGATGGGTCAAAATTCTTTAAGTCAGGCTGGAGAGGTATAGGTCCTCAACCTCAACCAGTCTCTCCCGATCCGGCCCGCCACGCAGTGGGCGTGCAAACGCGTTCGCCGCCTAGACCTTGATAAACATTACCCCACGAACCCGAGCACCTCTGCTAAGTCATCAAACGTAGCGAACTACATGGGGTGACCTATGGCAAGGGTGTTGGTTATCTAATAAAACGGTTCCCGGGGTGGCAGCCGTTCTTGAGCAGTATTCACAAAAACATTATCAGAAATGTTTTTTGCATTCATCCATTCAACAACCCATGTATTATTAATCTCAATAGCTCTAAATATCTCATAACGTGATAACTCAAATAAAAAACAGAATAACTTGGGTGTTTTTTTCCAGTAATACCTACGTCCACACTTTCGCTCGTACGAAAATAAATTATTTAGTCCCGCCATTCTAAAGAAATGTTTTCATAGACTTAATCTAAAAGAGACGCTTTTTTCGCTGATTAATCTGAGGCATTAAATTAGACTTGCCAAAAATACGATCAAAGCGCTTCATGTTGTTATGAAACAGGAAGTTTATGAGATGAAAAGAATGGTCAGCCTTGTTCGTTCACGAACCGCCGCGCCGCATAGTCAATGCTTCAATGCTCAAACAAAACTACCATAGCCATAAAGAATAATAATATTGAACGAATTAATGATAAAATTGACTTCTATGGAGCTTGGTAAGGTGGTAGAAATTGCATTAATTTCCCTTTGGAGGTTATACTTAAAGTTGAATTTTACTGTAAAGTACTCAATTTCAATGTAACTAGTAATCAAGAGATTCGAGAGGATGAAAAATCTAGAGAAGTCGGGAACTATTCATTGGATAACCAACACCTCTGCCATAGGTCATCCTAAATATTTCGCTACGTTTGATGACTTGGTAGGGGTGCCCGGGCTCATTAGTGAGGTTTGGCCGGATCTTGGCGGCAGATGCGTCTGCCCACCAACTGTCATGCCGGTGGGGAGAGGAATCTTGCTGTTGAACAGAATCAATTCGTATATCGACATACTTAGCATCAATGAGGGTGGCGGGAATGTGTACCGCCGCGCGCGGCCCCGGGAACCTTTATTGGATAACCAACACCTCTGCCATAGGTCACCTCTGCCATAGTGGTTCGCTACGTTTGGTGATTTAGCAGGTGTGCTCGGGCTCATGGGGTGAGGTTTGTCTAGGTCTTGGAGGCGGATGACCAGGACTCACTGAACCCCAGATTCCTACCCACTCCTTAAACCCTCTTCCTTCCCAGAACTCTCCTCTCCTTCATTTCCTTAAAAAAACCTCCACACAGCATCCCCAAAGATGACATAGGCCCTGATTGAAATTATTTTCCTAAGGGCCTTCTGTGTGGAGCTCATGTAAAAAAAATGATGCTACCTTCAAAAGGCAAGCTATGTTACTACCAGCCTAGGGAATACCTACTGTTTATATTTAAGTATGTATTTAAAAACGCTTTAACATTGACAATTTTGTAAAGTTTTAAAAATACTAAATCAAATTGAATTAAAGAAAACCGAGGCTAGACCAGATTAGAAAGCAGAAAAATATTAGGATAACTTTTAAATTAGAAAAAAAAATCACTATAAATTCTGATCCCACTGTGTGTTTATGAATCATGAGATAGAATAAATACTATTGTGTAACCAAAAAATAATCTCGTTAACCGACCTTTGATTTTCCATAAAATGCGGTACAATTAAATGGATTCAAAACCTCACATCAAAAACAGATTTGAGTCAAAACAATTAGCTAAGATCAAATGAAGCTTATTGCCAGAAAGAAAATAAATGATTGCCAAGTCGGAAAAGGTGAGTTATGCCTTCCTTCCTCTGCCTATCCCAGTGGGAACATACTGCGATGTAACTAATGGTAATATGCTTTGAATGATTGAATTATTTAACTCTGTTACAAGTTGGTGCAACTCCCACGACACCATTCAAACGTTTTTGTGTTTCAAGTTTCAAAAATCCAACATGACATAACAAATCACAACACAAAATGCGGAACGTACGTATTCAGTGGAAGCAATCAGAGAAACAATAAAATGCCATTACGTGTGGAATAAGTATAATGAATATTATATTATTCAAGAAAAAAGGCACGTAATAATAACGTCCATATTCGTATATTCCACGGACGAAGACAGATGGAAAACGATACGCTTCCCAGATATGTAATTACTTGTCCTCAAGCTCTTCGAACTCTACGCAAAATCAGTACTTTTTTAAGTGAAACTTCCTTAGCCCCGCTAGAGTGATTTGAAATTCGGATGAAACGGAAATGACGGACTACGGCACCTACGAAGCATCAAACTGTGCTTAAGGGCTCCTATTGGTTGAGATATAAAACGGAAACGACGATAGGTCTGCGCTCATTGGCCGCTTTGTTTTTTAACGGGTCATCGGAATATAATGCGTAAATTCGCGCCTCGCCGAGCGCGTCTCATAGCGCAGCGGTATAGTGCGTCGCAAATCTCAGCGGCCTGAGAAATCCAGCAGACGGAGGTTCGAATCCTACGAAATCAAAAAAAAATAAACATTTTTGTTTTTGTAAATCAATATCCAATCTTCAAACCACTTTAAAATAAACAGGCAAAAGAAAGCGACCCCTAGCGACTTTCTAGTTTCACTTCTATCGCGTGTGAATTACACACTCTAATTTTTTTAATTTAATTTCGGACATTGTTCTTGCTAATGGTTCTAAGGAATTCAATTTGTACACAAAAGATACGATCATGCGAACTCTGGCGGGATAGACAGGTAGCATCCATCCACCATCTTGAAACGGAACGTAACAAACAAATTTTCAGACAGACAGTGTTGGCTACGCTCAGTTATAATTACAAATACAGCAAAAGTATGGTAGTCACGATAAAGTTCTTCTTTGTATATTTTTATTCTACACAGTGAATTGCTCCCCGGAGGAATATCATATTATTCGTAGCATGAACATTGACCTTAGGGAAATCAAGAGGTATGGAATTGACCTCGAGCTTATCAGTATTCTGTCTGGAGTATCAATAGTATCATCAGAATTGGCCATCAACTCCGAGACGTCTTATTACTTATGATGTTCATGTCTGGTGAGTCACCCTATCGCCTCTTGGCCGAGTGGTAAGTGAGCCCCTCGCTAACTCCAGGTCCGAGGTATTTGGCTCGAATCCAGCGAAGTCGTTTTAACTTGATGTTACGATTGTTCGCGATTGTTATTGCGGAGTGAGATAAAGATAGGAAAGCGTGGGAGTATTGACCTCAGCCGAGGAGTGTTTATCGAATTCCTTGCTGTTTTTCTAACCAAACGGATGACAGAAAAACTTTACTTAAAACTAATTGTGATATAAAACAATGCTGCTCAGGTAAACTGTTTATTTTGGCCACTTTAAAAGACAAAAAGTTCTCATTCTTTAAAACTTCTTGAGCTTTGTTCTAAAGAAGTTTTTACTGCGATTACTAAACTTGCCGGGCCGATAATTTTAGGCAGTTCACAACAATTTTCGTGCTTCCGAAAAAATGCAAATAAAACAAAGATGTGGTTTACGTTTTTCCAGAGACTTCGGTTCACAATTTTAAACAGTGGAAAACAAACTATACTACGAATTGAAAACAATGTTGGACTGTATTGATTCATTCCATGTAAAAATCGATATCTTTGAATAATAAACACAGAATTAACATAAAAAATAATATTTTAATCTATCGGAGGGCGGCGTGAATACAAATTTAAATTATGTATATTGAGAGTCGAGTCTCCTGTGACAAAATATTTTCAAAGCATCCGACAAATCCAAAAACATTGGTCGGGGCTACAAAGTTTTTGATTTCCAGCCACGGAAAACAAAAACATTGTGCCCAGCCCCAATGTTTTTATTTATATCGGATGTTTTGAAAACATTTTGCAGCAGGTGACGCGTCTTTATGCAAATCGGGATTAATGGTGACTTTATTAATTAACAATTAATATTCGAAAATCATGTCCAACCATGTTTGAAAAGTCGTATTTGCATATTGAAGCTTACATAAATTAAGCAATAACAATAAGAATCCAATAAAAGATAATTTAAATTATAAATCATATTACATAGATACAAATAAAATTAATATTGTGCAATGTATTTTATAACAACGATTATATAAAAATGAATGTTTCTTTGTTTGTCCCTTATGCATTCTTAGACGATTCATCCGATTGCGATAAAACTTTGAAACCTTGAACGATTGCATAAAGTTTTTACAGTAGGTGGCGGGCGATTTGTTTGAAAAGGGAGTATATTTCAATAGTTTAGCAGCAGGGAAAAGCAGGGAAGCACAAGGGAGGGATTGCAAAGGAAACATAATAGCAGGAGGGGATAGCATGGAGTAAATTTTGAAAATCCACGTAAAAGTACGCACCAGAAGGAAAAACTATATTCCCGTGTATCCAAAAGCACTACGATAAGCAGAATCAAAACATTTTCTTTCTTTAAGTGGCATTGCAACGCATGCCGGGTACCCGCTAGTATATTAATTTTACGATCTGATAATAGTAAATAAGATATTACCCATAAATAATTCAATGAAACATAAAATAATTACAATAGAAAATAAAACAATTTACAGAAAACTGGATATAATAATTTTTAAATGGTAATATTGAACGTTGAATGATAAAAACAATTATGTATTACAAGAGGAACGAATAGATTTCAGGCTTCGTTGGTTTTCGTGTGTTGAAGATTAATTAACACAACAAAAGGTGAAATACAATTAACCCAATTTTATAACACGCTGAATAAGATATTCTTTTTACGGTAAAACAGGGTTCACTGAAAGTATTGGTCGATTTAAATAGCGTTTAAATACTTACTTAAAAAAATAAAAATAACTTCCTCTAAAGTAGTTAAAGGTAATACTAATAATAATAATATATCTTTATTAAACAAAAATTTGAAGATTTATAACTACAAGAAAAAAAGTACATCTTACAATATTTTAAAAGTAACATTAGTACAAAAGTTAATAACAAAAAAACAATATACATATAAACAGTAGGTACTTAGAGAGTAGAGATTTGTAATTATACATTTAGGTTTCTCGTAACCTGCCTCACTAGGCTAGCCTGTGTTGAGGCAGTTATTTTACATCAATTTATAATGCTGTGGACATACCTACACTTATATTAGAATGT
The DNA here is from genome assembly GCA_917880885.1 of Limnephilus marmoratus. Taxonomy (NCBI): domain Eukaryota; kingdom Metazoa; phylum Arthropoda; class Insecta; order Trichoptera; family Limnephilidae; genus Limnephilus; species Limnephilus marmoratus. The sequence goes on from OU862917.1 coordinate 48,298,428, forward strand.
AATCACATAATAAATTGGTTGCATTAACAATAACAATAACATTGGTAATAATAACAGCATTGGTTCATTACTAATTTCGAATTTGGGTGAGTGCACCGGTAAATGCTCTATCATTATTTTTTATCCAAATTTTTATGTTTTTTTTGAAATTTTTTTGTGAATCACATTTTTTTACACTAATTGGAAGAATGTTGTAAAGTCTTGTTGCAAGGTATCTGAAGCTTCGTTGACCAAAAGTAGTATGAGTTATGGGAATTTGTAGTAAATCTTTGTTATTGTTTCGAGTACAGCGAGAATTTAGTCTTTTTTCATAGTATTTATGTATGTTTGTGTATAAATGAGTGAGGATTGTTTTTGCATATATCTGACGAACGTCAAACACATTCATAATATTAAAGATAAAGTTCGAGTCCGTAATTAGGGGTAGTCTAAGAATTATTTTTATAATCGTTTTTTGTGCCTTTATGATTGGATCTAGTGCTGATGCAGTACCGCCTCCCCATGCTATGATACCATACTCAATAACAGATTGACAGACTGCAAAATAAATCATTTTCAAGTGTTGCAAGTCTAGAAAGTTTCGTATCGTTCTGAAGAAGTGCATGGTTTTTCTTATTTTGTTTGCAATTATTTGCGTGTGAAAATTCCATTTGATGCTATGTATTGGTTGTTACCTTCTATCTGGGTGGGGTTATTTTTTTTTACATAAAATGTCAACGTTTGAGGGAGAAAACTCGGAAGTAGTGAGTTTATAAAAGGGAGACAATTTTTGTCGTTTTCACAAATTTGCAGGTTAATTTTGTCTGATAGGAAATCCAAATTGGTTGTTTTGATATATTTATATTAAAACAGGTGGAAGATAAAACCAATCTTGTGGCTAACATAAGGAGTCCGAAATCTTGTGGTAAATGAGGGAAACTGATGAACCAGCTACTACATCACACAGATAATTAAAAAAAAACTTCCTTTTTCGATCACTTTTTTCGACAAGTAAAGGATAAACAAGATTTTGGAGCCGGGTCTACGCTTTGAGACATTTGAATATACATTAAACTCATATTAAAACCCCAGTGACCAAGTTCAGAATAGGGTATTTTCACAGTTTTTTTTATTCTTGAAAAAAATTATGATATTGAAAACATTTTTATTTTATTTTTGTGTTGACTAATAAATTTTCTATAGCGGTTTAAAATGTGCCATTTTAGATTTTTACCAAGTACCTACCACTTGTGGAGTTTTCTATGTTTTATAGACGCTGTAGTCAGTTCCGCTTCGGAATTACTAATATAATAAAATTACAAATTTTTGGCACAAACATCAGAACCAGAAAACTAAACTTTAAATCTTTCATACACTTTTGACGGCATTCATAATTCACAGGTTGTGAAAATATCCCAAAGATTTAGGTACTCGAAAATCTATTTAAAAAAAATGTATTCATTGATTTGATGGTTACTTACATAATTTGTGGATTTTTCGGCCACTATGCCAGGCACATGCCCGTATTATGGTGGTAGATTTTACATATAGTGCATTAACATTTGAAATAAGATAAAATAACAATTAAAGAATACAAAGGAATACCTAACTAAAGCTAAAATCAAAAAAGTTATGCCACAAAATCGACTGTGGTATAAATTCACCAGTTTTTCGTTTGCACTACGAGTAAAAATAATTAAGGAATACGGAGAATTGGACATTGAAATTGCTTTGTAATTAAAAGTGATGCAAATTTTTGAGGCACCCTATAGGTACCTACCTACCTGGCAGTAAACTGAATAACATTAAAACAAAACAATGAACAGGACTAACAGTTAATTTATTACCATTTTACGGACGTGTTTGTTTTCATAATCAGATAATCACTAATATCTTACTTTCAGCGGGAATTTGCATAAATATTTGTTTTCATTCAAATATTATTTGCAATGGAGGCAAAACATACTACGCAATCCTCGAATCCGAAAATCCGGTAATGCAAATAATCGTGCAGAATTAAAGTTAAGGCGGATGCTAACATGAACACGTATAAGAAATGGACTATTGGGTGGTTAGATTAATTACAGCAGATGGACGAAGAAATGATTGTATGTAGATAAATATCTAAATACATATGGATCATCAAATATACCAATTTCAGTTGTGAGATTGCCTCTCTGCTTGTGTAACTGGTTTCATTGAACTCGGATTTGCTTTGAATTTAAGTGTCTGATAAGTTGGAACTGGTTGTGTGAAAAATCAGAAAAGTGATTAAGTACTATTTTGATCGTTATTTTCAAAATTGAAACTGTTGCTAATATTTGAAATGAGTGTTTCTGGATAATGTCTTATGGTTAGTCTTGATAAATGAAGTCAGATTTCGTAATTTTTCACAAGTCTGCGAATATGCTACTATAATATACTACTTTATAGCCGCCATGTACGTTTAATTCAGGTAGGGTAGGTCACGCGATTAGAGTTGCATATATATACATTTACATTACACATATATAAACTTAGGGTTCTTTTTACTGTCGGAAGTGTGAACGTTTATATAAACACTTCCGATGATGTCCTTGACAAATGTCATTGAGAAACGGATTTATCTTGCTCACGCTTATTTACTGTTATTAGAAAGGGACAAAAACGTATCATCGAAATCGGAATAACAAGTTTGAATCATGCGATATACAAGCAGTGCATGTGTGTGAGTAGTTACTACGATCAACTCGACTGCGGTTGCGATACCTATGAGTAAAAACTCGGACCAAATCGAACCCCGAACTTCTCGACTCGAAGTGAACCATTACGCTGTATATAGGTATGCATTAGATTTAGGCCATTTTATTGATAAAACAGTAAACTAACCTAACACGTGGGTTACTTTCAAGATTCGTGCGACCAATAGATGGGATTTAGGATTCGAGCCAACTATTCGCCAATTAGTTCGTACCTTCAAAACACTCCTGACCTCCGGATAAATCAAAGCTAAAGGTCCGTCTGCACACAGCGACCAGCGAGCGCAATTAGTTTTTGCGCAAAAACATTGTACACTGTGGGGCGTTCATACGATATGACAGCGACTTGCGTGCGCAAGCAATTTCTACAAAATTCACGAGTTTCTGCAACATTTAAATACATGAAATATATTTTAGTCAGAGGAGGGAAAGGCAAGGCGGTCAAGATCCCCACAAAATAAATAGAAAAATGCATGGGGTCGTCAGCCGACCCACATGGTTACCGACCTTCATTTTTCTTCTTGGCCTGTCGAGAGTTAAGAGAAAATTGTGAAAATATACAGGGTGTCCGGGGGTAAAGTGCATTAACTTCGGGAGGTGATTCTACATGATGGTAGGAGTAAAATAGATGAACAACTTTTTCCGAAATTCCAACATTATTTTTCCCATACAAAAAGATGTAAGTACCTACTAAAAATCCTTAGTGTAAGGTACGATCTTACTTGCTGAGAGCCTGCCGGGCGCCCGACTCGATTGTGATTGGCCCGTATCGTAACAGCGGAAAATAATAAATCTGGCCGCACACGCCGGACTAATTTTATCTTTTTACCTCAAAACTACCTCTAAAAGTAGGAATTTCGAAAAAGTTATTTATCTTTTTTACTTGTACTATCATGTAGAATCACCTGTATAATGAATGACGACTCGTTTAAAATAGACCAAAAATCTTTCAACAAATGCCTAAGTTGAATTGAAAGATACACTGTGAATTTTATCATAACCATAACATTTTCGATAACTGAACAAAGTGTGTTTTAAATATTTTTCGGGGCATTCTTTCCGATATTTTGCTATCGAGGGAAAATCATATAATTACCGTTTCGGCCCTGCAAATGTATAGTTATTATCTTCAAAATAACTTGTAATTTTAAACGAACATAAAAGTTCAAAAAGTGTTAAGTGTTCAAAAGAAATATGTTATAAATCGATAGAAATTCGGAAGCGGGGGCTTAAATTAGGGTTTGTGCTAGCAAGAAGAGAGAAGAGACGAAAATATTCAGCGCCAAGAGAAACCATCTTGTTATTATTATTATTGACAGGTGTAAGTCATATTCCTGGTATGAGTTAGTGTTGTGGACCGGCCTCCCACAAACCTGTAGGTAACAGAAAAGCTAGTGAATAGAATATTCCAGTTACAAAACAAACTTGGCACCCGACTCTAGAACTGAACCGTAAATATAAATAATCTCACGGTAGACGCTGCGGGGAGCAGAATAATAACTGTACTGAACAGTACACATATTACCTATGTTTCAAAAGCACAGAATTCACCCACGAATTTCAAACACACAAAAGAAGAAGAAGATGGGTTAACAATAAAATAATAATATTTATTTATTTGGAAATTTATAAATCCAACCACCTCTAGTTGAATAAATTTTAAAATTGTATTATGTAGGTATATAAAATATTCAATACAACAGGCAAAGAAGATTGTCAAGGTGTGGGTTTGTTTTTTAAACAAATCTACAGTTTTATTCCGAGATTGATGAAATTTTGTACACTTGGACTTTCAAAATAAGAGGAAAACTACTGTTCACATTTTTTAAAGATGAAACCAAAGTTTCCGACTGCAATTTGAAAAAAAATTATGAAACCTTAAGAATTTTTATTCATTACTAGCTGGTACCCGGCGTGCGTTGCTATGCCATTTAATAAAGACATTGTTTCTCCCTGCGTGTCCTTTCCCATTCGTCCCGATCCCTTTTCGCCTCCCCTTCCTTTCTCGCGTCCCCACTCCACTCCCCCCCATCCCCCATCCCGTGAACCCCCTTCCCAATTTCCCCTCCCAGGTTCCCCTCCCCCCTCTCCCCTTCCGCGTCCCCACTCCACTCCCCTCCTTCCCCCATCCCGTGAACCCCCTCCCCAATTTCCCCTCCCAGGTTCCCCTCCCCCCTCCCTGGTTCCCCTCTCCCCCTCCCGCGAATCCCCTACCCTCTCCCGCATCCCATGCATCATTTCCTCAGCAGTTTTAAACAGCTCGCTTGCCACCTATTGCAATTTTTTTAATACAAATTTCATAATGCCACACAGCTTCAGCTCACCAGTAGTTTTATACAAACCTTGTCCTGACAATAACGAACACACAAAAAAAAAGAATTATCCAATTTGGTGCAGTCGTTCGGAAGTTATGCGCGTACATACATTTCGGCGATCCATTTTTATTTATATAGAAGATAGATAGATAGAAGATAGATAGAAGATAGATAGATAGATTGTCTCATAAAACGATAAAAAAGTTTAATATGACGATAACGTTTACATTACATGTCTAATAAAATATGTGTTTTTATTTTTTCGTTATCACTAATTTTAGATAGGAAAAAAGAAAGGTGATCTGTAAAGCGGAAATATGTTGACCTTGTGACAAAACATGCCAGAGGCCTGAGGGATTAACTGTAAATTATAGTTCGAGGAAATTTTTTGGCTACATAAGAGCTAGTTATTAGACCATTCCTAGCATCGGTATTCTTTCAGCAAAATAGCAAAAACGAAAAACTATTTTTTGACAAGAGCTACTAAATAATTTAATCATACATTTTCCCAAGCAACTAGTTAGTTCTGTGAAAGCCTGTAATGATATAATAACAGAACGTGAATACAACTTACACAGAACGCGAAATTTAAACTAAAAAAATTGATGACTTGTTAATTTTTTTTTAAACAACCGGTCCAAAGTGTTATTTTGTCGTCATAAATAAAAACACAGTATCTTACTTGATATTGTCAAGAAGGGCACTGTGATTCAACCCACGGTGGCATTATTGTATACAAAAATTAACCACAGTGTAATTTTTATTTTTTTATTTATTTGTTTGTTTATTTAGTACAAGATTATACATGTGTATATATTATTCGTTAATTTTTTTGACTGCCCAACTAGGAGTATTCCCGTTTTAGGACAGTCAAATTATTATGGGTATGAACAAATGGAACACGATTTGTACAAAAAAGAAAGAAAATTGATGTGATACCTACAATATTACGATATATTATGTTGTGTAAATAAAAATAGATATTAAATGAGGTGAACATAATCAGCTGAAGGCGAAAAGATAATAAAAATATGAATGCAACAATTTAGTTAACGCATCAGTCACACGCAAAGATTAAAAACGCGGGCATTTGTATGTGGTACCGTCACGCTATCAAATATTTCTTCCTATGGTAGGAGAGGGGGTCAGGTGAATTAGAGAGCAGCCGAGTAATGTCATTTCTTTGTACTGGATCTCTCAACTTGCCAGCTGTCATCCGCATGTTTACGTAGCTTCGAAAATAAAATGATCCCCCCTCCCATTTACGGCGGAGAGGGGGTCGCATAACTTTTCGCATATCGCCTCAGGAGCGGTTACGGGTATCTTTGAGCTTCGAGCACATCATCTGCTTATTAGGTGTGACAGGTCTGTGTGGGATTGTATGGAGAGCGGTATTGTGCGTGCGATGATCTTTTATTTTGCGTGTGACACCAGTCTAAATGACAATTTGAACTGTGAATGTGTCTGTTGCAGTTTTTTTTTTAATTTTAAGACGCTACCATTCACTAAGGAAGCGTAACTATTATGCCTTCGGAATACATTGTCAAGCGCTGCAATAACGGGGGAGCATTAACTTTTGGCCAATTGGTTGTAAATTCATAATGTTTATGTCCTTCAAGACGGTTAATCATTCGCGTGGAGATTAGAAATCAGGTGTTCGTGCACAGTAATCTACCTCTTAGGAACTGCGTTAATTACCTCCACAGAACTGAAGCATCATTCCTGCATAGGCGTTAGCTTTATATACTTTATGCAGAGGTTTATCTAGAAATTAATATCATTACATTATGTATGAATATGACCTTGTTAACAAGTAGTTTGCTAACTTTGAAAGTCCACGTTAGATGTTAGTTAGTTGTATCAGGTACCTGTCTACAATGTTTAGCATCTTCCCACACACGTTGGGCATTTAAATAATAGTTGACTACATCGTAGGTTATAAATTAATATTATTACTGTAGTATTCAAACCGTCCGCCCAGTAGCTAAATTCCCATGCACGCAGGGTAGTATAAAAAGATACTTACAGAATCTCATTGTCTGAAGTTGTTAAATATTTAAAACGAAGAACAGCGCTATCCCAAGTCTTCTATTATTTATACCTACAACTTCTGTTATTCATGCGAGTATTCTGCCAAGAAGTCCTAGGACGTTGCTTGGGAAAATATACGATCAAATTATTTAGCAACTAATGAAAAAAATGGAAGAATTGTTAATTTTTTTTTAAACAACCCATCATTAATCTAAAACATGCGAATATCTCAGCACAGGCTCTCCTAGTGAGGCATTCACAAAACACTGCTACTAATGAGTTTACATACAGTTTTTGATTATTAACATTTTTTTGTATACTCAAACTTATTATCTGTGTAAACCACTGTAATCATTTGTAAAATATATGTACGAGAATAGAAATAATAAATAAAATAAAATAACAAGGAATGACAGCGATTGAACGAAAGTTACATTTATTACAGAACGCGAAACACAAACTGATCTTAATTATTGTTATTGGCGAGTTGTATATTGAAAACACCATGCAGGAAAAATGCGTTATCAGTATCATTATCAGCATTAATAAAATTCGAGATCTCATAACACACGCAACGACTCAACAAATTGCAGTACAAATTAATTATTTTTAACTGAATATGCACTATTGCTATTTGCGCTTTTAGGATCTGTCATTGCATGTTGTCATTTGAACACCTCTTCCGATAACGCATCGTTGACAGCTGTGAGCTATTAATTAATTCATGCGTGCATTAAAATCGCACTAATAAATTACAGTTGACGGGGAAATGCTGATATGGAAAGCAACCTGAAATAATAAACCAGTTAGCAAAGCGAAACAGAAAGAACTGGAGGAAACGGTGTAAATATAACATTATTCTAAGTCTGTATTGGTGGTGCAACCTTGGAACTAACGGAGACTTGGATAGTAGAAGTACAAGCATAATGGTGTAATTCGGTTTCAGGTTGCCAAAGGCTAATTGCATTGCACAGAATGCAGGCACATTCCAACCGTGTGTGTCTACTGTCTACACAGTGTATAATACAATCCACCTAATCTAAACCATGTTACTTTTTGTCCTCTTTCACCTTTACCTTTGTTCTCAGGTTTTCACGGTCGTCGGGTTTCTTATTGTCTTCTGCGTTATAACGTATAACAGAGTTTATATATACAGATTATGTATCTAGATTATTGATGCATGGAAACATCAATCAAAAGTAAGGATCTAACAATAATAAACGACTCTTATAAGAGGTTGAACAGAATTGAAAAACTAAACCGATCTCTATTTAAATACAACCAATTTGATATTTATGAGCAAGATTTCGTATTCAGAAAGTAACATCTAAAGAAAGTGGTCATAAATAAGACGCTAATGAAAAGCATCAACACCCGCAGCCAAAATAGTGTTGATCCAAAACGACACACCTCACAAACCCAGAATCATTAGTGTCAGATCAGAGACATTACCTGGACACTTTAATGCATTTAAACCATACGTTCCAACAAACAGCTGATAGTAGATGGTATAAAAAGCCGCATCGAGTCAAACGCCGGAGGGAATGTAGGCCAGAGAAGGTACCCGTTAAGATACAAGAACCATATGTTCCCAATGCAGTCAACAGTCAGTCCTACAGGTGTTCTGGTTATTAATAGATCTGGATCTGGAATAGATTGGACTCCAAGTGAACGTGGCCTCATTCCAGACGGGAATGCAAGGACGGCCGAAACAAACAAACTACAAGGGAAAATACAAACCAAAAGAATTCAAACGTTTTTTTGTTTGAACGCTGTCGGATATCTTTCACCCCTCGATGTGTAACAAGTGCTGGAAGGTCAGCATTTACTATTTGTGTAACTTTAAGTGAAGGTATTGAAATAAAAAAGCGCATTTTTAAAAGTTTGTACGCAAGATTTCTATAAATGTCTGCTCTAAACCACTGAGATATGAAGGTAACTTTTTCAGTCTTTTTTATTTCCTTATGAAGATTATGGCGCGATATGAAAAAAAAGTCTTGACCAACAAATAGATAGATAGGTACTTAAAAAAAAGTTTAATAAAACAAAATTAGTACATTACTAGACCAAATCTCGGGAGAGTCTGAATTCTTGACAATCATGTACAAAAAAATCTGTTAAAATATTATACTAATAGGCACATACTTCGTCGTATCTCTGATCTTCAATTTCGAAAATGACACAGCAAATTAAAGTTAATTGAACCAGAGTTATGCAGGACACACAGACAACCGAAATTAGTATTCTTGATTGATGATGGGCAAAGACGAATATTACGTATATTGTAGAATCAAGAAGTAACATTATTTCTAAGAATAAATATGCTAATATTTTGTATCTGATTAACATAAACATTACATGTGTATGCTGATTAATCAACTTGCAAGATTGGTACTTGTATGTTACAAGTTAATTTTATTAGAAAATTTACGTAATTCCGTTGGCTAGGATCGGTGTTCCAACAGGGTACTAAATCTTTCATTAGCTCCAGATCTCAGACCTAATGTGACTGTAAAGTTGTTGTAGCATGCAACGGAGCAGTAACTTCACTGGGAGATGCTCAGCTGTTGTAAGAAGCCGTGCACTCAGCAAATAAATAAACCGAATGGGAAGCTATTTGAAGAAACGAGGACGAGCATTGCAGTTGCAACACTAATAACGAGGTTATGTATCCAACAAAACGTTATATAAACTAAAAGAATTGATTGGTAAATATATTAGAAAGTTTGTTTACCTAGGTGCAATTACCCAAATCAAATTAACCACTCAGGCCGATAGTATATCCTGTCAGAAGATCAGAAAATTTCCACTTTGCAGTAAAATCCAAATAAATGTAACATTTATGAATTTATCCAAAAACTAAAAACTATTTTTGAAAGGTGATGAAATACGCTTTCAAATGTTTTTATTATAAATAAACATATAATTTTCGAAATATAAAAATTTCAATTCAAACATAAAAAAGTTTTAAAAATGGCTCACCTTACGATTTTTCTAACTAAAATTAAAAAAAAAAAAATAGAAAAACACATACATATTTTATTTCACAAATGCATTACAAACGTTACTTTCGCCTCACTTTTCTGTCGTTTCATAAAAAATATTTAAATTGTGTGCATTTCACACGTGGTAGAAGTGAAATCTTCAGAAAACTAAAGTAACAAGGGTGGAGAGACTACAAAATACCGAACAAAGTGGAGACCGATTTTTTCTCAGGCTAAATCCTGTAAATGTAATTTCATCGAGTTTCAAATCACAACGGTGCTAAAGAAGTTTTCACTTCAAAAATTGACAAAGTTGGGGTCAAATATTTTGGTTTCATAGAGGTGCACATTTTAATTTAGTTTACTTCTAGGTTCAAATATAAAGCGTGGTGTTTTTTCTTTCTAACGCCGCGCCGTTTGGATCATATTTCTCACCATGACAGTGAGGGAGATAGAACGATTTCTACGAGACCTATGTGAGCTGTTCCAACAATCGAATAAATAAGATCGAGGAATTAAGAAATAAGGGTACATATATGAATAAATTGCCACAGAGGGAATTTAAAACATGTAGTAGGTAGTAAATTGTATCATTTTTACCGCAAAAGTTTTCTTTCGTTCGATCGGGATCGTCCATCACATGACAGACAGCCTTCATGAATTTCAGCTTAGCTCACCTGAAAAAACAAGAAAAACACACAATTATTGCAACTGTTCAAAACAATTTTATTGCATACGAAGCATTAGGATTAAAATATTATTTTGCATGAAAAGATTTGGCTAAAAAATGTAGATTTTATTTGCAAGGTAGGTATAATATTGTGAAATAACAAACTTTGCAATTCAAAATAAGCCATTTCAGAGGAATTTTAAATATTGCGATAATTCTTGCTTAAAAATCAACATCACAGTTCTAAATTCACATAAAAAAAAGCTTTATCATCTTTCGACAATCAAGCATCGAAAAGCGTCAGAAAATAAAAATACTAAATTAAACGAAGGACGGGTTGTTTCACAGAGATTCAAATGTAACATTGTCATCAATTTGATCGTTCAGCGCCATTTCGTTTTTTTTTTAAAGTTGAGAGCTTCCCCTTAAATTCTGATTCCAAGTCCGTTTCAGCTTGTGATACATATTGTGAACAGCAGAAGTGGACAAATTCATGTTGTTAAGCTTGTCAGTTTGATAAAATTTGATATAAAGCTGTTGTTAAGCTTGTCAGTTTGATAAAATTTGATAGAAAGCTGTTGTTAAGCTTGTCAGTTTGATAAAATTTGATAGAAAGCTGAAACGCACCTAGAATAGACATATAACAGGGACCTTTCGAATGTCAAAAAAGGTATTTTCTAAATGAAACAATGTTACTTTGTTTGAACCACTTGTATATTTGAGTAAAGCCGAACGGTTTCGGAACGACCGTTCCTTCTTCAGGGCAAACGTATACTGATTTGACAGTTACAAAATAGTGGATGGGAACAATATTTATTATCAAGATATTTTCCCCTTCAACAGCCGCTCTATTATAGAAATTATAGTTCGTTTCAACAATTTTGTACAAGAAACAGCTATTTTTTTTACACAAAATTATTAGGTTCTTAGTTTGGGTTAACTAAATAATTCATGCATATTTAGATTGAAACTAAACTTCGCAAATGTCAAATCACACAAAAAAAATCGAGTGCAGTTCACACACGGTAGAAGCGAAATTTTGCCAAAACAATCTCAATCAATAGGAGCCTTGAAAAGCGAGGTCACAATCAAAGCGGCCAATAGCATCATTTCCGTTTCATCCTAATTTCAAATCACAACGGAGCTAAAGAAGTTTCACTTCAAAAACACGGCGGCAAAGGAAACGTTTTATGCTAGAAATTTTGAACATGATTGAATACAAATGTAATTTTAATGCATCTTTTATCATATATCCAAATGTAATTAATTGTTTCTTGTACCAAGTAATTAAGTTGACACGTATAGCATGTAATTTTCTAAATCTGTGCCTAATAAAAGTGCGGCAGTTAGTGGAACATTTACCAAAAACAAAATGGCGCTGAAAGGCCAAATTGATGATGTTTAAACAATTGGCCCTAACTGTTGTTGGCTGGATTCAAAGATTAATTTTGATACAGTTCACCGAAATAACGATTACAAAAGTACGGCGGTTAGTGGAATGTTTACCAAAAACAAAATAGCGCTAAAAGGTCAAATTGATGACAATGTTACATTTAACTATATATTAGGTCCTTACATATGAAATTGGCGTTTTGCATGGGAGGAACATAAAGTCGATTTTTTTTTAATATGATATATTTATTTAATCAAAATATGTACCATTGCTATCTATGCACTTTTGCCATCTCTTAGGTAGTTCATCGATCCCTTTACTAAAAAAACCATTCGGACGGTATCCAATAAAATCTTTGAAGGCGGTTTGGACTGCCCCATAGGAGTTGAATTTTTTCCCTTGCAAGAAGTTGTCCAAATTTCGAAAAAAATGGTAATCTGTTGCCAGAGAGTACGGTGGATGTCTTAGAAATTCTAATTGAAGCTCCTCTAATTTGGTAGCCGTCTGTTGTGCAGTGTGTGGTCTAGCGTTCTAACGCGCGTTTGTTGATTTGCTTCACTCAATTCGTAAGGTACCCACCTTTCAAGCTTATCCACCTTCCCAATTTGCTTCAAGTGGATTAAAACAGTTTTATCACTAACAGCCTGCAGCTAACTCGGACGTGGTTTGCGATGGATCCACTTCCACAATAGCCTTCAATTCTTCATTATCAACTTTGGTCTCCGGCCGTCCACGGGGCTTGTTCTGCAGGTCGAAATTTCCAGAACGAAAACGTTGGAACCAAAAACGCACTGTTTTCTTTTGCGGCACCGTCGCCATACACATCGTTAATCCTTCGAGCCGTTTCTGCAGCACTGGTGCCACGGTAAAACTCGTACCCGTAAATAACGCGATATTTCAAGTTTTCCATTTTGTAAACTAAGTGACGCAAAGAAAAAAGCAATTAAGGAAAAAACAAATGAATTATAATTTTTGAAACACAAATACATGAGTAAAATAGCTGTATAAATTTGAATTTGGAATTCCTAACCAAAGAGAAGATATTTGAGATCAAAGTTGCCAGTACGCCAAAACGCCAATTTCATATGTAAGGACCTAATATGAAACAACTGGATCTAACTTTTGTTGGCTCAAATCAAAGATTAATGTTGGTACAGTTAACCGAAATAACGATTAGGTACCCAAACTTAAAACCACGACTTTAAAAGCAACGAGTATTTAGTTTTGCCGCTTCAATCGGCTCCATTTAATCCAACAATTCATGAAAGCAAATGAACCGATGAATATTAAAGCTACGGTAAATTGGTATAGCTCGATCACGCCGAATCTGAATTCATTATAATAATAAATTACATTTACATCGGGTTCTCCGAGGCGTCCTTGTGGCATATTAAACAGGGCATCCATCCATATTAACGCTATCATCCCGTGCTTCAGTTTTAAATTAATTCTCCATAATAATTCATGATTTTATTCGGATTTTGCGCCGCGCAGAGGCCTGAGAAATTTAACTGTGAAAACCAGAATCTCTGACATTATTAATAACCGATTCGCATTTTGGTCTTATTATTATTGTACGTTTTGAAGTAAAAACGGTTAAGAGGAAGCCACAAGCCAAAAATGTACGTATTCTTAGTGTGCCCCAAAGATATTGAAATATATTTGAATATCATTGGTGAGCCCTATATCGGCACAAATATAGGTAACAGGCATAAAAATCGCTTAGCAAACCGAGTGTAAACGTGAATTTTATTTTATACATAAAATTATAGATTTTAAAAGTTGTTCCTTAAATGGGTTCACACATTTCGAATGAAAACATACGTATTTTAGTAGTTTATGATTATTTTGTTTATAAAGTAAAAGGGCCCGCAACCTGGATTTGTATCGATTTATTACATATTTCCCTTAAACACGATAAGTTTTAAAGCTCTTAAAAAATATATGTTATTCTTGAAGATAATATCTAGGCTTTGCCCGCGCCGAAACGCAAATTATATAAAATTCCCTCGATAGAAAAAAATCGCAAAGTATGCTCCAAAAATTATTATTAACACGTTTGTTTCAGTTATTTTACAAGTTATATGTATGAAAAAATTCACAGTGTTTCTTTAAATGCTGTTTAAGATAATGCCCGCGAGATTTTTGCTCTATTTTAAACGAGTCGTGTTTTATTAAACATTTTCGCATCGATTTTGTCGCGGTAAATGTTAGCGCTCTCCTCTAACATTCGTAATTTCGTATCTCTCCATCTTCTTCTTTTCGGGCCCGGTTGCAGAACCTTAATTCTACACAATGTAGACGATAGAAAAGGCTTTAATTTATCAAAAGCATATTTTTTTGTACTTATAATATAAACCGATTCGTAGTAAAGATTAACCAAAAATAGTGATTTAGCAATAACATTGATGAGGTAAGAGATTTCGTTTTGTATTCACATTTTTATATATTATTTAAATAATTAACATAACTAACTGATAATGACGTTAAGTATTATTTTTTTATAAAGCGATGTTTAAAAAAAATATATTGACGGAGTATAGCCAAATACTCTTTTAAATTTACTGTTTTGCATTTTGTCTGTCTGTAAATTTGTTTGTACATTCCGTTTCGGTTCAGTAAAGGATTTTTTTCTCAGATGTGAAATCATTGTTTATTTGGATTTTCTAAATCGATTTTTTTTCAATATTATGATACCTACATACCTGAAATAATCTATTAAAATGTATGAAAGACAATCAAGTCACACAACTTACACCGCTAGGAGGCAATAGCGTAGAATGCTGCCATCAGAATGTTTGGGAAATGTCTGAAGTTGGAGGTATTATATATGGTGACCGGACGGCACAGAATGAAATCAACTCAGAACCTATTTTGAAAAGTCATTAAAAGTGACGAAATACATTGGTTAAATAGGTTACGTTAGGTTAGGGTTGTGGGCTATTTTCAAATTATTTTTTTCATAGCTTTTAATGACTTTTCAAAGAGGTGTTGGGTTTCATGCCAGACTTTGTTCTGGCATGGAACCATTGTATTTATTATAATGCTTATAAAGAAGGGAACGAACTACATTCCTCAAGTCATACCATAATGCAGAATAAAATATGTATAAGCAATAAAGATACTATTTCATAATATTTATTACCTACACTGATTTAGCCATATTGCAATGACTAGGTATTTTAAGAATCAAGGATGTGCATTCAATTTGAAGGTCAAATTATAATTCAACTGTTTGGGCTTGACACAATATCCGTTATAGATTTTTATTCGAATCAGTGCCACAGGGTTACCCACAGGGAAAAAACAATGGGTCCTTATTAAAACTATTAACATAATTATATTTAAATCTCTATGCTCCATAAAGTAGTGCTGATCTAGTTTTATAACTGATAGATTCACAATATCATAGAAATTTTTGTTCACCATTCATGGGTATTAAAAAGGACTACCACGGGCAAAACATAATTGAATACTAATGCACGAGAGATAAGGCTCTAGACTAGCAATTCGAAAGCCGTGGATTCAAATCCCAATTCAATTTGTTTTTAAAAACAATATATGATATATTTGCGGCACGTTCCAGAATGGAAAATACTCTCAGTATCGCCCTGGTGTAAGACCATTATTCAAAATTGAAACGTTGCTTGTAATGACTTTAGCCTTGTTGGTGACCAGTCTGAATAGCCAGGTACTTCCCCAACTTCCTTTGTCTCATCTCCTTCCCACTCCATCTTTACTTTCAGCCTTAAAACATACTCGAATTGGGGATGCCGTAGTCTCACTGGCTCCGCACTGGATCAGATAGAACTCTTGTATGGTATTCACATAAAATAGTTTAAAAAAATGTACAGCCCAAAATCATAATTTGTTTACAACCAAATGAATACATTAAAACCCCATTGGTCCTGACGAAGCTGTATTGACCTAGACTTCCAGAGAGAAAAAAGCTGTGTAAATTGCGTTACGCCAATGTTCACAAAGAGAAATTAGTTGTTGCAGAAAATAAGATTATTACTTTTTAGTCAAGAAGATATTGAAAGATACAACAAATAATAATGTTTGGACGAATTTTCATATTTCGAATAATATTGACCTTTTTAGAGATTTGGCAAACTAACACAATAACTAATACAGAAAAGTCAACCCTGTATGTAGTTTGAAAACAATGAAAAACCAGTTCAAATTAAAAATGAACATTCCTTTGTAATAACAGTAATTAATTTATCAATAACAAGCGGAAATAAAAATGGACAACAGTGAAGGTCAGTTGGTTTTATCGAATTACGACCGACAAACTATTATTAGAGACTCACAATATCTACCTAAAAGCTACACCGTAATTTAAACAAACAGTTGATTTTAATACAATTAGATAATCATACAATAAACACGTTTAACTTTAGATAGGTTTAACATAAGTTTAGATATAGAAACATTACACGATTTTAGATTTTCAGGCAGATGTGTCACACACCTGTCATCACACATCTGCCCTGATGATGGACACTGCAACGCTGTCCGAAACGTTGGCTAAAGAAGGAGGTAGCGCAACACGGCATAATACCCCAAAAACTAATAACAAAAATAGAAACATTAATTTCAATAACATTTCTTACGTAGATGGCGATAAGGTTTAAATTCTTGCTTAACACCAGCTGCATGTTTTGATTTATGGAAGAAAAAAACATGGCAAACCAGTGTTTCATTTTATTTCGCGAAGTTCAAGCACAAAAATTTAAATATTTTGCAATAATTTTCTAAAGAATTTGCCACGTTAATCGCAATTTTTTTTCACTGAGCCCTTTAGATTGTTTAGGTTGATACGCGTAATTTGATACCCATAACGCCTAATTTTCTGTTCCAAAGAACTCCTACCACTGAGCCACTTTGGTTGCCGACACTCATAAAACGGGCCAAGGAACCGTAACCGAAAACCGGTTCATAAGCAGGAGATTTTGAATTATAAAGCAATTTTGATAGGCCTGATAGTTTATTTTTCTGGGCTTATAAAAGAACTCAATTTTTTTAGCATCGGACGTAGTTAGCGTTAACCGGGCTTTATTCTGCTTTGAAGGGTGGGAAAAAAGGGTTTTTCGAAGTCTCATGTTTTGAAGGTCACATTTTCATCAATCTCTGAATAAAATACTTATTATTGTAGTACTACGATTTCACATATACAGGGTGTTAAGGGACGTACTTGACTTACTTTAACCAGTGATTCCTGACATTATTTGGAGTAAAAAATGTTAATGAAATTTTGGTCTCCCGTGACTTTTTTTGACTTTTTTTTTTTCAAAAATTTTTTCTTCAAAGTCAAACAAAAAAAAATTCTTCCGCATGTCGTCACTGGTCACTCAGCCGGGTGTCCGACGAACCCATTACCCCGCCTACAACTGTTCAACAACTACCATTTTTTTATGTTTTTGTAGAAAAAAAAATCAAAAATGTCACCGGAGACCAAAATTTCATTTACATTTTTTACCCCAAATAATGTCAGGAATCACTGGTTAAAGTAAGTCAAGTACGTCCCTTAACACCCTGTATACGCCGTAGACTAGTTTAAAAATTATTGTTGAATGTTTGACATACAAAACCTCGACAACACAAGGACAACAACCCTTGACATACCAAAAATATCCTTCCTATCTCATCTGTCTGTTTTTTTCGTATCGTAATATTCACACAGCTGAATCCGAGCAGTTGGGACTTTTGGGATCACGATATATAAAACAAACTGCTCTAAATTTTGGTGGTATGTTAATGGCAGTAAAGTAGGTGATAATTTAACCGTTTTGATTTATTAACTGACATTATTAGCGCACTGAATGCTCCAAATCTCGGTAATTTCAGATGCATTTCGCGCATCGTTTCTAGAGCCAAATATTTGGCATTTGAGAAATTGATTACCTGAAGATCTTGTGCAACGCTGACTGATGTAAATAATTAATAGCATGGTTAATATGGTATACTGCTAATAATAATAAAATATGTTTCTTAATTACTCTGGTATTTATTAGTGAGTAGATATTGTGGTACTGATAGACACACTCATTAGTAGTACGAGAGCATGCTATTAATGAGCAAATGCTACTTAGTGGCACAGCCGGTTGATTTGTGAGCATGCTTCTGTATGTGCGTGCGCATTCTTTGCAAAATCTTCAAAAATGGCCCGTTGGGGAGACGAAAAAACTTTGTGATTGTGATTTACTATCGTAGTCACCTTTTTTAGTTTGGGAGTTGTTAATATTGTCTTCAATGGTTAAATATTACAATTCGAGATTTTACTCAATAATTTATTTTAAAAAATGTGTGCAGTTCACACGAGGTAGTAATGAAACCTTCAGAAAACTAAAGTAGACAAGAGTGGGGAGGCTACGAAGCACCGCACAAAGAGGAGACCGATTATTCTATCTCATTCTCTCGCACGCTAAATCTTTAAGTAGATGTATGTTTTTGTCTCTTTTAGCGTCGCTTTTTCGTTTCATCAAGTTTCAAATCACAACGTTGCTAAAGAAGTTTTCAAGTTTTCAAAAAAAATTTAAAATGTTTCACGATCAATTGACCTAAAGAATAAAATTTTCTAGATTATATAATAAAACCATATCTGCAAAGGGATTCGTAAGTAAAAGATTTCGCACTTTCAAGCATTTAGTGTAGGACTGATCTTTACCTTTTCTTGGCTTGTAATTAGGCTTGATTATAAGAAAATACTCGATTATAGCAAATGTCAACAGTATTTAATTAATTGTAATATTTTTAAGACGCCGCCGCCGCCGCATCCCCGCTCAAAAAGAAGAAGACGGAGAGATATGCATTTACGAATGTTGGACAGAGCGCGCTGATATTTTAAATGATAAAATTGTGAAAATTTGTATAATCTATCTATCTTCTTCTCTTCTTCTATCCTCTTCTTCTATCTTCTTCTTATATAAATAAAAATGAATCGCCGAAATGTATGTACGCGCATAACTTCCGAATGACTGCACCAAATTGGATAATTCTTTTTTTTTGTGTGTTCGTTATTGTCAGGACAAGGTTTGTATAAAACTATTGGTGAGCTCTGGCATTATGAAATTTGTATAAAAAAATTGCAAAAGGTGGCACGCGAGCTGTTTGAAAACTGAATATACCGGGACTGGGAGGGGGGTTCGCGGGACGGGGAAAGAGGGGAGTGGAAAGGGGAGAGGGAAGGTGGAGGCGGAGTAGGAACGCAAAAGGGAAAGGGTACGCAGGAGAGGAAGGGGAGGCGGAAGAGGAACGGGACGAATGGGAAAGGACACGCAGGTAGATACAATTTATTTATTAAATGGCATGGCAACGCATGCCGGGAACCAGCTAGTTTCATATAATTTGCGTTTCGGCGTGGAACACGTTTTGTTAAGAGCTTAAAAACTTCAAATGTTTAAGGGAGATATGTAAGAAATCGGTAGAAATTCGGGTAGCGACGGCTTAAGCTATCAAATTTTCAAACAAAAACACATGATTTTGAATTACTTCGCAGTGCATCGCCTTATTTCAAGTTTGGCTATTAAATGTATACAAGCTCTAATGTACTTAACCCAAATTAATGTCGTAGCCCTCATGCCTAAAGTGGAACAGCCCGGTAATGGACAATTCATTGAATAACCGTCACTAAGTGCCCACTAATTAGATAAAACAGAAAAGGAAAGTAGCCATGTTCCAAACAATGGGGGAAATGCATAATAATGCTGTTCTTTGTCATGTTTTTACATCGGTCACAATTATTCACCGCAAGGAATTGGATCAAAGTCGTACATTCTAATTACTCTAAATAGTAGTTCGAACCTTATGAATTCCAAAGGCATTTCAACATCGCTAAGATTAATAGTCTCTTTTGTTAAGACTACAAAAAGGAAATAAGTTACCAATGCCAAATATTTGCTTCCATCACCTTTTCTAAAGGATCTAACCTTTAACAAAATCAAGGTTAAATCATATTTATATACATACATGTCTGCTGTGTTAATAAAGGGAGAATTATGTTAAAGACAAGAAAAAATTACATAGTTTGAAGACGATCATATATTTACGGGAACAAAATAATTCAACCAATTACAGACAGGTTTGAAATACCAGAATAATGGGCGTTTTACATGATGCTCTTTTGTTCGTCCAGTTTCCATACGAGATTCTGGGTGAAAAAATAACGTGTTTTATTTCGGCAATTTAAGGTGATGGAACCACGTCATGTAAAATTCTGAATCAATCGGAACAATTAACACTCCTTATGTAGATTGATAATATAATAATTAATTAATTGGCTGATTTATAAAGCGCCGTTTTCGTGAAAAATCACTTCAGGGGCGCTGTACAAATAAACATATAGGTATAAATCGGATACATGACACAAGAGCCTCAAAAAAGGATATACGAGATGTTCCAAAATTCAAGACAAGCTTTGGCCAAAGAAACCACATATATTTGGCAACCAAACTTTACAACATCCTTTCTCCAAGTTTCTCCAAGATAGAAAAGATAAATAAGTTTAAGGAAAAAATCAAAACATGGGTGAAAGAAATTAATGCAGCCATACTAGAGTTAAAAACATCATAGAAACTAAATAACGGAAAATCAAAGGAATCTACCAGTCCGCCTCAGCACAGGACCACCTAGTGAGGAGAATTAAGAACAAACAGATGAAATATTTATATACATTATCATATCTTGTAATTCTCATCAAACCTGTAATTAAATAGTCACTAATAAAAAAAAATTTTAAAAAAAAAACAAATATAAATGGCGAAAAGGCTTAAATTCCCGTTTAACATCAGCCACCTGTTTGGCTAGGTATATTGAAGAAAAAAACTTCGCCGAGAAGCGAATTTATTATTTTGAGAAGTTCAGGCACAAAAATATTTAAATGTTTTACGATCTTTTTCTAAATAATTTAATTTTCCACATTATAAAACACAACCTTGGGGGTTCGTAAGTATGAGATTTTTAACTTTAAAGCAGAATTTATGGGCCTGATACTATTATTACCTGATTTATTTTTTTCCGGCTAATTTATTTATTTATTAATTAGCGCCCTTTTTCGGGGCTTTTACATATGAATAGTAAGAAATATACAGTATTTATTGTACATAACTGAATTGCCTAAATAACAATATTGTATATTTGTTTAAAGATAAATTGAAGATGACCACTGACTTCATATAATTGTTTTAGTATTCTGGGCAAAGAGGAATACATATGGTAGTTAGTCCCAGAATTTCTGCACTGAAATAAATCCTAACTTATAATATCACGTAGTGGAATGCGGAAGCTTATCAATTCAAGCAATACCTGACTATCAACTTAATTTAAAAAGTCTGTTATAAAAAGGATCTAAAATATGTATTTCTATGCGATCTAATTTTTAAACCAAAAACAAAGGATTTTGCATTTCTTAGTAGGTATCGCATCATCTTAAGATGGCGGACATTATTTGACATCTGCCGCCTGTCATTGTTTTGCTTAACAATATTATGTCGAAATGTTGCACGTTTATTTCGTTATATTTTTAAAATATTGATAAAAAGACCGCATTATCATGTGTTTATTACTGACTGTGAACGTGTTCTACCGTTCGGTATTGTGAATTTCGCGTGTATTTTTTAAGATTTGTTGACGGCAAAGGCAATCACAGATACTTTCATGTGATCTATGGTTATGTTCAGGAGGTAGGTTAGATTCCATTTAGTATTTCTTCTCAAATGGCAACTATTTGCATGAAATCGTAAGTACGGAGATAATGATCGTATAAAGCAAAGATTTTTTCATATGGGTCCAGATATAGTTTCCATGTGAATCCAAAAAGTTCCAAAAAGAATCGTGTAAATCGCCCGTAACATTAGCCCAAGGTCGGGGCAACTCGATTTAAAAATCCAGTCTAATGGAGGGTTTGTTTGGGGTCTGCGTAAAGATATCACAAAAAACACAAGGAAAAAATTTCAAGGACCCTACCACAATGCACGTAGTGATATAGACACGTGGTATTATAAAAGGATCCAAAAGGGTCATGCTGCGTAATGGTGAGCGTCTTGAAAGGGGATTAGAGAGTTGATCGAGGGAACGTGCCTGTAAGAAAGTGGGTATCATGCCCAACCATAGTCTACGATTCGTAGGAATATAGATACACAGGTGTATCAGCACGTACCTGAATGATCTTAACCAGCGATTCCTGACCATATTTGGTATAAAAAATTTAGATGTAATTTTTGCTGTCTGGTGACTCTGGGTACAATCTAGTGTTTCACGTGATACGCAATCCGTCTCGTTCCAGCAGCACCGTACAGACAAGACAAGAAGTTATCCATTACGAAGTGTGGTAGTGTGGTAGTGGCGACGTTTGATAGAATTTAAAATAAATAATAATCGGACAACAGAATGACATCTATATTTTTTACTCCAAATATCGCAATTTGTTAAAATCTTCCGGGTACGTGTTGATACACCCTATATACTATTATTTTTTATGTGTCCCAATGTAAATGTGGAAGAATTTACTGTGGAGAACATATACTGTTTTAACACCCATTCACTCTACACTCTATCAATTTAATCACCTTTCAGACAAAACATAATATATCTCTATTTTATAAATTAGCGGCATTGTATGTACAAGATTAATTAGTGTGAACTATAGCTATCAACTCCTCAAATTTTTCATTTTCTAATAATTCTCTAACTTCTCCATCTTCTTGTAACCCAATCTATCTATAAGTACAGGGTGGCGCAGATGGATCGGGTGATTTTGAAGTGGACTGTACGTCTGGAGTGAGGTAGCCAGGTGTTCGGCGGTCTTCGTGCTGTGGTGGGGGGGACGGGAAGTTTCAGTTGCAGACTGGCAGTCAGTCGCGATGGCTACGTGGTCTGTTGTGCATCGTGTTTTCGCAGTGGAAGAGTTTATATGCAATAACGAGTCAATTGTTGCTGTGACGCGTGCCTTTCGCCGGCGTTTCAACATCCCACCTCGCGGTAGTGTTCCTAAGCGAGACACAATATTGAGTTGGGTGCATAATTTCCGCACTACTGGTTCATGTGCTCCAAAATGGACGTCTAGACCTCGAACAATAAGAACGCCTGAGAACGTGGAGCGTGTGAGACGCAATGTCATTACGAGACCACGTCGATCAACAAGACATCGTGCTCAAGCTCTTGGAATGTCACATCGGAGCCTTCAAAGAATTCTTAACAAAGAACTGAAATTCCATCCCTATAAAATCATGGTGGCCCATAAGATTCTCCCGATTTCAGAAGATTCTCCTGATTCTCCAGAAGATTCTCCAGAAGATTCCCCCGACTCCAAGAATGCGTCGCTCGAGAAGGAGTGCATTTGATGGATGTAATTTTTAAAAACTAACTTTACAAATTTTTTGTTAATAAACTTCCATTGTAACTACACGTTTTGCACTTTATTTCAATCCAATACCTTTAAAATTGACACTTTGACAAGTATTTTAAAACCACCCGATCCATCTGCGCCACCTTGTATATCATTTTCTTATTATAGAAGATCTGTGTGCATAGTATTAAGAGCAGGCAAAACATAATATATCTTTATTTACTTTCTAAGCAGCATTATATGTATAAGACTGATTACTGTGAACTATATATATCAATAATTCCTTAATATACTAATAATAACTTTATATCTTTTCAAATATTCTTTAACTTCTTCACCTTATTCTTGTAATCCAATATAACTACATAATATCTCTTTCTGTAGAAGAATTTGTGTGCATAATATCAATTAGTGAAAAACTTCAACCTATACTAATGAATGTATATCCACAAACTGTAAACTTCACCCGCCATAGCACAGGGTCATCCCTAGCATGGAGGGTGAAATATCACAAAAAAAAAACTATATGTACTTTCGATAATTCATGTATTAAATAAATAAATAAATGTTATAATAATAATAAAAGAAGGGATTGATTTATAGGTTCAATTAGAAATGCCACAGAGCCGAACCCTCTGATATGAAAATATCTGGAGTCGGTGAATTATATTCCCATAATTACATTCCCATATTCTCTAGCAAGTTGACATGTTGTTCTTGTATTGTTTTGTATTTATAATACTTATATAGTGCAATTGCATAGCGTGGGTTGACTAGATGATCATTTGGGGAAGTGTGTGAAAGGGTGTAGTTTTTCCTTCTTTTTTTTTTTTTTTTTGGGGAAAATTTAACCTGGACATTTAAATCTGGTGTATGGAAGAGGTTTATAAATATTTAGAACACCCGCAATCGAATAGATTAGATCATACTAGTATTAAAAATGATATTAGGATTAAATTTCAAATTAGGATCAGAAAATTTTTAAAATGCAATTTATCGGCTAAAAATTTAGTAAAGGAAATAAATACTTGGGCAATACCTTTATATTTTTATATTATTAACGAACTCATTTGGCATAATTAAATGGTCCAATACAGATTTAGATAGCTTAGAACGATTAATTAGAACTACGTTAACAAAGTTTAATTGCCATCATTCAAATTCAGCTATAGAACGAATTAATTTACCTAGAAATTTAGGAGGTAGAGGTATAGTCAAAATAAGTTCTTTGAAACATAATCAGGTAGAAAAGATTTTTTTTCCATGGGAAAGTTAATAGCTCAGAAAAAATAATTGTCATTGGCACCAAAAATTGATAGAATGTACTGTCATCGACAACAAGTCTATCTGCCGAGTTTCAACTCGATCGGATATCGGGAAGTGGGTTAATTTGCACTTCCAAGATTCCATTTCATTCACTCATTTCGTGCATTTAAAAATAACTTGCGATTAGAAGTGCAAACGATTTTTTGTTATAGTGCTGATGATAGCAACGTTCTATCCGGTACTGTAGATTCAAGATCACACCCAAGACGAGAAATTCAGTTGCTTTTAAGTTTGCTGAGAGATATTCTTGTCCGTCAAGATCCGAGTGATCAGTGGCGGCGTAAGGGGGGGGCGGAGGGGGCGGTCCGCCCCGGGTGCCAAGCACCAAGGGGGTGACAACTCACTCATACAGCCAAAGAATGCGCACAAAATCTCCCTCTGCACAGACATATCAATTAATAACTACCTACTCTAACTGCCTAGCTACTTACATACTAATAGACAATATTCTTCGTAATCTTTTTCGGGGGTGTCTTGTCTTCCAGCAAACCCCTGAGACTAGCTCACCGAACCCCTAGAACCATCGTTACGGGGCAATGGATTTTATTCTCGTTATAGTGTTATTCAGCCTAAAACGTTGGTAACATCACCAGAAGAGATCTTTGTGGAATGACTCCAAATCTGTTAAAATTTACGATGAATTTTCATCAGAGGACTTCGTATTAGAGATTTTAGATTGTCTCGCCATTTGGAAGCCGCCAACATTTCTGCCCAAGAAGCGATTCAATGGACCACATTGGAGCTTCTCAGATTCATTGTAAAATGCGGATATTCTGAGTCTGTTCTAAGCGCTGCTGTCTTAGATTTTTTTAACAATTTGTGTTTCGGTGGCTTCAAATGAAAGAAGCTTTTCAAAGTTAAAATTAATGAAATCTTACGTAAAGTCCACAATGAGCCAAGCGCGACTAACGAATCTTTCGATTTTATTAATAGAAAGAGACAGGGATACATCAATTTTGATAATGTGGTCGAATATTTTAGTACAATAAAGTCTCGTAAGCGTGTTTAGCGTGTTTTTGTTTGGTGTTTTATTTTAAGTAGGGGTGCTCAATGCAAAACCGCCCCGGGTGCCAAACTAACCTACGCCGCCACTGCGAGTGATACCATTACTAAAAAATACTGATATACCGGCACTATGAAAATTCTGTAAAATGAATGCAATAAAATATATACAAACCCGAATGAACGTTCTTTGAATTAATTGAATTACTTTATTATAACAGTTCGCAGAAGCATAATATAACCTTATACAGATACACAAAACCTCCTTGGTGTTTAAATAATATACTCTTCTGCTTTATATCGTTGGTACTAAGATACACCTTTTCCACAGGTAAAAAAGTGTTGTACGATTCCCAACACATTGATTTTCAAGTATCCTCTTACAGAGTGTTTTTTTACTACTATCTTGAAAGTAGGATCCGAGCTGTTAACAGTGAGGCCTTTTTTCGCGCATGCGACGAGTTCTCGGATCTTTGACAATGGCGCGTGTGGAGAATTTTAAACAGGCGTTTATTATCTTTGGAACATTACTCGGTCTGTTTACAAACAATGGCTTGAGATTGTTGCGATGTGATTTATTTTTATTGTTTATAATTGGGAATCCTACTGGCTTTCAAGTTCTGATGGGAGTCTGACAAAGTCTGCCAAAGCAACAAGATGGACCCAATAAACAATTATTTTAAATTATCTATTAACACTTTTATATACCCATGGGGCTTTTGCACTGGGTACATAATGTTAATAATTTTTTTAAGTGAAACTTCTTTACGCACGCTTGACTTGGGGAGTAAGCTGGTGAATGCGTGACGAGAGCGTTACGAAAAGCGAGGCGAACGATGGTTGAGAGGGAGATATAAGTTAGTGAAGATAGAAAGAGAGAGAGTTACGTTTCGTATTTCGTGCGAGCACACATTTTCTTCATCTCTTTCTCTCAAAGTCAGTTACGTTTCGTATTTCTAAGACACAGTGCAGGCCCATTGTCTGTATCACATTGTAGGAGCAAGAGAGAGCAGTGCGCGCGCACATTATCTTTCTCTCTTCCTATCATATCCTACGCCTTTCTCAACACAGGTATACCCTAGTGAGACAGGCATTGAATTATATAATGTGTACATAGGTACCTTATATAGATCAATAAATAAATAAAATACAGATGGAGCTAAAGAACTTTTACTTCAGTCGTGTGGTCTAAAGCACACTCGTTTTTTTTTACCTAAGGATTAGTAATAATAACAATAATAGGTTGCAAAAAAATTAAGAAAAAAAAAATTAACTGAAATTATCGGAAATAATATCGTAACCTATTTTTTAAAGTATTTTGTTTTACATTAGCTCCACACAGGAGGCCCTGAGGAAAATAATTTCCCTCAGGACCTATGTCATCTTGGGGATGCTGTGTGGAGAGTTTTTTTTTTAAGGAGAGGAAGTTTTGGGAAGGAAATATGTATGAGTGGTGGGTAGGAATCTGGGGGTCAGTGTGTCCAGGAGCGACGGACGTATGAATCAATCCCCCCAACTGCGGTGCAAGGCGATGGGTCGATGGATTCTGGCTGGGGGTCAAAAGGACTCCCTCGACCAGTCCCTCTCGATCCGGCCTGCCACACAGCAGGTGAGCAGACGCATTGGCCGCCAAGTCTTGGACAAACTTCACCCCATGAAACTGGCCACCCCTGCTAAGTCACCATACGTAGCGAACCACATGGGGTGACCTATGGCAGTTTTAATTGGTATGTTTTAAAAAACGATTTTGTTACATTAAAAATATCGATATCATTGGTGTATTCGCTTGCTAAACTATGTGTAGGCGAGGAATTTGCGAGTTGCTTCATAATTCGTTTGTGAATGGTGATATTAAAATAGGTCATTATGCGTAGTGAGTCGAGTAGGTACACTTAAATTGACTACACTCAGGAGTTCGCAACAGTCGAGCTTCCAATTTACAAACTTTAAAAAAGAAGCAGAGGTCGCTTATCCTTCGCCGATCCTCAAGTACATATTTTAGGGTATTTAATAAATAAAAAATGTTGTTAATTTGTTCTACTTCTTCTTCGATGGCGCTACAGCCCATATCGAGCTTTGGCCTCCTGCAACAGTCGCCTCCAAAACCTCCTGTCCTCAGCGGCTGACTTCCAATTTGGTACCTGGAGAAGCTGTGCTGCATCCCCTCTTACTTCGTCTTCCCACCTCAGTCTGGGTCTTCCCACTTTTCTCTTTCCACCTGGGTGTCCAGTCAAAATTCTTTTATGGGACGCGTGTATCCTGCATTCTCTGTACATGCCCAGCCCATCTCAGCCTGAGGAGTCTCATATGTGTTGAGATGCTAGGTGCCTTATATATATATATATATATATCATACAATTCTGTATTGTGCCGGATGCGCCACTGTTCACCCTCTTTCACGGGTCCACATATTCTTCTCAGCACTTTTCTTTCAAAAGTATCCAGCATTTCAGCCATCTTTACCGTCAGTGTCAGCGCCTCACATCCATATGTCAATACAGTTCTAACAATGGTCTTATATATGGTTATTTTGGTTTTTCTGTGGACACAACGTGACTTAAACACTGGCAGCAAAGAGAAGTATGTTTTGTTGGCTGCTGTGATTCTCCTTCTGATTTCTGTTGGATCCTCATTATTCTCTGTCAGACTGGAGCCCAGGTAGGTGAATTGGTCGACCACTTCGTATGAGTAGTTGTCTTTGAATTGTGCACTACTTCTTCTTCTGTGTGAAGGGTTCCTGCTCTGTATCATCATTTTCGTTTTGTTGACATTAACCTGCAGTCCTACTTCCCGTGCTGCTGTTTCTAAATGATCGAAGATCTCCTTAATGGCTGAAATTGATCTTCCGACAATGTTAATGTCATCCGCAACTTGACTGCTCTGAAACAAATATTGGAGCCAGTGTCTATTAGCGTTTTTCTTATTACATGTTCGAGCACAATGTTGAAGAGTGGGAGCCAGACCGTCCCCCTGTTTTAGTCCCTGCGATACTGTGAATTCTTCCGACAATTCCCCACCTATTTTGACCTGACATCTTGAGTCTGACATTGTGGCTTTGATGAGCCTAACCAATTTAGGTGGAATTTGTTCTAAGGTGATATTAATTAAATATTAATAAATCATAAAAAAAATTAGCTGAATTCTCAATTCTCATCACGACATTTTTAATATGAATTTTATGGTGAGGTGACCAAATGACAGAATTACATTCAAACCTCCTATGAATAAAAGGATAAACAGAATTTTCATGACAGAAAGTAAATTATGCAACTTAATTCTTAGTATATTCTCGATTGTCCAAAAGGAAACAACCGTATTCTAGAGACTCAGATTTGATCTCATTTACATAAATTGAGATTTCAATAATCTGCAATAGATTATTAGGAAATAACTGTTATATTTACACAGCAAATGTTATGATGTTGATTAAAATGCACATTGATAAAAAAGAATGCGTAAGATAACAACAATCTTTGAAACAATAACAAGCGGTTGAGTTGAAAAGTTTAGCGCCTGCTTCGTAATAACTAATAACAATATGTCCACATCTTTACATTGTCGTACTCATTGTGCAATGTTGAATTAAATTTAAGAATGCGACAATCTCTTTCATAAAGACTAAGACCCGGTTTATCAGTAGATTTAAGCTCGGCATGGTTGGAATGTCGAGATTAGCCCGCCTTGAAACATATTCCCTTTTACCTAGGTTACATGATGTTACTAATAGACATGCAGATGTTGCAGATCTATTTAACTGCACGGAAGGTAGGTACAAGAGGGCTATGCTATCAAACCTTTTCAGTCAATATTAATTCTATATTTTGTACTATAGATTTTTGTATGTAATTGTCTATCTGGTGTCATTTCTAATTCAAATGCCACAATCATCTGTTAAACATTTTTTTTTATTATTTCTGTATTATTATTTTTCATTTTGTGACATGTAATCAGTTCTTATGGTATATGTATACCGTTGAAATTAAATAAATAAATAAATAGGTCGCACGGCTAGTTCTCACCAGTATTACACGAATTGTCTATGATTTTAATAAAGAGACGTGTTTTTTTTTTCTTTGAAAAACCAAACTTCTATCTACGTGAGAGCTATATCTATGCATTCTAATCACGCCAATCGGGAGAACAAGATCATTGAAAATTTTTACGAACGACAGTTTATCTCATGAATCGAAAACATTTTTAGGCGGGTTGACTTTTGAGAAAGTTTCCCCCTTCAATCAGCATGGTGGACACTAATTTTAAATAGTATTTGTTTTCCAGAGTCGTGCACCACTAATGAAATTAACCGCTGTATATAAACTGTCCCTGTTGATGAAACTTTTAAAATCCCTTTATCAGACTATTTTAGATTGATAAAATCAATTAATAACATCATTAATATTATTAAGTCCTCATCGCTCGATGAATATAAAATGTCCATGCTTATAAAATTAGACAATTTACGGTGGGAAGTGTTCATTATTATTTACATAGTTAGATTTGACATGTGACTGCTAGCGCGTCGGTGCGCCACGGCATCTAAAATATGAACTATTCTGCGGCTTATCAAAGCTTGATCGGTAGATTTAGCCCGCTTAAATTTGATCGAGGAATGCAGTACATAGCGAGGATACGGATTGGCTGATATACCGGGCCTAAGACAAGTCTACTTGTCGAGATTTAAAAGGCAGTCTCTCAATAGGACAGTTATTATTTATCGTTTCCATATTTAGAGACAGATATATAATATCTGACGAATACGGTTAAGAATATAAACCTTATTTGAGCATGACCATTTTGGTAAGACCGACGGTCGGTTTATGGTCTTTAAAAGTAATTACTCAATATTTTATGAGAAGGAAACATCCATCTCAATCATCTTCAATTGAATCAATATTAGTAAAAGTAATATAAATTTTTATAAGTTCTTGAGTTCAACGGCTCCGCTGTGGAACGATTTTCCTCCCTCCTACAAAATGAGTCTCTTCAAGACCCATTTTCACTCATTTCTCTCCTAAAAAAGAACCTCCACACAGTATCTTTAAAGATGACATAAGCCCTCAGGGAAATTATTTTCCCTAGGGCATCTCCTATGTGGAGAATGTAAAAAAATAACTAGCGCAGATAACTGAAAAACCACGGGGTATTATTATAGTAAATCGAGTTAGTTTAAATAACGCTTGAAAATGAAAAAAACGCAGCCCTTTAAACATATCACGAAATCTGACTTAACGAGTCAAGAATCAAGTCAAGAAATCTAAACATAACAAATACCTATTTCAAATACAGAATTAAAATAATTTTCTGTTAAAAAACATAAAATACGGGCAGGTACAATCACAGACGTGCCCGCAACCATGGAGGTAAATGTACACCAAAACCATTGAGTTTATAATACTTTAATGCCCACAACCGAAACTACTATCTTTGATAAGTGACATTTAACTAATAAAAACTAACTAACTAACTAACCATCACGCCGTTTCCCCGCAGGGGTAGGCAGAGAGGACGGACCGCCAAACATCCCGGTCTTGGCACACATTCCTTGCCTCGTTTACATTCATACAACGTCTCATACATTCTCTTCTATTATTCTGAATCTTGACATGGCCCGACTCAAGTATCTGATTCACTTGGTCGTGCCATGTCTTTCTTGGGCGTCCTCGACTTCTTCTACCATTCACATTTGCGTCATATATTCTCCTTACACTCCTTTCCTCGTTCATTCGCTCTACATGCCCAAACCATCGGAGCGTTCCTTTCTTGATCTTACTCATCACGCTTACATCAGCCTTGCATTCTTTGCGGATTTCCACATTTCTCACACGATCATACATGGTTTTACCACACATACGCCTCAGGGATCTCATTTCTACAGCGTTCAGTCTACTTTCATCCTTCCTCTGCCAGTTCCATGCCTCACTGCCATACATCAGGGTAGGTACCAGTACCTACTCTATTATGGACGGCTAGTTTCGCGTCTTTGGACAGTTTTTTGTTGCTGCCAACGGCGTTCAGTCCTCCATTAATAGAGTTTCCTGCATTCACCCTAATAATTTAACTAATAATGTCTTTTTTTGTATTTCTTGGGCATATAAAAAGTAACAAATGTTCACGTGAAATAAAACTCTTGTCTAAAAGCAAAATGTCTAAATAACAATATGCCGCCTACTCAATTCTAAACTATCCTAAATGCCAAACTATTGAATTCTAAAGCACTTAATGTAGTTTATAATACAATTACTGAATATACGATTGATGTGGTGTATAAAAGCGTGAAAAACAAAACAAAACAGAGGCCGTGCGAGGAGAAATTGGGCCTCCAATGAACCTAGTGCAAAGAGTCTATACGGACGTAGATGGGGCCCTTGTCAAAGCAAAAAGTTACCAACGTAACTCGGAAAAGTTCTAAAGAGTACATAGTGGAAATCAATTTAATAAACTGCTAATATGCATTTAAATAAAATGATGATGTACTGCACAAAACTTCTATAATAATGATTTTAGTTTTATGAGAGTGAATAAAAAATTGTAAATATATTCAACAGCTCAGAAATGCAAATTTGAAGAACAGAAAAATAGATTAAGTCAATTCAATTTGGACTGCATCTGTATATGATGAATTGGTAGAAAGGCAGATGAAATATATAATCTTAATTAAAACACGTGGAAGATCACTATAACTCTGGACCACCAAAGACGACTGATCACAAGCAAGATGCTGAGTCGGACGATATCTTCTCGGGTAATAGATATTTATCAATATTATTATTTGACACCACTTTCCACTATCACATGTCATACGTAAGTCATAGTAAGAAAGCTTAGCTGTAGCTGTAGATTAAATACCAAGGTCATTTACTGTATACAAAAATACACAGGTATTATATACCAGCACTTAATCTTTTGAATTGTATTGCTCACACGAAATTCAGCAATGTTGATAATCGACAAGAAGATAAGAAGGAATTTTTGGGATATAAAAGATACAATATTATCTAATACGTATTGCAAGGGAACGTACAGTTTGTCAAATAAGAGTAGAAAATATATGAGGGCGCCACTGTTGATCAAATGGCAATACTAAACACATAACTCATGGTGTTAAAGTAAAGCTGTGTAACCTACATTTTTATAAAAAATTAAAAAGGCATAATAGTGGAAAAAATATTTTTTCATCGTAGTATAGATACCCGCCGATCTCAAAATTAGAATTGCGTATAGGTATATTATTATTATACCTGTGCAATTTTGTGTTAACATAATGAAGAATAACTATAATGTAATAAAATATAAAGCACGGTTTCGAAATTGCTCTAAAGTAGGTACCTAGCGTTGCCTGGGCTTTAGATCATGTCTCTAATTTTAAATCTGAATATATTTAACTCATTCAGATCTAAAAGTAGTGTAACTAAACTCACCATTAGTGATTCTTCCTTTCTATCTATTATTAAATTCAAATTTATGTTAAATTAAATTAAAGCAAATCGCTTTATAAATCACCTTTTAATCAAATTTATGTCATGAAGAAAAAATGTTTTTTAAAATGTGGTTTACTGTGTTCTATACATTCAGTGTAATTGCATTTCAAAAAAAGTATTTGACAGTTAAATTGGTGTTGCCAGTTTACAAATTTAGTAGTTCAAGTTTTTATATTTTCTACTCTTAATTGACAGACTATACGGCTAAATGTATGAAAGAGACAACCGTGTATGGAAGAGACAGCGTAGGTACGTTATAAAAGCGTTTTACTGCTGTGTTCCTTGTCTTTACTTTCGTACCTACCGATTTTATAACTTATAATATCGTAGTTTTTTTTGTCATGCATATTATCGGTGCTTCTGACTCACATAACGTTATCATTTTTTGCTTCATCTGTTTTACAATATTAATATAACAAGTCCTTTATGTAAGAATTCACTTATAAATATTTTTCAATATATATGATAACAAATTTCAAGATTTTTCTTGATATGGCGTATTATATCGAACGTGACATAGGAATACGTGTGCATTGAACGAGTGCGCGAAAGCATATGACAAGTATGACAACCCTGGAAATTCAAGATTGGAATTTACGCTGTCACAGAGTACCGTGCCGCGAGCACGACAATCTGAGTGCTGCTCTTGGCTAGCGGAATAATGTGCATGTGGTGCCCCTTCCAAATGATTTGTCTACAATGCAATTATCTCCTTTAACTAACTAATCAATTGAAAACATTAATGAAATTGATAATTAATACGTGCGGCAGCCTCATTGGACTGGAAAACACATCTAAATAACCACCTAATACTTCCACAAGGGAGTATAGACAGCAATGATCAACGCCAAGGAATTGGCTGTCTATTTACGTCACCCCCACCATGCGACCAGCCGAGCCACTATTGGTCAATTCTGAACAAAGGAAAAATCTGAATCGTAAATATTTACGACAGCGAATTCATGTTCCGAAAAATTTGGAGCTCAATTTCGAGAAATTGGGAATAATTTGGATCAAGAAATAAACATCATCACCTAAAAATGAGTATATGCTACAAAAACAACCCAAAAACTGACGTCTATCAATGATTGTTGCACTTTAAGAAAAATATTTACTGTTTAAAATTGTACCTTATATCACATATGTATACTTGTACCTTTTCTTGTAAACACAATAAAAATGATGTGAGGCTTTGGTATCCTAAGTTGGTAAGATCATGGCAAAAACTATCACACATAATTTTGACACAGCTGACTTCCAATCGTAGCGACCAGGGAAATTACCTAAAACAAGTACCTTAGAAAAATTAAGGAGGTTCTGTCCCCCAAAAGTCCGACCTGAGTTTGCCCTATAAAAATAGAAGTCAAACCGGTAGGAAGTCAGTTCAAAACTATCAGCCAAGAAGAAAGATACCAACTCAAGATACCAACAGTCTCCAAGTTCAAACCTCTTTTCAAGTGTTTTAATCAGTCTTAGATTCAGTTTACCTCTCCCAGTATCCCAATAACCTAAAAACCCCAGTCTCCCACAGTCTCCAAATTGAAAAATATTTATTTTAATCCAGTACTCAAATCAGTTTTGCCATTATACCTAGAAGCATTTTTTGTCAAAGTAGTAAATTCATTTAAAAGACCAGTGGCGTTCCAAAATCCACTGGCGTACGAAACTCCATTGGCGTGTCATTGTGGCCAGCTCCCTATTATATTTAGTTTATGTACAAACGTCTAGTACACGTATGATTCAGTCAAAGCTATTAAATTCTGAACTACCGATTGTACAAGATCAGTGATCACTTATCATCAATATTGTAACTCTCTGTTGTTCGTATTTAATGCACTTCATTAATGTTTATTTGAAATCTTCAATTTGATCACATATCGAGCACATTTGAGAATCAGAGAGGCCTATCAAACACAATATTCTTCCCATTAGCGCAACTCAGCCACAAGCCAAAAATATATGTATTCTTAGTTGGCCTTATATCGCCACAAATATAGATACCTATTAGATATTAGGCATTAAAATCGCTTGGCAAACATAGTCTAGAGACTACGATTTCAAGCGCTAAAGTGGTATTGATTTATTTTGTGAATAATTTTATAAGAAAGCAAAAAGTTAATCAAGGGAAACTGTCACAGGTCACAGATAATTTAAGTCATAAAATTATATTTTTTAAAGTTGTTTTTTGTAGGCGTTTAAACATTTCTAATGAAAAAGTAGTAGGTAATTTACGTTTATATTTTTTAATAAAGTAATTAACAATTTTATTTTAATTCTACTCAATAGAAACGGAAGAAAAAGCTTCAATTTATCCAAAGCATATTTTTGAAGTAAAACTTCTTTACGCACGCTCGACTTGGGGGTTAAGCTGGTGAATGCGTTACGAAAAGTGTGATGCGAACGGTAATCGATGCGAACGGTCGGGCCTTTACGCACGCTTGACTAGTGGAGTGATAAGGATAAGGATGGTCGATCCAAGGTCGTAGGTCACCCTAAGGTCGTAGGTCACCCCAAGGTCGTGGGTCACCCCACGGTCGTAGGTCACCCCATGGTCATATGTCACCCCAATGTCAATGTCATATGTTCTTTTATAAGTTAGTGAAGTTTTACTTGTGTGGTCTAAAGCACACTCGTTTTTTTATACCTAAAATGTAATCCGATACGTATTATAGCATTATTTAGCATTATTCTTTGCGTTAATCTAAAAATGATTTTCTTTCCGATCTTATCAGATTAAGTTCAATGAACCAAGGTGTTTTAA
This sequence comes from Limnephilus marmoratus, assembly GCA_917880885.1. Classification (NCBI taxonomy): domain Eukaryota; kingdom Metazoa; phylum Arthropoda; class Insecta; order Trichoptera; family Limnephilidae; genus Limnephilus; species Limnephilus marmoratus. The sequence continues at coordinate 48,334,455 of OU862917.1, forward strand.
ACAGTATCTTTTGGAGCTTTCTACAACATATCTACTCCCTTATCGTTAGCCAAATAAATAATAAGATTAAGTGGATGGGAAATTTCTGATGCATTGGGAATGGTTAGTTTCCTAGGCACAACATCGAAAACTCAGTGCAACCAAAACGAAACCTTTACGAGTCGGTTTGTCTATAAGCTCCCAAAGGCCAAACAGAAAGCTGCGAGACACTTTCTAAAAACCGGGTCGATAATCAAGTTTGTAAAATTTATTTCACGATTTGAGATTTCGAGGCCAACACTGTTTACATCTTGAAACTATACCGAACCGATCGAGAGTTATGACAATAATATGAACGTCTGGCTGTAGTTTCTAGCAGGTATCTGGCTAGTATCTGCAGCCCACCTTTCTACGGTTGTTTGCGATAAAAATTAAATTTAAATAATCAACCGATCGAGTCGACACTTTGACACTCGTATATCATCATAAATCTACGCAAGTACGTTTATAATAATAGGTAAAACGTTTTACAAGTGAAAATGTAACGTGTTTCCGTTGACCGTGGGACGATTAATTTTAAATTGAATTATAATGGTAATTGGTAGTAGGTATTACAGAATATTGATGAGAATTGAAATCAGACTGACGAAGTTTTTAAAAATATTGGCATCAAATGCGCATTAGACCAGACAATTTTCAAAGAATATTAATAAAATAATCGTTTATCATCCATTTAAAGACTGATACAATTGCAGTTCCATTGCATGATTTAGGGCCAGTGCTATATTGTCTTGATGGTAGTCAGTCTCCGATAGGATGTCACCAGACGAAGAATCAATCATTCTTTTAAATGCATTAGAAAAAGAAATCCGACTGGTACGGTTACAGTTCCATTGAATTGTTCCAGGATGCAGTCTGTAAGGTGAATATTGCCTTGATGAAAGTCAATCTCTGATAGGAGACGGCACCAGAAGTATAATCATTTATTTAAATGTGTTGTCGAGTAGTTACTTGTTAAGATTCTCGGGATAAGAATCCGGAGATTGCGCGTCCAATAAAGAGCATTAATAGTAAGGGTCGACCGAGATCTCGGTCTCGGTCTCGGCATTCTCGGCTACAAATTCTACCGAGAACTCTGTCTCGGTTCTCGGCGAAAAATCGCCGAGATTCTCGGCCATAACCGAGACCGTTGTAAGTAGGTACGGTGTAGGATAATGGGATTCAAATCTACTGCACGCGTTCACATTTGTCACTTGGTGTCAGTGCGTGAGAGAGCTGTCGATTGTGATTGGTCGGCTGGCAGCGAGGCGGGTTTTACTTATAACCATAAAGATAATATCTAGACGCCTTCCACGCCGAAACGCAAATTATTTGCAATTCCCTCGATAGAAAAAAAATCGCAAAGCATGCTCCAAAAATTATTTTAAAAACGTTTGCTTCAGTTATTTTACAAGTTATAATTGTGAAAAAAATTCACAATGTTTCTTTAAATGATGTCGTGTTTTATTAAATATTTTCGAATTTATCGCTTTAAATATTAGCGCGCTCTTCTAACATTCCTAATTACATATTTCTCCATCTTCTTCTTTTTGAGCGCGGATGCGGCGCCTTAAAACAAATTAGTATTACATTCTTAAATATACTATATTATGCCAAAATAGCGCATTTTCATTTTTTTTCTCAATTTATCTATTCTCGGTCTCGGCTCTCGGTCTCGGCCGAGATTTTAATTTATTCTCGGTCTCGGTCTCGGCCGAGAACGAAAAACATGTCTCGGTCGACCCTTAATTAATAGGCTTGCGTCTGCGTGGATGAATTTCAGAACCCAGCTACGAGTGCATGTCGGACACCACCCATACGCACCGCCCCACAAATAACATCTGTGTACGCGGAATTTCACACAAAGCTACTGTTATAATTCGGTTTCGAATTCAAGAATTCGACACAAGATGTCGCTACTTCCGTCAGCAGCTCGTATGTGAACTTTCTTCCGTAGGTATTAAGTACTGCGGATATATAGAATTTAGTATCTTTCCGGATATAGAGATTACATATATGGCGGCATTGCCTGTCACGGTTACTTTAACTCTGTGACTAGCTGTCACTCGGTCACTGGATCATGGTTCACAGTGAATCCGAGGAACTGGCTATTTTTGGAACCAGTTCTAATCGGATTTATAAAATGGTTACCTACACACAAACTGGGCGAAGCCGAAGTAAAGCCGCCCGCAGAGCCTAGCAGCAAAAACCTGCGGAGCGGGTTTTTAACTGCTAGTATTTGATTAATTTGTGTTATTTCACAATTCATTCGTTTAAAATAATATTATATATTTTAGGCACGTTCCAGATTGGTAGACACTTTTAGTATCACCCTGTTGAAAGACCATCGCTCAGAATACAAACGTTGCTTGAAATGGCTTTATCCAGTGATTCTTTAAACAGCCCGGTACTTCTTCACCTTCCTCTTCTTCTCCAGACTACCTTCAGCCTCACAACTTACCCCAATTGGGGATGCCACAGTCCACAGTCACACTTGCTCCAGACGTCGGGAAAAGTTGTGACTCTTGTGCAATATTCACATAAAAAAAATATTTCAAAGTTTTAATCGTTAGAGGACTGCAAACGCGCGTGACGGTCATAATATCACTCTTCATCCAGCTTTTCTACGCCTAGTTAACAACTTGTACGATTCGCACCAACATTTTAATAGCTCTATCTGCGGAATGACTACCTGTCTCTCTCCCTCTGTAGTCTGTACCGCATTCCTTATCTTGAACACCTTTTCCTGGTATTGCCTACATACTTTTCCCACTTTATATAAAATTGGCGAGACGGCTTTTTGAGACCAAACAGAAACAGAGCATGTTTCAGGGGACTGCGCAGATACGAACGTGTTTGTCTCTAGAGCTATCCGCACCAGATATGGATTGCCGTTCAAAATTCAAGTCACTGGCCGGACCAAGGGGCGATCGTCACCGCGATCGGGGTCACCAATTTTTTTTTTATAAATCTTTAAGAGCGTTTAACCAGCCAGCGGACGAAAATCCACATTTCGTCGAAAGTTGTTCTTCCGATCGTGCAGGGCGGTTACAATGAGAAAGATTAATTATTCTCCGTACCAGCTTTTTAAAATTATAACTCAATATCGAATTTATTTCAATCCAAATTAGCTTTAATTTATACCTTCATCCAAAAATGCTGAAAGGCGTGATGATAAAACTATTAAAATAATGTACTTTTTGTAGTTATTTTTTGATTATAAGTATTTATCATTTTTCAATAATGTCTAAATTTAATAAGAATGTTAAAAAAATCTGAAATATATTAGTTTGTAAGTGCGCAAATAAATACACAAATGGACCAATTTTCGTCAAGAAACACATGTACGTACATATTTTTTAATGATTTTATTGAAACTAAAAATAAAATTCTAATACATAACTCTGCTAGATAATGTATTGATTTATTTTACTGCATGATTACATTATTTGAAATGGGTGTGGTATAATACAAAAACTTTTTTGAAAATTTAACAAATCTGCCAACGACCTATGGAATAACCTTATTATACTAAAAATTCTAAAAATTTATTACATACGAATGCTAGATAAAAGAACAATCTTTCGAAATCCATTTATAATTTTTTGTGGAAAAGAGTCAATACGTCTAAAGACTTTTTTGAAAATGACGTATTTCCGGCTTTCTCTGGTAATGCCCTCTTAAAAGGATGCAAGCTCTTGATATGCAAGTGTATGAACGTGCATATCCCATTAACATCAGAGGGTTTTACAGCAGAATTGTAAATAAAATAAAGACTTTTAAGAGGAAACACGGTCGCCGAGAAATTTGAATAATTACTATTATTATTTAAAAAAAAAGAAAATTGACAAACGATTACATATCCGGGTGGTAATCTGCTTATCCGGCATTTAAGTGTTTTGTTATTATTTGCAGTGTGTTATAACTTGGGACTTACTAGGTGTTGCAAGGGCAGGCGGAGAGATGGAATTTGGTATAATCTGGTGCTTGTTAAGATATGTAGACTTTTTTTTTTTTTTTTTTTTTTTTTTTTTTTTTTTTTTTTTTTTAAATTGTACAACAGATTTTTATCCAATTACTGTACAATTATCTCATTTTGACAGTCTTAACACCTAGAAAGATGATTATTATACAAAAAAATCTTAAGGCTATCTAAAGAAGAGTTATATATATCTAGTGTTTCCGATATTTCGTTCATCAGCACCATTCCTCTTGTCATGCTATGCTGTGCTAGAACATCTGTTCTGCCGTATGGTATTTTGAACAAGTCGTGTCGACGACTACGGCTGAAATTTTCAGGCACGTATAAGCCATAACATTCCAAGAGGAATGGGCTGTCAATACGGTTATGGATTATGTTAAAACTAAGAATTGCAAGATTTGCATGACGTCTAGTTTCCAAGCTAAATCTATTTGTTGCCTCAAGTAATTCCATATGGTGCATGAATCTCGGGTACGTTCCATGCATCCGCATATAGACATACCTAAGGAATTTTTTTTGAATTTGTTCTAGCATATTAATATATTTCGCTTGGTGCGGAGTCCACACACCACTGGCATACTCCAGCTTACTTCTTATGACTCCATCAAACATTGATTAGAAAATTTGTCATACTTAAAAATGTTTTATTACATCCTACGACTCGTTCTTGAATTCAACAGCTCGGCTGTGGAACGATTTGCGAGCATAAACATCGCTTTTCTTGTTATTTTTGATTGTACCTTTGTACATCATAATTACTTGTATCATTGACCCTAAATGGCTAACGTTCGTAAAAATTACGAGCATCAAATGCAAATCTACCTGTCTTCTGTCAACTTAGTGGCCTCTATATTCGTGTATATGGCGGTTGTGTTTACCCGATAAGTTATTTTGTTTTTAAGATGGCTACTGACTACTCGTCATTTTGTTGATCAATGGCTTTATTAGTTTTAAGGATTTTGCCCAACTTGCGGTAAAAATATATTAAGCAATTTGATTTATGTATTTTCTCTTCACGATGTCACAGAAAAAAATGCAAATTTTCCCAATTATACTTCTGTATTTAGTATTGAAAGTAAGTTGAAAAGTGAAATTAATTTTTATTTGATTGATTTAATATATTATGTGATTTTGTACTTAATAAAACTAGAATAAAGATTTGTTATTATTATTAAGATGTTTAAATTGTAACCTCATCATTCTATATTTTACTACATAAAATAAAAATGTATTAAAAAATAGGACTTTAAAAAAGGTTCGTCAACAAGTCGAATGGTTAGGGCCTATAATATCACAGAATTTGAACAATTCATCAAATTTCAAAATTAATATTCAAGTTCAGTGAAATTCCTATTAAAGGTATTAAAGTAAGGTAGACTAATATCCAAGTAATGTGAAACAACCGGCCCATGATGAAATAAAAACAAGAACTTGAATAGAAGTTTAACAGAACTTAAATTTTAACTTCGAAATGTGATGTATTTTAATAATTCTGTGAAACTACCAATCCTAAGAGAACCAGAACTACCAACAATACAAAATTCACCGACAAATCAACAAGGCGTCAAATCGAAAAGGTAAACAAGAACAGGGAAACAGGTATATGTCAATCTCACTCATAATTGTCGATCCCCGAGTTTCTTGAGGTTGTGATCACCCTGACGTAAGTATTGATATATTGAACTATTTGGGTCGTGGATAATTCGACGTCGAACATGATCCGTCTACCATTAAAAAGTGGAGAAGATTCTGTCTGAGTGGCGTGTCGGACACATCGTGACCTGATTGTATAGCCCACCGCCGCTCCCCAGTGCCCAGTGGCTGAGTGGTCGCGTGCCAGACCACTGCAACAGGAATAACTACTTGTCAGTTCAAAGATTGATGTCGGTCCGGTTTACAAAAACCTACCACCAACAGAGAGGTTCCTGCTTAAAAGGGAATAAAAAAATCACTCAGACATGCTAATAAAAGATGAAAGCGATCCACGACTTTCTTACAATAATGGCAACAAACTTTGATCTACATATTTTGTAAGCAGTATGTTTTACGTTCAAAGTTTCATTGGACAGCTAGTTCTAGCAGCAGTCGATGGCTGTTCCAGCATTAGACTAATTGAATCAATTAAACTTGTTAAAACGTCATCGTTCAATGCATTCGTTATCAGAGATGGGGTCAAAACGCTTCTGTATTCATATTGATAATATGTTATGAAAGGTTGTGGGAATGTCACTGTCGGAAAAGATGAAACCGATAATCTTTATTTGAAGCGGTTAATTAATAAATAAGTATTAACAACTCGCTTATATGGAGATTGTATAATATTGTTTTAAAGTCTACACAACTGATATATCCATTAATGTATGGTAAATGGGTGTTTATCAGTGGCTTAAAATTTAAAACACGTTTATTAGCAATGAGGTAAGAATTCACCTGTGTTGTGTAGGACATTTTCAAGAGTAATTTGATTCAGTATAGTTAAGTGGAAGACTTTGATAATAATATAAAAATAATGCATAATTAAAAATATAACACATTTCGATATGTTTAAAGGATAAATTGAAACACTGCTGGCTCTGAAACCGGAATCGAAAAGCAGAAGATGGAGATGAAATTACGAATGTTAACGGAGAGCGCTAAGATTTACAGCGACAAAATCGATGCGAAAATTGCGAAAATTAATAAAACACGACTTGTTTAAAATATAGCAAAAATCTCGCGGGCATTATCTTAAACAGCATTTAAAGAAACACTGTGATTTTTTTCATACATATAACTTGTAAAATAACTGAAACAAACGTGTTTATAATACATATTTGTAAAAAGCACTAACTTTGTGGCTCGCCATAATTTACAATAAAAAGACACATAAATTTGTTTAAGACCACTTTTATTTTAAAACACTCTACCAGTTTCAGAAGCACCCTTCCTTCGTCAGGAGATATAGGAGATAATATTATATATATAATATTCTCCTGACGAAGGAAGGGTGCTTCTGAAACCGGTAGAGTGTTTTAAAATAAAGTGGTCTTAAACAAATTTATGTGTTTTTTTTATTGTGTTTATAATAATTTTTGTAGCATACTTTGCGATTTTTTTCTATCGAGGGAATTATATATAATTTGCGTTTCGGCGCGGGCAAAATCTAGATATTATCTTCAAGAATAACATATATTTTTTTAAGAGCTTTAAAACTTACCGTGTTTAAGGGAAATATGTAATAAATCGGTAGAAATCCGGGTTGCGGGCCCTTAAACTTCGACGGTCTCCGTGGTCGAGGGGTAAGACTCTCAACTAGCAATCCGATGGTCGCCGATTCAAATGCTGGCGTGTGCAAGTAAATCTTATTTAATTGAATTGTATTAGTTCGCAATGTAATCATTTAAAATAATAAATGATAGTTTGCGGCGGTTGGGAGCAGTTGGGACTCTTGTGGGCATTAGCATTAAAAAACGTCTTTAAACGTGTTTGATGGCCAGGTGTGAATAGCCAGATAATTCCCAACCTTCCTTTTCTCGTCTCCTTATTATCCCCAGACTCTTCAGTCTCACGGCATATCTCTATCGTGAATATCATGGTACCACTGGGTAAAATAAAACTGTCAGTATCGCCCTGATGAAAGACCACCATTCGGTGGCTGACATTAGTCGGGACTCTTGGGCTGTATTCACATAAAAAAAACTCGAACAAGAACCAAATGTTTTGGCTGTTGATTGCATTTGGAGTAACAAGTTGTGAGTTGTAAAGATAACACAAATTGATTTATTCACAACAGTAAGCAAACTCAAATTATGAATAGTGACTAAAACAGATAAGTGGGTGAAATGAAGAGATCAAAACAAAGATCACAGAAGAGTAATAATTATTATGCTTGTTATGATCCGCAAAGTGCTGCAGCATACAGTGCCAAAAGGTGTCGACAAAATTGTGGCAAGGCCATTCACAATTCATATTATTTCTAACTGGTTGTAAAATAAAAATAGTATTATGCAAGCCAGGAGCACATAACAGCAGAAGAGATGATGTAGGGGCAGGTTAGGTGCATTAGTAATAAATGTCTGTCACGGATTTCAGTACCTACGCAAATTGCATGAATAATACATAAGATTCTAAAATTACAGAGGAAACATTAACTCCTCCACTGAGATTTTTCTGACACAGGTTGATGAGCCAATTCCGTACGAAATACGAAAATAAACAATTTAAAAAAAAAACAGATATGATTTGAGATTTTCACAGCCAAAAGTATTTTGGTGATTTATTTTTGAGGTTTTATGACGTGTTGCGCTTTATCCTACTCTAGCCAACTTTTCGGACAGCGTTACAGATTACATAGCTGCCCTGATAATGGACACTGTAACACTGTCCGAAACGGAAGTAGCACAAAGCGCAACAGGGCATAATATCCCAAAAATAAACAGTGTCAAAAAGTATATTTTTATTTTATTTGATCAACTATCGTAGAAAATCTTAATAGAAAAAAACGTGAATTAATGTAAAATAAGAGGTTCTAAAACATATCTATGTATAATGTTTCTATATTACGGTATCTTATAAAAATTAAACATAGTTACTAATATCGTTTGTCGGTGCTTGGGCGCGTGTGTGATATTAAATTGTATTCCTGCGTAACGCGTAAAATTATTTAAGTACAATGAACTTTTAATTATCAAAATTGAAACTAATAATTATAAATCATATTAGACAAGCGAAATCTACTTACATTGTAATATTTTTAACAGAACATTATTTTTAACACTTCCAATTTTGAAAATGTCACAAAAATTTAAGACAAATCAAAGTTTTACAGTTCATTGAACCGGAGTTACAGACAGATAAACAGAGTAATAAATCGAAATTAGTATTTTTCAATTGTACAAAAACGTTTGGTATCATAACTTTGTCGCTTTCATGACAAATACACGATAAACTCCTCATTCAGAAGTAACAAACAAAGTCGTGAAATGAAATGAAATAATTATAATAACAAACGTGACAGGTAAGTACTACACTGAATATCGATGAACAAAGCACTACTTAGGAGAGAATTACAATACTACTTAAATAATTGGGTACCGGAAAAGGCCGGGTGTGAAATCTATACTACCAGGAAACCAGAAACCTCGAGGGTTGACAAGGGAAGTAGTACGGCTTCTGGTTTCGGTGATTTACATTTAAACTTTTAACTTTTTTTTTTTTTTTTACATTAACTCCACACAGGAGGCCCTGAGGAAAATAATTTCCCTCAGGGCCTATGTCATCTGGGATGCTGTGTGGAGAGTCTTTTTGAGGAGAGGAAGGAATGAACATTGGTCTTGAAGAGACCCATGTTGTAGGAAGGAGGAAACACAGAGGCCGGCAAATCATTCCACAGCCGAGCTGTTGAACACAAGAACGAGTCGAAGAAACGACCCGTTCTCATGTGACAAATGTCAACCGTGTACAAATGTTGGGCACGCGTTTGGCGTGTTTCCCGACTATGCACCGGTGCCGAAGGGATCAATGATGCTAGTTCTTCAGAGCATCTTCCATTGTAATACCGGTAGAACAAGGATAGCATTCCCACCCGACGCCTGTGCTCTAAAGATTGCAATCCGTCTGTTAAGATGGGAGAATCTATCAAACGGACCGCCCGTTTCTGCACAGAGTCGAGGGTATTTTTCAGGTATTTTGGAGCTCCAGACCAGAGATGGCTGCCAAATTCAACCGTGGGGCGTACTTGTGATTTGTACAAGGTTAGCAGTTGTGTACTATTAAAGTATCTGCGGGCCCTGTACAGTACGCCCAGTTTTTGGGAGGCTAACTTTACTCTGGCTTCGATGGAGCCCCCATACCTGAGCTGGTCACTTAGGGTTACACCAAGCATATCAATGGAGGGCCTGTTCGGAAGATTGCTTCCGTTGAAAGAGACTAGATTTTCATTTCGATCCCTTTTAGACGTAATCAGACAAGATTGGGTCTTTGAAACATTAAATTCAACGAGATTATTTTTACCCCAAGAGAAAACACTCTCGAGGTAACCGTCCATTCTTTGCTTCAAAGCCCTACGAGCTGTTGGAGTTTGTGAGCCCTTTGGGGGCTTGTCAAACAAAAAGCTATCATGAACTGTACTGTCATCCGCGTAACAGTGAATTGGTGCACATGACAAAAGGTCGTTGATGTGCAACAAAAACAAAGTCGGAGACAGAACCGATCCCTGCGGGACGCCAGCATTTATCGAGTGTGAGGAAGAAGTGAAACCATCGACTACCGTCTGAATCGACCTCTCCCTCAAGAAGTCGGCAATCCACATACACAAGGATGCGGGAAGTCCGTAAGAATGCAGTTTGTTGACAAGTCCTCGGTGCCAAACCCGGTCAAAGGCCTTGGAGATGTCCAGTGCAACCGTTTGGGTCTCACCGAAACGTTCCAGGCATCGCCCCCAAACATGCGTCACATACGCGAGAAGATCACCGCACGAGCGGTTCCGCCGGAATCCGTATTGACGGTCGTTAATAATTTTGTTCTTCTCGAGGTATGTGAGCAGTTTGTCGTTGATCACACGTTCCATCACCTTAGACAGAACTGATGTGATCGCTATGGGGCGGTAGTTGGCCGGGTTGGAGCGGTCACCCTTCTTTGGAATAGGATGGATAACCGCTTTTTTCCAACCAGAGGGCACAGAGCCAGTCTTCAGGGACAATTTAAAAAGCTTCGTCAAAATTGGAGCTATTTCTGCAGCGCACCTCTGCAGTACCAGGGCAGGTATTCCGTCAGGCCCACTAGCTTTATTAACATCAAGCCCTCGTAAAACATGGAGTACTTCCCGATGCCGAATCCTCAGCTTTTTCATACGAAAACCGCAGTGAGGAACCGACGTCGGGACAGCACCTTGGTCATCGAGGGTTGAGTTATCCGCAAACATTTTACCTAATAAGTTTGCCTTTTCGGTGGCGGTGTTTGCTAGTGAGCCGTCAGGTCTGGTGAGAGGTGGCAAACTGGATTTGCAGAAATTGCGACCTATTGAGCTTGCAAGCGACCAGAATTGCCTGCTGCCATGCGGGCATGCAGCCAGCTTTCTGCTGATCTGCAGGTCGTGCTCCAATTTCGACCTATTTATGATTCTCTTGGTTTCCTTTGCCATTTTGTTGTAAGCTGTTCTGTCTTCGGATGTTCTAGATGTGTTGTAGGCTCGGTAAGCCGCGTTTTTTCGTCGCACTGCTTCAGCGCATTGTCGACTGAACCACGGCTTTGAGCCCACACCAGTTTCCTTAACAGTAGAATGGATGAAGCCATCCATCGCGGATGTGATGACTTCACCAATTTCCTGGGCACATCTTGAGGGATCCGAAGTCCGAAAACAGACAGCTGACCACGGAAAAGCATTAAAATGTGCCCGCAGACCGAACCAATCTGCTGACCTATAGTGCCACACTTTTCTCTTCAGCCTCTCGTTTGGTGGTCTGAAGTTTACAGGGATTGATGTCGTCACCAGGCAGTGGTCGGACGATCCTAAAGACGCTGTGACTTCAATCCTGTAACCGTGTGGCACAGTAGTTAAAAATAGATCTAACAGATTGGAACGGTGAGTCTGGACATCAGGAACCCTTGTAGGCTCCTGAACCATTTGTTCCAATCCGTAGCAAAGGGCAAAGGATTCCGCTTGGCGTCCAGCCGAGTCTGTTGATCCTGAGAACTTCAACCAAGGTTCGTTATGAACATTGAAGTCCCCCAGGACCACAAACTCTGCCGTAGGGTAGCGGGGCAAGAGGTCATCAATAGTATCGCTTAAGTGTTTGAAGAGCTCGGACGTGTCTGATTCGCTAAGGTTCGGTGAGCGGTATAAACACGCGTAGAATCTTACCGTACTGGCAAGATTGACGCGTACCCACATTACGTCGAATCTGGAGTTTTCCAGATTCAACAGTCGCACACAGTTGACGTCAGCTCGACTATAGAGACAGACACCTCCTTTAGGTCTGAACTTGCCTGCGAGGGTGAAGCCCGGGCAGTTCAGATAGGAGGTGTCTACAGGCTCAGCTATCTGGGTTTCAGACAGGAAAAGTAGGTTTGGGCGTTGGGAGAAAAGGTGGTGGTGGACAGAATTTAAATTGGTGTGCAGGCCGCGAATGTTGGTGTAATTCACCAACAGTTTTGGCCCGCACCGGGGACGCCTACTCCTCGCCGCTGTAATGACGTTATTTGTTGATGGTTGTATAATATATGATTTTATTTGTAGGGTTATTTAAGTGTGATATGAGGGGAAGGAAGGTCAGGGAGGGAAAAGGTAAAGGGGTGGGTAGGATGCTGGGATTCAGAGTTTCCAGGAGTGACGGACGTATGTATCCAACCCACCCACTGCGGTGCAAGGCGATGGGCAGGGAGAGTCCGGCTGGAGAGGTCGCCCAATGCGCCCCAAACGCTACTGCTGGGTCCCCTCCGGTCACGAACCGGCACAACAGCAGCGGCGGGGTTTTTACACTCGTTGATGGGGCAGCCCACCCTCAGTCGTGAGCCTGAGGGTCGGGCCCCTGTACTACCGAGCGACCCGGACAGCGGTAACCGGTTGTAAAGGGTCTCCCTCAACCAGCATCTCCCGATCCGGCCCGCCACGCAGAAGGTGGGCCGACGCACCCGCCATCAAGGCCTAGACAAACATTACCCCAAGAACCCGGGCACCGCTGCTAAGTCACCAAACGTAGCGAACCACTTGGGGTGACCTGTGGCAGAGGTGTTGGTCATCCAATAAATGGTTCCCAGGGCGGCGGTACCCATACCCGCCTACCAAATTATAACTATTAACTCATCGGATTTAACAATCTATACCGGCAAGACTGTGTAGTGCGTGAGCAAAATAAGTTTATAATCACAAGTATCTGGAAATCTACACGGACGATCGATAAAACCCTATATCATTGGAGGGGACCCCACCACTTTCCCAACGGCGTTATAAGGAAACGTATGGTTTCCTCCTTCACCGCATACGTCATTTTATTGAACTAAGCAACATTTATTTGAACGACTCTAGACCCTCCAATATCCATGCATACGGGGTTAAAAAGCAGTATGCAAGTACTTACGTTAACATAATACAAAAGAATAATAAATGTGGCAGCGCGTTGAATAATTCTTCTGAAATCTATAGAGAAAAATATATACAGATAAACCCTATATTAATGCGATATTGACTAATTCCGTCATATATAGTCAGTTAGCGAGCACGGTCAATGAATGATTCGGACAGTTGACAAAAGCCGCCGTTTTAGCGCGGCCTCCTGATTGTCAAAAAAGCTGTCAATATACATTCACGTTTTAAATAATGTCGTTCGTTATGCAAAGTAACTGTCCTAAATGAATGGAGGTGACTAACGAAGCCCTTAGAATTGAAAGAAATCGTGTACGCGATTAGACTTCATTAATTCGTCTAAGACGCGATCATTGATTTTGTTCTAGCTTGGAGAAATGAGAGTTGTTTAAATATGACTATAGACTTCATTAACTAATTAACTCCCTATTTAATGTTAAAAGGTACACGTGAACTGCCAACGTATATTAAACTTAGCATTTCAAATCGACATTATCTTATTAGCATTTTTATTTATTTTGGAATTCAAATCCATAGAAAGATCTGCTAGCGTTGTCATCAATTCTTATGTATTCCATGTCAATATCGGTTCGGCTACCAACAGCGCAATCATGCTGGTAATATCGATATAAAATTGTCGGAAGTTGAGCCTATCGATCCGATATTGTTAAGTTATCAATTTGATCGTGCCCGACCAACAGAGAAACATATTTCTGGTGGTTGAGATCAGGTGATCAGTCTATCATTTGTTTTACAATGAAAACAATGTTGCATTTATTTACAATTTGTTACTGCGTAAGGAAAGCAAGTTTTACAAATAAATTATCTCATATTATTACTACATCATAATGACATCGTCACAGAAATTTTGTATTTCACATGTAAATTTTTTTTGTACATGGAGGGACAAAGGGGAGACAAAATCGTCTGGACCCAGAAGCAAATAAACGTATCTTCAGTTCGTATTGTATGACCACATGTCGGTTTCACGTGAATCATATAAAGCACACACAGGTATCGCACGAGAAAACAAACTCATTAATCAAACATGTTCCCTTTATATTTTTATTACTTCATTTGAAATGAAAATTTTAATAATAAATATTTCGACAATTTTTAATTTACCTCAGACCTTGGCTTATCAAAGTTGAATAATGCAGTCAGAAGCGCATTGCGCACATTTCCGGATCGCTAAGAATCATAATAATAAAGCAGAAACTGCACTTGCTTGTCTGTATCATTAAATACTTTCAAACGGTGAGCACTAGCGTCATGAAATTCGCATATATTTATCCGCGTGGAACTGTTATTTCCAGCAAGAAATGCCATTTGCACCATGAGTTAAAGGGTTTCGAAATATCTATTTAATTTTCAAACATTAAAGACGCCGTATTATTTTATTGCTTATATTTTTCAATTGTTAGTTCAAATCCCGAAGTGCGCTAACAATTATTTGATTAATTTGTGTTATTTCAATGTTATCTAATTAATTAAAAATAATATAAAGTATATTTGCGGCACGTTCCAGAGAGGAAGATACTCTCAGTATCGGTGTACCTAAGATCAACATTCAGAATTGAAACGTTGCTTGAAATGGCTTTAGCCGTGATTGGTGGCTAGATCTGAATAGCCAGGTTCTTCCCCACCTTCCTCTTTACATCTCCTTCTCCGCCCCACTACCTTCAGCATCACAACATACCCCAATTAATGCTCACTGGCTCCAGTGAGAGAATTTGGGACTCTTGTGCGGTATGCACATAAAAAAATTCAAGTGCAGTTTACACGCGGTAGAAGCGAAATTTTACCAAAACAATCGCAACCAATACTTGAAAAGTGAGATCATAATAAAAGCGACCAATGAGCGCAGACCTCGCATAATTTCCGTTTCATATCTCAACCAATAGGAGCCTTTAAAAGTTACGTCATTATCAAAGCGGTCGATAAGCGCAGCTGATGCGTCGCAGGGGCAGTAATCGTCATTTCCGTTTCACCCTAAATCCAAATCACAGCGATGCTATAGAAGTTTCACTTCAAAAAATCAATATGAAAAAGTAGTAGGTGTTAAAACTCGGTCAAAGCCGGGTAGTTAACAGCTATAATTTTGTAAATATAAAACTCGGTAGGTCTACCCATGCCAAATTAGTGTCGGGATGTGAAATATTTACGAGAAATTCTGCTCAGCCGTATTTTGAAGGTAATATTTTATTTAATCTTGAAGAACCAGCGAAATATTTCTGAAATATTATACCTAAGTAAGTAGGCACCTATAAGTACCAAAAGTAATAAAAATGTCACGCAGTGGCAATATTAAAAATGCTGAAGCAAACATTATTTGAGGAAAAAGAGGTTAAATAACAATTTATTTTAATAATCCGAGGTTCAACGAAACACCACTCGATGCTGAAATTGATTCCGGGTTGCGGTTTTTCGAAAAACAACGTGACAAGAGAAGTTTTTAAGTCTCTAATTAGGCGTCGGAAACGTCAGTCAAATCATATATTTTTTATCTCTCGAGAACTCACCAACAAAAATGTTTTTTTCCGAAGTTTAAAAACAGTTCGATCTATATAATAAGTGGAAGATACTCTCAGTATCGCCCTGGTGTGAGACCGCCATTCAGAAATGAAAAGTTGCTTTAAGAGGAACATAAACGCTAGAAATATTTCAATTCTTACGCTTTCAAAATTTAAAATCGAGCATCCGGCAACTTTCAGGTTTTGGCGCTTATTTGCAAGCGGCAAATAAGCACCAAAGTGGTTTTTTAAGTAACACTTCTTTCTTGGGGAGTAAGCTGGTGAATGCGTGACGAGATTGTTACGAAAAGCGAGGCAGTTGAGAGGGAGATATAATTTAGTGAAGATAGAAAGAGAGAGAGTTACGTTTTGTATATTACTGTAGGGACAAGGCAAGGACAAGGGTGCGAGCACACATTTTCTTCATCTCTTTCTCTCATAGCCAGTTACGTTTCGCATATCTGACACAGTGCAGGCCTATTGTTTGTATCACAGTGTAGGAGCAAGAGAGAGCAATGCGCGCACACATTTTCTTTCTCTCTTCTTATCATATAGATGGAGCTAAAGAAGTTTTACTTCAGTCGTGTGCACACTCGTTTTTTTAGTGGTTTACGCTTGTATTTTTTATTACGTAAATAATACTTTTAATGTAATTCCATTCAAACCAAGAGGTAGTAAAAGCTTCAATTTATCCGTAGCATATTTTTTGATATTCATAATGTAAACCGATTCGTAGTAAATAGTGATTTCACGTATAGTTTCATCTTAGCGATTACATCTAAATAGTCAAGTACTTCCCCACATTCCTCTTCCTTATCTCCTTCCCCTCCCCATTACCTTCAGCCTTACAACATACCCCAATTGGGGATGTCGTAGTCTAAGTGGCTCCAGGCGATTGGTAGCAGTTGGGACTCTTGAGTGGTACTACCATAAAATAAAACAAAATAAGCATCTTTCAGAGATGACATCTTATGGCGCGGTGCGATTTTTGCAATATTGCTCTTGAAATCTACAAGGAATTGCAGTTCGTCTATTTATGCACCGTTAAATATAAAAAAAAAAACTCTACACAGATGTTAAAGTTAACTAAAGACTAATAATGCTAGACTGTCAGTACATAGTTATCAAATTTCATAATAGATTGAGGCTTGATATTTATTTTTTTTAAATTACGTTGGAAAGTAAACAAATATTTCATTAGGTCATGTTGATACCTAACCTCATTGTGAATGAATTACAAAAATACATGATAAAAACGTACGCATCTTGAATACTCGAGCGTAAACGCCAAACTGCCATGACCGACATCAAAAAATCTCAGCGCCGATATTTTAACTGTCGTCTGAAAGCGTCATTATTCTAATTTATAAGCATTTTTCACACGAACAACATTATTGCATTACTTTCTAATGTAATGGTGCAAAACATAGGTAGGTACCGTATTACAAAAATGCCTGTAAAATAAATCTATATCTATATCTATCTATCTATCTATCTATCTATCTATCTTCTATCTATCTATCTTCTATCTATCTATCTATATAAATAAAAAAGAATCGCCGAAATGTATGTACGCGCATAACTTCCGAACGGCTGCACAAAATTGGATAATTCTTTTTTTGTTGTGTTCGTTATCGTTATTGTCAGGACAAGGTTTGTATAAAACAACTGGTGAGCTCCGGCATTATGAAATTTGCATAAAAATGAATCGCCGAAATGTAAGTATTTGGATAATTCTTTCTTTGTTGTGTTCGTTATAAATTATGGTGAGCTCTGGCATTATGAAAGTTGTATAAAAAAATTGCAATAGGTGGTACGCTAGCTGTTTGAAAACTTAATGTACCGGGAATTAATTTATGGAACGCGGGAGGGAGGGGGGAGGGAACCAGGGAGGGGGAGGGGAACTTGGGAGGGAAACTCGGGCGGGGGGTTTGCGGGACGAGGGAAAGGGGAGTGGAGTGGGGGAGGGAAGGTGGACTAGGCGGAGTGAAAACGCGAGACGGGAAGAGAACGCGGCAGAGGAATGGCGGGGGGGGGGCGGAAGGGGAACGGGACAAATGGGAAGGGACACGCAGGGAGAAACTATTTCTTTATTAAATGGCATAGCAACGCATGCCGGGTACCAGCTAGTGTGTTATATTTGTATTATTGTAAATTTGATAGAAATAATGCGCGTGGTTGATAGAGTAAATTTATTATAATTAACGAGTACAAAAGAGTTATTCTCTAACATTTGTGGGATCGTTATTAAAAAAGCAAATAAATCACACAAATCTGACGGGAGATCACGTCCGTTATCTCGATAACGATCCCACAAAAGATATAGAATCGCTTTGCAGATGATCGATAGATTGTCTAGCTAAGAGAGAGCGAGACTTACTATCTCCCTGCCTCTCTCATGTTCTCGGGAAGTCTTGTAAGCAACAACCCACAAAATCAATTTTAAATTCAGCATTTGGTTTAGATTTTAAAAACATATGAAACTACGATGAATTAGAATATTAATTATTATTCATTACCACAACAGAGTAGTTATGCATTTCGGCTGATCAAATACGACATAAAATTAACTTTATTTAAAAAATAGCTTGTTTTTGTAAGAACTGAATAACTAGGAAATCAATACGTTCAAGGTTGTAGGTACAAAACGTGCTTGTAATAGAGTAGTTTAATTTATTTTCTTGTCAGTTTGCAATTGAATCCAATAACAGCTTTCTCAGCGATCAACTATTTGTGAATCATATCGTGTTTGATTTTCTCCGACTCAATAACTGAATATATTTCAGACTTCCTACACTAGAATAAACTACTGCTATGTTGTACACCGTGACCTATTCACCAACAAATCAATTTAAGCACTGTGAGAAATGCTAATAAAGAAATTAGGGTGAAACTGCAGAAAAAAACGAACATTAACTCCAAGTGATCAAAAGATCTGCCAAAGTAAAAGCACATTTTTATGCAGTGCCAATCGGGATGCACGTGCAGATGTGTCCTTTTATTATGACGTGTGTGATGAGATTAGACTTATTAGGAATTCTTTCCACGCTTTTCTCAGCACATAGCAACACGCAAGGCTTCGTCACGTAGACGGAATGCCCAACTATTCATTCATTCTATTCACAACCATTATTTTTCGTTGTTATTGCCATTATCTTTCGGCCCAAAAGTAGTCTAAGTACCGTTGTGAAAGAACCTTTACAACTGCCTAGATAAGATCAAAAGTTTTCTAGATTGTCACACTTTTAAAATCTTAGAATAAGCTGATGAATACGGTTGAAAAATAAATTAACAACTTCACAGTGTTTGGAATAATGCAGGTGAAATAGTTGAGACACTAAAATAATTATCCAAATTTTAGAGAAAGAGGACGTAGACTTTAAGAATGAATTGCAGAACAGCTTTGCAAAGACGACCGTCTTAGGCCACCACAGCTTTGCAAAGACGACCGTCTACCCTAGTGGCGTGCATTGTTTGTTGACAAAAGATAGACCAAAGGTAGGCTGTTTGTGAAGTTCGGTATGAATTGCGTATTTGTATAATATTAAAACATTAGGTATCAATTTATTATCATTTTCTGCTGATTATTGTGGTCAAATGAATACAAATAAATTCTTTACCAAAATCATAAAAAAATATATCCTACACTGAAATACGCTTTTCTTTTACCCTTTGATTTATTTTATGGTTAGTTTTTTATTGGGATAGGCAAAGATTTTCAGCCTTTATGGACTACACGACATCCAATGATGCCACTGGTCTACGCGTTTCACTTTGATTCACAAGGATGCGAGTTCGATGCGGAACGGAATTGTTATACGGGTCTCTCAGAACTAATAGACCTTGAAAAATGACTCTACAGATGATGTCAAAAGTTGCATTTTTATATATAAGTACAAGTAGATAAGTGTTAAATACGATAAACCGATATAATATAATGAATAATGATGATCCAGGTCAATTAATTCAACTGAAAACGGTATCAATATTAAAATGATTAATATTAATTTTGCGACCAAATGTATTTCAAATTGCTAATCGTTAATAAACAATGTAATATAAAAAACGGATGAATCAAGCTGATATCATAACTGATTAGTGATTACAATCTGTTTTTCAGATTAATAAATTCTTGTAAGATAAATGCATACATTAAACGATTCAACACCAATTAAGATTAAAAATAGTGTTCAAGAGTTCAAGTGCGGTATTAGGCCATTGCTACCGGCAACTTCCAAATGGAATGTTCAAAGCAAGAGAACAAGATTTCAATATAGGCGATAAAGTGATTAGTGTGATTACACTTGTCCAACAAAAAACAAGGTCGGAGACAAAACCGATCCCTGTGGGACGCCAGCATTTAATTTATTAATTTTATTTTAGTAATTTGTACATTTAAGTTTACAAATTTCTAATTAATTATAATATTTCATATTGCAAACTAAATTTTATGTAGTTTTATGTACTTAGCTCCTACAATACGTCTTGAACATTCCAATTGGTGTGGACTTCAAAGTTTCTGGTAGCTTATTATATAACTTCATCCCTTTGTACAGTAAACTGTTCTGCGTATTCGCCTTGCCCTTTTTTAGAAGCCTGATTTCTTTGCACGTCCTTACGTTATGTCTGTGAATTTCCTTGTTTAATATAATTTTATTTGAAAAGACTTTTGGTAAAATTTTGTTAATTATTATGTATAAATATCATCGTATTCAAGGTCAGCATCTGTTTCACGGTTAGCCAATTCAGTTCCTTTAACATTTTGTTTACTTTTGAAAATCTATTTCGCAGTAGTATTATTCTCATTGCCCTGTTTTGGAGAATTTGAAACTTATTTTATTCTCGTTCGTTATATAGGAAAATGATAGTGGAGCAATAGTTAAAATGTGGAGCAATAATCGATTTGTAAATAGTGATTGCAGTTTTAATAGATAGTTTTTGCCGAATTCTTCCCTAAAAAGATATTTTTTCCCAATTTTCTTGTGTGTATATTCAGAGTGCTTGTTGAATGTTAGTTTGGAATCTAATATAACTCCTAAGTATTTCATTTAAGTAACATTTTCAATAATTTTATCATCAATTTTAATTTTGCTTTCACTGGATGTCTTCTTAAATACAATCACCATACATTTTGGTTTTTTTTTGTATTTAATTTAATCTTATTGATTTTTAGCCATCATGATACATTGTTTAGCTTATAATTTAAAATATTTAATGGAGTGCTAGGAAGAGGTGGAACCTTCTATTCAGTTTCAGGGAAGAAAGTGAAAGAGCAATATGATGAATCATGAAGAATCAATAACCAACAGCATATTTGAACGTGAGTAAGCGGAAACCGCAATGGATTCTATTGAAATAAGATAATTCCTTTGCAGAAGGTTTAACAGTTAGTTATCGCATGATTACAGTCAACGGTAGCTGAAAAAACGGAGAGCATAAAAAATAATGAGGGGATTTCAAAAACAGTCATCGCGAGGGAATTCTTGCATCCTGAATTGTGAGATAACCCACTTGTATGTAAATCTGTGAATCTGGAACTATGAAGAACTAGAGCAACAGATCAGAACGAGGATCATCATAAAAAGGGCGATATAAATAAATGTTAATATGACAATGGTTTTTTTTTCTATCTAAAACGAGGGTTGTAATAGGAAGGTTGGGTGTTTATGTAACAGAATCTTTCTCCAAATAATGCTATTTTGGCTGTTTCAATTGTTCAACCCTTATATTGGTTGATCAACCCTTATTTTGTGACGTTTACGTACACTTGGCTGATCGAAGACTCAGATTGATCAATCGAAAAGTTGGGAGCAACCGAATTCTAAATTCAAATAGAAGCGTATTTTCATAAAACAATGCATTTACGTTTCTTTACCTATGAATAATCGGTGGCTAAGAACAGCCCCGAAGGCTTAAAAAAATGCGTGCATTTCACACGCGGTAAAAGTGAAACCTTCAGAAAACTAAAGTAGACAAGAGTGAGGAGGGTATGAAACACCGCACAAAGAGGAGACCGATTAGTCTATCTCATTCATTCGGAGGATAAATCTTATAGATGTATGTGTTTGTCTCTTTTTAGTGTCGCTTTTTCGTTTCATCTAGTTTCAAATCCCAACGGAGTTAAAGAAGTTTTCACTTTAAGAAGATATGATCCAAATAAAATTTAACATCTTCATTTCAATGAATTTGTTTTTACAATGTTTTAAAATAAATATCTTAAATCAGATGACGTCTTCACGCATGCGTTAATACGCGGTTCGGATAAAAATTAACGCGAAAAGCGTTAATTAACGTAAACTTCGAGCGGTAATTAAAACGGCGTTCAAAGACCGGCTAAACGGCTGTTGAAACAATCATTTTATTGTGTAAACCGACGGCCAATTTATTAACTGCCATGTTATTTAAATCCATACTGTTTCATGTGAATAATTCGCATAATTTTGCAAAGAAAAGAGTGTAAAACATCGCGGCTAATTATTACCTCTATCAAAACAGCGATATGAGAAAAAATATATAGAAGTCATAGAATAACACAAGAAGCGCCTTGTGGGAGTGATTTGTGGTTCAAATATTTGCCAAATTTAGGCCATTCCATATAAAAATGTGTTTTCGAAATTCACATGGGATGGAGATTTACGATTTCAGGCGAGTGTAAGTGAGAAGGAACGCTGGGCGGTTGGGCTAAATGGAACATTTATTTTTTTTTCAATTTTGTATGGAAAGCACTTCTAGTTTTAAAATCTTTATACCTGTGTCAGACCACGTTATATGCGCGCTATACTTTTGCTAATACTATGCCTAATAACGTAGTCCAACAGTACCTTACAAGGGCGTAGCGAGGTACGGGCAGGGGGGGGGCAGGTGCAGGAATGCTCACAAACCGTAAAGTTTACGTCGGTAGCCTATTGTTTGTGTGAATCAATTTAATTTTTGTTATTACCTTTTTAGTTGATCATGATTAATGAAGCATCAAGAAAACATGCCTATCAGTTATATTGCGCTGTTATTAAATCAGTTTTCATTATGTGTTCAACTGATAGCCAAGTTCTCAGGCATATTGGAACCTATTGCCAATTTTTGGAAGCGATCAATTATTATCATTCCTTATTTAGATTCCCTAATATCTGCATTGGAGCAGCATTTTGGTGACCAAAATTTGCCTGCTTTCGGATTAATGTCGCGTTTTTTTATAGACGAAAATAGCGTATTTCTGAAATTATCTAGCCACCCCCTCCCCCACACTTGTCTACACCTGCCCCCCCCTTAACAAAATCCTAGCTACGCCCTTTGTACCTTAATTATATGTAGGAGGTAATCGCTTTGTGGTTAGAGATGTTATAATATTGAACTTAGTAAAAAAAATGCTTTGCGACATATTTGCGATGTGAAAATCTCTGGAAAATTAAAATCGAGAAAACTGTATAATTTGGTTTTGGTAAGGGATGTTTTTATCTTACCATCATTAAGGGCCCGCAACCCGGATTTGTACCGATTTATTACACATTTCTATTAAACACGGTAAGTTTTAAAGCTCTTAAAAAATATATGTTATTCTTGAAGATAATATTTAGACTTTGCCCGCGCCGAAACGCAAATTATATAAAAATTCCCTCGATAGAAAAAAATCGCAAAGTATGCTCCAAAAATTATTATTAACACGTTTGTTTTAGTTATTTTACAAATTATATGTATCAAAAAATTCACAGTGTTTCTTTAAATGCTGTTTAAGATAATGCCAGCGAGATTTTTGCTCTATTTTAAACGAGTCGTGTTTTATTAAACATTTTCGCAATTTTCGCATCGATTTTGTCGCTGTAAATGTTAGCGCTCTCCTCTAATATTCGTAATTCATCTCTCCATCTTCTTCTTTTAGGGCCCGGTTGCAGAGCATTAAGAGCGCTGCCGGTCGCTGCGAACATTTATGAATAGGTATTTTAAAAAATCTCTTTTATTTCACTCTGACAGTAGTCAGAATCGCGCTCTAGATGTGTGAGTGAATGCAGGCCTTGTGTGAGTGAGCCACGCGCGTCATCCGTAGCCGCAGCCGAATTATTATTTCTGCCGACCACGCATGTACCAATCTGCAAATGTGTAGACACCAAACATTCAATTTCTCTCACCGCTCACAGGAGCGTTCCATTGTTAGCGTCCATGAATATGCTATTATAGCTACTTATCGTTGTTGCGCGCACAAAATATCCTAAGGGTATTTTAGAATATTAGGATATTTAATAAAAAAAACTTTAAAAAAAAATTAGGGACCCATATTTTTATTTATTTTTATTAATTGTAGAGTTATTTTTGATACCATGTTTCGGTGAAAACATGTGGGCTTAATATACATTTTTTTTATTAAAACCGACATTTTTTTCTTAAATTTTGCATTCAGGATTTTTGTGCGCACTTTTTATGCACATATGATATTTTGTGTAGCAAACGTAGGAAAGGCAACTTGGCCTTTCTCATATGACCCATATCCCTCAGGCCTCGGGCATATTTTTTCATAAGGTCGAAATATTTCCGCTTTGCAATAAAATCCAAATAAATGGAATATTTCTTATAGTATCCGAAAACTAAAAACTGTTTTTGAAAGGCGATGAAATACGCTTTTAAATTTTGAAATCCGAAATAAACCTTTGCTTTTCAAATATAAAAATTATGAACGCACAATTTTTTTTAAAATGACACTCATCTTACGTTTTTTCTAACTAAAATTACTGATAACGAAAAAATAAAAACACGTACATATTTATTACAAAAATGTATTGTTTGTTTTTTATCGTTTCATGTAAAAATAATTAATAGATACAAAATTCCATAAGTTTCATAAACTTTGGTTTTACAAAAGTTCCCAAAGCTAACAAATAGCCGGGGGGGGGGGGGGGGGGTTTAAATTTGGATTTGTGACCAAAACACCCAAATAAACTGAAAATGTATTTTTTTATCAAAAGGTAGAGAAAATATCTTGTGCGGATAAATATTTTTTATTTTATTTATTTTTGTTTCAAATTACGAAATATTGGTCTTAAAGAATTAATTTCGTATGATTTTTGATGCAACTTAATTTTTTGCTAATTTTTTGAGAGTTAAATATTAATATTAAAAAAATATTTTTGCTTTACCTACTGAGTTTATATTGAAAATATATACATATATATATATACAAATATATGTAAAACAATTTTCTCGGTTTACCCGCGTAACGTAGTCCTGAGAAGGACTTTTTAACTCCTGACGTTTCGGACAGATCACACTGTCCATCTTCAGAGGCCTTATGTCTTACCTTATGTCTTATGACTGCCGGCCCCACCTCGTACCCCCAGCACCATAAATCACATTCAACCCGGGTACTCCGTTCTAGCCATAAGAATTGATTTGCACTCACTTAAGTCTTGGACTCTGGACCAAACAGACATGCGAAAGCTATCAGTTTGAGACAAAAACTAAAGACATAAGGCCTCTGAAGATGGATAGTGTGATCTGTCCGAAACGTCAGGAGTTAAAAAGTCCTTCTCAGGACTACGTTACGCGGGTAAACCGAGAAAATTGTTTTACATCTTACACCCGTGAAAACCTTAACCATAACATACAAATATATGTATATATATATATACAAGGTGTTAAGGGACGTACTTGACTTACTTTAACCAGTGATTCCTGACATTATTTGGAGTGAAAAATGTAAATAAAATTTTGGTCTCCGGTGACTTTTTGGGAGTTTTTTTTATTTATTTTTTCTACAAAAACATAAAAATGGTAGGTATTGGACAGTTAGAGGCGGGGTTAGGGGTTGGTCAGTTACTCGGCTGAGTGATCAGTGACGACATGCAGAAGAAATTTTTTTTTGTTTGATTTTGAAGAAAAAAATTTTGAAAAAATTAAAAAAAAGTCATCCAAGAAGTCACCGGAGACCAAAATTTCATATACATTTTTTACTCCAAATAATGTCAGGAATCACTGGTTAAAGTAAGTCAAGTACGTCCCTTAACACCCTGTATATATATATACATATATATTTTTTTTTAATATTTAATATAGGTAGATATATAATTGTACAGTGGAGTTATATAAATTACATATGGTGTACATACATAGGATACGGTTACATACTAAAATATTGTGCACTTGGGAGAAATTCGAAAAAACTAAATAAAATAGAGATATATAGATTAATAATAAATAGAAAGAATGAGAAAAACAGGTAGTTATTTAGTTAATTATTCCTGATGAAGTGTAGCTTCAGTTTGAGTTTCAGTTTATCATCAGACATCAGTCTTTGGTTTTTTCAAACCAAGACATCAGTCTTTGGTTTTTTTTTTATTTCAATGGGAAGGTTGTTGAAAAACTTTATCCCTAAATAGATATAATAAATTGTTTTGCATTAGTTTGGTATTAAATTTTGGTATTTTGATGTTATCTTCATATCTTTTTGATTGGTGAGTTTCAAATTTTTTGATGATATTTATATTATCTTTGTAAATTAGGATAATTGCATTTTTCTTGAAGATATTCTCTCCTCGAGGCACCGTGAAATCTGCGAAAAGCGTTTCTGTTAGATAGGTGGAGGGTTTCTTAAGGAATACTTTAATGATTAGTTTCTGGATTACTTTGATCAAGGTTAGAATATTGTTGTATGACCCCCCCCCCCCCATCCAATAATTCCATATTGAATTAATGACTGGATTAGTGCATAATATACTCTTTTTAGATTGTTGAGATTATTGTATATTATAAAAAAAAATTCTTTGGGTAATTTTAATTTATGTGCGACAAATTTGAGTTAAAAAAATAATACGATTTCTGTCACACAAAAAACTTTTTTTTCTCATTTTAATTTTATAATTTTATATTTCTGTAGTATATAGGGATTTAATTTTATATTTTTTTTATATTTCTGTAGTATATGTAGTATATATTTTTTAAATAATTACCATTAATTACAAGTAATGGTCAGAGTTGCCTCTAAAATGATTAAAAAGATGAGTTTGAAAAATGGGATATATTTATGTCAGATTATTTAGGAAACCGTTGTGAATCAAATGGTGTAAACAAAATGTTCGAAAACCTTACATGGGATATTTTGTGAATGCAAGGACGATATGTTCTCAAGAGTTTTGAGAATAAATATATATAGGATATTTTTTACGTTATTAATTTATCAAAAAAAAAAAATTCTTGCATCTATTTTATTGTACCTATACTTGATGTGGAAAATAACATATTTACTATAAGCCAAATAATGTACATGCGGATATACAATTGGATATATGCATAATGATAATTATACTAAAAAGGTTTTATTTCTGGGAGTGCAAAAGTCACACAGCTTCATATGTGCTAGAGCTACAAAACTACACTACTTGGATGTTTCTGACCACAAATGTTTAATAAACTGGCGTAAAAGTACTACCTAATGATGTGTAAGCCCATAGAAGGATTCTCGAGAAACATAGAAATGCATTGATTGAAATTGCACAAACGAATTGGTTATCGCTACCCAGCTTGAAATGCTGCAAATGGGTCCAATCTTTGTGGCGTCATTCTTAATTAAATGAGAACAAATAACTTTGTAGAAACAGCTTTATGTAATCAATATTATCAACATGTTTCGAAAACAGAGTGTTCTTCGTCAGGATAAGATTAATATTAAAAGACAAACAACTATAGGCATATGAGAATTATAGACAAAATATTCAAGGGAGAGGTGATTAATTACTTAAAAATATCACAAAATGCAATTATATAAAATGAAATATAAAAATTATTTTTAAGTTAAATACTCTTATAGTATAGCAAAGTCATTAGAGAAGCTGTGTGGAGGTAATTTTTAATGAAAGGAAGGAGAGGAATTTCTGGGTAGGTAAAAGTATGAAATGATGGTGGAGAGAGTCCGGCTGTAGAGATCAAAAGATCTCCCTCTTCCAGTTTCTCCCAATCCGGCCCGCCACGCAGTAAGTGAACAAAATCATCCGCCACCAAAACCCATGCAGACCTCACCCGTGAACCCGGGAACCCATGCTCAGTCACCAAACATAGCGGACCACTTGGGGTGACCAAGTGGTGGGGGTGTTGGTTATCCAATAAATGGTTTCCGGGGCGATGGTACCTAAAACGCCTCCCAAATTGAAAATTTATTATAGTACTTGACATAAACAATTTTAATTTTGCACAATTTTAGTATGAAAGCTCGGTCAGTATTGGTATACCGCGATGACTCACTAAACAGAAAAAAAAACGAATAAAAAATATCGATTACTCGGGCAAGGACAACACTAGTCTACCGATAAAATTCGTTACATCACTACTTCGCTTTATATGTATGTATTTGTCAAAACCCTTGTTCCCCGGCCCCCTCAGGAGAAATGAGCGAAAGGGATACCTGCACGTCGGGCCGAAAATACCTAAATAAAATCTTCGAAATCGATGTTTTGTATTCCCCATTTTTCTTCTCCAAAACTGGACGAATTTAAAAAAATTTTTTCACTAACTGTATTAAAAGAAAATATTCTATGTCGGTACGTTTTGCTTTTTTTCAAAATACATTGTTTAGTTTGTATACTGAACGTTTTTTGACGGCGTTTAAATTAGGCAATTTTATTCATTTTTGGAAGGTCCTAACTTCTATAAGAAGTAAATTATCAAAAAAAGCAAAACGTACCGACACGCTAGTGGTCGATATCTATATTATGTAAAAAAAAATTTTGCTCTAGGGTCAAAATCCAGAGAGATAAACGGGGAATACGTTTGTATGGAAAAACGCCGCTAGTATTTCCTCTTAAGGTAAGGATATACTGGGCCAACGTACGCAATGTACGCAACAAATAAAGACGGCTGGACAACTTTTCGTACATTCCATACAACTTATATGAAAATAGAAGCTTTAGAAACACACTTGTCACATACAACGCAATTCCACGTTCCCCACGCAACGTTATCTGAGCAGTCCAGATTCGCGAGGGACGTATGAAAGAAAGAGGAGGCGTCTACTAATATCTACAGGAATTCCAAAAACTGAAAAAATCGAATTAATATCTATGAGAACCAAAGTGTTGACGAATATCTACAGCACAAACTGTTGACTAATATCTATGAGAATCAAAGTGTTGACGAATATCTACAGAACTGGCAGAGGTTGGATTTGCAATTATGTGTAGCATATTGGAATAATGTAATATTGCGCATGCAGTTTAAAAAACTTAATTTATGTAAGTGTGTATGTAAAAATCCGTAATATCGGACTATTGGACACATTAGCTTAGTGTTGGGTAAGACACGACATCAGGATGAGTTTGTATGAGTTACTCAAATATCAAAATGAGGTGTTGAGGTGTCCTACCTCATTTGAGGTGAGGTGTTACAAAATATTTTCGCTAAAGGGGGGGGGGGGGGGGGGAGGGGGGATAGAGAATTTCAGGGAATTATTATTTTTTTGGTGCAGTTGGTACTCTTGTGCGATATTCACATTACAATAATTTACAATAAAAAAAATATTAAAAAAAATTTGAGCAGTTTGTACTCCATTAACAATGATTAAGAATTAAAAAATATTTTAAAATTCGGAGCAGTTGGGACGCTTGTGCGGTATTCACAATACCGTCTCACTTTTCTAATACAAAAATGTCACAATATATAAACACCTCACGCCTCGCCACCTCATACATTTGTCCCATACGATACGTGACATGACATGTAGTCCAATACACCAACCACCTTACACCTCACCTCATATTTGTTCCATACGTGGCAACGTGACATGACATGTAGTCCAATACACCAACCACCTCACACCTCACCTCATATTTGTTCCATACGTGGCAACGTGACATAACATGTAGTCTAATACACCAACCACCTCACACCTCACCTCATATTTGTTCCATACGTGGCAAGGTGACATGACATGTAGTCCAATACACCAACCACCTCACACCTCACCTCATATTTGTGCCATACGTGACATGACATGAATGTAGTCCAATAAACCAACCTCACACCTCATATTTGTCCCCCGTTCATATTTGTCCCATACGTGACAACGTGACATGGAAAAAGAGTTGGTACAAATACGTTTTGTGAGGTAGGGGGACATTTTACGTGTTTGTGTGGGACATTTGAGGTGCCTCTTGTATGAGGTACTCAACACTAATTTAGCTGATTAGTCCAACCTACGCTCTGTAGATATTAGTTCAACCTATGCTCTGTAGATATTAGTCAACACTCTGAAGTTCGTAGATATTAGTTCAACATATGAGCTGTAAATATTCGTCAAACATACAGGCTGTAGATATTAGTATCTGGAGTCAAGAAAGATGGCAATGGCGTTGATTTGATATATAGGGTTGTTTATTTTGGTCTTTACTGACATTGATTGCAAGTTTTGTTGTTAAAATATGAGAAAAACAACTAGAAGATAGATTTATTAGGACGATCCGAAGTTATTATTAATGTAAAATCTATTGAACATCGCGATACGCCTACGAATTCAAAATTTGCGTGCGTTGGATAAGTGCACGTGTCCTCGGAACGCAGTAATGCATACGTTTTGTTATTCTTTTAACGGTCGCTTTCATCTTCTGAAGATTGCTGTCATTAACTAATTTCAGCAATTTATGTGGTCATCTTGATTTTTTATCACTTTTCTTTGAAGTTCTACTAATTTGTTCTGAAAGTTGGTTTTCCATTACTCTTCAATTGAACCGAGTAAATATTATAGAGTTTTAATGATTTAATACCCACCTAAGCATCTTTTGAGGCTATTGAGCTCAGCAGATATGTTTCCCAATCGTATATATTTGCTTTTAAATTCATTGGATGGTTTGAAGATGATAATGTAAATTTACCGAGGGTCTAGTTGCGGTAACCGCCATTAGACCGGTGCGAATACTGAATATATAAATAATTTTATGACAATTGAAAATTGAAAATTATTTGATAACATGTATGTGAAGATGTAACAAGATGTTGATTTAAGATGTATTATAATAACACGGGAGGTAGGTATTTATCATTGTTCCATATTTAAACCTCGTTTTTATAAACAGTCGTATTTATAAACATCGGGTATAAATTATAACATAACAAACTCTCACAGCTTAACAAAATATATTTTGTATTTTACACAGTGGCGTGCATTGCTCTCTAATTAAAGGTAAGGTTTTCAAGTTCGAGTATAAACTAAGCATTGAAAACTTTTAAAAATGGTCATTATATTATCATTTTTCGCCGATAGTCAATAAATAGCATAGTCATAATGAAATGATATATTAACCCCTCATTTATTAATTTGTTCGCTTTTCGGAACAGCTCATACAGGTGTCGTAGAAATTGTTGTGGCTCCCTTACTATCATGGTTAGGAGTGTGATCTAAACGGTATTAGAAAGAGAAAAAAACACTTTATATTCAAACTTAAATTTAACCACAGAATAATTAAAGTGTACGCCTATAAATACGACACCAAAGTTTTCGATCGCAATTCGAAAAAAAAAAAAACTTTGGGAATTTTTTATCAATTATTTTTACATGAAACGTCAAAAAAGTGAGTTGGCGATAATTTAAGATAATTTGTTGACTAACATTTGCCTAATAAAATATGTGTGCGTTTTTATTTATTTTTTGTTATCAGTAATATTTGTTGGAAAAAACGTAAGATAAGCCACTTTTAAAACTATTTAATGTTTACGTTTAAAAATATTATATTTCAAAAATTATATGCTAATTTGGAATTGTATAATTTGAAAGCCTATTATCACCTTTCAAAAATAGTTATTAGTTTTCGGATGCCTTCCGAAATATTCCGATTATTTGGATTTTATTAGATTAAATAGGCCCGAGGGGTTAAAAGGGTTCCTATTCAATTAAATATCGTAAAGAGCGTTTTTGCGACGATGGCACTGATTTCAGCACGATAAAATGTGATATTAAAATTTAAATGTTATATATTAGCACACATTATATGATCCAACTTAAAATAAAAAAATAATTAAAATAAGAAATTAAAAATTATATGTGATTAGATTATGTAGGTATATCGAAATCATAACAGAACGGAGTACCTAAAACTGATAAAAAGAAATGAACTGGAAACAACAGTTACAATAAATAACATAAAAATTCGAAGGTCGAAAAAACAGGTTTATAATAAAAAAAAAACGTCACCTAATTAAATTGCATGCATATTTTAAGTTTGCATATGTTTTTGTTTTGAATTAAATGCAAAAATTTGAAAAAATTAAAATAAATTTCGCAAGTGGACGATTTTAAACGATAAACAAATTAATAAAGTAGGTCGCGTGCTTTGTCAACTTACCTACGCTTTGCTTGTTGTTATTGTGTCGTTTGGCCATAAAATGGTAGGAATTTGTGTTGCTGCTTCAAAATCTTAATTGGTGATTTGATAAACTGGCAAAGAATTATATTATTGCACGGAGTTTACCAGTTAAACAATCAACACCAACTACAGTCAAAGCCAAAAAAAAAATTAATTAACTTTTGTTTCATATTATTTAATCAAATACGGTGTGGAAACATGGACACGAAA
Source organism: Limnephilus marmoratus (assembly GCA_917880885.1). Taxonomy (NCBI): domain Eukaryota; kingdom Metazoa; phylum Arthropoda; class Insecta; order Trichoptera; family Limnephilidae; genus Limnephilus; species Limnephilus marmoratus. Next base: position 48,366,567 of record OU862917.1, read on the forward strand.
AAAGCGGATAGACGCCGAAATGTAGTGCTAGAGAAAATGCTCAGGATTCCATAGACAGCCAGATGTATTCATTCTGGAAGAGTTAGGCCACGTCCGCATAGGCAGGCGGCTTGCTTAGCGCCTAGAGCCTAGCGAGTCACCTAGCGAGTAGCTTAGTAAAACGAACGTTCGAATTTTAGCGACCGGCCGCACTGCGCGCTTGGCGCCTAGATAGGTAGTAGATAGTCGCTTGGCATGTATCCAGGTAAACCAACGTGTTGGTTTTTTACCACTAGGCGCGAGGCATTTTAGAAGAAAAAATTGGATGAAATATTATTAGACAGTTATCAGAAACTATGGGAAGATGTAGCAATCTAAGTAGAAAAAGATGGTTAGTACTAAAAAGTGATTTATTTATGATGAGATTTTTTTTACATTGAGAAGTTAATTGTGGTTATGAATTTTCGTGATTTGTTTTTGGGATGTTATGCCATGTTGCAGCTCATCTGCCATGATGATAGTGGTGATGGACACTGTAACGCTGTCCGAAACTTTGGCTAAAGGAGGTAGCGTAACACGGCATAACACCCCAAAAACAAATATCGAAAATACTTTTGGCCGTGAAAATCTAAAGACGTACATAATTATGAATATTTTAAAAATGAATTTTCTGTAAGTAGCAGTTTTAGAACTAATTTTGAAAGTGACATCTCGTCAACGTGCCGACAAGCAAATGACCAAGGCACCTAGCGACCCACCACGCAAACCACCTTCAGTGCGGCCACCATGTATCCTAGCAAGTAGCCAGAGTGCAAGCCACTAGGCTCTAGGCGCTAAGCCAGCCACCTGTCTGTGCGTTCGTAGCCTTAAGCAATCACAATAGGCTTTCAACTATCTGCCTACAAAGTATCTTAAGATACTTTGGGCACGTTGCTCGCCAAACTGAGGATTCCAACTTGGAGAAACTCACAGTCACTGGCAAAGTGGAAGGCAGAAAAAGCAGAGAAAGGTCACCAATACGCCGGAGGGACCAGGTATCACGGGTGTCCGGTACGTCGGTGTCCTTGGCTCGCCGCGTAGCGCAGAACCACGAAGAGTGGAGGAGCCTTATCCACCATGGAAATTGTGAAAAAGAAGGGGTCACGGTCCTCAGCAATGAAGAACAGACTTAAGAGGAAGAATTCTATCACAGCAGTTAAACAATATCATTTGTTTATATTATTATGTACTAGTTTTTAATAGCTTGACAGGAAAAATAAGGAGTTTATACGCTTATGAAAAGCTTGTAACCGATTATTTACAACGTTAACTTCCAACACCGAATGCGATAATATAGCACGAATATCGGAGAGCATTGACCCCATCACTGGAGCATAGATGTTCCTGAAACAATCTGTACCTACCGTCAGTTTGGATTTGGAATAAGCGAGCCCAAGGGAAGAACGTTTCTGCGACGGACAAAACCCAGCACGCCATGGCGTCTCGATATCGTAATGTAGTTTTCTCTCGTAACATTTTATTCATATTAGAATATTCAAGGTTACCATTTTGTTATAAATAATTTTACTTGGGTTTTGTAGTTTAAAAGCTCTGGCGCTCAACCATGTTCATTGTCATCCACATAAATTCATTATTTTGTAATATGGTTTGACTGTTGTATTAACCTCTTCAAGGTTTACAAACACCCCTTTGAGATCACATAATTACCCAAAGAGTCTATTAATTAAACACATCATATTGTCACTTGAAATTTAGAATCAATAAATCTTTTATGTATTCGATTGCATCAGACTTTTATTTGATTATACTGTATATCAACATTCATGCTTTATCTTTCAGATTTCATAAGCTAGCCAAACACTAAATATTAAAACACAGGTGCAATCCAAGTAATAGCAATTACATTGGCGCGAACATAGGTTTCTTTTCCCTTTTTAGATGCATAGCCGTCACAAGCTACACATTTATCTATCGAAGTACCAGACCATGGGATGGCAAATTAAAATGTTTTCAACATTTTCAAAGTCAACAAATTCCATTACAAAAGTCATCTTAAAATTAAATATTCAACCACAAAACTTGTTTTTGCATTTCAATACGAGTAAATCGCTTTCGTGGGTTCACGTTGAAAATAAAGACAAACGTATATTTTACAAGACGATTATTTAAATTTTAAATGCGTAAGAATTTTACTTTCGCATGCTACCATATTAAAAACGGTTCTGATGTTTAGACAAGAAAATTATACATTACTAAAACATAATTATATACCTACTACCAACCATCAATTGTATTGTTTTAAAACAAAGCAAAATACTTATCAGAAAATTCACTAAATTTCTTATTTAAACGTGTTTATCATAAATCTAGGTATGTTTGAAGAAATTGTCAACAGGCAATAAACCTAGCTCCTGAATGTGCGTGTAAATAAATAAAAAAACTATCGCTATTTGTGCAGTGTTGGCAAACAGATCATAATAATAATATAATGCGCATTATTGCCATAACGGGAATGGTTTACAACTGAAAGTGATAATTTCGACATTAACATGCATCGAATGCACGCACTAATCGATTGCACACAAGGTAGGCGATAGTACAGTGCACTGCAATTAGTTATTAGGTAAACATTATAAACATAGGCTTATTGCTCAGCTTAGCAACGGTTGGAGAAATGCAAGTTTCACGGTAATTACAATAAAAGTAAAAGCGGATTAACTCGTTATGCTAAATCTGTTTGCTATTTTCATCAAGAGCAATCAATTGAAGATGCACCGCTCCTTATAATCTGTCATGCAGAGGTGGACAACCTTATCCATTTTCATAAATTAATATAAAAGCTGATTAATATGTGTAATTCCTTTCGTTCAAATATAACCACATTGAAATAAACGTTCAATCGTAAAAATAAAGTCTTTTTTTTACATTAACTCCACACTGAGGAAAATAATTTCCCTCGGAGCCTATGTCATCTGAGATGCTGCGTGGAGGTTCTTTTTGAGGAGAGGAAGGAATTAACATTGGTCTTGGAGAGACCCATGTTGTAGGAAGGAGGAAACACAGAGGCCGGCAAATCATTCCACAGCCGAGCTGTTAAACACAAGAACGAGTCGAAGAAACGACCCGTTCTCATGTGACAAATGTCAACCGTGTACAAATGTTGGGCACGCGTTTGTCTAGCTTGTATTAATTTAAAATACATTTCAGTTGCGACGTTTTTTATATAGGTAGGTAATACCTAATTTATTTGTTTTTGTTTTAACGGCCTCCGTTGTCGGGGACAAGGTTGTCGACTAGCAATCTGGAGGACGCGGGTTCAAATCTCTCAAATTTTATTTGATTATTTTGAGTTATTTCACAATTTTATTCATTTAAAACAGTGGTGCCCAGCGTGTGGTCCGTGGACTACAGGTGGTCCGCGAGATCTAAAATGTGGTCCACGAAACATTTATTAATTTACTACAAAACCGAATCGAAAGGTATCCAAAAGCTGATTCGTAACCCTTTTGGTATTAATGATGGAGAGGTAGCCGAAGAAGTCCAAGAAGAGCACATCGAATTGCAAAATGATAGTAATTGCAAGGACGCGTTTAATTATGCGATTAACAGTTTATCATTATTGCACACTGTGGTCCCTGTGAGAACAAATACATGTCATAGTGGTCCCTGGTAAAAAAAGATCTAGAACCACTGATTAAAAATAATATATAGCATATTTGCGGCAAGTTTCAGAGTGGAAGATACTCTCAATGTCGCCAAAGTGTAAGACCACCACAGAGAATTGAAATGTTGCTGAAAATGGCTTTAGCTGTGTTTGGTCACCGAATCTGAAATCTAAATAGCAAGATACTTCCCCATCTCCTTCCTCTCCCCTTTACCTTAAGCCTCACAACAAACTCCAATTAGGGATGCAATCGTCTCCATGGCACCAGACGGGAGCAGTTGGAACTCTTGTGAGGTATTCACATTTTAAAAAATGTTATCGAATTTTAAAGGATTCTGAGATCTGAGAAGAAACCTGTTTATTTTGGAGTACTTTCCTTTGAAATACGAAATAAGTTAGAATTGACTTAACCTTTTTGGTTCTGAAAATATGCACCTCTGAGTTCAACAAAATATAATTAATTGTTATATGCATCTGTAATAAAATTATTTCAGTACCTTTTTGAGTCGTGCCCACCTAACGAAAGTACCTATCTACAAATAAATATATGAAACTAATTAATGTTTAAAATTTCAATTGTAAATTAAAAGTTTACCGAGAAACATATGTAAATTTGCTATTTATGTAGGAAAAGGTTTACAATCCCTGCTCTCTTAAAGGTCAGTGCCGGCAAAAGTTGATCAATAAACACTATCATTATTTAGCTATATTAAGACTAGATATCATTATTAAATGTCACTCTGAATGGAAAGCTACTACTTTCCGCACAAAGCTTTTGGATTTGTACATAAATCGTAGTTAAATGTAAGTTAAATGTCGGTCGGTCCGATTGCAAATAATGCAGTGGAAAGGAAGTCAATAATATATGAATGCGACGTCTAACTGTCAGACGGATCAATATTATATTCCATTACATTTTGCTTTAAATAGAAAATTGCGTTCACTAGTTCATACGAGCAGTACTTTGAGGTTGATTTTGTGGTGAATATCCTCTGAAGTTCAGATACCTGTATCTTTGTTGATCATTATGCAGAAGTTAAATTCTATTGGCATTCCAGAGGGAAGACGGTTGCTCTGGACTACTAGACAACCCTGGGGAAACTAATTTAATGCATCACAATGGGATGAGAGACTGAGCCAACAGTGGACCTATGCCACCGCCACCAAAGTAGAGTAAGGTAGGGACGTTTGGAGGTAGCTGCAAGTATGCCACCATAGAATCGATCTATATTCTTATTTTAAACTCGGTATTCCCGTTGAAAACATAAATTATAACTACTTGATGAAAGAATTAAATTTATTAAATCTCTCAGATCGAAGAATTATATCCGACTTAAGATGAAGTCATAGTAAATAATGCAAAATCATATGTTTTTGTTTTGAAAATTTGATCGCTTAGAAGTATTGTAGATGCTTCAATTAAATACTGCGTGTAGAACATACCTTGGCCCTTAAAAATATCGGTCATTTTTTTTATAAGTCTTTTAATAAGCCTATAAAAAAATAAAGTATAAGGTCTAAAAAACACACTTTCAAGTCCAAACTCTCCTATTTATAAATCCCTTTTCCGATATGGTTTTATTGTGACTAACTAACCATCACGCCGTTTCCTCACAGGGGTAGGCAGAGAGGACGGACCGCCAAACATCCCGGTCTTGGCACACATTCCTTGCCTCGTTTACATTCATACATTGTGTTATTGTGTAATATGTTTTATTGTGTAATGTGGCAAATTAATCTCGTTTTACTGTGTAATGTGGCAAATTCAGTTTATTTTATAATAATCGCAAAAAAAGTTGATATTTACACCCAATCTTCCCAAAATAAAATAAAATATGCATTTTCGCGTTGATATTTTACAATACGGCCGCTAGTCGACGAATTCGGTTATTCAAAGTGACCCCTATGGCATCTACCGAAGAACTACTGTCCACGGCACAGTAGTGAACTAGTGGATCGCCTTAATATTTATGTTCAAAATTGTAAATGGTAAAATAGACAGTCCTGATTTAACTAAGCTCATAGAATTTCATATACCCAGTAGAGCAACTCGCTCCAAAATCTTGTTTCAATGTAACAACAACAGAACTGTGTACACGAAACACTCGCTTTTACCTAGATTACATGAAGTTCGTAATAGATACGCAGATGTGGCGGATCTATTTAACTGCACGGAAGCTAGGTACAAGAAGGCTATTCTATCATATATCTTCAATCAATATTAATTTTATTTATACTATAGTATTGAATGTAATTGTAGCCCTTTGTGTCATTTCTTAATCAAACGCCACAATTAACTTAACTCTTTTTTATCATTATTTCTTATGTACCTACAACTAATATTTTGTGACATGTTATATGTTTTTATGGTATATTTATACCGTTAATAAATAAATATTCGTAAACTCAGACAAACAAGTTCAAAAACGTGCCTTATCGATTCGCTCTTCATTCAGTCAAAGCAAACCATACCTAAAATTTATTTATTTAATTATTAGTGCCCGTTTTAGGGGCTTCTGTAAAGAAATAGTAACAAATATACAGTTTTTTCTTACTTTTATGCACAACTGAACTGCTCCAGCAACAATCTATCGTATGTAATTAGTGATGAATTGTAGATGTCCTCCTCGGCGTAATTATTTTCCTCCATTAGTATTCTAGACAATGAGGAGTACATATTTATGGTAGTTAGTCCGAAAATTTTTTGGACTGAAATAATCCCCGACTTCTGGTGTTGCATAACGGAATCCGAAAGCTTATCAATGCCAGCAATTATGAACTATCAAAAGCATAATTTAAAAATACCAAGTCAGTGAAAGTCCTTCTGTCCGACAATTTAAACATATTCAGACCATTTTAATAGTTCAACAAAATTGCTGGAATACCCATTTTAAAACTTTGTAGTTCAACAAAATTGCGGGAATACCCATTTTAAAACTTACAAAGCGTAAGAAACACGGACATATGAATATATCTGGACCTGCCCTAAGTGATAAAAACGTATTATTTCCCCCTCGCCATGGAACCGGCTGGAGCTCCTCCTTGGCGCCAGTTCGCCCCATGTGGAGGGGATAGAGAATCGCTTGAATCTAAAATGTGTGACGTCATCATTCTTGCCGTGGGCAGCGCGAAGCTAACATCTATACATTTAACGAAAAAATAACACGCCAAAACAGTAGCTTGTGCTATACAACATACCTACATATCAGTGTGCACATAAATGTGGGCGGTTCCTTAGTGTGCTCGTCGCTGGTTACAGGGGTAAGTAAATTATGAAACATTTGTAAAAGTGTCTTAACTAAACACGGCAAAAAAATATTGCTATGTGAAAACGGGCGAATCTTTTTGGGGTGTACATTTGGCCTACGCAAATATTTTATTATCGTGGCAAGCAATTCGCGCTCCCATGTAAAAAGGTCTATTCATTCAAAGCAGATTTTGCTTTTAAGAACTAAATGATGATATTATAATGCGAGATGCCTATATACTGTCAGATTAATTTTTCAACCAATGACAGTCATCTTCCCCTCTTCGTACCGCCATAGTTGATTTTTCCCCTCACCTGTTATTTCTGGTCTATTGAATTTGGATGTCTATGGTAAGAAATTATTTTGCATTCTTTCAATAGCTTGTACATGAATATTGGGATTAGAATACAATGGGGTGAGAAAGGTTATAGTCACAAGTGATAATATTTCCACAAAATTTACTGCACAAGCATGTTGCTTGTCTGAGATCTATTCATTGCACTTTTCCAAGAACCCCCAGAGAACAAAGTTGACAGCCAATCACATTTTATCACATCTCTCTCGAGGAGAATGTTTCAATTGTGGCTGTAATGAGTGAACCTTGACCTTCTATCCTCCGTAACAATGGTGGTACCATGAACTACAGAGAACGCTTACTAGAGAACTGAGTGTTTTTTCTTCTTGATAATAATAATTTTAACCCCTCGAGTATTGATTTAGAAGTATTCTCGGATGAAATTAATTTTCAAAAAGATTCGCTGCTTTTGAATGTACACCAAAATGAAATACTGTTTTTGAAAGCGTATAAAAGACTCTTTTAGATTTTCGTATCACAAATCGACACATACTCGTAAAGTCGCTTACCGATGGTTTTTATCGTGTAATTAACGCTATGTATGAAACTCAAAGAAAAAATTAGATAAAGGTATTATTAAAGTTATTGTTACTTCTTCTTTTTTCGCTTTATAAAAACATATTTTAAAAATTTGCAAACCTTGACAAATATGTTTTAAATGCTAAATGTTGTTTCATACAATTTATTTTTACAAATCTGGTGTGTTTATGGTAAACTTTTAAGAGCGTTTAACCAGCCAGCGGACGAAAATCTACATTTCGTCGAAAGTTGTTCTTCCGATCGTGCAGGGCGGTTACAATGAGAAAGATTGATTATTCTCCGTACCAGCTTTTTTAAATTATAACTCAATATCGAATTTATTTCAATCCAAATTAGCTTTAATTTATACCTTCATCCAAAAATGCTGAAAGGCGTGATGATAAAACTATTAAAATAGTGTACTTTTTGTAGTTATTTTTTGATTATAAGTATTTATCATTTTTCAGTAATGTCTAAATTTAATAAGAATGTTAAAAAAATCTGATATATATTAGTTTGTAAGTGCGCAAATAAATACACAAATGGACCAATTTTCGTCAAGAAACACATGTACGTACATATTTTTTAATGATTTTATTGAAACTAAAATTAAAATTCTAATACATAACTTTGCTAGATAATGTATTGATTTATTTTACTGCATGATTACATTATTTGAAATGGGTGCGGTATAATACAAAAACTTTTTTGAAAATTTAACAAATTTGCCAACGACCTATGGAATAACCTTATTATACTAAAAATTAAAAAAAATTCTAAAAATTTATTACATAACTATGCTAGATAAAAGAACAATCTTTCGAAATCCAATTATAATTTTTTGTGGAAAAGAGTCAATACGTCTAAAAACTTTTTTGAAAATGACGTATTTCCGGCTTTCTCTGGTAATGCCCTCTTAAATGCAAATACAAAGCTTGGTCTCTTTCTAACACCCTAACACCATTTGAATCGTATATCTCACCCCAAAACAAAGGGAGGTATAACCACTTTTATAAGTTTATCACAGTGGTTGGTTGTTTCAAACTCTCGTCACATTATTTGATGAAAAGATGGCACTGATAAATTTTCAATCTGATTTCATCAAGCATGTTATTCATGCTCTCATGCCTTTCGGCAGAATATAATTTGATCAAATGCTGAAAAGATTACAATTAGATCAAATGCTGAAAATATTACAATTTGATAAAATCCTGAAATATTACAATTAGATCAAATGCTGAAATGATTACAATTTGATCAAATGCTGAAAAATTACAATTTGATCAAATGCTGAAAAGATTACAATTTGATCAAATGCAAGAATACAATTTGATCACATGCTGAAATGATTACAATTTAATAAAACGCTGAAAGGAATACAATTTTATCAAATGCTGAAAAGATTACAATTTGATCAAATGTTGAAAAGATTACAATTTGTTCAAATGCTGAAATGTACATCTGTGTGAAACCATCAAAATGTCGAAAATTCAAAATGGTGTTGATCGACAAATTGAAGGTCATAAAATGTGACGAGAGTTTGAAATAATCCAACCTAAGTGAACGGTGTACGTGACTCTTGTATTAGACAAGAGATTGAAACAATAGAAACTTTGTATTATATATTTATTAATGCAGCAAACGGAATATCATAAACAAGTACATGTTTGTAGCAACTACTACTGGTTGGGTTTAAATTTCTGATGAACTTTCCTTCGTGTTGTGTGACCTAGATGGCGTTTAGTACCTAGTTCTAGTTTGCCAGTTTTAAATAATCCAGTCGCTGTGGGTTGAGGTGTGTTTAAAAATAAATACTTATATTCAAATTGAATACAATCGTGTAATTGTGTTTAATTTTATCTTAGCGCAGAATAGTCGGGTGGCACCGCCTACGCTGATCTGTCTTTTCTACGAATTGACGAGGGATTCAATACGAGATTATGTAACAAGGAAAACATCAATGTTTATAAACTTGCATACTTAATGCATACGTTTTCAGGTTATATAATATAGGAGTAACTACTATTTTAAGTGATCCAATAAACGTTGTAACGATTTACCTCCTGGCAGTCCAATAACCATGCGAAACTAAGCAATTGGGAGGCGGGTTTGGGTACTGTCGCCCCGGGAACCATTTATTGAATAACCAACACTTCTGCTACAGGTCGCCCTGAGTGGTTCGCTACATATGGTGACGTAGGAGAGGCCGGTTTGGGAGACCCTCCCATCGTATTGCACTGCAGCAGGATTCATACGTCAGTCACTCCTGGACACATTGACCTCTAGATTCCTAACCACTCCTCATACCCTTTTCCTTCCCAGAACTTCCCCTCCTTCCTTTCCTTAAAAAGATCCTCCACGTAGCATCTCCAAAGATGACATAGGCCCTGAGGGAAATTATTTTCCTCAGGGACTCCTGTGCGGGATAATGTAAAAAATAGTTGATGGATGTTCTACAGACGACTGTCATTAAATTACAAGAAATTTCTCTGAAAAAATCGTAACACAGCTCAAAATATGTGTGAGGAGGCAAAATGACTCGTGAGCTCTGGAATCATGAAATATGTTTATCACGATTTTGCGTTCTCAACGCTGTTTCCATCATGAGCTAATGTGTTTTGAAATACATATCAACTTCATTGTTAAAAATAAGACAAGATGCCATATTTTTCGAGTGTTCCAAAAGATATCAAATAGTTGCTACACATTTCCCGTTCGAAGCCTGTTGGTAAAACTAGAAAGATCTGAACAACCAAGTGCATGGTGAGGCTGCCTGGAGTTAGCATGTCTGAAACTAGAGCCAGAGAGATATTGAGCAGTTATTAATCACAAGAGTGAGCAGGTGAGCGTGAATGCGGAGATTATATGGAGACATTCGCGTGATGATCGGTGAAGAGCAACGTGCCGATATTTCGAAAGCAGCGTCCGTTCTGTAACTCTACACGGGCGGGCGTGGGCGGCGGTCTAAATGCATCGGCCCGTGATTCAACCAACATACACCAAGCTCTCAGCTCGCAGGCAAGTGTGATCAAACTTTCACCGAGCGACAGACCGCCACGGGCTGCAACCAAAGAGCAACGAGCTACCACAGGCTGCTGCAACCAGCTAAGAGAGGCAGCTTCAACAAGATAACAAGCTGTTGTAAGCTACTGAAGGCTGCCACAGGCTGCTGATGCAAGCTGTTGTAACCTGCCGTAAGCTGCAAAAGGCTGCCACAGGTTGCTGCAAAAAGCTGTTGTAAGCTGAAAGCTACTGAAGGCAGCCACAGGCTGCTGAAGCACGCTGTTGTATCCTGCCAAAAGCTGTTGAAGGCTGCCACAAATTGCTGCTACAAGCTGTCGTAAGCTACGGAAGGCTGCCGAAGCAAGATGTTGTAACCAGCCATAAGCTGCTGAGGCTGCAAGAAGCTGCTAAAAACTGTTGTAAGCTGCCGTAAACTTCTGAAGGTTGCCCCAGGCTGCTGCAAAAAACTGCCACATGCTGTTGTAGTCTTTCACAACTGATGATAACTATTTACTGCTCTAAACCCTGTCAAACTGTCACAAGCAAGCTTCTATGGGGGAGTGCTGTCACTATCCATCCAGAAAAACTTTCTGCTGAGCATCCTCACTCCTTGCAGACTGGCAACTTTGCTGTTTTGAAGAGTCGGCATAGATTGTTATTTCTGCCTCTAGGACCAATCTGTCCTGCTTGCCATAAGACAAGTATTATCTCTTCATTGATGCAATCTCCACCGTTGCCTGCAATTCTATCTAACTTTTGAAGATGCAATTAAATTCTTACAACGTGCATTAAATTGTTGTTCATCCACAGGTACTGCTGCAAATCGCATCTACGCTCAGCGGCGCCCCGCCTTTATTTCAACACATAACTTTCATTGGCTCTACCGCTTTGATTGAGCAGTTTGGACGTAGGGATCAGGGAAAGTCGGCACGCTTCCACGCAGTATCTCTCTTTGTTTCTATTACTGAGGACACCAAAAGAAGAATAATAATTAAATATTATTATAAGGTGCTGCAAGCAAGAAGTAGCAACTTCAAGAACGAGATTGCTCGTTATGTGTGTCGCGAGGGATGGCGGCAAGCCAAGCGCTGATTGCGCTAACCCTAAGTCTTTGAACCACCGGCCGCGATGATCTGGCAGTGAGGAGGGACTGGCTGAACGGAACTTGGCCGTGATGGAGCGGATTTCTGGCGTGGCTGGCCGAAGCCAACAAACACCGAGGAACGAGAATGAGGGCGGATAACTGGGACCTTCGCTCGGGGGCTGAGGAATATAGATCTCATTGAGACTGAAGGACAAATAGACACTTAACTAAACAAACGCGACCAATTTAAAGGAAGATAGCTCAAAAAACCATACCATGATTGAGTGACAATGACAATTATTTGATAATATTACAATAAGTAGAGAAGTATTCGATATTCTAGTAATCTAGTGTCTAGTTTCTTTTGCTAGAATTTCAACCAGATTGTTTTTCTTAGTGCACATCAAGCTAAAGCACCCAGCGTTGCCCGTGCTTTCTTCTGCTTGAGGGTGAGCAAAGGGAATGGGGGCGGTTTTCGAAATCTCGTGCAGATGGTGACCTTGTAAATTTGTTTAAAAAATAAGTCCACAGACACTCTTCTTTATATGTATAGAAGATAGATTTACTGTAATTTTGCTACAAACCATAAGTGTCAAGGCAGTTTTGTGGTAATTTCAAAGCTCCGTAGCTTATGGTGGAAATTATTGATAAAAGATGTGATGAAAAAGCTGTGTAATTTTCATACAGCTAGAAATATTCGTGAGATTTTACATACGAATAGATTTTTTGCTTCGTAGTAGACTAGCTGAAGTTGAAGTCCCCGGAGTTGCCCGGGCTGTACGCAGAGATCAGATGTAGACATTAATTTTCCTCTTATTTTGAAAAAGTGTGCAAAATTTCATCAATTTTGGAATAAAACTGAGGATTCGCATGAAAAAAAAGCCACACCGCCCGCCACAGACACTTTCCGAGATACGGATAGATAGGTTGTAATGGCATATTATAAAAAGTCTTGGGTGAGGTGATACATATTATTGTGGATACAATAAAAGAAGAATTTAATAGAATACATATTATTCCTGAGCTGTTGAATAATGCAAGGAACAAGGCGTGAGAACTCAAGAAATACCAATCATTGAACTTACTCATCGAAATGAGAATATAACAAGAACCGATGACGATGATAGAATGCATTTTGGAGATAGGAGTCATGAAATACATGTCCATAAAAATGTACGGTATGCAGTTGCAGAGAATACGGTAGCTTAGAGTTTGACCAAAGAGAATAAGACTGATGCAATGTTACTGATTGGTCTATGACTCAATAGAAGACGTTGAAGGATCAGATAGGATAAACGATGCGGTAATATATTATGTCTATGCGTTTTACTGTATCTACCTACGTAAAATAATATTTTTAATTAGTTTGATTTAGATTTCAGCTTGTAACTTTGGTGATAAGAGCCTAATGAATTCTAGCCAGTACAAAAAGCTACGTGAACATTCCGACGTAATATCTCACGCGGTACATAAATAAATTCATGGTCCACCTGCCGCAGAATGCACCTGTTAACAGAACCAGCTCCGCAAACAAACTCTGTACATCGGCTCAACGCAGAGCACCCCGTTACATGGTTTTTTCGTATCTTACGACATTAAAAACACGATTAAAAAATAATAATAATAAAATAATGCGGCGATTTAGCCGAAATGCCGGGAAAATGTGTTCTGCATTCAAATTTGCTGTGGGAAGCGTCGGGGCGCAGACGCCGGGTCCATTTTAGGGCATAGCCTGCGGAAACCTGACGCCTATTGCGCCGTCTCCCTCACTCTCGTCTATTTAACATCCGCCCGTCCTCGTCTACGGCGTCTTTCAACCATACAGAATGGGTAGGCTGGGAAATCTTTTAATAGTATCTCGACGGCGGACGGCGGTTCCCGGAGATGCCGCCGACCGCCGCGGCGCTCCCGACGCTGGGCGGGAAATTTTTTTCACAATGTGAATATTTCAAATTTAGAACCTAATCTCACGCGTGGGCGGGAATACCCCCGATTTTAAAAATAGAACGCGGGAAACCGGCACTGCAGAAAGTGACGGGGACTGACGAAAACTCGACTATTCGATTAAACTTTCGATTATGATTGATGATGTGTTGTAGGTAGGTAGGTACTCGTCGGTAAAACCAAAACCGTTAGTCGGTACGACCTAGACCCATTTGTAATTTAAAAAACAAGGTCGTTTTCACTGCTTCAAACGTGTGTTCCTCTCCTAAACTGGTTTTTTTCTGAAGTAGCATCAAAATAAATCAAGGAATAACTCGAGCTTTGCCAAGACAAACAATACGAGGCTCATTACCGAGCAGAGAACTAAATGATATTTACCTCAAACACTATTATTTGACGAAAGTCAACATTTCAAGGATGATTTTTTTAGACGCCTGAATATTTTTCAGCAGAGAAAAAATAACTATTTTAAAAAAATACGATAATTATTTATGAAAAGTGCCTACATTGGATCGACGTTGTTGAAAATAAAGAAGGGTTTAAGTTTCCCTAAACATTAAAAACTACCATGAAACAATTTATTGTAAACGAGCGTTTTACACGAAAAGTTTTCGCAGTTCACTTTGTGCAAACGGAATATTTCCACGAAACGTAAGACACGAACTTGTATTCCTTCAAGTTTGTTTTCCAGATATTGAATTGCATAATATATTTAAAATATTATTATGCTATTAGAAAGGACCGTGAAAGCATTGGAATTTTTAAAAACATTAACCTTTGGAATGCAGCCAACAGCAGGTAAATACTGAAGCTGATAACACCAGAATAGTCATCGGAATAGGTGGACAGTAGACATACAGGTAACAGGTACCCACTACAATCAATGACAGCTTTTACTACGACAAACAACACGTCATGTTATGTAAAAATGCACACTTTTAACTTATTGAAAAATCATTGCAAGAATTGCAAGAATTTTGAATGTTATCAAGTTTTCATGAAAATGTGCAGAATTTTGTTCTCATAAATTAAACATACTCCAAAAGTCTTGTATTGAAGAATAATTGAACACAGGAGCTTAAAAAGTATTTCGACACCTCTGGCATGTTATAAGGTAGAGCATCAAATTAATTTATGGATCTCATAAACCGATTAGCAGGTTGTAATGTCATTGATAGCAGGTTATCTAGTTCTTATTCTTGTGGGAATAAAATTGTGTTGGATGTTTTACTATATCGCACATACCATATACCAATAAATATCATTGTAATCTATATTTAACATACCTTGCCTGTTATAATATGCCATAATCGTTGCGGTTCCAGTGACCACAGGCAATTATCATTTCCTCATTCAATGGTGGTAATGCGATACAGGGACGGTCGGAAACGCGATTTTCTTTGAGAAAAAGCTATCGCTAAGATAGGCCGCCTTACATCACAGCGCCTAGTCGAAAGCGAAGGACAGAAATAGTTCATAACTTTTTTAACATCGCATTATATTCAACGGCAGGTTATGTTACAGCAGGAGCATTACATGCTCATGACGACGTGACCCAGAAATGTCTAAAGAAATCGTCGTCAAAAATGTCAAACGTCATGATTTTAGGGGGACAAAAAAAATAGTCCTATATTTATAGGGTAGGTACTAGATAAATAGGTAGGCGCCGCATTCATAAGTTTTAGGGAAAAGTGGGGATGATTATTCAATAATTTGTTAGAAATATTATTTAGATTTTATCTACAGAATTTTATTGAGATTTCGTGAATTTTTAAGAACTTTGCATGGGACGTGAATTGAAAAACTTATTTGTTTTTACCAGATACTGAAATAATTCTGCAGGGCCTGAAATTATTTCTGATCTACGCGACAGCATAATATCACATAATCTTTAATGGGTTCATAGAAAATGAAAAGAACAAGATATTTGGATCACTTCCAAAGGTGTCAGAGACAAGCTTACGTTACGTGCCCAATATAAAATGAAAGTTTCATATTTTTAAATCATAAAAATGCTTCTCATAGTAAAAAAAACCCTGGGCTAACGGGGCAAACTATTCACCTATTTTACGGACACAAAAGTATCGGAACTAATCACCCTCTGCATTTCGTACCGGAGTTCCTGCAGAATTCAACCAAGTGCACAATAATTGCAGATGGAGTGCATCTCTTGTCAATTAAGTCACAGAGTAACCCATCCACTCCTTCGCGAGCTTGAAGCACTGTAATTTTGACGATTATTTTGAACAGATCGTTAATTTTATCACCGAGCTCTCAATAGATAACATTTCTGCAGTATTTCGAATACAGGTCCTTCCTGTATCTGTTGTCGAAATATCGAGTTTTCACAATTTTACACATCGCGACATGAACACCGGTAAACATTTCGAATTTCGCCACTAACAACGTATTTTAGCGGACCGTCTGTCAATTGGCACTTCAAAACAAGGATGCATTTCTGGTGCATCTGTCAGATGCTGGTATCCGCGGCAGGTATGCGTCAGGATGCGTTGCACCCGCAAGTCCGTGTAACTGACCTTTTTTTGTTGTTTTTCCCACGCCGGGTCGAGCAGTCCTTCGCGTTCCCATTCCTCCTCGGGTTCCATGTACCCGTCCCCGTAGGACCCCTGCTCCATCCCTATCATTCCGTTATCCATCATCATCACAAACTGGCACTGACCGTCGGCAAATCGCGTTTCGTTATAGGTTATGAAATCGAGAATAAACGGATAATGTTTAAACAACCATGCTACGCGCGGAGCGACACGGCACACGGCGGCAAGCGCGCGCAAGCTGTTCGGCGCTGGGAGATTGCGATGACGGTGCCCCCCTCTCTCCCCGATCACCCAATGCTGCCAACCACAACCGTTCCCTTTAGCACACCGCTCCGAATCAATATGGCCGCATAATATTTATTTTAGTTTGTAATAAAATAATGTAGAAAGTACATAATTCTCATTATTCATGCAAAAATCCGTTTCAAACTTTGACCAACAGTCAAAATATATTTATTGTAATTGATGGTTCTTTAGCTTATTTTTTTCATGAACCACAGCGTACTTACTAGAATTACTAGTAATATTGGTGATAGAAAACCGTGTTGCTTTGGTGACAGATAGGTACTATTAATTTATTAAATAAAAGGGCCCGCAACCCGGATTTGTACCGATTTATTACATATTTCCCTTAAACACGGTAAGTTTTAAAGCTCTTAAAAAAATATATGTTATTCTTGCAGGGCCGTAGCTAGGGGGGGGCATTAGGGGGCAATGCCCTACCTTAAAATACCTGTGCCCTACCTTAAGAAATACCATCGACTATGATAATATACTAGTAAACTGTTTGTTCATTGTTTGACATGATTGAAAAAAAATACTTCTTATTAGGGTAGCGTAGCGACATCTAATTATTTAAAATAGCTTCGAATTAACCAAAGAATCATATTATATCAATTCTTTATTTTGCCCATAGATGGAATTGAAGTAAGTGGTGAGAGGTTGTGCGCGTATTGCAATCACTGCTTATGGGGAATTCCCAAACAGGTTGGGGATGTTATTCAACGGTTGAGTCATAAATAAACCAATCCCTAGATCGATATCTTCAGGCCTTCTCCATATTAAACGGTTTGTCATCAGATCAAGCACTTGCATACTGCTCGCTAACAACGTATGCAGGGACAATAGGGGTCTAGTTTTAGTTAATTATAATTGGAGGGTCGTTCTATATAAAAATAAGAGTCCTTGTTAAATAGTAACCTTCTCTTAATACACCGGGCGGGTATGTGGTGGATATCCTCCAATTCACTTCGAATAAGAGAACGTTTTCCTTCAAAATATGTCAGCAGATGAATCCAAAACTGGAAATTTATATTCTGATCACAAAACTGGTTTTAAATTAAGGGTGAATCTGCTTGCGTGTCCACAGATTTAATTAGTATTACTCTCATATAATGCGTAGTATGGTTTTCCTACGAATTACGAATTTTGTGGAATGGTTTGAAATAAAAATTTTAACTCCACTCGAAATATTAGAACGGTTTTCTTCGAAATGTGTCAGCAGATTAATCCGCTACTGGAATTTTGACAGACCATTCGGAACATGAAACTGGTTTTAACCCAGAATTTAATCTGCTAAGTCCTCAGCTTAAGCTCAGATACTACACCCAAAACGAGAAAATGGTTTTCCTCTTACTTTTGCACTTAGAAAACATGGATGGTTTGATGATCCATTGGATTTGACGATCCATGAAACTTTCTTAGAATTGTCGCGCATCGCCCACGGACCTCTCTCAATCATTCTCACCGAATATTAGTCATAAAAAATCCAAGCGCAAAACAAAATTCGATCCGGACGGTGTTGCCAGTCGCTGCAGTTATCAAGATGACATTATTATACATTCATTTGAAGAAAGGGGATTCCCCAGGTTTGTCACAGAATAAGTAATGAAAAATTCCATGCCCATTTCAATCGGTCTGAATCATATATGCAACAAAAATATGATTTTTTTTTAACAAGATATTATTATTATTTATTGTGAAATTTTGCCGCCCCTTAAAAGTGCCGCCCGGAGCGCCCCCCCCCCCCCCCCGACCCAGATCAGATCATTTTACTTGCGCCCTACCTGTAATTACCGCTGCCCTATCTTAAATTCAACTCTAGCTACGGCCCTGTATTCTTGAAGATAGTATCTAGACTTTGCCCGCGCCGAAACGCAAATTATATACAATTCCCTCGATAGAAAAAAATCGCAAAGTACCTATGCTCCAAAAATTATTATTAACACGTTTGTTTCAGTTATTTTACAAGTTATATGTATGAAAAAAAATCACAGTGTTTCTTTAAATGCTGTTTAAGATAATGCCCGCGAGATTTTTGCTCTATTTTAAACGAGTTGTGTTTTATTAAACATTTTCGCAATTTTTGCTTCGATTTTGTCGCTGTAAATGTTAGCGCTCTCCTCTAACATTCGTAATTCCGTATCTCTCCGTCTTCTTATTTTCGGGCCCGGTTGTAGAGCCTTAATTTGATGTTGTAACAATGAAATACTGAAAGAAAGTAGTTGGTAGTGCTTTGTACCCATTACAGAATGGCGCAATTTTCAAAATCATAATAATTTTCTGTGAGGTTCCGGTTAGAAAATCGATGGATTTGAAAACTAAACGAACAAATGAAAACTTATAACATTTAGATTGTTACCAGTATTCTAAACTAATCTGGTCTTCTCAGAGTAAGTACTTATGCTAATCTGAATTCAGAATCTGAACAAATAATTTTTACAACGATTTGACGAACGTATGGTATACTTGATACTTGGTCTACCATTTAGAGAACACTGTATTTATAATATTAAATAATAATAATAGTCAGTATTTAACATAGCACCGTCAAGCGTGTATCATCACGCTCTTACCCGAAACGGTCAGGTCTGATCACTCACGCGGTTGCTTCGTTCTTTTTCCATAATTCGTGGTTCGGCTCGCGGTTTTTTCTCCTGTTTATACGCAGCTTAACCCAGTAGTCATATTATTCAAATAACACAGAGCTTTGGTTTTAATATTTAAAACGTTTAACCTTCTTGTCGGGCAAAACAGGGACTTACCTACAACTAAACGAACAATTTTTTTTTTCAATTAATTTTTTTTTCCACAGAATTCGCTTCAGCGCGAGCGACATCGTCTACTGCAAAGTTGAGTGCGTCGAGCTAATCATTTTTAATTTTGTTTATTATTTTAAAAAGTAATCCATTGACCAAGGAGAAATCGTCATCCCGCTCTTCATTGGCTGTGCTTAATGTGTATTTTTTTCAGATGTAATAATGCCTGGATCCTTGAAAGTTAATTATTATACGGTTACGTTTATATTAATACTTATATTAATAAGTGAGATTTCAGACTGACTTATAGAAAATTTAGAGGCTGACTTAATAATTAAGTGGCTCCCATTACACATATGGGAATTTATAGGCTCTCATTTCCCGCAAAGTCGGGTAATGGGAGCTGGGAGCGATTCTGTTTTTTTTTAAGTTTATCTGTGGCCAAATGCCTAATAATGTAACGTTGACGCTGTCTTTAAATGATAGTCAAATAAGTAAGGATTTAGTTTCTAATAAAAAGTTCCTAAAGTATCTATAAATTTACCTTTTATTGGACTTTTTCCTTAGTAGGCTCCAATTCCCCCCTGCTCCCCTACTGTGTATCTTTCATTGCAAAATTATTTTAGAAACAATTACCGCCGTCAAAAACTATGACGGTTTATTTGGTTTTCGATGGCAGGCAAGGGTGGTTTGTATATTTATGGCAGGCAAGAATAACGAGTGTCAGTTCACAAACGTACAAAAATCAATAAGTTGGTATTGATGACGATCAGCGACAAAATACAGACATGTAAACATAAAATTCTGATATATGCAAATTTGTCATGAATACATCTTGTTTTCCCCTACGGTTTTATAAAAATCTATAGAGTAGTCCACGAACAAGGGAAGAAGCAATTACTGACAAAAGTTGTAGATACCTACTGTTTATTTTTTTTTCAGGTTCTCCATAAAACAGTTATAGGTACCTACATCAAATTATTACGGAGAAGATTTCATAATTTGAGAGAAAAAAAAGTCCAAGGGGGCAGTTTCACTGTGTTGAGACGTATGTCAAAAGATAGTTACTGAACTCTCTATAGGTAACATTGAAGATGTCGATGTTCAATACAAAATCGTTAAGCAGTTGAATTGCTCTGTTTAATGGCGGATTCTAAAGGAAGAAGTTCTCGCTTTCGGAGCATAAAAAAGTGCGTGGGATCTCCCACGAGTATACGCGTTAGGGACATATAGGTTAATCTTCTTCAACGTAGGTGGATTCAGTACAATACCGGAGATCAGCTTTTCTCCAAAAATAATTTTCGGCGGGCTTCTAAGATATTAAGATCGAGCATTCCTGTTAAGAACAACGATGGATACAGGAATGGGTAGTACGTATATTCCCTCATATACAAGTAACGCATAAACCTTTTTGGTACTCTTTCTATTTCTAGGATATGGTTTTGTTCAGAGGGGGCCCATAGGCAGGACTGTATGTTATAATATGGACCTATAGGCAGGCGGGGAGGCGGGACCGAATGCGAATGCGCGAAATTCGAATACTTTTCAGCTTTGTGCCTAGGTACTTGATACAAGATGTAATCCAAAATGTTTTCGGTGTTTACGCGTTTATAAATAAATATTCTACCAATAAGAAAGTGTCGTGTCGTCATATTATGTGAAAAGTTTTTGTTAGTAAATTGCAGTATTGCTGTTACGGCTAGAAAAAAAATGTCCAAAGTTTTTTACTCCAGAACACAAGGGATGCGGATGCGGAGCATCCAAAAATAATTGTTGGATGATTTCTATAGCGCCATTTTCGTGAGAAAATCACCTCAAGGGCGCTTGAAAATGTTTGAAGTGGCCTCGCCTGGCACCCATGTAGTCAAAATTTTCTATATATTTTTTACTATCCTGGTCATCGTGTCATCTAGCACGCTTTTTACATGTCCTGCCCATAGAAGTCTCTGGGACCCACAGAATCTTGCGATGGTATCATGTACCGTCATGTACGATGCATAAGTGTTTTGCTTTGCAAAGAAGTGTTTGCTTTTATAAAGGTAAACTTTACGTTTTGGAAAAAATCCCTTCAGACTAATTTGTTCGCTTTTGGGAACAACTCAATAAGGTCTAATAAAAAATCGTTGTGTCTCCTTTACTAACATGGTGAGAAATATGATCTAACTAAACGGTGTTACATAATATATTCAAAATCTAAAAGGAAACCACAGAAAAATTCAAATGTACACCTTGATTGTAGAAATGTATTTTTTTTTTTTTTTTTTTTTTTTTTTAACTTTATTTATTCTCATTTCTTTGTACATATAATGTATAATAACAAATAGTATACATATAATAACATAATATATAATAACAAATAGTATTAACAAGAAATGAAAACCCACTAAGGCACTGCCTGAGTGTGGGTAATATTAAAACAAAATTATATTTCAAAGTACCCAAAGTATAAAATAAACTTAAAAAACATATAAAATATAAAGTTAGTATTACATAGGTAGAAGAAGTGAAAAAGGATTTTTTAAGCCATTATAAAAATAAAATAAAAATATGGAAAAAAACGATTTTTGATTTTTTTTTTTTTTTTTAGTTATTATAAAAAAATAAACAGAAAACATATTGTACTACAGTTAAGAAAATTATAGAAAGTGAGATGTAGTAGGATCGATAAATTTATAGAAAAAGCGTTTCAATATCTACATTATTCAACCATAATTTTACCTCTTTTACATATTTTATCATTTTATTTATCATTTGAGTTTGTAGTGGTAGAAGGTTAAATGAACGAGGACCAATGAAACTGCTATGTGTCTGCAATAATTTAGTATTGGTTTGTGGGGTGTAAAATATATTATTTATTCTTTTTCTCATTCTGTTTTCATTTATTTCGAAATTATTTTTGTTTTTGAATACATATTTAAAAGTTTGTAATATAAATAATTTACGTATATTAAATATTTTAGTTTCTTTGTATAATAAGTTGGTCGAGAATGTTTTAGGTTTGTTATATATGACTTTAATTATGTGTTTTTGAATTATTTGTAGAGGCTTAATAAATGTATCAAGTGCACCACCCCATCCTATAATGCCATAAGTGATTGATGATTGCACCAGGGAAAAGTTTGTATTATAAGTTTGTACAGTGCCCTTGAGGTGATTTTTCACAAAAACGTTATATATATAACTTTGTGATATATCACAAAGGCGCTATACAAGTCATCCAAATATTATGAAAGTTTCCGACAGCAATTTGAAAAAAAAAATGAAACTTTTAATATTCATTTTTAGACGAAACGACAAAAAAGTGAGATAACGATAACGTTTGTCTGAAAAAATATGTGTGTGTTTTCATTTTTTTCGTCGTTGGTAATTTTACTTAAAAAAAGGAAGGTAAACCATTTTTAAAACTTTTTTTATGCTTGCGTTAAAAAATTTTATATTTAAAAAAAATGCGTTTATTTCTAATTATAAAATTTGAAAGTGTATTTTATCACCTTTCAAAAACAGTTTTTAGTTTTCGGATAAGTTTAGAAATATTCAATTTGTTTGGATTTTACTGCAAAGCGGAAATATTTTGACAAAATATGCCCGAGGCCTGGGGGGTTAAAACGAAATACCATTTTATTTTAAATATCATATTGATTACTGTACGACAAATTAATCGTCCTTTAAGAGCACGAGATTTATTATTTTAACATTCTTAACATTTATGAAGATAGGTTGGCATTTATACAAAAGGTTATACATATAAAGAGTTAAAAATATATTTAATATTATAGAAATTTCATTCAATAGTACCATTCCTCTTATATTATGCTGTGCTCAGGGCTGGGCAGTATTTGAAATACTTGTAAATGAAATACGTATTTGAAATACAAATACGTATTTTGTATTTGTATTTCAATTTTCAATTACTTCCTAAAAATGTATTTTGTAATTAGTATTTCAATTACCTGCTGCTGAGGTATTTTGTAATTTGTATTTCAAATACTTATGGCTTCAAAATACATTTTCAAATACATTTAGCAATCTTAATAATGACAAAGAAAAATAAACTGACATAAATAATACATAGACTGAAAACGCTATAATCCTGTACTATTGTTCTATTTTCCTGTGCTATAGCACTCTTACTAATGATTATTTGTAGTTCTCTTATCATTGCTTTATAATGTACTGTACATTTTTTTAATGTCATGCAAGTTTTATTATTGTCCTGTGCTATAATAGCACTGTTATTGTACATTTTGCATCAAATTATATTATACTTGTCATTGCTTTGTATTGTACATTTTTGTATCATTAAGCACTAGGTACAGGAATAATTTGACTAAATACTAGATTACTTTTAACTGTAGAGCGCACTGGGAGTGAAATGACACAAAATTGCGCTATACAAATGTCATATATGTATATAAAAATGAATCCTTGATTCCCTTGGTCACTCCATAACTTCAGAACGACGTTACCTATTTCATTAATTTTTTTGAAAAGTTTTCTAATACTTTGTAGAAGATTCGTACGGAATATTGGATAATTTCAGAAAACTTAACGACTATTTTAACTTCGCACGTTTGACAATTCGCGCATTTGATGAAATTGAATTTAGCAGGCAGCTGTTTTTTTTGTAACAAAAGAATTGTCTATGGATTTTTGAAATTATCGACATTTTAAATAGGTACCCATGTTAGGTATCTGATTTGATTGACTGTTCTTACAATATACAAAAATGAATACTTTTTATTACGTGAAAAATGAAAATTTTAATAAAAAAATTGTAATAGATGGCACTCGAGTTGTTTGAAAACTAAAGTGAACTGTACTGGGAGTGAATATATGTATTGAACGCGGGAGGGGGGTCGGCGGGACGGGGGAGCGGGAGAGGAGAAAGGGTAGGCGGGGAAGGTGGAAGGGAAACGCGGGAGGGGAAGGGGATGCGGGAGGGGAACGGGTACGCACGGGAAAGAACATGCAGGGAGAAATAATTTATTTCTTTGAATATGTCATTGCAACGGATGCCGGGAACCAGCTAGTGTTATAATAATTATTATTATTATTATCTAACACCTAAGTCCTGTGCCACAAAACTTTACAAGTGGAGTGGAGACGAGATGTGTCTTCTGAACAATACGATTGGTCAATTTTTGCACGTCTCTGTTTCACTCTGCTCAGCTTTGTTTCTATGGAAACGCACCCTTAGATAAGGGCACTTACGACAATTTATTGCAACCAAACATTCTTCCAAAACCAAATGTATTTTGTATTTTGTAATTTGTATTTTGTATTTGAAATTAAAAAATGGTTAAAATACTGTATTTTGTATTTTGTATTTCAAATACACGACTTGAAAGTATTTTGTATTTCGTATTTTAAATACATGCGAAAAAGTATTTTGTAATTTGTATTTCAATTACAGCAAAGCATGTATTTTGCCCAGCCCTGGCTGTGCTACATTTGTTCTGCCGGGTGATAAAAAAGGTCGTGGTGATGATTAGGTAGAAATTACCTTAGGGAACGTACCCATACTACGTGACACGTTTAGGGGGGGGGGGGGTCTTCAAAATGTCACGCTCTATACAAATGAGCGGCGGGTTGCTTAGGATTTTGGTCACCGGGGGGAGGGGGGGTTAAAAATTGCAAAAAGTTGGTCACGTAGTATGGGTACGTTCCCTTACCTGCGTCGTGATTAATTAGCCGTTTAGTGTTACTTTGATTTCCTGTGAGTTGGTACATCTTGGTTCTTTGGTACCTATACCGCTTTCCCATATTGTGCTCTCTATTTTTGTGAAACGAAGTCTGAATATTTTGTCAAGGTAAATCAACAACGCCCACAGATCTCATTCCGGTCCAAGCTTTTTCCAATCTTTCGGACGTCCGATGTTTTAGAATTAGGTAGGAACATATTATATTAGTAGGTATTCTTAGGTTATTATATTATATTAGTAGGTATACATATTGCGTATGACGGCTACAGAAATAAGTTATAAGTTGGCACTCGAAAATGTCTCAAATTCTTAAGAACATACTAATAGAATACCTTATGAAATCGTCCTTGACTGCGCTGCTGCTCGCATTCCCATTTTAAACATACTTTATGTACAGATAATGTAATAAAAGTCATTTGGTTTACGTTTTGAGCCAAAAACATTTTTTAAATAAAATATTAAAATTAACCCATTAATACAGGAATTTAATGTTAGTAGGTATGTAATATTATGACAAAGTTTATATATCACGCCATCAAAGATTATGTTCATGGATTTAAAAAAAAGATCACTGAAAGACAGTCATAATAATATTATCACCACCTGCTAAATTGAGATTTTACATAATTTGGTTATGTATTCACTTTTTTAATGGTTTCAATGGTTCCATGCCAACTCAGAATCAAGTCAAGTCAACACCTCTTTGAAAAGACATTAAAAGCTATTAAAAAAATAAATTACAATAGTCCATAACCCTAATCCAGGGGACGGCAATCGGCTGTTTGTCAAGTAGTGTGAAGAGCCAATTTGTTAAAGAAACAGGATAACAAATATATATCAGAGAGCCTATTAGGGGGCGGGCGGGGGGGAGGGGAAGGGTTGTAATCGTACTATGGTGGGGGGTTGTAATCGTACTATAGTGGTGGAACGATAATTACGATTTGCTTTGTGTTATCTACATTCTTACTGTAATATCACACTTCTGCCCATTTAAATGTTTCCATAAATAGACTCGTGCATAGGTATATTTCTTAAAATTCCAGATAAAAAGTTAACTTTAAACCAGCCTTGTGTTCCTGAGCTGAGTTGGTATAGGTAAAACACTTTAAGTTGGAAGCAATAAAAATGCTTAGTATTTATGTATTGGTCTATCTGTGTGAATGTCAAGCGACGCCCACAAATCCGATTAGGTTCTCTGTCTTGTTTACGCCCACTTATTGTAACTAGTTAGAAGAGAGGCAAGTTTAACGACACCCTTTTGAGGCTGTACCTACTTACAGGATGTTCTATTCTATTAATTCGGTTCGTAATTTGATTTAAACATACGTGCACCTACATTTCGCAAGTGCCAAATAATGACAAATTTATAAATTTGAAATAATAAATAGTGTTTGTAACGTGCGCAAGTTTAATATTTATTACGATATCATGGAGTCCTGTTACGAAACGGAACGTGGCTAATCACTGAATGGACCAAATCATGAAATTTTATTCCGTATGTTTAATTATTTTACTTATTCATAATGAAAAAAAAAACGGTGGTCAACTTTTAAGCATAAATGACTTGTATGATTTGACGTCTAAGGCAACTGGAGTATCACAGACTAGTACCTATTTGTGTTAGTAATCTGTTATATTTTAGATAATATACGTATAGATATTTGCTGATGATGACTGGTACATAATTAAATAATTATTGTTGCTGATGATTGCGAACACATAATTATAAAAAATAAATAACCCATAAGCAGCCAAATTTGTAAGCCCAGGTTTTGGAAATCACACTTCATTTCAACATTAGGTTCTTAGTTTAGGTAAACCAAGTAATTCATGCGTATTGAGTTTTAAACAAAACTTTACAAATGTCAAATCCGTAAAAAATGGCGGCAATGGAGATGTTTAACATGGGAAATTTTTAACTTTGAATGAAAACCGAATTTAAATGCAAGTTTAACAGTAGTTTACTTTTCAAAATCTATAGGTACATATTAAACGTGTAGCGGCATGTGGCGGCTTGTCGATTATTTACTTTATAAGATATTATATAAGTACGAATATAATAATAAAATAATCTTTTTAAATAACTTAATATTTTTTTAACCTTGTTGTTATTTATGAATACCCCTTTGAATTCAATCCTGAAGATTATCGCATTTAGTTAATAAACTTATTTTTCTTCCTAAAGCTTAAGTATTTCTATAAAAATGTGGTAAAACAACATTAGTTTTATGTTACCGATTTAAACACGCTTTGGATTCGAATTCTCAATTGTGAAATAATTATTAATTGCTTTTTGTTAAAAGCCCAAAACGAAACACGCTGTATGAAAGTTTTGCATCTGTGTGAGTACTGTGATGAAGTCAACTTAACTTGAGAGACCTATAACACTGATGCAAATCGAGTCTGGTCTGACTAAGGCTGGTCGAGTAGAGGTGAAATTGCAATTGATGTCTGAAGAGCCGCCGACGCCTATGCAAAGAGCCGCGTGCGTCTCGTGAGCCGCAAATTCCGACCCCTGCCCTAACCAAACGTAACCTACTTAAGGGCCTTTTAACCAGCCAGCGGCCGGAAATCCACATTTCGTCGAAAGACGTTCTTACGATCGTACAGGGCGATTGCAATGAGAAAGATTAATTATTGTCCGTACCAGCTTTTTAAAATTATAACTCAATATCGATTTTATTTCATTCCAAATTTGCTTTAATTTTTTACCCACCTACACCCAAAAGTGCTGAAAGGCATGATGATAAAACTATTAAAATTATGTACTTTTTGTAATTATTTTTTGATCATAAGTATTTATCATTTTTCAATAATGTCTAAGCAAAATAAGAATGTAAAAAATCTTAAATATATTAGTTTGTAAGACCGTCAATAAATAGACAAACTGAAATATTTTCGTCACAAAACACGTGCGCGGATCTTTTTTTTTGTGATTTTATAAAGTAAACTTAAAATTCTGAAAAATGCGTTTCCCAGATAATGTATTGATTTATTTTACTGCATGATTATGTGATTTTAAATGGGTGTTGTATAATTCGAAATTCGGTTTGAAAATTTTACAAATCTGCCAATGACCTATGGTATGCCCATATTATACTAAAAGTAATTTTTTTTCTCAAAATTTAAAACATGCGTTTACTAGATAAAAGAACAATTTTTCGAAATCAATTTATAATTTTTTTGTGGAAAAGAGTCAATACGTCTAAAATTTGATTTAAAAATTACATATTTACGGTTTTCTCTGGTTATACCCTCTTAACCAATTATGTATTAATATATTTTTTTCATACTTTTCAAAGGAGGTTGATTTAATTCTGTTGCCCGATCACTGGTTTCAACAATCTTTTTTTATGAGGTTCCTACCAAGTAGCTATTACTTTATAACTATTATTTCAGATATTATTTATTAGATGTTGCTGCTAATTTAAACAATTATTAACAGACAAGTACGTAAAATATTTCCATAACATAGAACAAAATGTTTAAATATGTTTAGCTCCGAAAGTCATTTCCATTGTGAGCTATTTATAATACTTGAGTACGAAGATAAGACAAGACGCCATATTGTTTTTTTTGTTATATAATATTTATTACTAGTTGACCCGACAAACGTAGTTCTGCCAATTAAATTATTTCTAGAGAATATTTTGGTTGTTAAATAAAAAATAAGGAATGTATTGTAAGTGTGTGGGGATAGGATCTATGACAGAAAGAGGAATTGAGCGCAGTAGAACTGTAGACGATGACCACCGATAAAAACAAAAAACACCAACTAAAGTGGAAAAGTTAAATGAAGAAAATCAATATGAATTTCGAAGAGCAATTGAGTGTACAATATTTTTGTCAGTCCGTCTTTAGCCAACACAAATAAGCTCGATGGTTTGCCCACGCAAGAACATGATGCCGAATGAAATATCAAAATGATGCGACGCTTCTCTCGAATGTCCCAATTCTCAACTCTACTAGTGAACCTATTCTCATATCTACTAAAAGGGTTAAAATTTGGAGTTATAGGTATTTTTTCATGCCAAATAAAAAAAAATTGTCAAAAAAATAGATTTTTTTTTCTGGATAGGGACACTTTAATCACCTAGCGGTATGAAATATACTTTAAAACCTGTTCTCATACCTACCAAATATACATAAAAATCGGTCAAGCCGTTTCGGAGGAGTGCGACCACAAATACAGTGACACGAGATTTGTATATATAAGATTAATAAAATAAGAAAAAAGGGTGCTGATAGAAGATTACGGGTAGAGTCGGGTAGAAAAGTGAGTAATAATAGTTTGTAATGTACTTCCGTGTTTTAAGTTTTGGAAAAAAAATTCATGTAAGGAAAGAATTATGTATTTACGCATAGAAAATAATGAATATTACTTGGTAAATATGTACATAATCAACACGGTTATTCCATCTGAAAAAGAATTCTTTAATATGAAATGAATTTGATTTAGGTAAACACAAAACAGTGTTATTCTTGTATGATAGGTAGGTAATGAAAAATTTATAATCAAATCAAGTCGATGATCCCTATGGAATGAATTAAGATTTAAAAAAAGATTATATTCTTATAGGGAGGTAAAGAAAAATACAAAAATGTATACACTATTTTCATTAAAATTTCAAACAAACGACGGAAAGTAAGTACTAACAATAATTATTATTTGGCGGCGGATTTATTTTTTTCCTTGTGTTTTGTGTTGTGGCAGCGCGTACGAATTATCACTTCTAGCAACACTACGGAAATATTGAGTTTGACAGTTGACAGATGTTTGATGTGAAATGTTATGTTTTTTGTTATTTATAAATAGTTTATTATAAGTAATTTGTTGATGTATTGAGAAGGAAAATCAAGAGTTCAAGGTTTGTAAAACTGCGTAAAGTAAAGCTGAATTTGGTTCAATAATTAACATTAATCTAAGGATCAAAAATATTTTTCCGGTTTATGTCAATTTTATTGTCCGGTGTATGTTGCAGTAACAAAAAAAAACGGTAAATATCGGTTCGGACTGGCCACGCTTATTACGAATAATTTTTAGAAAAAAACTTTAGATTCGCCTTAATTACTATAAAAGGAAACTTTTTGGCTTTGGGGCGGCGGAAAATAATGCATTTTAATTTTCAATTGCATAAAACCAAAATTCACTTCGCGAACCGACCCAGCGAAAATCCGCGGCCGTAACTGTCACTGTTATGTTGGTATCCTTGATAAATTAACAAGAGCTAAAGAGATTCCGACACTATCAATAGCATTTCTTTCAAGCACGTAGTTTTTTGTTAAGCTGGCAACACTGCGTGTAGTTTTCGTTTGAGCCAAGCGTTTTGACAGTCTACCCGAGGACGCTTGAAGCAAGCTTCAATAATCTACGTGCTGGCGGCGAGCTTGATGCGAATTGATATATTTTTTTAAATTATTTATTTGGCTATCACTCATTAAAGGTGATATTGGCCATTTCTTGAAATTAATTACATTTTCGAAACAATCGCAGAATCATAAAATAGGACCCCATGTACATTAATAGTTAGCGTTCTTCGACATAAAAGAACAGATTTTTTTCAAAATTTGTTACATTTCTCACGCATCATGAAACAATTCTATAAATTAGATAAAATTAATATAAAATAAGAATTAATTGTTATTGTGTTTAATTTGTAGAAATGCATCTGATTTTAGTTATTGTTTTTGTGTTTAATTTGTAGAAAAATCAGATGGATTTCTACAAATGAATCCCTGTTTCCCTTGGTCACGCTATAACTTCAGAACCACTTTACCTATTTCATTCATATATTTTTTAAAGTTTTCTAATACTTCGTAGAAGGTTCTTCCGGAAAGAAAAAGTAATAAAATTGGAGGGAGGGGAAGGAATTGAAAGATTTTTTTAAGTCTTCCGATACTTTGTGGAAAGATCTTACGGAAAGAAAAATTGACGTAAGTAAGGCTCTTGACTCGTAAACCGAAGGTCGGGGGATCGAATCCCGGCGTGTCAAATAAATTTTATTTGATTAATTTGTGTTATTTCACATTTTTTTTCTTAAAAATAATATAAAGTATATTTGCGGCACGTTCCAGATTGGAAGATACTCTAAGTATCGCCCTGGTAGACCACCATTCAGAATTGAAACGTTGCTTGAAATGGCATAAGTCGTGATTGGTGACCAGATCTAAATAGCCAGGTACTTCCCCACCTTCCTCTTTCCTATCTCCTTCCCCACCCCACTACCTTCAGCCTCACAACATACCCCGATCGGGGATACCATAGTCTCCCTGGCTCCAGACGGGAGCAGTTGGGACTCTTGTGCAGTATTCTCGGAATGAGACTCGGGAGGTCAACGGGGACGCACGGGAAAGGACATGCAGGGAGAATTAATTTATTTCTTTGAATGGCGTTGCAACGCATGCCGGGTACCAGCTAGTATTATTTATTATTAAGTTCTACAAGTATGTTTTTCTCTCGTTGTTTAATAATATTGTAACTTATATTAATGTTATTATTCAGTTCTGCAAGTATTTTTTGTTTTCTTATTGTTAATGAATCATTAATAATGATGTAACTGCTTTGACTGATTTAAAATATTGTTTAGGTCTTGTGAACATCTGAGAAACAGGGAATAAATAATTTTCCTTGATCAACTTTATCAATTAATGTTATATTAAAATATTAATTATAACATTTATTCATAATATCAACGGAAATATACAACAATGCTTCATAATAATTACGATCATCTATTTTGAAAAAATGCGTGTAAGTAATCATTTGGTGCCGTGCCTGTAATACGCTTCGTAAATGCTTATGAGTAAAGCGGGATCACAAATTGTACCATTCTTGACACCAAATTCGTTTATTTTTATTAAAATACAAAGATAACCCAAGGGCTAAGAATGCTTTGTCTCCGTTATATTCCATTTTATTTCAGCCGCACAAAATTCACTGTCAACCATAAATAAACCAAACAAACTATCGAAAATCACATCTAGTCATAGACAAATGCTTGCCAGAACGCTTGGAGACGATCAAGCGGTTTGACGGCCAGCACGTAAATTTATTTTTCCGTTATTGTCTATGAATGCTTGCCTCAACAGCTTGACGCGCGCTTCAAGCCGTTGAGCCAAGCCTTAGTCTATGTCTAGACGATATTTCTCTCGAGATATTACTCCTTTGTCTATGGTTTCCTGTCATTTTCGCTATTTGAAAGTGATTTTTGTGCGAGATGGAATCTAGTAAAGAAAAATAATTATTTGTTATGTTATAATAAATGTTATATATTAATATTTTAATATAACATTAACGTAATAACATTATTAAATTATATTTACATTAATTTAAAAGAAAAATCAGATGGATTTCTACAAAGTAAACACAAAAATAATTAATACCTATTTTGTAATAATTTAATCTATTTTTATAAACGTTTTACGTGATACGTAATATCTAAAATCACCACTCAGGTACTTATTTGTCTATGATTTGTTGTCTACGCCGAAGAAATATAAATTCGCTTCAAGCGTTGCGCAATAACGTAGATTATTGCGCAACGCTTGACTCAAGCTTCAAGCCACCTCTGGAGACGGTCAAAATGCGGTCAAAACTCTAGCCATAGACAAAAAACTACGTGATTGAGCCAAGCCGCTTGATAGTCTCGCTAGCCCTTTATACGACTGTAGCCAACTTCGTGGGATAATGCGCGTAATTATGAAATTTGTCTAGCGGGTTTGTTGTCGTAACATGGTTTGTGATACAAAAGAATGTGCCCCTTTATAACGCCTGCTCGCGTCAACGCAAGAAAAACATCCCAGTTTTCAAGTGGTTTAGCGGCTATGCTAGGTTTGTGTAACATGGTTTGTGATTCGCGGTATTTCATGTAGGTATCCCACGAAGTCGGCTGCAGTCCATAACAGTGACAGCTACGGCCGCGGATTTTCGCTGCGTCGGTTCGCCAAGTGAATTTTGGTTTTATGCAATTGAAAATTAAAATGCATTATTTTCCACCGCCCCAAAGCCAAAAAGTTTCCTTTTATAGTAATTAAGGCGAATCTAAAGTTTTTTTCTAAAAATTATTCGTAGTAAGCATGGCCAGTCCGAACCGATAATTACCGTAAAATTATTAAGTACATTTTTAATGCCTTCTCCCATTAAATGAACGTAGTTATGCAGAAAGCAGCCAGGCCACAATTTTGGCAAAAATGAGATATTGTTGTAATCCGACGGAGGAACGTCAATTCTATGTTCTATTAAAACCAGGCAGGCCGCTTTCATATAAAAATTCATAGTAATCGCCTTCTTAAATATTTGCTGATCACGAAAACACCGTTCAACAATCTGCAGAAAGCGCCCACGGCACTCATATTCAGCAGAAAACAGCCAGAGACAACTGGTCGATTTTGTCAGTACAACTAACATTTTGTTTATGACGTTTACCTGATCTGCAGAAAACGGTCACAGCGCTTGTCTGTTTTCTACACTATAGCGTTTGTACCGAAACTTTCAAGTGGCGATCTACAGAAAGCGCTCTCGCTTTATAATAATAACTTATTTTTTGAGAAAAATCAATAATTTTAAGTATGTATTATCATTTATTAATAATATTACATAAATTCAATGAAGTCCAAGACTACTAGACAGCATTTGTTAGCCGGTTCTTATAACAATCTACTTATATTAATTTTAAAATTAAGGAACTAAACCTATCATTTTAACGTTTTAACGCATAGAAATAAAATATTTATAGTAAATGAAATAAAAAGGAAAAAAAAACAATTGAAAATGAAATCAAAAAAGTATAAAAGACTACATAGAAAATTAGAGAGAGACAAAAATCAGTACAATTTTTTTTCAGCCCACAAATCCCTTTGAAAATTAAATTATTAAAATTTATGTTAATAAACGAAATGATATGTATCAAGATTTTATTTTAATGATATTTGATAATAAAAAACCTCCAAAAATAAAATAATTTTTTGAAACATTTATTTTAATTATGTAAATTAAATAACATTATAAGCATGACCACAAGCATTGATTTCTAGCAGATCATTATAAAAACCCATAATGAATATAAAAATAAATTATAATATCTATCTATATTATGTTTCAGAAAGTATTGCGTATTACAGTTTAAAATTTTATATTTCCTTTGAAAAATAAAAAAAACCTCGGAATATAAAATTACTAACTATATATAATAGAAATATATCTATATAACTACCGATTTTAAGTTAAATAATAAAGCATAATTTCATAAATTAAGTGTATTTGGTAACTCTGGCTGTTTTCTACAGAATGCGTATTTCACAAAGCAAGGTCGGACGGTTGATTGCTGAGCTCACATTCTCAATAACGTATTCTGCAGAAAGCAGCCAGACCTTATAAAACACCAATATCTCTAAAAACCTACCCTTAAATCCACTTTAAAGTTATAAGAATTGGATATCTACATATTATTTATAATTTTTTGAAGTAAAAAACATCCTAGGTGTTATGTAGATTTGATTATTAAATCTTTAGACAAAAGTGCTTGTATCTCCGTCTGAGTTTTTTAGGGCTGGCTGCTTTCTGCATAACAACGTTCAAATACACTTGTATGGAAGATTTTCAAGTAGTTTTAAGGTCAAAAATCTAAAGAACGTTTGTACAGGGTGGCGCAAAACTACTGATGTGATTTGAATGTTTAATAACTTTTAAACTTTATTTATTTTTAAAATTTTTATTTCATAATTAAGTGAAGAAAACTTGGGGAAATTGATATGAAACACTACACAACAGAACAGTGATCAACAATTGTTGAATTTTATTTTGAAAATCAACGGCCAATTGTTTTGACGCAGCGTGCTTATCGTCGTTTTTTTTAATGTGTGTACTGGACCTTCAGCACCAACCTTAAACTACCTGGTTGCAAATTTTCGACAACATGGTACAGTAAGACACCTTCCATGTGCCGGAAGACCACGTACGGTTCACACGGAAGAAAATATCCAACGTGTTGTGGATAGTGTGCAGGACAGTCCAGAAACATCAACAAGCAGATGTTCGGCACAATTGGGGTTATCGTGGAGGTCCGTTCAGAGGATTTTGGCCACATTGCACATGTTCCCGTATAAGGTTCAGCTTGTGCAAGAATTGAAACCGACAGACTACCAACAACGGCTTGATTATGCCATTTCATTCCGACAAAGCAGAAGAAAATCGCGATTTTATTAACAATTTGATAATGAACGATGAAGCCCATTTCCAATTGAATGGTTTCGTAAGCAAGCAAATTTGCAGGATATGGGCTACGGAGAATCCAAGAACAGTTCATCAGCAACAATTACACCCACTTCAGTGTACTGTTTAGTGCGGTGTATCGTCTGAAAGGATCATTGGTCCATATTTCTTTGAAAATGCACATGGCGCCTCAGTTACGGTTAATGGTGCTGAATATCGAACGATGCTGGACAATTTTTTGAGGCCAGCTGTAGAAAACCATCCATAGTTGTGATTCCAACAAGATGGAGCCACAGCTCACACTGCAAGGGACACAATTGCTATGTTACGGGACCTCTTTAACGGACGCATTATTAGGCGCAGAAGCGATTTCAATTGGCCCCCACGTTCACCGGATTTAACAGCGCCAGATTGTTTTCTTTGGGGTTATTTGAAAGAAAGGGTATACGTAAATAAGCCAGCGACCATACCACAGCTAAAACAAAACATTCACAAAGAAATTCAAGCCATATCACCGGAAATTTTACGAAAAGTTATGCAAAAGGTATAGGAAACAGCACGAATGTGCGAAGCTGAAAATGGCCACCACTTGCGGGATATAATTTTTCACACTTAAGCCAAAAATGTTCCCCATTAATATACTGTATAACAAAAAAATAATAAAAATAAATAATATTATATTACACATTCAAACCATATCGGTAGTTTTGCGCCACCCCGTACAAATTTAGGTTTCGGGTAGTTTATAATAATGGTAATTATGCAGTTAGTCCACCTCACGGATAATACGAAGCGTTCGTGTTGTCGAAGTTTGATGCACGGATAATACGGAATATTCCGTTTTAACTAATAGACAATCAAATAATATGACATTTGTTGGAAGTACCAATTTTATAAAATAAATTCTCTAAAATAAACTCGCATGTCATCATAATTTTAAAAAACATCCCAGGTTTTGAATGGTTTGTTTGACAAAGCAGGGTTTGTCTAGCGGGTTTGTGTAATTTTTCTAATACATTTCATTCCATGTACTACCGTTATAAATACAGGTACAAACTTGTTAATAATGCATTCACTTTGTTTTACATGGCAATAATATTTTTTCTGATAGGCAGCATAGATTGATTGTCTTTGAAATGTCGAAAATGCTGAACCACGTAAGTGAATTAATTTAAACAAAATTAAAATGTTGAATGCATATTTTTTGCATGTTTTTTTGGCTCCCCCGACATAAATACTCACTTTTCGTGATAATAAAGCTAAATCTAACTGTTTGAATAAGAAATATTGCATATTAACCAGTAAGCGGAGTAATGCATAAATAATATAATAATAAATAACTATCGACAATTTACTGTCTATTGTTGAAAAATTGGCAGATGGGTAGAGATTCACTAAAACGCCATCTTCTTTTACCTTTTGTTTATTTTTTATCATAGTGAAAAGTGAAACAGAAGTTTTTTTAAAATGTTAAATGTTTAAATGTGGGAGGCGGATATGGGTACTGCCACTTCGGGAAACATTTATTGGAAAACCAATACACCTTCCATAGGTCACCCCAAGTGATTTGCTACGTTTGATGACTTAGCAAGGTTGCCCGGGTTCATGGGGTGAGATTTGTCTAGGTCTTGGTGTCACATGCTTTTGCCCATCTGCTGTGTAGGGGGCCGGATCGGGAGAGACTGGTTGAGGGAGACCTTTTTACCTCTCCAGCCGGACTCTCTCGACCCCAGTGGGAGGGATGGATTCATATGTTCGTAACTCCCGAACACATTGACCCCAGATTTCTACCCCCCTCATACCTGTTTCCTTCCCAGAACTTCCTCTCCTTCCTTTCCCTCAAAAGACCTTCAACACAGTGTCCCCAAAGATGGACATAGGCTCTGAGGGAAATTGTTTTCCTCAGGGACTCCAATGTGGAGCTAATGTAAAAAAATATATATATTTTTTTAGGACCAAAGAGTTCAATTAGTATGTTTGTTTTTTTTTTACTGTGAGAATTTTTTTGTATATGGGATACATACTTACTTTAAATATGCTGAAATAATTCCAAAAAAAATCCCTGGGTATATCTATTATGCGGAGCATGGAAATTTTCCAATGGTTATGCAGAAATTCAGGCCTTTCGCAAAGTCCCACAATGGACTGCACTGCAACCCATTACATTACTTAGCAAACTTTACCTTTCTGCACAGGGTCTGATTATTTCAATGTGCGCTCTTCGCCAGTCGACGTACAACTGATGTAGTACTTTCATCGTTTCAGGCATTCTTGAACCCTCCTGGTGCCAAAAAAGATGGTGATTGTCACGTGGTTTGCCTCATGACAATCTTTGGTTAGCTCGTCGAAATGATGCCCAGATTTTGTGTTAGGGCATGTCTATTTCTTTTGCCATCAGTGGATCCGGTATTAGAGGTAAATGAAAGTCAGAAACCATATCTAAATAAATTTTACTGCATTTTTTGCATACATTCAATAATCATCTTAAAAATGCACAGTTGTTATTTATAGCAGTGTGTGAACAGTCATTTTATCAGTTTATTTGTGCAACCGAAATAATAAACAGTTATTACAACACTCGTTAACATTTACTTTTTAAAATTTCAAATCCGTAAGATTATTTATTTTGTAGGTGAGGCTTTTAAGGAATGACGCAATAGTTATTTTATTGTGTTAACTTCCTCCTTAAAATTCCGGAATAAATGCATTGTTCATATGAAGGATTTTCAGATAAACAATTATTACAAATATTTAAAATCCAGTGCTGACTTTGAATTTTAACCGAAATGTACATTAAAACAAATTTTTTTTCCAGTATTTGGGTATTGATAAATAAACTATTTCCTCTTATTATAAACAACCGATCATACATAAAAAGACATGGACACATTGATAGAAACAGGTTTGTTAAGGATGTACATGCAGCTTGCTTTTAAAGCTTAACCCCTATAGTGCAGCTAACTACATTTGCAGTCCACTAAAATAATGATTATCTTTAGGTACTGCAACTATAGTGTGCAAAGCGTAGAGATAATTTTTAGAGGTTATGAATGTATTTCATTACTGTCTATGAAAATTCTAAAGTAAAAAATTGATTTTGTAGAACTGTGTCTATTATTTCAAATACAATTTTCAATATTAAATTTGATTCCATGACAGTTGATCTCCCGACAGTTGGCCCTCCGGCATACTTATATACAATATGCAGTCGATTCGGGGAAAATATGGTATACAAACTTTACTTACACAAAATATAACAAAGTGCCCCAAAGGGGTGTGCAGAGAGGGTGTACCGCCGAATAACAAAAGTATAAAACATATTTTCATTCAAATGCATCAAGAATAAAAAAAATACTTATAATAAATATACTGTCCGTACCAGCATATAAGTACAAAAAATCAGCACTGTAAATAAATTCCTTTCATCCATATTTTTCAACTTATTTTTTTGGTTGATTTTAGGTTTGAAATTGGTAAATAATGCACAAAAAGATATAATTTTATAATTAACTAGCTGACCTGACGAACTTCGCACCGCCTCAGAATCAATAACTGATTTTTTTAAACTTATAAGCTGAATTAAATTCAGTTTTATTATTAAGTTAAAAATTACACAATGAAGCAATTATCGATGCGCAACTGCTTGTCAGTATCAGCGATGGAGTTGTGTACGCATTTATATTTTTTGTGATTTTGGGGGCGATCAAGTATTACGTAACGCAATTTTAGAAAATTTTTGACCCCCCCCTCCCCCCCACATAACGTGCCGTAACGTTTTTCCGTTCCACCCCCCCCCCCTAAACGTTACATAACGCCCAAGTGACAATTTTTATCTGAAAGTCACAATTAAGGTGCGCAAAGTACTGGAAAATCGCTTAAATACCTTTTTTCTTGTTTTAATCGTGTTTGCGGTAATAAATAAAACAAGAGATTTCGAGAACGAAAAGGATTGCCAACTTGGAAGATTTTAATTCCCTAGTTTTTTAATCTAAATAAAGAAAAACATATTACGTAACGCGTTGTTCAAACCCCCCTCCCCCCCCTCCCCCCCTCGTAACGCACAGTAACGTTTCACAACATGGGCGCCCGCAGGGGGGGGCAAGGGGGGGCACTTGCCCTCCCCTGGATTGATTGAAAATAGTGAGATTCTCTTATTAACTGAAGCCAACAGTACACAATTTAACTTAGCGTTGCTACATCCTTTGAAATTGTGCAAACTGAATCGTCAACAGTTTAAGGATATACTCGTAATGTCTACTATAAATCAGGTATACCACATTGATAATTATCATGCAAAATTATAATTTTCAAGCTGAAGCCTTGAGTTGGTTTGATTTTTGGAAAACGCGAGAATACAAAAGTTGCCAAGATTTCATCGACTTGTTACCTTTTACAAAGTTTTATCCGAGTGTCAGGTATGGCTTACTAGTTTTGCTAACATTACCAGCAACAACATGTACGGTGGAGCGATCATTCAGCACATTACGTCGTGTAAAAACACGGCTTAGATCTTAGATCTACAACGTCAGATGAACTTCTGTCTTTAAAGGTACACAGAGACAAACCGAACTGCAAGAAAAAAGACTTTCTGGACAATATTGTAGAAATGTTTGGTAGCGATAACAGACGACTTCAGTTCTTGTTTAAATAATAAATTTTGTTTTAAATTTATGTTGTAATATTTTTTGTTATAACATATATTGTGTTAATAAAAAAAATGTTGTTACAGTATGCCCTTCATTACTACAGTGTCGTGTCCGTTCGTTCGCCATGCAAATACGCTCCAGTAAATTAAAAATTACTAAAAATATTTTGCCCCCCCCTTGAAAATTTTCTGCGGGCGCCCATGTTTCACAAGATCCCCCCCAAGTGCGTTACGTATTACTTGAACGGCCCCTTTCTTACTTTTCCACTTACTTTACTGACAAGTATTGCGTTTCATTTTCTTTATAACGTGTGAGGGAGATTTATTATAATTATTGTATTTTTCCTTTGGAGGGGTGCAGACATACATTCACTGTTTGTCTCATTTTCGACTGTTGACATAAGAATAAGAAGACATAAGAAAGAGGGGCAGCATTATATGTTTAAGAACAAAAGCAAAACAATCAGCGCATTGACATTTGACATTTTTGAATTTTTGGAATTCACTTACTATTCAATATTATACTTATCACAATATTGCTGCAGCGCTTTCAAAAGATGAGAATTCATTTCATACAAAATGTATGATGAAAAGAATTTTATTTATAATTTTTTTTTTGTGAATTTTTCTGATGTTTAGCTATTCTGCTATTCGGGGCGGAGACAAATCCAACAAATCAAAGATCATCAAAATCGCTCCAGCCTTTCTTGAGTTATAAATGGTGTAACTAACCCGACTTTGTTTTATATATTAAGATATAATTTCAGGGGGCCAACTGTCTGGTAATCAACTGTCGTGTGACCACAAATTTGGTTTTGAGATATTTATTGAATTTTACCTGTCCTATAGGGGTTATAGCTTGTCTAAAAGTTAATATTAAATAGATCGTTTTTCATGAATTAAACAGAATAAAATGGTTAAGAGTAAGGAGAGGAATTTTTCTTTAAAAGCTCACCAAACAATAAGAAATGTTTGTATAATAATATATCGTAACATAAATATTCAACACTTATATGATTATAAATATATATATGTATATATTATGCGTCATTTGATGACAACTACTTGAACATGGAAATAGAAACATATTCTGTTATATAAATTCTTCAAACAAAATACAGTCATTATAGATTCCACGCTAACGAAGAGTGAACACTTTTATTTTAATCATTTAATTAATATCCATTTTTTATTATGTATACGGATATCCACAGTTAGATAATTCTTTTGTTTATGATAGGCATATAGGTACAACAAACACCATATAATACTATATTACTCCGTGAATCGGCTCTTCCAAAGATTGTACACATAATGATGTACTATTTGAAGAAATTGCAAAGATATTTCATGTTAAATAAGTTATATTTGAAATGGTGGACATTC
The DNA here is from genome assembly GCA_917880885.1 of Limnephilus marmoratus. NCBI lineage: Eukaryota > Metazoa > Arthropoda > Insecta > Trichoptera > Limnephilidae > Limnephilus > Limnephilus marmoratus. The sequence continues at coordinate 48,407,899 of OU862917.1, forward strand.
ATTTTTAAAGAGGAAAGATCATTTTAACTTGAAAGACAAAGAAAACAAATGTTCTGCAAATATGTTGGTAACTAAGCTGTCTAACATTGATTTGGCATCGCGCTAAAGAATTATAGATATTTTTGTATTTTATCAAATTCATAACGCATAGTGGTATAGTACTCGCCAAGCTTTAATATCGACCTGACATTGATGCCGAGTCGTAATAGCTAAGTTTAAGGTCCGAAAAGTGGCATGCCTTCCTGCCCATTCCTTTCTCTATCGTACATATGTTTTTACGCATATTTCTCTTTCGCTTACGTTCATTGTAAAGTCAGTAAAGAGACTGTACATGCGCGATCGTAGCAAGCAGGTCAGCATTTAAGTTTGGCGTGTACTGTAACAAAAGATAAAATGATCATTGCTTTAATTTATCAGATTCCTGACAGGACAAATGGCAATATTCATACTAATAAAAGTTATCAAGACCTAATATCATCTACCAGTTTTAGCTGAAGCGAATTTGAGTTTGAGTACAAAGTTAAATACTGATAGAAAATTATTTTGTTGTATGGAAATTATGTTAAATTAGCATCCACCCTTTTCAAAAATGACACCAAAGTTAAAAATCACAGACAGATACTTTTTAACCTGAAAAATGGAGTTTTGTGAGCGAGAAGAGACAATTATTATCTTATATTATAAATGTATTGTGTACATATACACAACAATAATTAGGTTATAGTAATGAAAACACCCATGGGACAAAACTGAATCACATAAATATATCAAGCACACCAGATTACATAATATAATATATTGTTTTTATTAGAAACCTCTATTGTCTAAATATCTCTCCGTAACTTTTTCGATCACCACTTTTAAAAACTTGAATCAATTTTTAAAGGAGATATGATTTGAATGCTTGGTAACTTTAAATATTTCATTTATTAATAGTAATTCAAGCAAACATTTATATATTCAGCCAGCTAACAGTAAGTTAGGCACAGATTAGATAAAAATAACAGTGTATAATTGTTTATTTAATTTTTTTGGAAGGCTCAACCACAGGGGTTGGTGAAATGCAATAAAAGAAGTAATTTATTAAATAATAACATAAGAGGTAGGGATTCAGGGATGGGGCACACCTATTTAGATTTTATTTCAAGTTTGGGAATATCTATATAAACAACTTACACATCATGTAAAACTTAATTCTGTTCACAATAATAATATGTTTTTAGAAAATTTTATTTATCATTGAATCCAATTCCGACTCGAAACATTGAATAAATTAATGTACAATACATAATATATATTTCAAATGTAAAATCATTTATTTTTCTAACTAAGCATACAAAAATAACAAATATTATTTCATAAACTAAATTGTGCTAAAATAAATACTTAGGTAGATTTTTTTACATAACTTTTCAAAATGATTAAATAAAAATTTATAAAGTAGGTTGTAAAATATTCAAAACAAATATTGTTCTCTTCTGATTTTTTTATCTTCAAAATTTGTGGCTATTCGTTTTTTTGGTGGAATACAATATACAGAAAAAAATGTTTTAAAAGTACCAGATCAACTGCGGATAGATGCGAACATTAGAAATGCAAAAATATGAGTAATATTTTGGTATTTTTATGTCATATTCTTCGTACATTTACTCAATTGACTCCTCATTTGAAAATAATTTCTTTATATTATTCAATTCATAATTTGTGTAATGTCAAAGCAATTAACTTTGTTTGAAACGATTTCTTAACCCATAGGCTGCCATGATCATCTATAGACGATTCAGTATTCCAAGCTTTCATTGCCACGAACAATAAAACATGCTTCCAAATGCTTCTCATGATATCTTGACTCTCCAAGCTGTTTTAATTAAACGTCAAATTTATCTAAACTTTGTTAATAAAGGGTTGGCATACTAATTAATTGGAATAGGTATACTTTTTCCTTAGGAGAATCACAGCAGCCAACAAAACATACTTCTCTTTGCTGCCAGTGTTTAAGTCACGTAGTGTCCACAGAAAAACCAAATAACCATATAATATAAGACCATTGTTAGAACTGTATTGGCATATGGATGTGAGGTGCTGACACTGACGGTAAAGATGGCTGAAATGCTGGATACTTTTGAAAGAAAAGTTCTGAGAAGAATATGTGGACCCGTGAAAGAGGGTGAACAGTGGCGCATCCGGCACAATACAGAATTGTATGATATATATATATATATAAGGCCCCTAGCATCTCAGCACATATGAGACTCCTCAGGCTGAGATGGGCTGGGCATGTACAGAGAATGCCGGATACACGCGTCCCAAAAAGAATTTTGACTGGACACCCAGGTGGAAAGAGAAAAGTGGGAAGACGAAGTAAGAGGGGATGCAGCACAGCTTCTCCAGGTACCAAATTGGAAGTCAGCCGCTGAGGACAGGAGGAGTTGGAGGCGACTGTTGCAGGAGGCCAAAGCTCGATATGGGCTGTAGCGCCATCGAAGAAGAAGAATACTTTTTCCTTATTGCTTGGTTCAAATGCTTTGATTTTATTTTACGTATCATCCTAATGCCCCATCCAAACTCACGGCGAGAAACCCCGAGAACACCCGAAGCGTAAATGTGAGGAGTTTCTCGCTGTCTCGTTCTCGGGCTCGCCTGTTTTATGATCGTGTTGGTAGTTTTAGCCGCTTCAAAGGATTTCTCAGGAGAGAAGAGAGAAGACTACTACTACTACATTATCGTCTGTAATGTCGTCCATACCGGATAGGAAACAGATCACGAGTGAGAAAAATGAGCTTGTGGATAAGTTGCTTGTTCTCATGAGAAGTTTCGGCGAAACTTCTCGCCGAGTCTGGATGGGGCATAAGATTACTATGGATAGGGATACAGTACAGTGAAATCTCCATCGATCATTCCCCGAATAATCATTTTTCCGCATTTCTCGTTTATTTCTTCCAGTCCCAAATTAATTTCATACAAAACTCACCAAATAGATTGCACCAATCGTTCTTATATGTATCATTTTACCGCATTAATCGTTTAAAGTACACAGTTTTTGTACTAAATAATTTGCTCCATCGATCATTTTTCAAAATGTGAACTTACAAAACCATATTATTTTGTTGCTAAATGATTGGTTTCAATAATCAACAAGACTCGTAAACAACGAATGGAGCATCATAAATTTTTAACTTTAGACATTAGTTGTCGTTAAGTTGGAGTGTAAGTTGTTAAGTTGCAGCGGTGAGCGCGTGCAATATTTTTAATGTGAAACTAGAAAGATACATTGATGTTAAAGGGCGGGTCCTGCCACTGAGGTAAAGGGTCGAAAGTAAGGATCTTTGTGTTGTTTTGCAATAACATTGATGGAACTGACATACGCGAATCCCTCGCCATTGGCAAATCGCTGAAGCCTAAGTATTTTAAAAATATGAAAATTTTATGCAAACAGAAAGGCATAACTGCGAACACTTTAAATTTGTTTTTAAGGTACCTTGACGCAGCAATGTACGTAAAACAAGGAAATATTTTATTATTTGTAGATAACTGTGCGCTCACCCAAGTGATATATATATATATACGACTACCACAACACGGGCTTAGCCTAGTGTGGTAGCCAAAAAAAACCCAAATATCTGTTACTAATAAAAAATATATGAAATAAAAAAAAAAAAAAAAAAAATATATAAAATATGCCTTTGTAAGTATGTAGCATTTTTCTATGTTCCCGCGTCCATTATTTTCCAGCATTCATTGTTTTTTTTCAATGAGTCCGTTCAAAAACAATAGACAGAGGTTTCACTGTATTTGCAGAATGCTAGTTTTGGGATATTGAGTGAAACACTTTTGATTTCTAGCAACTCTCAGACAAATTCAAAAGTTGGCATACTGATGATTATGTAAAATGTGATGTCGAGTACAACTTACTTACATGCCTAGAAATGTTTTTTTTTCAGAAAATAAAATGAATTTGATTCTAATGGCGATCACGGCTGTTATGACCTCAAAGTTAGGTTACGTGTCAAATAAAGTTATTGCTTTTTTTTAATGAAAAAATTAATAAAAATTTACATTGTTAAAATTTTTCTTTTGGCCAATATTTACCACATAATGGATATGTAAAAATTTCTAAATTGGAATTGAACACTTTTCAAAAAAGTTTAAAGATGAATTAAGGCTCTGAAGTAGTGAACAGCATTTCAAAAAGATTTTCATCATTTATCATCAAAGTTTTTAAGTATAAAAACATTGTCAACATCTTTAAAATTTCATAATTTCTATAGATTTAATAATATACTTATGGTAACATCTTAAACAGGTAAATGTGTAATGAAGTACATAATATTATGATACACTTATTAGATATTTGTGTGAAATATCATTTAAAAGTCTGACAGTTAAACAGTTTTGCTTGATGTATTTGTGAAGGTGAAGGTGAAGTGAACGGTAAGAGATTGACATCAAGCGCTTACGGTACGGTACTATTGAATATGAACACAAACAACGTGGATCCGTCCACACTCATTTGTTACATTCTCCGTACTTCATCCAATCAATCAACATTTTTAACCAAATGTCTCTTCAATATTCTTATGTTTAAAACAGTTAAGAATCTGATCTATTTGTAACAAAATATTTTTTTTAATTTTGAATATAACGCCGCTATTTTTATCAGGGAAAAGAAATGGTGGACTTTTGAAAATACAAAAATATTTAAGGTCTATGATTTTTAAATAAACTAGCTCGTTTAAAAATTTGTACGAATATCACAAGAAAAGTGTCAAAATGTTGATTTTTGTAAAAGGTAAAATTATTAACCATTTAAAAGCTTCAATAATAAATGTGAACAAACCAATACTTTTATGAATTCATTATATATTTTTTAATGTTGTTATTTCCTTCAGTATTTCAACATGCATTGGATATAGTCCTAGGTTGATCGATCATTTTACATGACCCGGGTTGATCACGACCCGCCTGCAAAGGATCAGCTACTTTCACACATAGAAAAAAAAACCATTGATAAATGAATGTCGCCGGCCATCTGTGTCATGTTCACATTTGACATAGGTTAGTAGGTAGACCATAGATGTATAAATTGTGTAGACCGGGCGTCGTAAGTCTCGTTCCCATAATATATAAGTAGAGATAGCTAATCTGATGTGGAGTATCGCTGCAGATCCAGGATCCATTTACCGGAGACTGATATATGGATTCCATGGAACTTATTCCATAAACAGTTAGTTTTGGAACTGGTCCCCAATGGCGGGAAGGTTTATTGGTATGCTAATTTGGATACTATATAGATAGAAACCTACCATCTCTATTTCTCTGTTGCGAGAATGAGATTTGAGATTCCCAGTCTAAAAAAATATACATCTAGGGTCTCTCATCCCGCCCATTATGGGTGCTGACAGCTCATCGATCGGACGATCGAATCGTATTAAATAACCCCATCGACAACTGGCGGTTCTGATTGGGTTAAAATGATTGGGTAGTTCAGAATCGACACAGGACTGATTGGATAGTTGTTCTAACATAAATTCTCTTGTGCCACATGCAGTCATTTCTTAATATTACCTATTATGTTTATAAGGAATATATGTATCTACAGTTACACCTCACTCAGTAAATTATGTAAATAAGTTTCGCAAACCCCTGTGGTTTGTTATTGGAAATTCCCTTATCAAAGGCTGAAATGTCATAGGAAGGCTACCCTTCGGTTGCTTGTAATATTCGAGGCATATCCAGAAAGTAAGTGTACTGTTTTTTTATTTTTTTTTTGAAAAAGTGTATTAGAAAAAAAATACAGGATATTGTTGATACACTTGTTGACTATTTTTCCAAATAATTGCTAACCCGTTCAATGCATGTGGTGAGCCGTGGCACAAGTCTCTTTTGCTCTTCTCAAAGAATTCTCCCGCCAGCTCCTTCCCCCTCTTCAAGGTCACTTTCTGCACCTGCTCGTCGGTTGAAAATTTATTTTCATCCGTACATGCCTTTAGAAAGGTAAAAAGATTATAATTTGAAGACGCCAAGCCAGGGGATTACGGGGAGTGGTTCAAAACATTCCAATCAAATGAGTCCATGATCTTATTGGTGGCTAAGGCTTTGTGAGGTCGGACGTTTTCGTGAAAAAGGCAAACTTCTCTGGTCAGCATTCCCCTCCTTTTGTTTTGAATGTTCCTTTTGGGTTTTTTTAGGGTACACAATATTGTTGTGCATTGATGATCTCAATCTGAGGCCGAAATTTGAACAAAATGATGCCTTTTCGGTCCTAAAACACTGAGGCCATGATTTTTTTTGCCCGAAATTTTGGTTTTCAATTTTTTCACAGATGGGGAATTGGTGTGACGCCACTTTGACGACTGTTTTTTTTCCCAGGCATGTAATGAGTCACCCACTTTCATCTCCAGTAACAATAGAGCTCAGAAATCCTCACCTTTTTTTCTTGTACGTGTTATTTCTTCCGTGAGTAAAAAGCAGATCACAGCACTTGGCCGGATTTTTTGCCGACACTTTCACGCCACTGGACACTAAAACGTGATTTTACGTTCCTTAAAATGTTCCTTTTAAAAATGTTCCTGCGATGCTCTTTCTGGTCAGGAGACCCCCCTGAACCACTAAGTGTTGCCAACCCTCAAAAAACTATAAACCTCCGCCCGTTGTGGTCACAGTACACTTACTTTCTGGATATGCCTCGTATAACAAATTGTCAGCAATGAGTAATGAAAGTCTTAATAAATTAATATTAAAGGCTGCTTTTCCTTTGATTGTGACCTACAAATTGGTGTGTTAGCTTGATGCATATTATTAATATAAATCATAAATCAGCTTTTTCCTTCACTCCTTCGCAATACCTCTTTAATTTCACACTTTCCTTCATAACAGCTGTTTCTCACGTTAACCTTCTTCATTAAATGAGGCATTACACTGTGTTCGCATTAAATACTTCTTGAAGCTTTCAAATGGTTTTCGATTATAGAATTTAATGTATTTTTGTATATTAATTAAAGCAATGTGGATGTAATATGTGCACTAAATTATATTTAGTTTGTTTAACATAGGGACACAGAATATACAACACAAATGACAGGTATTTAAACACTGATACCGATTACCACTGAATGTCTACAATAACGGATGCATCGCCGGAGAGGATAAGAGGAAGGTTAAGTTATAATATTCTTAAGGCAATTCACAAAGTGATTTAGTAAAACTACTAACGAATAATACTTACAATTAACACGGGAGGTAACTTCTATTACAGACATAAGCAGCAAACGTAAAGGTACATATACAGTACATACTAATTTGCAAAATTAAAAGTAAATTCAAAATATCTACAATGTGCAATAAAAGTATTGTCGTTAATTAGTGCTTAATAATTATTAAATTGGTGTTAAGCCTACTATTAAATAATGAAGATAAAAAAATAATAAGGACTAACGCTATAAAAATAAATACATATTTACTATGTAGCTTGGGACAATAATTTATTGAAGAAGTGGGAATGGATTTCATACCGGGGGAGCAGGTTTAAATGAAGGTACAATAATTCCAGTGGTAATCCAATATCTTCTTCTTTCCTCGATTACAAAGTGAATTGAATCAAAATAGCATATTATCCTTAACTAAACAGGCAAGAGAATACACGAGAATATAATGTACGTAGGTATGAATGTTTGTTTGTTTGTTAAGCGATACAACGGTCAACATCCAACATGCGGAACATTCAGCTTAACAAATGTTCATCTCCAATAAGTTGTATGAACAATGTACAATGTGAATGTTTGTATGTATGTTGCAGTTTGTTATACAAACAACTAGATTGTCCAAATCACAATAATGTATGTATTAGTGAATAACACAATGATATTACGTAATATATTCAGATTATACTTTAAATACATAATATACATAAAATATTATAATTTTGTTTGATACATATGTATAATAAATATTTTAAATGTTGTCTTTTTTTAATTTATCAGTCACTTTTATGAAAAATATTTTCTTCAATAGAATTAGAATACACAAACGCATGCTACTAACAACATTTATCTAGTTCGGGCCAGCCGACTCTAGGCAATAGTTGCTGTTTGTGCTAAGTTCAGGCACACTTACGGCTAACTGAGACCAGAGGGTCACTTTACCACCTTACTCACAACACAACACAATCATACAGAATAATCAACAAACTAAACAAGTTGTGTGACTTCAAATCATACGTACAATCATAACGGATTAGTAATCTGTTCAAATTAAATCTAGTAAAACATGTTAGTGCATTTAACCAAATAAAGTAAAAAGAGTCCAACGAATAATAAGTTAATACAAATGTGTGAGTCTTAGCATCTTAGCAGCCGCATCCCGTTGCATTAGCATTGTCCCGATGCCTGAACTATAAATTCAGGAAGTCACCAAATTACCTTGATCCTTTACTCTAATCAATTATTTAAAGTCCATAATCAAAGCTCTCCCATTCAGAGAACCTGGAGTCTTGTTTCTGAAGCTTCTGCTGGCAGGCTTCCAGATAGCTGTCCTGGATGCGGTACATCCCCGAGTTGGCCTGGAACATGAGCGTCTCCAAGATCCTCTCGTTCTTGATGGCCTTGGTGGGCAGCACCACCTTGATTAGGTCCTGCGGGGATATCCTGTACAGCTTCAGGTCCCGCGTCAGTCGATCCATCACGCAATTGAACTCTATCTTGGCGTCCAGTCTGGAAGAAGTCTTTGTGCGTATCTTGTGGCGGCCCCAGCTATGCATGGCCTCGAACTTGCGCAATTCCGGGCAGTCCAGGTTTCTGCACATTATCATCTGGACCATGGATTCGGACAGATTGAGGAACTCTGGGGTCTGGAAGAGGGCGAAGGCTCTCTGCTCTACGAAGGCTAAGATCATGTTTACCAGTTCTGAGGCGGAGGTGTAACGCCAGTAATAGTTTTCCAGTGACACCAGCATTATGCAAACCTGTAATTAACAACATTAAAAACATTACTTTTGTGATAACTTTGAAACTGACAAAACATTTATGACATGGGTTTTTTCTAAATTTCTAGGCCCACCGGTCTAACACCCAGTTGTTTTGTAGAAATTTATAAAGGGAAAAAGTCATCAAATTGCCGCTCGACGCCATTTTGGTTTTTTAATAGTTGAAAGGTTCCCGTTAATTGCTGTTTCTAAGTTCGTTTCAGCTTTTGAACAAATCGTGATCAGCAGAAGAGGACAACTACTATCATGTTGGTAAGCTTGTAAGCTTATTACAAATTGATAGGAAGCTGAAATGTACCTAGAATCGACATTTAACGGGGACCTTTCAAATGATAAAAAAACAAAATGGTGCTGAATTTGATGACAATGTTTATTTATTTATTTATTGAAAAAAATAAGAAGTACATGAGAAACATAAGCTGCATATCTCACTAGGGCATTCCTGTATCGAGATATGCAGTTTTACATTGTAATTTAAACAAAAAACATACATATGAACTAAATTAAATATATAATTATAAACCTACAAAAAAATATAACAATAAGCAAATTAAAGATAACATAACAATAAGCAAATTAGATACTATAACAATAAGCAAATTAAAAAGTACATAATAATATATAAGTTAAGTTATTAAATTTGGATTGTATGAAATATAGCTGAATTCCAGAATGATTTATGATACAAGCGACAACATGGGTAATCCAAAACCATCACTCTCAGTTATTATACATATGTTACATTTGAATTTCTGCGAAACCACTAGGGCGGCTAAGTTTTGTAATGTTCATTGTTTCAGATCCGCTGACAGTTGCCCACCGAAATGATATTTACTATGAAATTATAATTTTTTGTGCATAATTTACCAATTTCAAATGTAAAATCAACTTAAAAAATACCCATTAATAAGTCAGACTGAATATCAAATGAATTTATACACAGTGTCGATTTGTGTACACAGTAAATAGAGAAGCCGATTTTTCCTTGATGCATTTGAATGAAAATATGTTTTATACTTCTGCAAAGCGATTCCGTTTTTTTTGTGAGATCGTTATTGGATAACGGACGTAATCTCCTGTCAGATTTGTGTGATTTTTATGGCTGTTATTTGCGTTTTCTATGTACAACGTACATTAACCCGGCGGTACTCGCTAGGTATTTACGAACATGAACACTCGCTACCGGGTAATTAATACCACAGAGTTTAATAGGCCACTTGCATCACATTTTTTAAATTTTTTTTCCGGTTTAGGCAAATATTCTAAGACATTCTGTATTTTTTTTTTTTTTTTAATCGTATTTTTGAAACTCTGGGGATTTTTTGAAAATTTCAATACGAAAAATCAGACCATTTTTTATAAACCGGAAAGACGGGACATAATTTTATAGGTGTGAAAAAACGATAATTACATAGCCGAAAATCATTTTAAAAAAAAAGAACGTTTTCCACACGAATGGCACAGGAGAATAAACGAGGCATACCAAAAATATTACATCTCATAAATATTTTTTTCCTTGATCCATCTTATTGATCATAAATCATTATAATGTACAGCGTCTATATTACTAAATTCAATGTAATATACTTGAACTTGTAAATTGTAATAATAATAAGAATATTATAAAATATTATTTTGTTAAAATCAGCACCATAATCATTATACCTCTAAAACATGTACCGACATCCTCTTCACGTTCTGAAGAGAACCCCGTAGCCATTAATTGTACGGGGTTCTCTTCAGAACATCTGTCAAAAAATCAAACCAAATGATAAGTTCGCAGAGAACAAACAATAAATCTAGTGAACGAATTCAAAAATTCGCCTGAAATCAAAGTGATGCCATATAAAAAAATAAATCAGTGTGGAATTTTATAAAATTAATAGGAACATTTTCGGCGACGGGACATTTTCATGTAGTGACGTCACGAGCCCAAATAATGGATTTATTTATTTAAAAATAAAAAAAACTGTACATTTCTATAACTTTTTACTAACATTTTCGTAATCTTAGTAAAAAACTCTATCCACACGATTTTTTCCAAGTCGTTATGAAGTCCATGCAAGTGGCCTATTGCCGATATTTTCAAAAATACGCTTGAGTTTCAATGTTTGACAATGTATTTGTGTTATTGGTACTATTGTTCATAAATAAAACCAAAAATGCAAGTTTTAATGTTTATTTATTAATATTTGAGTTTATCATAAAAAATTATCAAAAAATCATTTTTTTCTTAGTAATCTTACGAAAATCAACAACAATATATTTTTTTCTTACAAATTTGGCAAAATTGAGATCGGTATCGAAAATAAACTAGATACACTCCTAAAATTCTAAAAAATAATGATACCTTTATACTGAACATTGAGATAATCAACACTAAACAAACTGTTTCAAATATTTTGCTAAAAACGAAACTACTTCACTCTATCATAGCAATCCTCACATATTGGGGTTGTATGCTCGCGGCATATCTTCTTGGAGCACAATTCGCAAACCAACTTCTGAATCTGAAGGTAGACAGTCAAAAACATTTTCTGAATTTGAGGGCGCGCCTGAACTATCAGCGTCCTGTTCAGTTTCACTTTCGTGTTCACTATTATCATCAAAGTCTTCTATTTCTGACACATTTTCTTCTACGCTGTCTTCTTTGTGAAGCAGCTCTTCTATTGTACTATCACTTTGAGGAATACTCATTTTATTACAGCTCGAAAACAAAAAACATAGTCATAAAAATATCGAAAAATAATGGAACAAGGATCGTCGCTACCGGGTATTTTTTACCCATTCTCACTTTACACGTCTGTCATTAACAAGCGCCGTGCGTGAACTGACCCCCCCGTGGGGTGAGGGTATGTGAACTATCGGTTTGAAGGTACTTAGAATCTTGGGTTGCCAGAACGCGTAGAAAAAAAAATACAACCAATTTTTTGTACTCTGTGGTATTTTTTACCCAGTAGCGAGTATCGCCGGGTTAAATGAGTAAATAATCATGCGTACTTGCAGGATTTCATGTTTAAATCGATCTAAACTAAAATATGTGACGTAAAAATCACATAAATCTGACAGAAGATAACGTCCATTATCCAATAATGATCTCACAAAAAATACAGAATCGCTAGGCTGTTATTTGGCAGTTCATGCACATTTCTTCAGGGTCACTTAGTTATATTTTGTGTAATTAGGTATACCGTATTTTCCCTAAACCAATGATCGGCGGATTAACTGTCATGGAACCATAAGAAAACAAAATGGCGCTGAATGGCCATTTAATTTGAATTTTTGCAAAACAACTGGGCCTAAATTCCCCTCAGGGTCTATGTCATCTTTGGGGATGCTGTGTGGAGGATATTTTTAGGAAAGGAAAGAGAGGAAGTTCTGGGAAGCTAAAGGGTATGGGGTAGGAATCTGGGGGTCAGTAGGTCCAGGAGTGACGGGCATACGAATCCATCCCTCCCACTGTGGTGCAAGGCGATATTCCAAAAGATTAGGGCTGGAGAAGTCAAGGGGACTCCCTCAACCATTCTCTCTCGATCCGGCCTGCCATGCAGCTGGTGGGCAGAAGCATCCGCCACCAAGATTCGGACAAATCTCACCCCATTAACCCGGGCGCCCCTGCTAAGTCACCAAACGCAGCGAACCACTTGGGGTGACCTATGGCAGAGGTGTTGGTTATTCAATAAACGGTTCCCGGGGCGGTGGTACCCATACCCACCTCCCAAATTGTGAGTATCAAAGTATTGAAAGAAAACTGCTGAGAAAGTAGTATGCAGTTACCACATCGATGCGCAGAAACTGCTTGGCGTGATGGAAGCAGGCCTGCAGAAGCTCGGGCAGGTCGTAGTGCTCGGCGGCGCAGATGAGGCCAGGGATGGAGGCGCAGGTCAGGGGGCAGCTGCCGGTGTGGAGGTAGTCCAACAATATCCGGAATGTGTCCGGATCAAACTCAATTATTGAAAACTGCAAAGTAAAACAACGCTTCAATTTAATATCTCATTATTCTATTTAAAACAAACAAGAGAAGTAGAGTTTGCTTTGTATAAAAATACAAGAAGATCATTCTCAAGTCATGAAAGGAAATCATTATTTAAGTAATACACCGCTGTGCGAATAATACGACACAGAAGAAAAGAAGAATTAAATTGCCGTTGTAATTTATAATATATGAATAAGGTCACCAGATTTCTTTGGTCTTAAAACGGGATGTTGGTAGGGATCAGGGTTTAATGGGTTCTGAAATTAGTTTTGAACAACCCCCTCTTACCAAAGACACTAGGACCATATCTAGACATTGGATGATACCCACTGAAGAGATAAAACGATGGAAGTGTCATGTGTGCCCAAAGTTAGGTCAATTTTATCTAACTCCAAGTGCAATTGATCTAACATTTACAAATTTATTGCGTATTGAAAGTATTTCTAGAACAGGCAGGCAAATTTCATTTTCTGCCTGGGGCCTGGGAGCCAAATATCTTATCCCTTTGCAACCGGTAAAAAAATTCCGAATTTTGATGGGCCCCACTGGTAAAGCTCTTAATTATCACCCCGTGGGGCTGGGCGACTTACAGGTTGAAACACGTGAGCGTGAAGGTACGTTGCATAAGCAGCTCCCGCACTTTCGATCGACACCAGTTTTGTTCCCAAAACAGATTTATTTTCTGTCAAGATTTTTTTAAAGACAAACTCACGCTTATATGAAGCCGGTTGTAAAGGGTTATACGAGTAGCTTATCAATTTGGTGAATTCAGTTTTCTTTCAAGTAGGTATAAATCACTTCTAACACTATATTATGATGCTATCCTAATAGGTATAGGTGGCGCTATCCAATTCAAACAAGTTAAATCATTTCTCAATTGAGTTAGGTAGTTTTGATAAAAAACTACACCTTTTGTAATTAGCTTTGAACTATCTGCATTTTTAAATCTATTATAATATGTAATAACAAACAGGTAGTTGAGATAATAGGTCCAAGTATGGAGTGAATACAAATCTCATACAGGCAATTGCGTCTCTGTACGAGGGAAGCGTTGCATGTGTTAGAGTGAACTGTGATTTTACGGGTTGGTTTGACATCACTAAAGGCGTTAAGCAAGGCTGCGTAATGTCACCATGGTTATTCAATCTATACATGGATAATTGTATGCAAGAATTGAAAGAGGTGGGATTGGGCGCGAAATTGAGTAGTCTGAAAGTATGTTGCCTGTTGTATGCTGATGATGCGGTGCTGATTTCTAACACTATGGAAGATCTACAGTCTCTAGTGTCTAAGATGAACGAAGTATGTATGAAGAATGAGTTAATGATGAATGTAAGTAAGTCTAAAGGCATGGTGTTTGAAAGAGAGAGTACGAAAACAGTGTGCGATATAGTTGTGAATGATGAATACTTGGAGCAGGTGGATGAGTTTGTTTATCTGGGTAGTATATTTACGAGAGATGGGAAGGCTGATAGAGGTATTGAAAGAAGGGTAAACGCCGATAACTCCATTAATGGAGGGCTGAATGCCGTTGGTGCTAATAAAACACTGTCAAAAGAAGCGAAGCTAGCAGTCCACAATGGAGTCCTGGTACCTACCCTGAAGTATGGCAGTGAGGCATGGAACTGGCAGAGGATGGATGAAAGTAAACTGAATGCTGTTGAAATGAGATCCCTGAGGCATATTTTATTTTGAGATGTGGCCAGCTTTCTGAAAACGGGACATTTTTGCATCCCGACACTTTCCTTCAGGACAACGGGGCAGGGACCCTGAAAGCTAACGGTCCCGTTCGCACAGTTGCATACTACCTCAAAAGTTAAACATTTGCTATGAGAATTTAGAAACCAAATTTGAATTTTTTGAGTTCCAATCTAGATGATACAGGTACCTACTTTATTTCATTTAATTTTTATTTATTTGTTTGTATAGAAACAAAGGTAAATTGGTAACAGTGATGAGACGATTTACAGACATTACGGACGGGTTGTTTAAAAAATTTTGATGGATTCATCAAAATATTTGAAGTTAATTTTCACATTCTGTGTAAGTTCTGTTATTATATCATTATATGCCAGTTGCTTCATAAAACTGAAATAATCACAGAACTTGAATTGAACTTACGCAGAACCTGAAAATTAGCTTCAAATATTTGATAAATATGTCAAATTTTTCGAAACAACCCGCCCTAAGTAATATGTATATCATGGTGGGCACCTACATGTTTCTTTTTAGTGTCTTATTTGTGATACATATGTTTAGTAATTACCAGGTGGTGTGCTTAGTGTATATCTGAATACCTATGTTTGTAGGTGTGAGAGGTGGTGATCTATGAGGAGATATGTAACTAATGTATGCTAACACAACATTTGGGCAAAAAAGCTTCTTATATTATGGCATTAAACTCTACAATAAAATACCACTCTCACTCAAAAACCTCAACATTATAACATTTAAATTTCAAATAAAAAACTGGATACTAAATATAGGGAGATCAGAAATAGAAAATATACTGAAATCAAATACAGACTAAAACCGAATCTAATGAACTGAATTATAAAAAAACACTATCTTATTTACTTTATAATTATAAAAAAAAAATACTACATGATATATTATGTTATGTCGAATTCATATTATTCTTATAATTAAATTATAAAATGTAAATGAAATCCTCAGCACGGGAGATCCCAGTGAGGATATCATTATCTCTATTTGTTATTAAGAAATGAAGACAATAAATCATTATTATTATTATTATTATTATTATGTATGCGCATTGAACAGTTTATATTATTGACACAATGTTCTTTTTAAATTTAGGCAGTGAATCGGAGAAAATGTCGATGTTAGAATTTAGGCAAAAATTATTGAACGTATGAAGAGCATGGTTAAAAGGCGAATTAGTTGCTGCATTTGTTTTGTAATTAAGCATGTGGAATAGTGCTGTACGGCAAGTACGTCTTAATGGTATGTTAAAATTAATTAGGGATTATTCGGTGCAGTCGATTTTGTTATTTAAAATTCTGTGTGTAAATGTTACACCAGCTATTGCTCACCTTTGTTGCAAAGTTTGAAATGTGCATTCAAAGTTATTGTTGAATTTGAAGTGCAACGGGTTAATAATTTTTGAAATCAAGAATATTTAAGGGTTTTTTGTAAATGACAATTTTTTTCAAGAAGCTTTTTATAAATATAAATATCATAATGAATGTTTACCTCTGTTTGTGCTAACTTGGCTCTGTCCACCTTCTGAGCGTCCGCACACACAGACAACCTCGGGACTGCAAGAGCATTGCCTGCCCGCTCCCCTCCCCCCTTGTTACTCCCGTCTTTATCTGCAAAACGAAACAATTATTACATTATAATATAGCAACTAATCAGTATAACATAATCAATAGTTGGCTAATGACATGTATTTGGTCAAAAAAACTGATTGCAACAGAGACTGTACCAGTCACCTGAAATGGCGTTAGCCGTGTTTGGTGACCAGATCTGAACAGCCAGGTACTTCCCCACCTTCCTCTTTCCCACCTCCTTCCCCTCTCTACTACCTTCAGCCTCTCAACATACCCCAATCGAGGGTTCCATAGTCTCACTGGCTCCAGACGGGAGCAGCTGAGACTTTTGTGAGGTATTACTATAAAAAATAAAATAACAGTGGATGAAGCCTTGCAGAAGCCATATCGTAGTATATCTAAAAGTTTCCGAGTTTGTCACATAGAGGGCAGTGTTAAGAACCGTCCCAAAAGTTCGCTAGATGGCAGGTTAGTTTAGTTCGGAGTTTGGGCACCAGAGGGACCAAGGGCCCAGGCGCAGTCTTTAGGAGTTCATTCGCATAAGAAATCAGATTCCATTTAGCCAGTTCTCAGATAGGTCGACTATTGTGGTCACACCTTGTTCACGCAAAGTATCAAATAAACCCAGATTAATACAAAAGAACTTTATTTCTTTCCAAATAAGAAATCTCCTTCCAAGGCGAGTTGGAGAATTGTTGTTTGAGCATTACACTAACACTACACTATTCTCAAAGAAAACACTCACTGGAACAGTCCTGCGAAGAAGCCCATTTCTTCTTATCGTCAGCGCTGAGGTGGGCTTGCTGCTTGCGGATAGACCTTCCCCATCCGGCGGTCAGGGTGCCCAGACGCGAGAAGGCCCTCTTCACCATGGGGGAACTGGGAACGCTCTTCGGCCTGGAATCAAAAAGGAAAATTTACTGTTAAACTTATCGTGAAACAGAAATGAGCACATCAACAGAATGCTGCCTGCACAATAAATAATAATAATAATAAAATCAATTCACTATCAGAAGTCTTGGAATTCTCAAAATCATAATGCCAAAAGTAATTTTTCGAACTCCAAACGATTTGCTACTAGTCAATTTGGATAGAAACTCACCGAGGGACCTAGTAGAATTGTTATCAACATGACACCATCATCGAAAGAGACTGTCTCAATATCACTGTAATCAGTAAGTATCGGTAATAATGATCTGTTCTTTCAGAAAAAAACAATGGCTGGTGACATCTAGTGAGATTGACGCGAAACAGTCCCAATACACGTTTATTTATTATACACCAATGGTTTACAAATTTAAGGCACATACAGGTATAAAAAGGGCATGGAAGCAGTTTTACGGTGCTCTACAAATTATCAAATTATTATTATTTGTTATAGATAGTTGATCGTCAAAAGATAGTTGCTTGTCTGCAAGTAGAAAAAATAGTCTGCAAGTGATGTTGAAAATGGTGATGGTCAATGCAGAATTATATACCATACATTTTTTTGCTTGATCTCACAGGTGTCCACTTGACGATGGATGGCGGTCGGTGACTTTTTGTATGAGGGACAGAGGCGTAGCGTGGGGGGGGCGGCCCGCCCGATGGGGGGTAACACCCGACCGAGTGTCACCACTATGCCCAGAAATTCACTAGCCATCCCCCCTCCCCAGGATGAACCAATTTACATTTGACTAGGTAGTATTTTTTTATGAGGTCGATATTTGGGTTTTGAATTTCTCAAAGTCAACTTTAAAGGGGTGGGGGAGGGGGGGGGGGGGGACACTACGTTATCCGCCCCGGGTGCCACCCATGCTAGCTACGCCACTGATAAGGGATGCTGGAGTATATACCTAATATCAAATATAAACGTCCATGAACTAGCCCACAAACAAGATGCAATTATCGACAAAAATAATCTGTCAAATTAGCTCTGTACAACATTTATGCTTCACATTAAATATTACAGTTAAAACATTAATTAAATAGGTATTCCATGATATTCAAGATATTCAATGTATCAATCGGATTCGGTTATTCAAGACAACAAATAACTGTTGAAAGGTGGTCAGGCAAACAAATCTCTAATGGTACCAAGTCTGCTCGCTTCGTATAAGCTATTTTGTGCACTGCGCCTATAAGCATTAAAGTCGTTTTTCGTGCATTGGATGCTCCTATGGAATCCGCATTCGGCCTTACTTCAACCATGGCAGGTTTGACTAAACGCGCATGTGCCGATATTAAAAATATCAAACTTGTTCCTGCGTCGTGGACGCGGAATGAACGGAGCATCCACTGTTTTGCTGGAGTTGGTGAGTTTACGGGACGTTCGAGCATTGGGAATGTATATACATATTACACATGTATTTCGACCTGCTCCGTGTGTCGTGTTAGTGTTGGTCTCTGAGATTGGGATGGTGGCGGAGTCGTTATTGCAGTATCTAGTGCGGTGTACGCCTAGAAAAAAATAAATCTAAGGCTTTTTAATTCGGAATAAATACTTTTTTTTTTTTTACATGAGCTCTACACAGGAGGCCCTGAGGAAAATAATTTCCCTCATATTTGGGGATGCTGTGTGGAGGTTTTTTTTAAGGAAAGGAAGGAGAGGAGAGTTCTGGTAAGGAAAAAGGTTTAAGGGGTGGGTAGGAATCTGGGGTTCAGTATGTCCTGATCATCTGCCTCCAAGACCTAGACAAACCTCACCCCATGAACCCGGGCACCCCTGCTAAATCACCAAACGTAGCGAACCATTTGGGGTGACCTATGGCAGAGGTGTTAATGATCCAATAAAGGTTCCCGGGGCGGCGGTACCCATTCCCGCCTCCCAAATTGATAAAAAATATTATTATACTTATTTCTAACTTGGAAAGGAAGGGAAGCGCAGCATCCACGGTATGTATGGACGGACTGCGCCTGGCAGGTACCAATGCATATACCTATGTGTAGACAAATGTCTAAAATTATTTTATTGTTTTCAATTTCTGTTTCCGAATCCTAATACATATCAGTCAAGTAGTTTATTTTTATTAATGTACAAACATTTCCTTAAATTGTTTACTTGTTTTAGGTTAGGACACATAGTTAGGAGGCCCAGAGGAAAAAAAAATAAGGGGGTATCTACCGCAGAGGTGTTGGTTATCCAATAAATGAACTAACATACAGGCAGTGGCGGACTAAGCCCCTCAGAGGCCCGGGGCGGGAAAGCTGAATGAGGCCCCCCCCTAGTTTAAAAAGTTGATGTAATTTTACAAGATTTTTATTCAGTTCCCACGGGCCTCTGGTCCTGGGGGCCTCCAAGCGCCTCCGTGTTCCCTTGATCAAATTCTAAAGCACTGTAAAAAAATATATATTTTCTTGTAAGCATTTCATTTTCCAAAAGATGCATTTGTTAATAATGCTATCACCTAATGTTTTAAGGAACTTCTAAGAAAATTTAAAGAAAGTTTTTAACAGTTTGTATGTTAAATTATCCTTCAGCAAAACTTTGAACACATTTTTCTCGAAACTACATTTATCAACCTGATTGACAACATATTAGAAAAACTATACATCCGATTTGCATGCACTAAGTCTTAAGATGAAGCTATACGTGAAATCCTATTTAGATACTATTTAGATTAATCTTTACGACGAATTTGTTTACAGTATGAACATCAAAAAATATGTCACGGAAAAATTTAAGCTTTTACTGGCTTTTCTATGTATTGGAATTACAATAAAATTATTATTTACATAACGAAAAATATAAGCGTAAACCACTAAAAAAAAGGTTTTTTCATGACTTAACTATGAAGTAATGCAAGAAACAATTTTTAAAAAATACCTCTTTATGGCTAAGACTATTTTTGAGGTTTTCTATGTTCTAACTTTTTTTCATTCATGTAAAAATTTGCACAAAATAAATAAAAAACCACTTTTTCGCGAACTTGCCTCGTGCAAATAAGACGCTCGATTGTAAATTTTGAAGGCATGAGAATCGAAATATTTCTAGCGTTTATATTCCTCTTAAACTGTTCGAAAATACAGTCACTATAGCCGAGCCGTATTATCCATAAGACTGTACAGGTAAACTGCCTAGGAGCCCCGCATCGGGTAGGGTAAAGGGGCTAAAGGGTAAAGAAGGGGTAAAGGGGCCCTAAGATAAAGAGGCCCCGAGACGTGCATTGCCTAGGGGCCCCGATGTTTAATCCGGCCCTGACTATGACACTACGTAGGGATTGTTTTATAAAGGGCCCCCTTCTATTTTTTTATATTTTTAAGAACGATGAAAATTTACCATAAAAATCGAAAATAAAATACATTAAAAAATAAAACGCATTAAAAGTTTTGCTGAAGGATAATTCAACATACAAACTCTTTCAAGCGGTTTCACATAGGTAAAATGTTGTATCTCAGTCAATTTTTCGAATTTCTTTAAATAAAATTGGTGAGAGC
The DNA here is from genome assembly GCA_917880885.1 of Limnephilus marmoratus. Lineage (NCBI taxonomy): Eukaryota > Metazoa > Arthropoda > Insecta > Trichoptera > Limnephilidae > Limnephilus > Limnephilus marmoratus. The sequence continues at coordinate 48,428,567 of OU862917.1, forward strand.
ATTCTTAATCATTGTTAATTTTTTTTTTGCAGTGGTGTCTTAAAGCCTTGTTTAGAATTTGATCAAGGGAACATGGAGGCGTTTGGGGGCCCCCCAGGACCGAGGCCCGGGCGGACCGCCCCCCCCCCTTAGTCCGCCACTGCATACAGGCGCTACCTATACCCGCCTCCCAAATTGAAAGTGCTGCGTACTATTCCTGCTATTTCTGCCAACCACAAACAGTCTTACAGTGTCCATCATATCATCAGGGTATTCAGTAGTGCAGAGAGCAGTGTATCAGAGATAACATTGTGGTAGTCAATTCCCGTTAGTGGGCTTACGTATGCAGTATCGGTTACTGCTTAGAAACACCCTTCAAAGGCAGGTGCTTATCAAGAAGCGTTGAGAGTTAATCCATCATCCCTATTAACGTGAATAGGGAGCTCACGAAATTCAATCGCCTCTGTAATTAGTGGAGCTCGATGGGTTTTGGGGTTTCTCAGTACTCAGGTTGAAATCAAATCGTGGGTCTGTCTGGATGACAGAGTTACAGACTGAGACCCTTTTGGATATTGTTTTTTTTTTTTTTTTTACATGATCTCCACACCGGAGGCCCTGAGGAAAATAATTTCCCTCAGGGCCTATGTCATCTTTGGGGATGCTGTGTGGAGGTTTTTTTTAATGAAACGAAGGAGAGGAGAGTTTTGTGAAGGAAAAGGGTTTAAGGGGTGGGTAGGAATCTGGGGTTCAGTATGTCCTGGTCATCCGCCTCCAAGACCTAGACAAACCTCACCCCATGAACCCGGGCACCCCTGCTAAATCACCAAACGTAGCGAACCACTTGGGGTGACCTATGGCAGAGGTGTTGGTTATCCAATAAAGGTTCCCGGGCGGCGGTACCCATTCCCGCCTCCCAAATTGTTGATTCTGTTTGGCATATAAACCTTATCAGATCTGACATTGTACACCCCCAAGTTTTTATTGTTAAGGCTCGTTGGTAAGCGTTCAAAAAACAAAGGTTTCAAAGGGAGATATTTATTTATTTATTTATTTATTAACGGTATAAATATACCATAAATACATATTACATGTCACAAAATATTAGTTGTAGGTACATAAGAAATAATTATAAAAAAGAGTTAAGTTAATTGTGGCATTTGATTAAAAAATGACACAAAGGGCTACAATTACATTCAATACTATAGTATAAATAAAATTAATATTGATTGAAGATATATGATAGAATAGCCTTCTTGTACCTAGCTTCCGTGCAGTTAAATAGATCCGCCACATCTGCGTATCTATTACCAACTTCATGTAATCTAGGTAAAAGCGAGTGTTTCGTGTACTCAGTCCTGTTGTTGTTACATTGAAACAAGATTTTGGAGCGAGTTGCTCTAGTGGGTATATGTAAATAAGAACGTTAGAGGGAGCACTCTAATATTAAAAAAACGATTATAATTAAGGAAAAATTGTGAAATTGTTTAATAAAACACGACTCTTTTAAAAGTAGAGCAAAAATATCTCGGCAAATGTCTAAAGTAGCATTTAAAGATACACTGTGAATTTTTTCATACATATAACATGTTAAATAACAGAATAAAATGTGTTTTCAATAATTTTAGGAACATACTTTCCGATTTCTTTCCATAGTGGGAATGTCATATAATTATTTAGTTTCGGCTCCGCAATTATACAGACGATATAATATTATCTTAAATAATAACAAACTTTTTTAAGAAATAAAAAACATAAAACGTTCCGGGAAAATATGTTACAAATCGGAAGAAATTCAGAATGCCGTGTCTTAAGAGGTTTTCCGTTTTTCATATTTTCGACAGTGACATTTTTCAAGAAAAATATAAGAAGTGCATCGTGGGCAAGTTTTGTATAGAAATATAGGCCCAATTTGGGCAAAAGCCACTAGCCAGAAATGTGTACATTCTTAGTGTGTCTTATAATCCCCACTAATATAGGCAACAAGCATAAAAATCGACTCTAGAGGTTACAATTTTATGTGCAAAAGTGGTTTTTATTTATTTATTACTAGCTGACCCGGACACCCGTTACTGTGCTGCAAATCATGTCCACAGTATCCACACCGCCCGCTTACCATTATATATTACATCCAATTTATACAAAACCTTGACAAATTGTATACTTAATCCTTCCCCATGAATCGCTCTATCTATTGGTGAAAACCGCATGAAAATCCGTTCAGTAGTTTTTGAGTTTATCGCGAACAGACAGACAGACAAACGCGGTGGAGGACTTTAATTTATAATATGTAGAGAAGTATAATCAACGGAAAGTCACAGATAATTTTAACCATAAAATTATATTTCAATAAAGTTGTTTCAGTTGTTTTTAAATTATATTTCAAATAAGAATTTCATTTTAATTATACTCAACTGAAGCGGCAAAAAATCTTCAATTTATCCAAAAAATATTTTTATTTTGGTCATAAACAAATTCGCAGTAAAGATTAATTGAAAAATTATTTTACGATATCCACCGACGTAAAAAATTGTATTTTAGAGTAATTAATTTCAATCGAAATATTATTTCAAAAAGTTTTCGTATTCTCTGAAAGATTATCAAATAATTTAAATTTAGCTTGATTGAATTAATTTTGAAAATTGTTTCATTTACAAGTCATAAACACTGAATAAATTACACACACTAGAAATGTCTTCCATTCATATAGATTTCAAAGGATTTAAATGTCGCCGCTGACTTCATACGGATTTTTTCTCGCACATTTAACACGCGTTCACAACGTATTTCTTTTGTTCTTCTATTTCTAAATTTATAAGCAAGCACGGAGTGTGAAAAACATAACATAACATACATATATACGTATGTTAGTATTTGTACAAAATGTCAACTCCGAATGAAACCAACTCAGAAACACCTCAGAAAGGTCATTAAAAACCATGGAAAAATAATTTTAAAATAGCCGGTAACCCTAACCTAACTTAACCCATTTAACCAATTTTTTTATATTTTTTTATCATCACTCTTAATGACCTTTCGGAGGTGCTTCTGAGATGGTTTCATTCTGAGTTGTCCGGTCACCCTTACGTTCATAGCCGCAAAAGGTGCCGCGACCGGAATTATTATTTAAAAATAATAAAATGGGACAAAAATAATACAGACAACAATAATTTATTGTCTTTACAGGATGTGTGTATTATTTTTGTCGCATTTTTTGTTAGGTTAGATTAGGTTAGGTTTTAGTAGATACGTTTTTGTTGGGGGATGTTTTGTCCATAGGATATTTTGGCGGAGAATACTTTGTCGAATGTCGGGGATAGGTATATTTTGTCGCGGGATGAAAATTTGCAGAACCGCCGCGCCGCGCCGTCGCGCGTCGTCGCGTGTGTGCGAAAACCAAAATCACTGCCCCATTATTTTTTAAAAGTACATACGTACATATTTAATGCACTAATATACTTTTAACAAAAAAATCACAATTCACCTAGAATGATCTCATTTTACCGACATTCGTAGCACTTTATCAAATTAAAAGACGGCACAAATAAAAATATTTAAATAAATTATGTGGACGGGTGAAGTTGTCAGTTGTGTTTTGACGGCCTTCGTGGCCGAGGGGTAAGGCTATCGACTAGCGATCCGGAGGTCGCGAATACAAATACCGGTGTGCGCAAGTAAATTTTTATAAGATTGATTTGTGTTTTCCAAATTTAATCATTTAAAATAATATAAGGTATATTTGCGGCACCTTCCAGATTGTGTGTCGCCCTAGTGTAAGAGCAAATATTAGAATTGAAATGTTGCTCTAAATGACTTTAGCCGTGTTTGGTGACTGGTTCTGAATATTCAGGTACTTCCACTCCTTCCTTACCTCCTTCCATTTTCCCCATTTCCTTTCCCTCCCCAGTTGCCTTCAGCCTCACATACCCCAATTGGGGATGCCATAATCTCACTGTCTCCAGTCCTCTGTGGGAATTATAAACGTGTCAATTCTGTTGTGCAGAGCTTGAGATGTGAAACTTAATATATTAAAGACTTAATATATCCATAACGCAATTTTTTTTTACAATTCCGCGAGGCCCTAAAGACAATAATTTCCTTCAGGGCCAATGTCATCTTTGGGGATGCTGCATGGAGGGTCTTTTTGTGGAAAGGAAGGAGTGAATATGGGTCTTTAAGAGAACTAAGTTGTAGGAGGGAGGAAACGGAGGCCAAAAAATAAATAAATAGTTATAAGTTGAAAGGAAAATCGGAATAATCTAGGTCACCCACTCTTGTTAAAATAATTCATTCTCAAACAAGCCGTCACTTAATAATCACAATAATAATAACTTAGTATCGCCACAAACAAACCTGACTGATTCCACGTCTGGAACTTGGAGGAAGTTGCTCGTCTTAGGACGGGCCGCCTGCGGAGACAGCAGGGAGGGCACCGGGCGGGCCAGGAGCTCCGCCACCGGCACCTGCGGGGACCCGAAACCGGTCTGGATGCCGTACAACATTTCCTGGAACACCCTGTGGACAAGTAAATAACAAAACATTGAACATTATGTCGTAAAAATACCGTGTATATAGATTGAAATTTCAAGAATTTTCCCAAAAACGTTGTTTAACATTAAGGGCCAGTTGTTTCACAGAAATTCAAATGGAACATTGGTCATTCATCGCCATTTTATTTTTTTGATATTTGAAGGGAAACACCGATTCTAGGTAAGTTTCAGCTTTTGAACAAATTGTAATAAGCTGAATTTTTTATAATTTATTTATTTACAGTATTTAACTATTAATTAACATTTTTACATAATAAATAAATTTTGAAAACATTTTTACATAATAAATTTAGCAATTTTATTATGTTGGGTGTAAGGTAGGTTTGTGAAGGTGAAACTGTGGACAGGTATTGTTGTATGTTTCGTGAACACCTCACTAGGAGAACCTGTGCTGAGGTGTTTACGTGTTTATTTATGATTATGTGTGAATAACATGATAGTTGCCCTCTTCTGTTGACCCAAATGGATAAGGGTATCCCAACTCCACAATGATTCTGAAATCCCCCCTCCCCCCGCTAATAATAAAAACACATTTTAAGCTCCGCGGAAACATTTCATGCGGGAATTCTCACCTATTAAAACGTGTCTACAAATTGTCTCGTCCGGTACGAAGAAAACGTACGTACCGAACATAAAAAAAAACAAAGCAATTCCTCCGTAAAGTCTAATCTCACCATGTCATGTCCCCTTTCAAATAATAAGAAAAAACTACAAATTATATCATTATATTTTCAACCACCAAATAATATAAACTCACGATGAAAGAGAAAGGGGCCTTTTCGGTCCGGAGCTCTGATTGCCATTATATCAACAGTCAAAAGACTCTTCTGCTGATCACTGAGACAGAAGTTTTCTTTTTAATTTATGGGTATAAATGGCGCTAAGTAGGCAATTTTATGTAGTTTCCTCCAGTTTACACACTACAATTAACCTTTCTTAAATAGTCCTACCCCGTGGTAGTAAAATATTGATATATTTATTAAGTAAGTACCTATACTCGTATGTATACAATATAATTATTAACTTTCATGTTCCTACTATTAGACTATTAGATCAAGGTTCCTGGTATCTAGTAGTCTAATACAGTATTATGGCGATTATAATTATACCATGGTTTCAGGCCGATTAGTTTCTGCTTCAATGATTTACTTTACTTTGTACTAATGCGTATTATTTTTTCTTGTGTTTTGTTTACTTATGTAATCGATTTATAATAATAATTTGTTTTTGTTTCCATATTTTATATTATTTGTACTATGACTCTCATTAACTATCATGTGCCTACGTAAATAGCAATTGTGACGTTAATCAATATATATTATAAAATAAAGGGTATGAACACAGGTTGCCCACGTAATTCCGATCCACAAATCTGGCAATAAAAATGATGTAACTAACTACCGTCCTATCAGTCTTTTATCTTGTTTTGGCAAAATATACGAGTCCATTGTAAATAAAACCATTTTTAACCATGTAACACATATATATATATATATTTTTTTTTTCTTTATTCATCATATACATTTTTATACAGTTTTTACAGGTGATTCGACTACCACGCTAGGCACATGTCCGTATTATGGTAGTCGATTTATGTATATAATTGTATAAATGTAAGAATTGTTATTGGTTAATATATAGTTTGGTTAGGTACAATGTTTTTGTATGACAAAAGTTATTTTTTTAATTTGAATTTAAAAAAAATAATAATTATGAAAAAAATAATAATAATAATTAGGGAACGTACCCATACTACGTGACACGTTTAGGGGGGGGGGGTCTTCAAAATGTCACGCTCCATACAAATGAGCGGCGGTTTGCTTAGGATTTTGGTCACCGGGGGGGGTGGGGGGGTTAAAAATTGCAAAAAGTTGGTCACGTAGTATGGGTACATTCCCTTAACTTAATTTGTAGACTTCAGACATTCTTTAAAATAGTTCCTCCCCTTTGAAAGTAAGTCATCCAAATAGAAATATTATTATGATAACTATTAAAAGTTTTTTTATTTTTTTATTTGAATTTTTAAAAAAATAATAATAATAAAGCAAATTAACTTAATTTGTAGACTTCAGACATTCTTTAAAATAGTTCCTCCCCTTTGTAAATAACCAATCCTGTACACTTATGATATAAAGCTTATCAGTTTTCGATTTCCTAGTATCAATACTCAATGAGTTGAACATTTTGGGGGCAATATAGGAGAACTGTCGCCGTGCGAAAGTTGTTTTAGTCGTAGGAATTATGCATTTTAGGTGTGACGAGTACCGAGTGTGAATTTTGTTTTGTGTTTTTTCCATCAAATTATTTTTCCATAGGAATATGAGAATTGTCTTTATATATAATTGTTGAATGTCTAACACTGTGAATTTTTTAAAAAGTGGTTCTGATGGGTGTGATGGGTTACATTTGAATATTATCCTTAGCAGAAGTTTTTGAATTAAGACTATGGGATATAGAATTGACATTGCACACCCTCCCCATCCCACAATACCATACGTAGCAATTGATTGAAAAAGTGCAAAGTAAACACATCTCAGTGTTTGTAAGTTAAGAATAGATCTGAGAGAGTAGAAAATGTAGCATAATTTGCGAAGTTTTTTTGTTGTAGAATTGATGTGTGCCTCCCAACGCAGGTGATCGTCAATAATAACCCCTAAGTACTTAATTTCGTTTGATATTTTTAGGTCATTGCATGAACAGTTTTTGTGAAGTGATGTAGGCGTGTTAGGGTTCTGTGAACATGAATGTATGGTAAGTTTATGACAGTTTTGGGGGAGATTTGGTTTCCGTATAGAAAAAAATATGTATTTTGTTTTATCAATATTAAGAGTAAGGAGGTTGGAATCTAACCAGTGTTTTACTACATTTATGCCATAGTTTGCTTTTTCAAAGGTTGAATTCAAATTTTCACCTTCAAATACAATAACTGTGTCATCAGCGAAAGATATTATAGTGCCACCAGTATTTAAATTGCATAAAGAGTTAATGTATATTAGAAAGAGAAGTGGGCCTAATACACTGCCTTGGGGCACGCCATAGGTGATTGGTAAACTTGAACTTCTGTATTCTTTAGCGGAATTGATAATAGTTGACTGGGATCTGTTTGTTAGGTAGCTCTTAAACCATTCAAGCGGAATCCCCTTTATTCCAATCTGCAGGAGTTTTTTCAGAAGTATGCGGTGAGATACAGTATCAAAGGCTTTAGCTAGGTCCAAGAATACAGCAAGGGGTTTGCGACTTTTATCGAGATTATCAGATATTAATTTAGTAAAAGCTGCAATTGCATCTGAGGCACTACGACCTTTGCGGAAGCCGTATTGATTTCTTGACAGGATTTCATTATCTTCAAGAAATTTGTAGAGTCTTCGTTTAACCGTTTTTTTCAATTATTTTTGAGATCGGACTCAGCAAAGATATTGGTCTATAGTTATTCACGGATGATCTGTCCCCTGATTTAAAGACAGGAATTATTGTTGAATGTTTTAGTGTATTTGGGAAAAGGCCAGTTCGAAAACTTAGATTCGTGATATATTCAAGGGGTTTAGTGATGATAGGTTTGAGGTGTTTAATTAGTTTAGTGGATATGTTGTCAATTCCCGTGGAGTATGTATTTTTGAGTGAAGTGATGATTTCATTGATTTCTTGTTCTGTTGTTGGAGAGAGAATGAAAGGGTTATAACTCATATTGTCCAGAGAGATATTGTTTGCAATATACTTAGTCCTTTCCAACATGGATTTGTAGCTAAAAGATCCACAAATACTAATTTACTCGAATATATGGACTTTCTGTGTAAATCGATGAATAATAAAACACAAGTAGATGCCGTGTACACCGACTTCAGTAAGGCCTTTGACAAAGTTAGTCACTCTATCTTAATGAATAAACTCGATAAAATCGGCATTCACGGAAACCTGCTTCGTTGGTAAGAATCATATTTATCACATAGAAGTCAATTAGTTACTATTAACGGATTTAACTCTTCCCCAATATTAGTTACGTCAGGCGTACCACAAGGATCTCACCTTGGACCCTTACTTTTCTTAATCTTTATTAACGACCTTACACATAAACTCTGCTGTAATTTTTCTCTATATGCTGATGACCTCAAATTATATAAAGCAATTAAATCTATGAAAGATTGTGAACTCTTACAACAAGACCTTAACACAATATCTACCTGGTGTGTTGACAATGAAATGGAACTGAATATTGCTAAGTGCAAAGTTATAAACTTCACCAAGAACACCAACAAAATTCTATATTCATATAGCATATGTGGTCACAATCTCGAAACAGTTGAATTAATAAAAGATTTTGGAATTATATTTGACAACAAACTGACATTCAATCAACACATTGAATACATTGTGAGTAAATCAAATAAATTACTAGGTTTTATTGTAAGATCAACCAAACTGTTTAAGAATTCTAATAGCCTAATAATTCTATTCAATTCCTTAATCCGAAGTGTTCTTGAGTACTGGTCAACAGTCTGGAATCCACATTATATTACACAGGTATCTAGACTCGAATCAGTCCAAAGAAAATTTACACAGATTTTGTCTTACCGATCAGGTGTCCACCATCTTCTAGACGGGTACGAACAAAGACTTACATATTTCAAATTAGAGAGTCTAGTTAAAAGACGAAACATAAATGACCTCTTAATGCTCTATAAAATTGTGAATAATCGTGTAGAGTGAATATGCATATGTGATTAATGCAGACACATTAATCTAGGGATACTTATATTTGTATTTTAATTTATTATATACTACCCACAAAAATGTTGTATAAATATCCTGTTTGTGTCTCAAATAAATAAATAAATAAAAACATGTGCATCCCGCTAAAACTCAGGAACGAGTTCCGGTACGATCAAGGGAGTTACACGGTGTGGTAACCATCGTTTTTACCCGAAGGGCGTGCTTTTGAAGATATAAGGGCTGGATATTTCACCCTCTCGAAATTTCTAGAACAGTCCAGATGTTCGAGAGTATTCCGAGAGGATTTCACATCATTCTAGAATGTTGTGAAATGTTCGGGAACAGTCTGGAAGTTCAGGAACATCCCAGATCATTGTGGAACGTTCCAGAACACTCTCAAATTTTGTGGAATGTTCTGGAACATTGTGGATCATTCGACGCTGTTTTTGTATGGGTGGCGCTACCCATTGATAGAGAGGTATATAAAGGAAGATCCGTCGGCGTCGTGGGTCTGAACTTCAGTTCAATGTCAAATCAACTCCCTGAGCGAAGCCGGGTACCCCAGATAGTTCTAAATAAATAAATAATATAATTATCATCTAAATTTCCATTGGTTATCTAAACCATCCTGAAAATATACAGGTAAAATAAATTATGCGCATGTTTCGTGAAACACCGTCATGACCGGAACAAATTGATCTAAATAAAATTTCCGGAAAGCTAGTTTCGGGTTCCTAACATCCCAACCATATTATATCTAAACCAAATCTTTTGGCTGTAGGAACTTTTGCCTCCTACGAAGCCCCGCTAGCCAAAGGGAAATTGAGATTGGAAAACTGCCTTTGAGAAATATTTTCATGATTATTTACCAGAGCGAGATGAAAAGCGAGTACACGGGATTCCCAATTGCTTTGGTTGGTAGGCACTTATGCCGTAATGCAGCCCACACAAAGTACGTATTCTAATACTGCTTTGTCCACTTTGCAAATATAGTTGTATATACTCGTATTAGATAGTACAATAATTGCAAGAAAACATATAGTTATTGAAATAAAACTTCTTTACGCACGCTTGACTTGAGGAGTAAGCTGGTGAATGCGTGACGAGAGCTGAGAGTGAGGATAGGAAGAGAGAGAGAGTTACGTTTCGTGTATTACTGTAGGGGCAAGAGAGAGAGGTGCGAGCACACATTTTCTTTCTCTCTTTCTCTCATAGCCAGTTACGTTTCGTATATCTAAGACACAGTGCAGGCCTATTATTTGTATAACACTGTAGGAGCAAGAGAGAGCAGTGCGTGCCCACATTTTCTTTCTTTCTTCCTATCATATAGATCGAGCTAAAGAAGTTTTACTTCAGTCGTGTGGTCTGAAGCGCACTCGTTTTTTTTACGTTAACTCCACGCAGGAAGCACTGAGAAAAATAGTTCCCCTCAGAGCCTATGTCATCTTAGGGTTGCCGTGTTTACGGTATTTTTAGGAAATGAAATAGAGAAGTTCTTGGAAGGAAAAAGATATGAGGGTGGGTCGAAATCTCGGGGTCAGGGTGGCCAGGAGTGAAGTATGAATTCATCCCCCCCACTGCGGTGCAAGGCGATGTTCCTAATGGACTATATCGATGAAGAATGGATATCGAAGAAGATTTCGTGTCGTGTCGTGATGCGCTCTGACGTGATGGCTAGTGTTCACACCTGTAAGTCGTGTTCTGACGAATACAAAGAGAAATAAAAAGTGGTTCGCGCGTCACAACACACCACGTGTTACGTACATTAACTAGTCTGATATGCCAAAATACGACAGAAATTACGACAGAACGCATCACGACACAACACAACAGACTAATATAAATGTCACCATACTAAATGTGAAACCGATACCGTTCTGACGCTCACGACACAACAGACAAATGTAATTCCGCCTTAAGACGGGATGATCATTGTCAGACACTATACGTGGTGTTCGGAAACTAGTGGTAGAAGTTTTCGGATTCATGTCATTGGAATTTTTTAGGTATATTAGGTAAACTAGGGGTTACTATCAGCTGTTTATTCTTTTAAAATGCGTCGAAGCGCAGACCTAGCTCCAAAAGTTTTTTTAACCCCTAGTTGCAGAAAAAAGAAACAGTACCTAAAAGAAATTAAGGGAATTATATTTTATTTTTAGTAATCCGTTTCAATATTAGATGGGATGGTTTTATACTTTAAAAACTCAAGCGGATTACCCGCTTGGCCCAAAGGACTTATTTTTGAGAAGCCTGTGGTGGATAAATCCTGTTAAAAGTAAGTTTTGAAGGTTTAGAAGAACGCAGTTAATATTTATTTTAAATTTTGCGCTTTCTGGGCCGCCACGAGAGACCACCGCTCCTCACTCTCCCCTCAGTAAGTTTACTCCATAGAGGACAACACTCCTATAACAACTTATTAATGTAAACTTAATTTTATACGACAGAGCTTATTATTATTATTATTCAAATTCAAATTAAAAACCTTCTACAAAATAAATAAAGAACAAATAATATTTTTAAATTAAACGCATAATATATTTTTTCTTTTCATCTTAGTCATTTTAAAATTAATATTATAATTTCAAATCAAATTTCAACTCATGGTCACCCTACATTTTTGTATTATAATGACACATTTTATTTTTAATTTTTTTATTAATATTACATTTGATTACAGTAATGACGTATTATTACCCATCTCAGGTGTGAAACGCCCGTGCTGAGATGGCAATTTACGTGTGTGGTTGTTATCTAAGTTTTTGTTTACATGATGTGACAATGACAGTTATAAAAATAAAATAAAATCAGTATTTTTTTCTTACATTATACAATTCAAGTAAGTATGAAAGTAGAAGAAAGACAAAATAATTTTGAAGCAATTAAATTTCAATTTGACAAAAAGGCAAATTAATAAACGATAATAAAAGAGGCAAGTGAAATTTAGTCAAATGGAAATACACGAGGTATATAGTATACATATATACATACAGTAGGCATACATGTAAATATGTTATGAAATACTCGTGATAGATGTTTATTGGAGGTAATCAATGATTTTTCTTTTAAATGAACTTTTGGTTTGCGTGTTTCTAATGTCAGTAGGTAGAGAATTGAATAGCTTTATTGCATTATATTTAAAACTTCTTTGCCCATAAGAGGTTTAACTGGGATGTTAAAAGATTTCACAAGTGACTCTCTTATGGCTCTAGTGCTTATTCGTTCTTCAAACATGTGTGTATGTGTGTAAACACTTCAAGTATATTTTTCTTCAACGCCCCCCCCCCCCCCCCTCCCAATTAAAAAGCATGACAGCATAGAAGGAAAAAAAGCACCAAAGGCGAGTTTAAAAAAACAAAAAGTGAAAGTTATATGTTTGCAAACGGACGGTCCCCAGACGTATTACAATATCTTGATCAAGCGGTTAGTAGCGGAGAAGTTTTTAATTTTCTTTGATCCTATACTAGTTTTTTCCTCCATCATTTCAAGAGCCACATTTTAAGTTTATGGTGTGTGGATATTCAATATTCTGAGATTATTTGTAACCCGCGAATGCGATATGTCAAAATTAAAAAATTAAACGTTTTTCTAGATATTATTCAATATTTAAAGGATTTTTGAAAAACATATTACCATAATAATAAAATTCTAATATATTATAATAAAACAAATATAAAACTTTTTTTCACTTTAATCTATTTACCATAACCGGTTTCAGCCTGTTAAGGCCATCTTCAGACTGATATATTCTAATGGAATTCCACCATGAATTATCAGTCTCAAAAATAGAAATATTAATACAATTCTGTTAATTCATCAATAATAACTAGACATCGGATTATATGCACTAACAAAGTGCCAAAATATGCATGCAAATATGCACTAAAAAAGGCCGAAATATGCACTAAAAACTCTTGATTTGCCCAAAATATGCACAATACAAAATCAAAAAACCATTTAATTTTCATATATTTTAATTAAAGACCGTACAAAAACAGCGAAATATTCTTAAAATTATGCATACTTTTGTGATAATATACAACTAAGTATTTTTCCAAATTTTCGAGCTCAAATTTGTGACGTTTGTCACCCAGTATTAATTTGTACGCCGAAAACGTCCTCTCTACGTCAACTGAAGTCATTGGACAAAATTTAAAATTTGGCGCCATTTTTGAAGATACCTGTTTAGGCAGGGTATGACCTGTGCCGTTGATGTAGGCATTAGTGTTCTTCATGTCTTCAAGATTCGGGTTTTTAAGCAAAATAGAGTCTAACTTTCTACAAATCTTTTCTGATATTGAATTAGGAAGGGCGTTTGGCGAGTTCGATCATTGTTTCCAGTATTTCTATTGCTTTAAATAGAGGAAGGTTTTTTGTTTCCAATTTTTTATGGCATCTGGTAACTTGTGGAAATGTGTTGAGATGAGGGCGATATTCTGTTTAATGGATGCGTCTTCAAATGCTAGCTTGCTTGAATATGAATTGCAATGGCCTCAGAACTGTCAAATTGCCCAACTACTTGTTTTACGGCCTCAAAATTTTCAGAATAGAATAATACTGCCTTTAGCCAAGTACCCCATCGAGTAATTATGGGTTCTGGCGGCAATGCTAGATTTGGCAATTGCTCTTTATAAGACTGCACACGCGACGGTGCTTTTAAAAGCACTTTTTTGTAGAGGAAATCAATTTATTAACATTCCCATACTCTTGCCGTATCTCTTCTGCAAGGCGATGAAACCCGTGAGCTAAGCAGGTAATGTGTCGTAAATTTGGATAAAAAGTTTGCAAGGCTTGGCCAGCTTTCACGTCAGCCACCGCGCTGGTGCCCTACGCGTCATCGTCACCTAGCTCCCTATACGTAGATGATATCTCCCGCTATTAAACGAAATATGCACGATTTGGGAAAAAAGGCTGAAATATGCATTAAAGTCGTAATTAGAGAGTTATATGCAATTGCATATGCAAATATGCAAATGCATATAATCCGATGTCTAATAATAACTAATCAGTAATTGAACGGTTCATGTGCAATGATTCAATGATGAATGAATGATGTAGGTACGTAAGTCTCAGCAGAGTTCATTAGAAGAAATAGAAATCGCAGCCCCGCATTTCAGCTCTTTACCGCCCCCTAGTGGCCTTTCACTGCCCGCCATTTTACACCCTCGAGGCCACCACCCACCGCCCTCATTGGGAATCACTGATTTGAGGTGTAGTGACATTTGTTTAAAATTGAAGTTTTATCGACTATTTAATTGTTGTGGTATTAATAAGTTTTCTGTAATATTCTTGTCGCCTGTACATGTACACGTGTTGAGTGTTTTAGTGGAAACTTGTCTAAAGACGAATTTTCATCAATTCATTGTCAGAAGATTCAGTTTTTTTAAAAGGGGTCTAGGTACATGATTATTTTGGATAATATTTTGGATCTTTGGCGCTTATTGAATTTCCTCAAAAAAAAAACATATTCCGTATTTAAGTACATGGCGCGGCCCGTTTCGAAATCAAAAGCACGTCACAATGTGTTAATAAATTTATTTTATCGTCAATGCATTTCAACAGGTAAATTCCAAATGCATTGATTACTTATTTTGCATAATACATTAGCGTCATATATTGTACAATTTCAAGGTGGAAACTGTCGAAACCAGAGGCAGAGTAGTTCAACATAACAGGTATTGTTCCCAAATGCTTTACCAATGCTAGATTAATTATTCTATAAACCCAAATGGTTAAAGTTCGCACGATTTTGTTCAAGTGATTAGGGATTAAATTCCTCAAATGTGCACATAACACTGGTCAACAGTGGTTTTGGTGCCGAGTAGCTGTATTTTTTTTTAACTTAGGACCTTATACTGAGTACAACAACACTAGCAACAATTTTGGATTCCTACGTGTAGTTTATTAGATTTTGACTTGTACATATATAAATAAAATTACGTTAAAACAGCATTTATTACATTATTATGGACTTAAAAACTTTCTTTATCGCGATTTTCCTGAATGAGGTGTAGTGGGAAAATCACGTTGCACCCCCCCAACAGTAATCAGCCATCATATACTGATACCATTGGCCTTGATACCTTTCTTCCATAGTTTTTTGGTCCTGGTAAAATCGCTCCCCTTGTTCTTCGCTATAGGATCCAAGATTCTCTGGAAATGGATCAAGATGACTGTGTAGGTAGTGAACTTTAATGGACTTATTACATCCTAAGTTTTTAAAGTTATCTAGCATGACGTTTACAATTTCAGTGTAGTTACTTGACTTGTGATTTCCGAGAAAATTTTTTTTAACTTCACAAACGAAATCTATGCAGGTCGTTCCACATTGTTCATTGAACTTAAAAGTCCGTATCATTTATTAATATTCTTATTTGTGGGCCATCGAAAATACCCGCTTTGACAAAAAAAAATGGTGGTTTTTTCAAATTTTTTTTTTTTAGTAACAGTCATAGTGATTTTTGTACTTTTTATTGCATTCCGAACTTCATACGATTTATTCGACCAGTGACTCACTGTCTCAAGTGTTCGTAGCACATTTTACAAACAATCTGGGGTATCCACGGCTTGAATTCATTCACAATTTTCAACTTAAAATACGAAAAATAGGCACTTTTTATAAATTCTGTTATGGATTTCCTGATTTTTTTTTACTGTATATTCACCGCAAATATAACAAAAAACATTTGGATCATTGAGACAACTTCTTCGCGATGAAGACATTATATATAGTTTCCCTGATACATGGAAACACAGTTTTCTTACACCCATTTTTAAAAAAGGGGACAAAACGGACGTAACAAATTATAGACCAATATGTATCCAATCATCGATTCCCAAGCTTTTTGAAAAAATTGTCCTCCATAAAATATCCACAAACATAAAAAAAATTATAACTCCCTACCAACATGGCTTTTGTTCAAATAAATCTACACTGACCAATTTACTAATATACGAAAACTTCATATCTAAATCTTTAGCCAACAGGTGCCAGGTTGACTCAATATACACTGATTTTAGCAAGGCCTTTGACAAGGTGTGTCACAAAATACTAATCAATAAATTGGCGAAACTTGGGATTTATGGTAGCTTATTAAATTGGTTTGTTAGTTATTTGTCCAAAAGAGTTCTTAGTGTGAAAATAAATGGCACAGAGTCTTACAAATTTATAGCAACAAGTGGAGTGCCGCAAGGCTCCCATTTAGGGCCCATTTTGTTTATTATATTTATAAATGATATTGTTGATATATTTACTGACATAAATGTGCTACTGTTTGCCGATGACATGAAACTATATAAAGAGATTAACCACATTAATGATTGTATTATACTTCAAACTAACTTGATATATCTTTTTGAATGGTGCTCTATCAACAAACTAGCATTAAATATAAATAAATGTCAGTTCATTCATTTTGCCAAAATAAATAATCCTATTATTTTTCAGTATTCTTTAAATGATGAAAAATTAAATTGTGTTAGTGAAATTATGGATCTAGGCATTATGTTCGACAGTAAACTCACCTATGTATGTCATATCAATAATATTATCAACAAAGCCCTAAAGACTCTTGGTTTTGTTTTGAGAGCTGCAAAAGATTTCAATGATTTAGAGACATTTATTATGTTATATAAAACCCTTGTCAGATGCCAACTTGAATATAACTCTACGTTATGGTCTCCCTTTTACAACATTCATTCAGACAACATTGAAAAGATTCAACGGAAGTTTCTAAGGTTTATAAACTATAAATTGCATATTCCTATACTAAACATTGATTACAATTATCTCCTGGATAAAACGTCTCTATTGAAACTTTCAGAAAGAAAAATAAGCACAGATTTAATACTATTACATAAAATACTGCATTACAAAATTGACTGTTCTGAATTACTTCAATTTATCAATATCCATGTTCCCCAAAAATCATGTCGACATTTATTACCCTTCTACTTCAATAACACCAGGACACTAGCTTATCAAAATTCACCGTTTCCGAGACTTCACAGTCTTGGAAATAAATATTCTAATCTAGGTGATATATTTCATCTTAAAACTAATCAGTATAAACGTTGTATATTCTATCACTTTTATTCTTCTAGGCACAAATAGATTTACATAATTTCTTCAATTTTTGTTTATATTGAATATGAGACTTCTTATCATTTTTACATAATATGTATTTTTATTTTATAATTTGTTTTGTTGTTACACTGTTTTGTGTATTTCCTTTTCTCATTGTATTATATTTTCTTCATTGTTTGTTACTCAAGTTATAAATTATAATGTAAAAGCCCATCAGGGCGTGTAATAAATAAGTAATAAATAAATAAATAAATTATATGAAAATAAATGTATTTATATAAATGTACTGATAAGATAGCAAAACGCACACAAGAAAGTGCTAATTGCAGCCAATACTCAAAACAGAGGGTAGATCAAAAACTACACGTATGAAAAAAATGAAAAAAAATATTTAGTATTGCTAATGTACTCCTTAATACAAATCCATCAACGGTATTTCGGCACCATTTTTTTTTTAAATTTGTTGACCAGTGTAATTGATGAAAATATCAATGTAATGCTGTCAACATTGCAATCCAGGAAAGTGACAATAGCAAACACAAATGCACCGAAACTCTACTAACTTCTGATTGGAATCGGTTTGTTCTTAAATAACAAAACATCAAATGAAGAACGAGGCTATGGTTTTGGATTCGAAGTGGTTGAAATTATAAATAAATTGCACACATTTTTACAAGCTCAGGAATAAATCTTTTAGAAATATGATTATAAGTACTTACCCGAATATCGAATAGAAATAGTTCTTTTAAAAGAAAAGTCATTGATTACCTCCAATAAATATTATCACGAGTATTTCATAACATATTTACATGTATGCCTACTGTATGTATATATGTATACTATATACTTCGTATATTTCCATTTGACTAAATTTCACTGGCCTCTTTTATTATCATTTATTAATTTGCCTTTTTGTCAAATTGAAATTTAATTGCTTCAAAATTATTTTGTCTTTCTTCTACATTCATACTTGAATTGTATAATGTAAGAAAAAAATTCTGATTTAATTTTATTTTTATAACTGTCATTGTCACATTATGTAAACAAAAACTTAGTTAACAACCACACACGTAAATTGCCATCTCAGCACGGGCGTTTCACACCTGAGATGGGTAATACGTCATTACTGTAATCAAATGTAATATTAATAAAGAAATAAAAAATAAAATGTTTCGTATAGATATCGGGTTCATACCTACTAAGCTGAAGTAAGCTAATACTTTATAATACAAAAATGTAGGGTAACCTATGTCGAATAGAAATTTGAAAAAAATAACGTTTCGTAAAAATTATGGTGAAAGTGAATCTGCCATTAATTAATTAATCAACGCATTAATTTAAAATTGGCGTTGTGTCAACCCTAAAATTTACCACTCATACCGTTCAACTGCCTAGGTTGATTAGGCCTGAATTCGGCCCTGGCTTCCTCCATATAATGTATAATGTATTACCCGATAAACCATCTCACATAGTATTTGGCTAGTTTAACAGCAGATATATTCCGATGTTTATAATAGGGCCTATTAAGAGGAAACCCGGTCGCCGAGAAATTTGCACTATAGGTATTTTACCAAACTGTTGCTGTCACTGTCGCGCTTACTCCCCCGAATACTGAGCAAAAGGAATAACTACCCAGTGGCGGTTTGTGGGTTTTCAGTGAGCTAGAATGCTAGGATTGAAAAATTCCGCGTTTTTGATGTCGTTGTAGTTGATAAGTATTTTTTTTCAAAATTTAATCTTTTGTATAAAGATTTTCAGGATTCTTTCAGTTTTTTTTACAAAGTAAAAGATCGTCATACAAACAATTTAAATTTTGAATAACGTCGTAATTTTTAATCTTAGCACTCTAGCTCACTGAAAACTCAACGATCACCACTGAACTGTACCTCAGGCTGATAATATCTAAATAAAATCATCAAAATCGAGATTTGTATTCCCCATTTTTCTCCTTCAAAACTAGACCTATTTTTAAGATTTTTTTACTAACTGCATTTTACAATTTGTCTGTACAATTTGTTTTTATTTTGTTTTTTTGTTTGTTTTTTTTTTTAAATACACTGTCTAGTTTGTATACTGAACGTCTGTTGACGGCGTTCAAACTATGCAATTTAAACGATTTTTGGAGGGTCCTAACTCCTTTTAGAAGTAACTTATTTAAAAAAGCAAAACGTACCGACACGTTAGTAGTGGATATCTAGATTACATTAAAAAAACGAGTGTGCTTTAGACTTTAGAACACACGACTGAAGTAAAACTACAAGACAAACCTCGCCCCATGAACCCAGGTTTCCCTGCTAAGTTACCAAACGTAGCGAACGGGGTGACCTATGACCCAGGGGTGACATATGACATTGGGGTGACCTACGACCTTGGGGTGACCTACGACCTTGGGGTGACCTACGACCTTGGGGTGACCTACGACCTTGGGGTGACCTATGACCTTGGGGTGACCTACGACCTTGGGGTGACCTACGACCTTGGGGTGACCTACGACCTTGCGGTGACCTACAACCTTGGGGTGACCATCCTTTTCCTTATCCTTATCCTTATCCTTATCCTTATCCTTATCCTTATCCTTATCCTTATCCTTATCCTTATCCTTATCCTTATCCTTATCCTTATCCTTATCCTTATCCTTATCCTTATCCTTATCCTTATCCTTATCCTTATCCTTATCCTTATCCTTATCCTTATCCTTATCCTTATCCTTATCCTTATCCTTATCCTTATCCTTATCCTTATCCTTATCCTTATCCTTATCCTTATCCTTATCCTTATCCTTATCCTTATCCTTATCCTTATCCTTATCCTTATCCTTATCCTTATCCTTATCCTTATCCTTAAAAACCCAGAGAGGAAATTGTGGAATACGTTTGTATGGACAAAACGCCGACCGGTTTCCACATACATTGAAATATATTCGACCCACCCAGAGGTTACAAATTGCTTCTTGAAACGTCCAACTCAATTTGTTCTTTTAAACTGTTTTGCATTGGTTTTGCGCAGGAAACAATTTGTTTGAACAAATTGATTCGGGCGGAAAAAGTTTTGTTGCTTTGCGCAACAAACTCTCTGCTCTGGTCGCAATAGGCCACTTGCATGGACTTCATAACGACTTGGAAAAAATCGTGTGGATAGAGTTTTTTACTAAGATTACGAAAATGTTAGTAAAAAGTTTTAGAAATGTACAGTTTTTTTTATTTTTAAATAAATAAATCCATTATTTGGGCTCGTGACGTCACTACATGAAAATGTCCCGTCGCCGAAAATGTTCCTATTAATTTTATAAAATTCCACACTGATTTATTTTTTTATATGGCATCACTTTGATTTCAGGCGAATTTTTGAATTCGTTCACTAGATTTATTGTTTGTTCTCTGCGAACTTATCATTTGGTTTGATTTTTTGACAGATGTTCTGAAGAGAACCCCGTACAATTAATGGGTACGGGGTTCTCTTCAGAACGTGAAGAGGATGTCGGTACATGTTTTAGAGGTATAATGATTATGGTGCTGATTTTAACAAAATAAAATTTTATAATATTCTTATTATTATTACAATTTACAAGTTCAAGTATATTACATTGAATTTAGTAATATAGACGCTGTACATTATGATTTATGATCAATAAGATGGATCAAGGAAAAAAATATTAATGAGATGTAATATTTTTGGTATGCCTCGTTATTCTCCTGTGCCATTCGTGTGGAAAACGTTCTTTTTTTTAAAATGATTTTCGGCTATGTAATTATCGTTTTTTCACACCTATAAAATTATGTCCCGTCTTTCCGGTTTATAAAAAATGGTCTGATTTTTCGTATTGAAATTTTCAAAAAATCCCCAGGGTTTCAAAAATACGATTAATTAAAAAAAAAAAATACAGAATGTCTTAGAATATTTGCCTAAACCGGAAAAAATTTTAAAAAAATGTGATGCAAGTGGCCTATTCCGCTACAAAAAAATATTATTAAATAAAGAACTAGCCAAGTAGTCGAACTTCAGAAGCCGTAAAGTAATTAGAAAAGGCGCATCTCGCATCACTAGAAAAATAATTATTGTAGGTAGATTTGCGCTTTATTCCATCAACCTTTGTTTACAACCAGTACCGGAACTTTTTTTTTTTAACGGGGACGATGACTGCAACGCTTCAGCTGCGCTTATCGGCCACTTTGATTATGATGTCACTTTTAAAGGGTCCTATTGGTTGAGATATGAAACGGAAATTACGCTAGGTCTGCGCTCATTGGTCGCTTTGATTGCGACCTCACCCTTCAAGTATTGGTTGAGATTGTTTTGGTAAAGTTTCGCTTCTACCGCGTGTAAACTGCATTAGATTTTTTTTACATTAGCTCCACACAGTAGGTTTTGAGGAAAATAATTTTCTTCAGGGCCAATGTCATTGTTGGGGATGCTGTGTGGAGGGTCTTGTGAATAAAATAAAGTATTGGGAAGGAAAAAGGTAAGAGCGGTGGGTAGGAATCTAGGGTTCAGTGTGTCCAGGTTATCCACCGCCAGATTCAGACAAACCTCACCCCATGAACCCGGGCACCCTTGCTAAGTCACCAAGCGTAGCGAATCACTTGGGGTGACCTACGGCAGAGGTGTTGGTTATCCAATAAATAGTTTCCGGGGCGGCGGTACCCATTCTCGCCTCCCAAATTGTAACTTCTTAGGTTGTTTGGATGGCTTTAGCTAATTTTAGTGACCAGATATAAATAAACGGGTAATTAAAACCTTCCTCTTCTCCCTCCTTCTTCCCTCCTGTACTTCCGTCAGCCTAACCACTGGAGCGATCCGCCGTAATATAATCTATTTCAACCTTGAGCGCTCGGGAATTTTTAATCATTCGGTTTGGAAATTTCCCGCTCTCTTTCAAAAAATTATACCTCCGAATGTTAGATTGCGATATATGAACTGCTTATAGTGTTAAAGAGCCATTGAATTCATCTTCATTTAATCTTTTATTCCTATATTTTTAGGATAAAAGGTTAAATATTCAATTTGGGAGGCGGGTATAGGTACCGCCGCCCCGGGAACCATTTATTAGATAACCAACACCTCTGCCATAAGTCATCCCAAGTAGTTCGCTACGTTTGGTGACTTAGCAGGGGTGCCCGGGTTCATATGGTCCAGATCTAGGTGGCCGATACGTCTGCCCGCCTGCTGCGTGGTGGGCAGAATCGAGAGAGAATCTGGTTGAGGGACATCTTTTATCCTCCAGCCAGTATCTCTCGACCCATCGCCTTGCACCGCAGTTAAAGGGATGGATTCATATGTCCGCCACTCCTAGACACACTAAGCCCCAGATTCCTACCCACCCTTTATACCTACTTCCTTTGCAATACTTCCTAGACATAGACCTACATAGAATTACATAGACCCTGAGGGAAATTATTATCCTCAAGGCCTCCTTTGTGGAGCTAATGTAATTTATTTTATTAAAACTTTGAAAAAATCGTTAAATTTATAAACGCATTTATTCTTATTCGTATTGTTAATTTAAAAATTGGCTTTCCTAGTACCTACTCGCATTTCGAGAAGATTAAATATTATGACTTCTATTTGTTGTCCATAATCACAGATAAATATTTAAATACGAACATGCTTTTTTAATTATGTAAACACATGATCTGTAAGAAAAAATATTTCAATAATTTTGGTTCATGTAATGTCAATAACAAATAATTCAGAAGAGATGCGATACTTCTCTAATTAAGAAGTGAAAATACTAATTTATGTTTGTGGTTAATCGAAGTAAATAACGCGCGGAAAGTTTTGAAATAATTCCAATAAATGTTTTCAAATATCTCTTCAAATTGGCCACATTTTGGCCAGCGAACGCTCGAGAGTGTTTGCAAATTGACCAAAATGTGGCCAGAAACCACGGACATATGAATATATCTGGACCTGCCCTAAGTGATAAAAACGTATTATTTCCCCCTCCCCATGGAGCCAGCTGGAGCTCCTCCTTGGAGCCAGCTCGCTCCATGGGGAGGGGAGAGAGCCTCGCTTGAATCTAAAATATGTGACGTCATCATTCTTGTCCTGTACAGCGCGGAAGTAACATCCATACATTTTTCGAAATAACACGTCAAATGTAGCTTGTGCTCTACATTTTACCCACATATTATATGGACATAGCGAATGTGGGCGGTTCTCCAGTGTGCTCGTCGCTGGTTACAGGGGTAAGTAAATTATGAAACATTTGTAAAAGTGTCTTAACTAAACACGGCAACAAAATATTGCTATGTGAATTGGGGCAAATCTTTTCGGGGCGAGCTTTTGGCCTTAGCAAATATGTCATTAACGTGGCAAGCAATTCGCGCTCCCATGTAAAAAGGTCTATTCATTCAAAGCAGATTTTGCTTTTAAGAACTAAATGGTGATAATATAATGCGAGATGCCTATATACTGTCAGATTGATTTTTTAACGAATCACAGTCATTTTTCCTCTCTTCGCCCCCCATAGTTTGGTTTTACCCCCTCATCTGTATGTTCTGGTCTATTGAATTCTGATGTCTATGCCAGAAACGGTCCAGTGGCTGACAACTCCCCGTAAATTGTGATTGCTGATGGCATGGTTCCACTATCTTCAAACATTGTTATTAAAAATGAATAAACTGGGTGGTATATATGATTATACATCAAATTTCAACATTCAATTAAACAGATGTCGTTAGTATAGATAGGAATTTGTAGTTGTGAGTTGTGAGTTTATAATTATGGGAGATTTGAACATCAACATACTCCCAAATAATCCACACCACCAATGTCACGACTACCTGAATATGTTAGAGTTCCATGGATTAATTAGTACCATAAATATACCAACAAGAACAGCTAATACATCACGCATTGATCACATAATGGTCAAAACTAATAAACAAAACAAAAGTATCGTTTACAAATCAACAATTACGGATCATTACACAACAATATTCACATTACAATCCGACGCCACAAAAACCAGAAGGGATCAGTCAATCATATACAATAATATCAATTTTGAAAATCTAAAAAACATAATTAAAAATAAATCTTGGCAAGAGCTCTTCCAAATACAAAACCCAGATGATGCATGGAATTATTTTGTTGACTTTTTGAAAAATGAATTAATTAATAATACCACAATTTTAACAAAAAAATATCCTAACAAAATTAAACCCTTGAAATCATGGATAAACTTTTCAATTATCAACTGCATTCGTAGAAGAAACGCACTACACAAAAAAGTTAAAGAAAATCCTTACGACATAATATCACTAAACATCTACAAAAGATATAGAAATACATGCGGCGAAGTCATTAGAAAGGCGAAAGAAATCTACTACAGAGACAAAATCCAACAAAGTAACAACGATCCCAAAAAAATATGGCAAACTCTAAGAGAAGCCACAAATACACAAAACACTAAAGACAAACAGGACATAAGTAAACTTTGTATTGACGGAAACATTATTGACACCTCAAAAAACCCCAAGCTCGTTGCGGATTATATCAATAATTTTTTTACAAATATTGGTTCAAATCTTGCTTCTCGTCTACCAAATTGTGCGAATGCTCTACCTGCTGAAGCAGAACTTCAATTTCCCAAAAGAAGATTCAATTTTCAAACTGTGTCAGGGGAAGAGATTCTAAAAATAATTAATTCCCTAAAAAACACTTCTTCTGCCGGGGTAGATGGAATAACAATTAAGATATTGAAAACGCTGGCTATGGAAATTACATTGCCTTTAGAATACCTAATTAACCTTAGTATCAGTCAAGGACACTTCCCCTCAAACCTGAAACAAGGTATTGTTATTCCCATACATAAAACAGGTAACAAGACAGACATAAACAATTACAGACCAATAACTATACTGACCACTCTATCCAAAGTATTTGAAAAAATTGTCAATGCCCAGTTGGTAAAATTTCTGGTTAGCCATAAAGTACTCTCAGAAAATCAATACGGGTTTCAGGAAAACAAGAGTACTTCAGACGCTATTGCCGCCGTAACTGACTTCATAGTAAAAAACCTTGATAGAAGCAAAAAATGTATTTCAATATTTTTAGACCTTTCTAAAGCCTTCGATACAATATCACACAGTAAATTAATAAACAAACTTCAAATAATCGGTATTACAGGCAACGAACTTAACTTCTTTAAGAGCTACCTTGATGAGTGCAAGCAACAAGTTAAAATATTGAACACTCTTAGCAATCAGTGCTCAACTAACTATGGCATACCACAAGGTAGCATATTAGGACCGTCTTTGTTCCTTTTATATATCAATGACTTATGTAACATTAATATTCAGGGAAAAATAGTTAGTTTTGCCGATGACACTGTTTTACT
This sequence comes from Limnephilus marmoratus, assembly GCA_917880885.1. Lineage (NCBI taxonomy): Eukaryota > Metazoa > Arthropoda > Insecta > Trichoptera > Limnephilidae > Limnephilus > Limnephilus marmoratus. The sequence goes on from OU862917.1 coordinate 48,454,224, forward strand.
GTTTGAAGCTGACACTTGGGTAGATGTCTACAAAAAAGCTGAAACGGATATAAACATTGTAAAAAAGTGGTTAGATACAAATACGCTCACTTTGAACACCGAGAAAACTAAATATGTCACATCAAGCATAAATATAATAGGTCAGCCTCATGATGATGTCTCCATTAGAATACACAAATGTTTAATTCCGATGAATCTTGTCAGTGTCCCTACATTGAGCGCACTACACAGATGAAGTATCTCGGCCTCACAATTGATCCATATCTCAAATGGAATATACACACTCAAATAATTGCAAACAAAATACGAAAAACCATGCACTTTTTCAGAACGATAAGAAACTTTCTCGACTTACAACACTTGAAAATGATTTATTTTGCAGTCTGTCAATCTATTATTGAGTATGGTATCATTGCATGGGGAGGCGGTACTGCATCAGCACTAGACCCAATCATAAAGGCACAGAAAACTATTATAAAATTGATTCTTAGACTACCTCTAATTACAGACTCGAACTTAATCTTCAATATTATGAATGTGTTTGACGTTCGGCAGATATATGCAAAAACAATCCTTACTCATCTATACACAAATATACATAAATACTATGAAAAAAGATTAAATACTCGCTGTACTCGAAATAATGACAAAGACTTACTACAAATCCCCAAAACGCATACTACTTTTGGTCAACGAAATTTCAGATACCTTGCAACAAGGCTTTACAACATTCTTCCAGATAGAATAAAAAAATGTGATTCCCAAAAAATTTTCAAAAATAACATAAAAATTTGGATCAAAAATAATGATAGGGCCTTTACCGGTGCACTCACCCAAATTCGAAATTATTAATGATTTGGTATTATACAGTGGAAATATACAAACAATGTATTGGTTGCTTTTATTTAAATTTATTATTAATGTAACCAATCTATTATGTGATTACTTTTTTAATAAAAGTGTAGGTATATGACTATAAGTCTTATAAATTGATTTAAAAATTACTGCCTCAACACAGGCTAGCCTAGTGAAGCAGATTACTGAAAAACCAAAATTTAAAACTATTTTCTATTTTTCATTTATCTACTGTTCATATTTATATATTTTTTCTGTTGATATCCTTTTGTCCTTATGTAATTTTAAGCCACTGTAAACATAACACTGAATATGTACTTTTTAGTTATAATCCTGCAAATTTCTTTCAATAGTAGTCTTAACAGATGTCAGTTGAGTAGTACCTTAGAAGAGTGTCGACTATCGTTGTTCTAATGCCCGAACGATTATGGAAATAACCGACGATACACGATGTGATGAATTGCATTAATCAACAGTGAAAATAAGAAAATATCGTAGCTTCCCACTTTAATTCAAAAAGAAAATACCAATTAATTATAAAACAGATACACCTGCGACATCTACCGGTTCAAAGTAAATTGAATTCTTGTTGACGATAGGGATCTACAATTAAGTAGATTGAGATGAGTATTGATGAAAAGAACACAGAGGGTGCTAGAAATCATCATTAATCAGCGTAATAATAAATAGTTGAAATCAACAGCCAATCAGGTCTAAGCAGAAAGCTATAAATAACTAATGAAACCAATCACAGAATGGAAGGCGTAGCCAGATTTTGAACAAAGAGATGGACTTTGAACTAGGCAGTTAACCTGAGATTTATGGAAAAAAATATCGTCATCAACCGAAAGATCAATACACTATAATGTAAACAGGGTCTCACGCCCGGTGCATTAGATACGATGACCCCAAATTTAAGATATACAATCAGTACAATGAAGGTGTTGGCAACCGCCGTTAACGAGCAAATTAATCCACATTATGTTGGAAAAACTAGGCAAGAAAATAGCAAGAAAATTATGATCAGAGGAAGGTTAAAGAAAAGACGTGTAAAACGTAAGAAAAGCTACTGTAGGGTTATTCAGCCGTATAACGAGTACATAGAAAGTCAGGGAAACCAGATTAAAAGGAAAGCGTACATTTTACATTTAAAAGGAAGAAAAACGCTGGAAATTTGGAATGTCACTTTTGTCACGTCAGAAAAAAACGATTTGAAAAGGAAATCTAATGGAAAAACTGGACGTTTAAACGGAAGTGTTTATTGAACAATATAAGATTTCGACTTAATTTTGCGTTTTCAGACGAGTTTAAATAGATATCGTTATATATTTGGAATAGGGAGGTCATACTGGTTACATTGCGTTAGGTAAATCAAACAAAAAGGAATTGTTTTCCGTCAATTGTTTGACGAAAGTACTATGGAAGATAGGAAAGTTTGATGATAGACGTAAACATTATTTGAGTTGACGACCCCACACGTGATTTTGTTATTAAAACAATCAGAAAACGAACATGGTTATAGACGATTAAAACCATTTTAATGGCTTTTTGGACGATAAAAATTATCATTGGGCATAGGGACTGTTTATTCAAACTAAAAACGATTAGATTTTACGACCCTCGAATAAACGCTGAGTTATCGGTCGGTACATCGAAGTCCAGACATAAACACATGTCAAATTTTAAATTAATGTGAATTTAGGGGAGAAAGGGACGGAATTTGGGGGAAGATCCATATGAAGTAATAAAAATTGACATATATTTAAGGACCGAAGTGGAAGTTTCTCCAAAAAAAAATGTGGAAAATAACATAAAAAGTAATAGTATATAGAAAATGAAATTTTCTAAGAGGTGACATACATCGAAGACGAAACGGGGGGTAGTAAAAAAGAAAATAAAAACAATTAAAAGATGATTCCGTAAGGAAAAGTCATGAAAATTCAGAAGTATCGATGAAAACAATAAATTTGGCTTGGAATGTAACTAATCATATAGATGTGGATAATAACATAAGGATAAAAGAGGAAATTCGTAGGAAGAGTGTTGTGAATACAAGAAAATTCTAGGGGAAAGGGGAAAATTCAGATATACTACGTAAATAGAGAAAATACGGGTTTTAATGGAAAAATTCATACAAGTAGCAGTGAGATAGAGTGGAAATTATAAAAATTGCAACTCGAAATTGCATAGTAAACATTTCGATATGGAGATAATCATGATTTGTGATAGGTACGGAAAAATCGAGACGTAAATATAGTTATCGAAGACGGACCTTTTACGAATTGAGAAAAAAAATAACTAAAAAATTATGAAATTTGAGCTAATTTTGTATGACCAACAGACGAAAGGAATGAGGGGCATTTTGACGTAATATCGCCGGTCCGATCCTGGAAAAATGTTTAAACGAGATAGGGCATGAACAAAGTCATGAAAGGTGGACCTAACGACAGTTAAACAAAAATGACAGAATCGATATATGAAATCTCGAGTTGTTAGAGATTAAATTCGTGGATCAAAGATAGCTTAGATAGGCCATTCTAATCCTGAAAGGGGTTTAAAAGACAGGACTTAGTGATTTTTGGTTAGTCATCGGGGGTTTTGAAAAGCGGAAGTTTGTGAGACGTGACGTGACGTGTAAAGCGGTTATTAATTGAAAAATTGTCTAAGTGTTAAAAAATTTTTATGACTCTGAAATAATTGGAGTCAAGTCAATAGAAGTGATTTCGGACTTAGTATAATCTAGTGTTAGATAAAATGCATTTTAACAGAAAGTTCTAAGTGTCTAAAGTTTGGTATTAAATTTAGTGTAAGAAATTAGTACCATTAATAATAATTAATTAGATTCAGTGAGGTGATTAAATCATAAATTTAAATTGTGAAAAGTTAAAAAGTGCTGCAATAAATACAATTTGTGTAGTGAAAAGTTCGGATTTTACAATCATTAAATATAAACATTTTGAGACTTAGGGAAATTGTGAAAAACAAAAATCAGTGAAATAAATAAATAAAGTTATGTGATAATTGATGTAATGCAAATAAGTGATAGTTAATTATATGTGTCCAGTTTAAACGGCGAGAGTTATAGCAAATATCAAATATTTAAATTAATTATTTTTTTTTAAACAGTACAAATTGAAAAGAGATAATAAATAAATAAAGTGCAAATCGAACATAATAATTTATCACAGGATTAATCTAGTATTAGATAAAATAATAATAATAAATATGGACTTTAGAATAAATAATACAAATTATTAAGTTGTTGTTAAATGAGATTGTGATAACTTAATAATAATAACTATTTCGGAAAGCTTAAATAAATAGTAAAACGTTATCTTACTGCAAAATAAATAAAAAGGGTTCGGTGACAAACAAAAATAAAAATAATAAATTTCTTATTTCGTAAATAATCGTGAAGTGGATGTTGCTTAAAATTTATAATTTAAACGGAATACATTTTGATTGATAAAGATTAATCATCAATTAATTCAGTTTAGAGTCAACGCAATAGTGAAATAATGAATAAAGATGATTAATCTAGGTTTAGTTAGATAATAGCTGAATTAGATAGAAAAAATATATAAAAGGTTTGTCGTGTTGAACCCGACAGGAGTGGACCTTTTGGGGTAAGTCCTTACAAAGTATAAAATTTTTTAGAGACATGAACGAGGCAGAGGGCAGCTGATCGTCGGTATAAAATTTTATATTATTATAACAAAATATTATATGCTTAATATGTGATATGTACCTATATTAAAATATTATATATAAAGTATGTATATTTATGTATATATATATCCCAAGAAAGTTTAATCAAAAGAAACACACTTATATTAAAAAGTAAAGGTATCGATCTCGAATACCTATCTTTGCATTTATCCGTAACTATTTAAAATAGTTATGTGTTTGATAAATTTCCAAGTCAAAGTTTTGTATTTATTTAGTATATATACTATTTATTATAACTTCAGCTAATATAAAATGATCAAAAAAATGAGTTATGATATTAGAATTTACCTCAACTATAATAAAATTGTACATATATCAGTATATTTATTTATTGAGACAAAATGTATATGTATATATATGAATGCATTATAATTATATTTATCGGGGAACAGATTAGACCTCTGCGAAAAGGAAATTATCACTATTAAATTCAAAAGAAAAAAAAAATTAGAACCATATAAGCTCGCGTTTAGGAATGTTCAAAAAAAAAATAAACAAACATCTCATGTTTGGAATCTAGGTCACGAAGCCAGTGGGAATGTTTACATAATTAAAATTGTTTATAAAACAACTCGGTCATTGGGGCACGGGGTCAGATACTTTAAAGGAAGATGTCCTTGGGTATTAAATAGGTGGTTGATAGGTATTAGTATTATAGTAGGTTGGGTTATTATATAGGTTATTATATATTTATTAGGTAGTTGACAGGTATTAATATTAACTTGACAATGGGACAAAGCCAAGAAATTGCACAATTATAGAAAATTTTTAAGCACAATCTTTAACTTGAACATGAAGAGATAAATTTAGGATTGAACAATTTGAAAGTAATTAGATTTATTATAGGCTAGTCAAACAAAAGAACTTGAAGAGTATCATTGAACATTTGAGAAAAATTTTATGGATTAACTACTCTCCTAGGTAGCTAATAGGAACATCAAACCTTTGGAAAATCACGGGTTAGTTTAGAAGTGTATTGAAGAATTACATGGAATATTCGAGGAGAAAATTATAGAACAATTACTCTCGTAGGTATCAATCATTTACATGAAACAGTTGACAAATCACGGAATAGTCAAATATAAGAGTATTGAAGAATTACAAGGAAGATTCGAGTAAAATTTTGTGAGGTAATTACTCTCATAGACATCAATCATTTACAAGAAGCAGTTGAAAAATCACGGGATGGCCTAATAAAAAGTATCAATCAGTTACATGAGACAACTGGAAAATCACGGGATAGTAAAAAATTTTACCAAAAGTTGAACCTTGGGGGAAAATTTGGAAAACAGTTCAACAATAGGAGGCAGTGGTCGCTCCTTAAATACAAGGACCATTAACCAAACACATAATAGAGATGGCAATCTCTTAAATAAAATTGCCAACCAAACAAAACAAAAAGCTTGGAGTTTTGGCGAATCTCCAGAACATATCGCCAGATAATTGCTTATTATACTAGTATCTATTAATATGACCCACTATTATCATGTATATATTCGGTCATCGGTTAAGGTTTTGTGCAGAATTCCTTCCCACGAAATCCGAGCTCGGGATTTGAGACTGGCTAGACTCAAAATTGCGAGTTATAATCCTACCCAAACGTATGTTTACATATATATCTTTCTATGTACTGTACATTGGATTATGTGGACCCGCTTACAATTAGCGTTTTAGACTCGACAGAGTTACTCTCACATCATTTCTTGTACGTAGAGCGAGGATTCACGACCCGTAACTCTACACAACACCGTGAGTATATGATTGCATATAGGACGAAACCGGTTCGCCCTAAGTAAATAGTAGACCTTGGAGGAGATGGAATTTGGGGGTTTCGGGACTCGAGGAAAAGCCTGAATAGAGTACACGACGACATGGAAGATTGACAGAACAAGGTACTAAGACCCTCTGGAAAATCGCGTCGGCTGACTGTGCGAAGTTCTAGTTGATCTTTGACCATCCTGTTTACTTGCAGGAGGATAGGAGCCAAATTTTCGGCAGAAAAAGGGTATTCTGAGTTCGTCAAATTTGCAATCTATTAATTACATTAACCTACTAAACCCATCTTTATATGTACCTTATAGCAGCTGAATCGGATTGGAGAGATGACAAGCAGATACAAAACAATCATAATCAAATTTACTAACAATTAACCATTTGAGTTATACTTAATTATTTGTTCAATTAAACATGCGTAATTCGATTAGTACAGGTTATTTACGAGTTCGTTAGGATGTAGGAAAACATAATAAGCGACGGAGGAAAGTTAGTTCATTTAGAGAAACTATTTAAAGTTAGATTTGCAAGAGAGAGACCAATACAGTTTGAAACTCAACGCTCTGACTAGAATCAAGAAGTTACCACAAAGAATGAAAGTAATTAAAGTCCCATATCATAAATCAAAAAAATTACACAACGTTTGATGGAGTTTAATTACAACATAAATACGAAAATATTTACGTTCAAGGTCGTAAATAACGTATTAATTAGTTAAGTACATATATCTCTAAAGGTATGTAGTACAAGGGAGCTTTAAGTAAGCTTTCTGTAGTATCAAAGAAAATAAGGGTCCAATTTTCATGAAGGCTTGTGTGACGTAGGGAAGGAATTTTCCATCCCTACTACACACATGCAAAGCCTTAAAGATTTAAATATCGATCAGAGCCAAAAGAAAAGTTCAAGAAAACTTGAAGGGATGAAAGAATTCCAAAAATAGAAAAAAAAATCAAAAGAGGTAGAAGAGAGAATTATTACGACTGGTGCCAAGTGCCCAGGAGTAGAAAAAGAAATCAAAATAAGCATCGAAAGATAGAATTATCACAACGATAGACAGTGGGGCTCCGGCAGTATCGGGTTCCCTTGCTTAAGAATAACTTGGAGCTTCACCCAATTAAATATACATTGTAAACCTTACGATAACGTAAATAAAGCAACTTTTAATCTTGATAAACTTCGATCTTTATTGGAGTTTTCCCGAACATATTTCATGCAAACTGGGATTGAAAAACATCACAAACTATGTTTTCCTTTCAAATCTAGGTAAGTAGGCACTATATTTATTTTCTAAGGAAAATGCGAATAAATACGCAGCATAGCAATTTACAGAATGTTATCATATTTCCCTGAAATAAGACGATGTGCAGCACCGCGAGCGAGTTCATTAATAAATTTTATCACCATACCACCCCCCTAGGAACGAATTGAAATGGTCGCGTTAGAAATGTGACCTCAGAGATGTTCCTTCTTTTAACTTAATATCATCTTACCCTCGGTTCCTTCGTGACTTCCATCTCTTTCCGTCTCATTCCCCTCCACCCAAATGAATCGTGGCAGCGAAATTGCCCAAGAAATTAAAGTGCAACAGTTTACGAACCGTAAAATGTGAAAAGCAAATAAAACAGTTTATTGCGCGGGAAGTGGATTACGATTCCCGACCGAAACCTTTTAAAGTGACTATTGTGTATACTAGCTTGTGTCGCTCCCCACAGAGAAAAAAAGATTGCCTTATTTTTAAACGCATGGCGTCTCAAAAGTTGCGTATGATCTGTAGCTATTCGAAAACGTAAAAATAAATGAAATTGGTGTTAAGCACGCTAAAACGGCCGGAAGTTTTGAAAAAAAAAATAGATTTCGAGATTTGGGAAAAAAATAAAACAAAGGGTCCATATTTTATATTTTGTAGCAAAATTAATTTTTATTCCATAACTGCAGTACAAAGAACGTATTTTTTTCTCGAAGCATATATGATGTGTTTAAAAATGTAAAATATAGGGGATTCTGGATAAAAGAACATTCTTGTAGACTTACAACAAAAAAACGTTGGAAGGTAAATTATTGTAAAAACCGTAATTTAAAAAAATATGTTTTAGGTTTTTTTTCTGATTTTCAATGCATTTTAGCGAGCTAATAAAATCATTTAAAAAAAATAATGCAGTTCTCATTTTCTTTGTAAGACGCAACTTTTGAGATATCAGGCGTTTCTAAATTAATTGACAAAATAATTGACACACCCTTGTGTATCTATACACTTTCTGAAAGACATGCTAGATATTGTCAGTATCGCCCTGGTGAAAGATCACCATTCAGAATCGAAACGTTGCTTGAAATGGCTTTTGCCGTAAGATGTTTTGAGATTTTCACTGGCATGAGTATTATCATCGATTAATTTTGGGGTGATTATGCCATGTTGTGCTTCCGCCTTCTTTAGCCAACATTTCAAATAGCGTTGATGTGTACATTGTGGAAGTGTGTTTGTGTGCATAGAACAGAACCTTATTCTCTTAACGTAGTTTTCTGAGTAGCCGTGACGATGGACACTGTTACGGTGTCCGCAAATTTGGCCACAGACTTTTTTTTAAGTACATCTCTCGTAAGTGTTAATATGTACTTACGAGTCGTAAGTACATATTAACATATTGTTTTCTTGATTGAATGAATGTACGAATGAAGTGGAATTCTGGAAGTGGAAATTAACACACTTCCCGACATTCGATCGAGCTCAAACTCGACAGATGTATTTTAAACTCCGGATATACATATTATTTTAAAAGACAATAGAGTTGGTAACGCGGTTGATTCCGATCAATGGGTAGGAAGTTCAAAATCTCTATACAACCAACAAGTTTTAACGGAAATTTGAAAACAGATTTATTATGGCAAGAAAACTTAATTTTTTAGAGTTTTTATTTTAATTTATTTGCCTTTTGCATTTTACGTTTTACGGTTGCATTTCAATTTCTTGGGCAATTTTAACAATTTTTTCAGCGTTAATTTCCTTATGACAATTTGTTCACAATTTTTATTGAGTATCGTAACAAGTTGTAAATTAAGGGACATTGTATTTTAAGGAGCTTCGACCGTGTTTATTTTAAAATCTGGTAATAACAAGACCTTTGTTTGCAGTTAGTCTTGTATTTTGAGCATGTTCAATAATTTTATGTCACAATATAGCACGATCAGATAATAAATTTACAGAAATGTATAATATCGATATCATTATAATATGAAATATCGCATCTAATTATGAGAACATGTCTAATAGATCTGAAAAGATTATGTGCACTGTAGTGTATTGATTATTAATGTAGTTTCAGCTTTTTTCAATAGTTGTCGATAGTAAGTTAGTTTTGCTATCAGAGTAGTAATATTTGTGGATTATGATATCAGAAGAGTACCATTGGAGGGGAACCCACCACTTTCCCAACGGAGTTATAAGGAAACATACGCTTTCCTCCTTCACCGCACACGTCAAGACTCAACTTTTTTTTGAACGAAGCTACTTTTATTTGAACGACTCTAGACCCTTCAATGTCTATGCATACGGGGTTAGTAAACAGTATGCAAGTCAAGACTCTACTTTTTTTTAACGAAGCTACATTTATTTGAACGACTCTAGACCCTCCAATGTCCATGCCTACGGGGTTAGTAAGCAGTATGCAAGTACTTACATTAACATTATACAAAAGGTAAATAGAAGTAGCAACCCGTTGAACCATTCTTCTGAAATAGGTAACATCAAAAAGAGATAACGGTGTTAGTAAAAGAAAAAGAAAAATAACAAAAATATCAAAAGAGTACCGTCTAACGTCGGTCGTGTCTTATGTACGAACGGTAACAATGATTTGAAGGCATCGACAAGTTGAGCGGGCACCTCCTGTTCGCTAGCCGGAGCGACAGAATTACTTAGAGCCAAGTCTAGAAAGGACTTCTGTTCAGTTTAATATTCACCGTAACAATTACTCTACTAATAAAACATCTAGTAATCACATGGATACGAACCGCACACTTATTTGGAAGATACTCAACACACCTTAAGTTGTATTGATTGAAAACTAAGAGATATAACAAGCCCAAATATAAACAAGGAAAAGCCAGTAGCGAAAACCGGAAAGCGAATTATTTTCCCATTAAAAACGATGAAAATACTTGTTTTTGCAACTAGAAGTAGTGTAAATTTGAGACGACTCTTGATTTGTCTCGTTCCGGAATGTTTTCTTTGGAGATAATATTTATTAAATAGGTTGCTCTCCCAATTAAAATCATTTCCTTTGAGAAGTTCTTTCTCAACGAGGGAAATGTAAACAAGAAGACGGCTGTGAATAGCGATGCCTGTTATTCAAGCGAAAACTTGACGGCGTTGGAACGAAGGACATTTCTGTGCTCTGATTAAATGCGGATGAAAGTTTTCATAATAAATATTCGGAAATAGGTTGTGCTTTTTTCTTTTTTAAATTGTTTGATTTTTTTATTTTAACATTATGTCCACAAGGGAGGCTCTGTTTTAAACTAAATTTCCACAGGGCCTTTGACATCTTAGGGAATGCTGTGTGGGAGGTCTTTTAAAGGAGAGGATGGAGAAGAAATTCTGGGAAGGAAAAGGGTATGAAGAGTCGGTCTGGGGGTCACTGTTTCTAGGAGGGATGGATGTATGAATCTATCCCTTCCACTGCGGTGCAAGGCGATAGTTCGATAGAGTCTGGTTGGAGAGGTCAAAGGGTCTTTCTTATAGGGCGGATCCGACCCACAACGCATTTGCTACCCCTAATTAGTCATCAAACGTAGAGAACCACTTGGGGTGACCAACTAAATTTCACTTTTGTTTTTTTTTTTATTGAATGAATGTATGAAAGAAGTCAAAATTTTGGAAGTGGAATTAACCCACTTTCCAACATCCGATAGAGCTGAAACTCAGCAGATAGATTTGCAGTCAATGACAATGCATTATCTCAACTTTTTTGTGACAATTACGCGCACACACGCGAACGTATGCATATTTTTCTGAAATTCGAATAAGTGAAATGTACGTAATAAATGTCGACCTTACCAACCCCGGATTTGGCCCGGTTGGTAGCTCATGAAAATAACATGAAAATACATGAGTTAGGCTGTAGTCGTAGCTGGCTCTAGCTGTCTTTGTCGTGTAGAATAACGTTTGAGAGCTTGCACAGTGTATGGTATAATAGTTACCTTGTAACACGTTGCTACCTTCAGAGAACACAGTTCCTTCGTCAGTATTCTGATGCCAAACTAGTTAATCAATTATGTCTCAAACCGCCCTTTCATCACGCTTGGCAATTATCAGGGAATTGCGAGAACATGTAACAAACAACGAAAACCCATCAATATCGTTTGATAAACTTCGGCGTAGTGAAAAAGAGCTTTAAATTTGTTTCTAAGTAGACTTGTTTACGAACATGATCCCAATAACAACAACCTACGATAAAGCAAAACAAAAACAAAAGCAAGAGAAGTTGCAAAACCGATCCAAAGGCAGGTAATTTGAAAAATTCAAAGCAGATGGCGCAGTAGTGTTTAGGAGCAATATGATTTAAAATAATAAAAAAATGGTTACTAACCCCTCGGGTCTCGGTCATATTTTGTCAGAGGGTCAAAATATTTCCGCTTTACAATAAATTCCAAATAAATCGAATATTTCTGAACACATCTGAAAATTAAAAACTGTTTTTAATAGGGGATAAAACACGCTTTAATTTTTTAAAATTGAAAATACGCGTATTTTTTAAATTTAAAATTTTTGCACGCAAACATAAAAAGTTTAAAAATAATGTACAAAAAATGTACAAAAAATTAACCATCAAGTATAGACTCATTTGTTTAAATTTATATTTTTTACGTGAATGTCAAAAACGTCAAATAATTCCAAACTACATAAATTTTAAATTTAAATCGATCTCAAATTCTGCTATAATAGCAAAAATGGCTTGGCTCAAAGAAGACATAATAAATATATTTAAAAAACGTAATAATATTAAACTACAAATTAAAGTATTGCATATGGAATTGGCTAGTTCTCTACATCCTCTGGAATGGGACTCTTTTGATGACCATGTAAGATTTATTGCGAGCATAAAAGCTTTTAAGAAGAAAGAAGAATTGATGAAGAAACTGAATAAATTAAATGTTATTAACGATAAACACCAAAATAAGTTTGGATATAAATCTTTACCCTTTGAAAGTGATAATATTAATAAAGTAAAACAAGTTTTAACTTTTAATAATATAATCCAAAATACAAGCTCAAAAATGCTTAATATTAATAATGATTCAAACATGTTTCATGATCGTGTTGTAAACTTATCAAACCATATTTTTAAAAAAGAAGAAATAAATTTATTATCAAAAGGTTTAAATCACAATATACAAATTGAAAATTGAAAATAATAAACAAATTGAATTATTAGCTGTTGATATAAATTGTGCAATAAATCAAAAAGATAATTCATATCAATACAAATTTGGTGAAATTATAAAAAACATTAAATCCAATAATCATAATAAAAATAATTACCAATGTGAAGAAAAAAAGCATGCTATCAATATTTCTAAAATTACACGTGACAAAAACCTTATAATAACGAAGGCAGATAAAGGAAATTCTATAATTATTTTAGATAAAGTTGATTACATAAAAAAGACTTTGGATTTTTTAAAAACTGATAATTTTGAGATTATTAATAAGAATCCTATAAATAAATGCCAGGAAGAAATTTTAAATACTTTAAAATCTTGCAAAAGTGAAAATATTATTAGTTTATTTAAAAACAAAAAATTAACAATTAATAATCCACAAATTCCAAAATTGTACAGTTTGATAAAAATTCATAAATTAGAAAAACCTATTAGACCGGTTGTATCCAATTGTAGTGCACCAAATTTTTAATCCTAAACACACAATAAAAAATTCCCTTGAATTGATTGAAAAATTAAAATCTTTGGATGTACCTAAAAATGCTATGTTAATATCATTCGATGTTGTTAACTTATTTCCTAGTGTTCCTCTTTTTGAAACTAAATTTATTATTAAAGAATTACTAGATTCCTCAAACATTTCCAAAAACTTTTCACAGGATTTATATAAAATTTTTAATGTTATTCTAAAACAAAATTATTTTCAATTTGACAATATTATTTACAAACAAAAAGATGGATTAGCAATGGGTTCAAGCACTAGTCCCCTAGTAGCAGATATTTTTTTAAACAATTTTGAAGATAAACTTTTTAAAAGTCGTGCGTTATTATTAAAATATGTTTACTTTTGGAAAAGATATGTAGATGATATTTTTTGTATATGGACTGGCACTAATAGACAATTAAATATATTTTTAAATTTCATTAATAAACTCAACAAAAAAATTAAATTTACCCTAGAAATTGGAAATAATTACAGTTTAAATTTTTTGGATTTAAATATTTCTATCATTAATAATAAATTTGAATTTAACATTTTTCGTAAAGATACATATACAGATATCATTATACATGAAACATCTAATCATCCATATTCACAAAAATTAGCAGCTTTTCATACCTTACTAAGTAGATTAATTAATGTTCCCTTATCTTTGAGTAATTTTAAAACAGAATTAAATACTATTAAACAAATTGCAATTAATAATGGTTATAATTCAAAATTAATAGACAATATGTTAAACAAAAAATATAAGAAAAAGATTTTTAGATCTTTTATCTATCCACATGTTGTTGAAAATGATAATAATTGGAGAAAATTTTTATTTTTAAATAATAACATTTCAAATTTAATAATTAAAAACATGCCAAATAATGTACAACCAGCTTTTTATACAAACAACAATTTAAAAAAATATATATTAAATAATAAGGATAAATGTGATTTTTTGAACAAATCTGGGGTTTATAAATTAATTTGTAATGATTGTAACTTTTTTTATATTGGAAAAACTTCTAGAAATTTTAACATTCGAGTTAAGGAACATATAAGATGTTTAAATAATAATAATTATTCTGAATTTGCCAACCATATTTTGGAAACAAGTCATTCTTTTGATATTAATACAGGTCTTAAAATTTTACATACTAACACTACGGGCATACAATTAGATAATTTAGAAATTTTAGAAATTAGAAAAAGCATTAATAGTAAATTAAATATTATAAATAACCAAACCTTTTTTAAAAATAGCCATCTTTTAAATTTATTTTCTTATTAATACTTACAACTAATTATAATTATTGATTTTTTGATTTAGACTAATTATTTTAATTAATTATTCTTAAAAATTTTTATTATCTAAATGCAATTTTATTTTTCCTTAAATAATTTTTAAATTTAATTTTGTATAACTATTTTTATGATTAGTAAGTAATTAATCACCTCTACTTTTTAATATTTTGTCTATGTTATAATTTATTTTAATTTGTCTATACTTGTTTTTCATTTATTGTATCATAGTAACATATCCTGATGAAGACAACATTGTTGTCGAAACATGTTGATATTGTTTTAAATATAGTGGTTTTATACAAAGTAATAAGTTATTCATTATAGTTTAAAAATAGCTCATCTTAGGTTTTTTGTAACACTAACTTTACTGACAGAGACATCAAAAGAAGGGTAAATGCAGGCAACTCTATTAATGGAGGACTGAACGCCGTTGGGGCCAACAAAAACTGTCCAAAGAAGCGAAGTTAGCCGTCCATAATGGAGTGCTGATACCTACCCTGATGTATGGCAGTGAGGCATGGAACTGGCAGAGAAAGGATGAAAGTAGACTGAATGCTGTAGAAATGAGATCCCTGAGGCGTATGTGTGGTAAAACCATGTACGATCGTGTGAGAAATGTGGAGATCCGCGGAGAATGCAAGGCTGATGAAAGCGTAATGAGTAAGATTAAGAAAGGGACGCTCAGATGGTTTGGGCATGTAGAGCGAATGAACGAGGAAGAGTGTATGGAGAATATATGACGCAAATGTGAATGGAAGAAGAAGTCGGGGACGCCCGAGGAAGACATGGCACGACCAAGTGAATCAGATACTTGAGTCGGGCAATGTGAAGAGTCGGAATAATAGAAGCGCATGTATGAGACGATGTATGAATGTGAACGAGGCAAGGAGTGTGTGCCAAGATCGAGTAGTTTGGCGGTCCGTCTTCTCTGCCTACCTCTGCGGGAAACGGCGTGATGGTTAGTTAGTTAAAATTACTGTCAGCTCAAAATATTTCTGCTCTGTGGAGGGTCTTTTCAGGGAAAGGAAGCAGTTTGGGAAGGAATCTGGGAGTCAATGTGTTTGGGAGTGATGATTGAATGAATCCATCCCTATGAGAGAGTACGGCTGGAGAGGTGAAAAGGTTTTCCTCAACCAGTCTCTCCCGATCCGGCACGCCAAGCAGTAGGTGGGCAAAAGCATTTCCTACCAAGACCTAGACAAACCTCACCTCATGAACTCGGATACCCCTCCCAAGTCACCAAACGTTGCGAACCACTTGGAGTGACCTATGTCAGGGATGTTGGTTATCCAATAAATAGTCCCCGGAGCGGCGGTACACATACTCATATATACCACATAAAATTTCTTGAAAGGGTCGGTTAAACGATTTCTGAAATTCGTAATTTGCATACTGACTTGTACGGTACCATGCAGTGACTGTATTGGTAGAGCTAATGAAGGGCGAGATCAGCTTTGCTTCGGAAGATGGGAGAAGCGCTCACCATAGTAATATCCGGCTGCCTCGAAAGGTAAAATGAATCTCGGCTAGGGATTGCAATCCCGCAGCTAATTAAATCCCGCGGGATTGATATGCGGGATTGCTCAATCCCGCGCGGATCCCGCGGGATCCCGCATCTTTGAAATAATGTTATATTGCTATAGATTTATCTTCATTTATTTAGTTTTTACACCATTAAAATTGATTACGATCATCGATAACCATATCCAAAAAACTTTATTAACAATAACCACTTTAAGTCATAATAATGTTTCACACGAACGACATTATATTGCTATAGATTTATATAAAATATATATTTATATTAAAAGGTAAAATGTTTGCGGATAACTCAACCCTCGATGACCAAGGTGCTGTCCCGACGTCGGTTCCTCACTGCGGTTTTCGTATGAAAAAGCTGAGGATTCGGCATCGGGAAGTACTCCATGTTTTACGAGGGCTTGATGTTAATAAAGCTAGTGGGCCTGACGGAATACCTGCCCTGGTACTGCAGAGGTGCGCTGCAGAAATAGCTCCAATTTTGACGAAGCTTTTTAAATTGTCCCTGAAGACTGGCTCTGTGCCCTCTGGTTGGAAAAAAGCGGTTATCCATCCTATTCCAAAGAAGGGTGACCGCTCCAACCCGGCCAACTACCGCCCCATAGCGATCACATCAGTTCTGTCTAAGGTGATGGAACGTGTGATCAACGACAAACTGCTCACATACCTCGAGAAGAACAAAATTATTAACGACCGTCAATACGGATTCCGGCGGAACCGCTCGTGCGGTGATCTTCTCGCGTATGTGACGCATGTTTGGGGGCGATGCCTGGAACGTTTCGGTGAGACCCAAACGGTTGCACTGGACATCTCCAAGGCCTTTGACCGGGTTTGGCACCGAGGACTTGTCAACAAACTGCATTCTTACGGACTTCCCGCA
Organism: Limnephilus marmoratus; assembly: GCA_917880885.1. Lineage (NCBI taxonomy): Eukaryota > Metazoa > Arthropoda > Insecta > Trichoptera > Limnephilidae > Limnephilus > Limnephilus marmoratus. The sequence goes on from OU862917.1 coordinate 48,471,227, forward strand.
TCCTTGTGTATGTGGATTGCCGACTTCTTGAGGGAGAGGTCGATTCAGACGGTAGTCGATGGTTTCACTTCTTCCTCACACTCGATAAATGCTGGCGTCCCGCAGGGATCGGTTCTGTCTCCGACTTTGTTTTTGTTGCACATCAACGACCTTTTGTCATGTGCACCAATTCACTGTTACGCGGATGACAGTACAGTTCATGATAGCTTTTTGTTTGACAAGCCCCCAAAGGGCTCACAAACTCCAACAGCTCGTAGGGCTTTGAAGCAAAGAATGGACGGTTACCTCGAGAGTGTTTTCTCTTGGGGTAAAAATAATCTCGTTGAATTTAATGTTTCAAAGACCCAATCTTGTCTGATTACGTCTAAAAGGGATCGAAATGAAAATCTAGTCTCTTTCGACGGAAGCAATCTTCCGAACAGGCCCTCCATTGATATGCTTGGTGTAACCCTAAGTGACCAGCTCAGGTATGGGGGCTCCATCGAAGCCAGAGTAAAGTTAGCCTCCCAAAAACTGGGCGTACTGTACAGGGCCCGCAGATACTTTAATAGTACACAACTGCTAACCTTGTACAAATCACAAGTACGCCCCACGGTTGAATTTGGCAGCCATCTCTGGTCTGGAGCTCCAAAATACCTGAAAAATACCCTCGACTCTGTGCAGAAACGGGCGGTCCGTTTGATAGATTCTCCCATCTTAACAGACGGATTGCAATCTTTAGAGCACAGGCGTCGGGTGGGAATGCTATCCTTGTTCTACCGGTATTACAATGGAAGATGCTCTGAAGAACTAGCATCATTGATCCCTTCGGCACCGGTGCATAGTCGGGAAACACGCCAAACGCGTGCCCAACATTTGTACACGGTTGACATTTGTCACATGAGAACGGGTCGTTTCTTCGACTCGTTCTTGTGTTCAACAGCTCGGCTGTGGAATGATTTGCCGGCCGCTGTGTTTCCTCCTTCCTACAACATGGGTCTCTTCAAGACCAATGTTCATTCCTTCCTCTCCTCAAAAAGACTCTCCACACAGCATCCCAGATGACATAGGCCCTGAGGGAAATTATTTTCCTCAGGGCCTCCTGTGTGGAGTTAATGTAAAAAAAAAAAAAAAAAAAAAAAAAAAAAAAAAAAAAAAAAAAAAAAAAAAAAAAATATTCATTTACTTCGTTTTTACACCATTAAAATTGATTACTATCATCGATAACCATATCAAAAAAACTTTATTAACAAAAACCACTTTAATTCATAATTTTTCACGCGACATTACGACATTATATTGCTATAGATTTTACACCATTCAAATTGATTACTATCTTCGATAACCATATCCAAAAAAATTTATTAACAAAAATCACTTTAAGTCATACTGTTTCACGCTATATTACGACATTATATTGCTATTTACGGCACAATCTGCTTTTAAAATAAAACAGAACAAAACTAAATCAAAAACATTAAAATTTAGGTACCTACATTAAACGCCGGTCGATGAATACGAAAACACTCGTCACCTACAGAAAGACGTGCGCTTCGCAGTACTATTTATGAACAACTGGCAGGCGCCGACAGGATACAGGATACTAGGATAGCCCGCCTGCCGCCAACCACTAGTGGCGCTAGTCTCCGGCCAATCCTCTAGTGGCCGGCGACTAGTGCCACTAGCGGTTGGCGGCAGGCGGGCTATCTTGTGCTAAAAGTTTTAGCGCCAAATTTTTAACTTGCGGGATCCGCGGATCCGCGCTTTGAAGGTGCGGGATTGCGGGATTAATAAAAGCTGCGGGATCCCGCGGGATTGCGGGATCCCGCTTTGCGGGATTGCAATCCCTAATCTCGGCAAAGGTAAAATGTATCCCCAGTCTTTAGGAAGCAGGTACCCACCATCTACCAGGTATATAAAGACTGGCTTGTATTAACGGAATATACAAATATGCAAATTGGGAAAATGACGGACGTGACGAGAAAAGCGTCGCGCCGCTACCTTCACGAGAAACATTAAGTCCTTTCCCTCAGCGGAATAAAGAGAGAATTTTCCTCGTGCAATGCACACATAAAAAATAAAATGTTTCAGTTAAGTCACATATTTTTTCGTTTACATTTGTAACACGTCTAAACAGTGGCGTGGCAACAAAATCAGCGCCACTCGGAAAGGCTGTAAATTGAGTCCGATGTAAAAGGCAGGGCGAGGAAAACGATAGTGAAACTGGGGCACTGGTCCTCTTACACTCTCCCCACTTCCATCCGCCTTATAATATTCCCCAAATTGGAGATGACATAGTATCATTGGGTACCCTTTTGCGGGATATTATAAAAAAGCCCATTACGGGCAAAAATATTTCGTCTTTTTTCTTCAAAAATCGAGCTAAAAAAACAAATCATAGTAATAATAATATCAAAAAACTGTTTCTGAAAAAATTAGAAAATACACAGATTTAGGAAATGAGATTAAAAGAATTTGGCATTCTCGGACTATAAAAATATTACCATTTGTTATTTCGGCCACTGGCATAATACCTAGGAATCAGATTCAAAATTTAAGCATATTAGATTTGTCAAAGAATTTGTATATAAAAATGCAAAAATCAGTAATTTTAAATACATGTAGGATTACAAAAGATTTTTTAAATATTCATATTGAGGGATCAGTAGGATTTATAGGTTCAATTAGAAATGCCACAGAGCCGAACCCTCTGATATGAAAATATCTGGAGTCGGTGAATTATAATCCCATTTGGTCTCTAGTAGGTTGACATGTTGTTCTTGTATTATTTTGTATTTATAATACTTATATAGTGCAATTGCATAGCGTGGGTTGACTAGATGATCATTTGGGGAAGTGTGTGAAAGGGTTTAGTTTTTCCTTCTTTTTTCCTTTTTTTTTTTTGGGGAAAATTTAACCCGGACATTTAAATCTGGTGCATATTAAAATAAAAAAAATAATTAACCTTACCAATGGCGTAGAACCTAGTGCACGAATATTTTTTCGCGAAAAAGCATAAAACATCTCCAATCGGGATATCAAACCAGAATTATCCATGAACAATAGTAGGTATTGGTAAACTTTTAAACGCGATGGACAAAAAGCACATATATTTTGGAATCCTAGATGTGACCTTATATCTTTTTCTGATTCTTCTGTTTCAGATTTTCCATTGAGTGTCGCTAATATTGTCTTAACTAAACATTTTTTATTTATTTTATTTTATTTATTTATTTACTATAGATAGATACAAAATAAAGTACAAATTACATATTAGGAAGCTTTGCCTGTCCAACTAGGAAAGTTTCCCGTTCCAGGACAGACAAATTGACAGGTTTAGTTCATATTATACATTACATAATTACATAATAAAAAAAATAGAAAAAAAACCTGGTAGCATATAGTATATTCGGATTTGCCGAATTAGCCTGGTAACATATAACAAGTTGGAGGAATTACAATAAGATTTGCAAGATAAAGAGATGAAGTTATGTGTTAGGTTATATAATACAAAGTATACATATAATTGAAACTACACTAAAATTTACAATATAAGATATAATTTAGGTATGTAATAATATATATGTTGTTTTTTTATATTTATTTATGCGCTCTAACTACAGTGTGTAAACAATTATGCGCAAACATGATTATTTTTACTGATTTTAAAACATGTTTTCAGTACATTTTATATTATACGACAATACGAATATACACCGCGCTCATGTTTTGAACTACTCCTGCTAAAATATGAAAACAATAACTATAAATTACTAGTGCTACTTTGTTAAAGGTATAGTGAAAATGGTGCATTATTTCGTATGTCATACAAGTTGTATTACGTATTGTTTATTAATTATAAATCATCACCGCTATAAGGTACCAAGATTCTCACAGCTAGTCTTAATGTTAGTGAGCGACGTATGTTACATTTATTTATTTATAACTTCTCACCATACATTCTTATTTTTTATTTTTACATACAAAAAAAATTAACCTCACTAGGACTATTTTACACACACAAAATACTAAAATACACTACATTTAAAACACAAAAATATTATAATAAAGTAAGAAATAAAAATATCATATTAGTGACCAGATGGGTAATTTAAGTATGATTTGTAACAATATAAACCATAAATAAATATTTAATTACTATACCCACCAAGAAACAAAGCTAGTTCAAAACATCTAGGGTGACACTCTAATTTTGGCAAATGGACATTACAAATTGTATTCCAATATCTTTGACTAAAAGGGTAGTTTAGGCTACTCGGATATTTACTCACTTCAATGCAGCGATTGTCCCGCTTTTTACACAGGCAAAACAAACAAATCGACCACCTCAGTATAGTAGCATACATGCCTTGCAAGATGGTAAGAAAATCCACAAATTATGTAACCATCAAAGCAATGAATAAATAAAAGTAAAAAAAATAGAAAAAAAATGCATAATGTTACTACCCGTGGCAAAGAACACCTAAGATGTTTAAATGATAATGGCTTCTCCGAATTTGCTGACCATTTCAACGAAACCGACCATACGTTTAATAAAAACACAGGCTTCACCTTACTGCAAAATAACGGAATAGGTATCAGATTGAATAACTTAGAAGCACAAGAGCTAAGGAAAACCAAAAACATTAATAGCAAAGTAATCAACAACCAAATAAACCCAAATAAGAGTCCGAAACTTAAGTTGTTCCCTATTGACACAGAGCACTCTCTACTCAATCCTAATCCTCCACCTGCCCTTACTCCAATCTCCTCTACGGGAGGAGCTCAGACCATTTTTTTCACTCCACTATGAAAAATGGTTCCATGACAGTTCATTCTGCGACAATTCATCCGGCGACAGTTCATCCTGCGACAGTTCATCCGGCCGACAGTTCATCCTGCCGACAGTTCATCCTGCCGACAGTTCATCCCGGCGACAATTCATCCGGCGACAATTCATCCTGCCTGATCATTTAGAAGATTTTTTCTTCAAGTAAGTATGCAAAGAGGATATACGGCCGTAAAACCTAACCTAACCTAACCTAACCTAACCTAACCTAACCTAACCCAACCTAATCTAACCTAACCTAACCTAACCTAACCTAACCTAACCTAACCTAAACCTAAATTAAATTAACATAACCAAACCTATTTGGTAAAAATATTTTTACAGCGGATTTCCACTCAAGATGCCTTCAGATATAAGTATATCGATTTTGGTTGTACGGCCGTATATTATCCTCTTTGCATACTTACTTAATAAAAATCTTCTAAATGATCAGGCAGGATGAATTGTCGCCGGATGAATTGTCGGCGGGATGAACTGTCGGCAGGATGAACTGTCGGCAGGATGAACTGTCGGCCGGATGAACTGTCGCAGGATGAACTGTCGCCGGATGAATTGTCGCAGGACGAATTGTCGGGTCACCATAAAAAATATAACACATATATTTATAAAATTATAACTTATAAAAATAAAAGTGATGTTAACTATGTTATAGTTTTATTATAAATTATAATGCCACTAAGAAATTCAGAAATTTAATGGGTGTACATTAAAGCACAAAGGATAAAGGGTTCCGGGACAACTCAACAAAGTGGTATTTCAATACGCATTAAAAAAGTCATGAATTTAATGATATTTCAAAGGAGGTGTTGAAGTTGCATGATTCTGAGTTATCCGGTCACCAGGATTAGGATAGACTATGATTTCCCCAACTTATTTGGCTGATAATTGACAACCCGTTTTCTGGATATGAAATAAACTTTTCCATAAGCTCAATACTTTAAGATTACAAACAACTGGTTAGGGAACGTACCCATACTACGTGACCAATTTTTAACCCCCCCCCCCCGGTGACCAAAAACCTAAGCAACCCGCCGCTCATTTGTACCAAGCGTGGTATTTTGAAGACCCCCCCCCCGAACAGGTCACGTAGTATGGTGCGTTCCCTTAACTAGTTAAACGTTTACTTATTTCTGTCGCCGCGCACTTCTTTCAATGTGCAGTTTTTGATCATATTTTAAATCAATAATTATGAATGAAAATATACAAATGAGACATTTTTAAAACGACAATCAGAATCACAAACGATAACTTTATATCCTTCGTACATTTTTAACGTTATTCATTTGTGAAAAACCCAAAAACCCCGTTGGCGCTAAAACAAACAATGATTCTTTCGGTATTTAGAAGTTCGCCAATCTGGTGAAAATAGATTTTTTTTGCGTTTCCTTGGAAAACAAAACACGTTGAAACATAAACAATTCTAGCAATGATGCATGACGACCAGCTGAAAGATCTATAAAAAGAATTTATGTCGAATAATTTTATTCAGTGCATTCAAATTGCGTCGCCCCGTTGCCGCTTTTTAATGCCTCCTAGTTCCAAACACCCTCCGCCCACCTGGATCTCTCCAGCGCCCCCTGAGCGGGGGAAGGGAGGTGATTTCGCCCACTTTGGGAATCACTGGTATACACGAACACGCCTAAGTCCTCACGTTTCTAAAATATAAAGGATTATGCATTTGCGTTGTGAAAGTTCGACGGTAACTAGCCGGGAATATGAGCTCCAACAGGTAAAGCATTGGGGGAAATATGAAATAAAGCTGTATAGTGGAAACAAAGGTTTCGAGTGCTTTTCAGAAACCGCACGGTGTTCGGGCACATAATACTCTCCGGATGAGAATGATTCAGTTTAATAATAGCTAGAATATTTCATCTGGCCAGTTAATTCAAAAATATTATCATATATTTTTATAAATCTATGTATATAAAGAAGAGTATCCGAGATTTTTGTTCTATTTTAAACGAGTCGTGTTTTATTAAACATTTTCACAATTTTCGCATCGATTTCGTCGCTTTAAATACTAGCGCGCTCCTCTGACATTCGTTATTTTATACCTCTACATCTTCTTCTTTTTGAGCCCCGGTTACGTCGCCTTAAATGAAAATTCGAAATGCTTTATTCACGATGAAAAAGACATTGCAAGTTGAAACTAGTATATAGATATAGAAATTCCAACTTCTTCTTCTTGCGCCCTGTCCGTTCAACGGACGTTGGCTATCATGTTGGCTATGCGGACTTTGTTTACTGCGGCCCGGAACAGCTCCACGGTAGACTGGCCAAACCACTGTCTCAGGTTTTTCAGCCATGAGATTCTTCATCTTCGAGGGCCCCGTCTTCCGGCAATCTTTCCCTGCATTATGAGATGCAAGATCTCATACTTCTCTGGATGTCTCATCACATGACCAAGATATTGAAGTTTTCGGATTTTTATAGTTTTAATTACTTCCTTTTCTCTATTCATCCGAACCATAACATCTTCGTTTGTAACCCTGTCCATCCAGCTTATTTTAAGTATTCTTCTGTAAATCCTCATCTCGAATGCCTCAAGTCGCCTAATAAGTTCTTCAGTGAGCGTCCATGCTTCCATTTCGTAAAATAACATCGAAAACACGTAGCATCTGACCATTCGCATTCGTAATCCAAGGTTGAGATCATGACTGCAGAACATTTTTTTCACGCGAATAAAGGTTGCGCTCCTCTAATATTCATAATTTCATATCTCTACAACTTCTCCTTTTTGGGCCCGGTTACGGAGCCTTAAATGAAATTTAAAATGCTTTATTCACGATGAAAAAGACATTGCAAGTTGAAACAGAAATTAGATATAGAAATTCCATGCTCCATAAATATCACGACGTTAAAATTCACTGTGCATGAATGTTTAGTGCTTCATTCAACCCATGAAGCAATACTAGTTTCAAATAATAAGGTATTACAACGGAATTCTACCATCCATTTAGTATCAAAATAGAAATATGTGTTGCTACCATGAGCGTTGTTCGTAATTAGCAGATATATTAAATTTGGTCTGGGTTTGTTTGAACTATTATTTCAAATTGCGCGGAATTGAATATGTGCGGTAGTTAAATTAAAGCCGATTATATGAGATTTCATCATTCAGAAGTCTGGAATAAATTCATGAAATATACAAACAAAGGCTACCAATGCCTACCTATTTATAGTAAAGTAGTGGATTGGGTTTTAGTATTTTTTTAACAGTTTTTGCTGCGCACCAGTTGGGGACTGGTTTCCACTTTACAATAAAAAGTGCATTTCATTTAATTGCGCACATTTAAAAAAGCGCGAAGTCGTTTACGGCGGAGTGGGTACGTGAAAGGAATATTGTTTAGAAAGTGACAGTGATTTGAAAAGGTTTTTTACTCCATAGAGTTTTTACAATCATAGTAGATAGTAGATACACCCGAATACAAACTTTTCTCCATTGTAGTTGGAAAAACCAACATCTATCTATCTATCTTATCTTAGGTGAATGAATCGCCGACATATATGTACGCGCATAACTTACGAACGACTGCACCAACTTTGATAATTCTTTTTTTGTTGTGTCGTTTTTGTCAGGACATGGTTTGTATAAAATTACTGGTGAGCTCTGACATTATGAAATTGGTGTTAAAAAATTGCAATAGTGGCACGCGAGCTGTTTGAAAACTTAATGTACTGGGACTGAATGTATCGAATGAGGGAGGGGGAAGGGGAACTCGGATAGGGGTTCGCGGAGGGGGAGGGGGGGGGGGAGGAGGGGAACTCGGAGGGGGGAGGGGAACTCGGGAGGTGGGTGCGAGTGGGAACGCGAGAGTGGAAGGGGAGGCGGAAGGGGAATGGGATGAATGGGAAAGGACACGCAGGGAGAAACAATTTCTTTATTAAATGGCATAGCAACGCATGCCGGGAACCTACTAGTTTACAATATTTTATTAGGTGTGGTAAAATAAAAGGATAATAATTGAACCGATTGGTTGTTATCACTTAAGTTTCTTAATTATTAGTGATTATATACATATGATAAGTTATACAGGATATTAAACAACAAAATGTTATTTTGCAAAATACGTCACTATAAAAAATCTAAGTTATGTGAACCTATCTTAGAAGTAGAATAGAGACAGTCATTTCGATGCGTTGAAGAACAACAGGTGGTCAGCTGATGAATTGGAGGTCTCTGACTTCATTTCAGAGAAGGATGACATCAGAGAAATTTCCGTTTCCAGGTCAGTACCAGAAGAGGGAATATTGAGAGCCATGACCAGTCGGCTCGGACCCAGAAACCCTCGATCGCTTGAAGAAAACTCAGAAAAGATAGGACTATCAGAAAAAACGAAATGATATACAATTTGGACTGTAAATAAAATATTATGTTGTAATTATTGGTAGTCTATATGTCTGAGTGAGTAATCGTTTCAAATGTAGAGGGGTGAAATGAACGTATGGGGAAGATTATGGAAATATAGTGAACGTACGAGTACGTGTCTGATGAATATACGAGGCAAACGAGGGTATAAAAGGCCTGTTCGCGTGATAGGGAGCCTCTTACATTTTTGCCCACACACCATACCGGTTGTATATTGAATATTATACTTATTATTGTAATCTTTAATCTTTATATTTTTCATTGTAGTTAATAATAAAAATATTAACAAAAGCAAATAAAAAAGTTTTTTTTTTTAAACTATCGGAATAAGATGAAATACATTTATTGGATTTATTATAATTCTCTCGCTGGTGCAGTGCTTTGTTTTCTTCGAGTGTTTTCCCAAGTTGATTCGTTTAAGATTTCCAATAATAAATTTATGCCAAAAGACTAACGCTTTCCCAGAATACATCAACCCTTGGCATTAAATTCCAGTCCGATCCCTTTTCGGACCATTGTCTACGTTTGTCTGAATCTGTATTCGCGAAGCTTCCTCCAGGGGGAGATAGGTTCGATTCGAGAAATAAATCTGGTGCAGCCGGAATCTATTATTGTTGCTGTAATAATCCTGAGGGAACAGCGAGCTTTCACTGAAAAATAATACAAAAGAGGGAAATATTTGAAAACTTTACGTGAAATAAAAAGGCGAAGGCAATGTTCGGAAACCTGAGAGTGTAGTAGACCCGCTCTTTATCAGCGCTCTGTCCCGTGTCGATTTTTTATGTTTTTTGACCGAATAAATGAATGTGAGGCAAACTGTCATGTCAGTGTGTAAGTGGCAATGGTGTGGAGGTATAATGGTATTAAACAAATGCAGCCACAACACATCCAATTATAATCCAAGTAACAACTGCGCGAGATGAAATAAAAAGAGTAGCACTCGGGCTCCCTCGCCACCGGAAAAGTCGCCGGATATCTTTAGAGACGTCTCGCAGAAAGTGTTGGTTAGGAAAGAGGTATTTCCAACATGAATTATGTAGTTTTAGTTAGTTAAATTTTCATTATATTTATTCACAGCTTTCCATTTCCATCGAATTGTATTTAATTAGATTGAAATCAGGTATCGCAGTGCAAAATATTTGAATAGATACTTGTCGTTATTTGTATTTTTTCTTTAAATATTTTTTTTGCAAGAAAAGTGTGTGTTTATTTGTATTTTGTCAAGGACGCGCCCTTTATAAAGGCCAAATAGTGTGGGGCAAAGACGCGAGATGTCAACTCGTGTAGCGCACTACGTGCAACGACGCCAAGGAACTCGTCAAATAAAGACACTGTTATGACAGATCAATCAATTTTATTATTGCAATCAAATCCAATATATTCATAATTTGACGCTTTAGTCTCTATTGCTCATTGAGAGTATGAAATTAGAAGAAGGAACATTTAATTCTGTATCATAAATCAGGAAAGGGCTCCAAACAGTAAAACAGGAAATTACAACTCAATGCCCTATTGATAAATCAAAGTAACAATAGAGACATCTATCGACAATCTGTTGCATTGTTTTTGAGCAAAATCTTGATATGATAGCTTCAACCCATTTTTTAACCATAATAATATAATCATTTGTACAGATCATTTAAAATTATCAGATCTAAAGGTGTCGTTAAGCTCCGCGAAGTTCTTGAGAGCTTAAACAAAAGTACGACGGCTCTACATTTCGGATTCCAAGCCAACTCAGAATCAAGCCAACTCAACACCTCTTTGAACAGCTACCAAAACAAATTTGATTAATAGCCCATAACCTAACCTAACTTAACGTATGTAACCAATTTTTTCGTTACTTTTAATGAATTTTCAAAGTAGGTGTTGAGTTGATTTCATTCTGAGTTATCCGGTCACAGTATTTTGAATAAAAAGTTTGGTTATTTAAGGCAAACGCTGGCTGTAACTCCCACACGAATCGATATCGAGCATCTGCAGAAGTATTCCTGTCATATTCTGCATTGCCTTTGGGAGATCAGAGAAGGCTTTCATACTTCGCTGGTTTAATCCCATTAGAAGCTGTGAAGTGTAGGGAGATATTATTATTAGTATTTAAATCCCGATATGTCCCAAGGGACAGCCCCAAGGGACAGGCCCAAGGGACAGCCCCAAACCTCCTGCGGTGGACTCAGAGATGATTACCCTCTTATAACTTAAGGGCACCCATAATTTATTAGGTTTAGCCAGGCCCTGTGCAGTCTGCATAGGATGAAAATTTAATAATCAAAAAATGGATTCGAGTTTAGGTTAACTTTTTTAATTTTTTATTTAGTAACTATACATTTATTATTTTTTACATTTTTATATGAAACATGTTAATTTAATACAAAGACTAATACAAAGACTTAAGGTATACCAATCGGGCACGATCATAATAATATAATATTTTTTAAACGACTTCAAAAAGGAGGAGGTTGTCAATTCGACTGAATTTTTTTTTTTATTTTTTTTTTTTATGTTTGTTACCTCAGAACTTTCGACTGGGTGAACCGATATTGATGATTCTTTTTTATTTGAAAGCTGATGCATCCCTTGTGGTCCCATTTTAATTTGGTCCAGTTCTGCCAATGGCATCCATGAGAAAACCATATAAGTCTTAAATTTGCATTAAGTATCCGCGCGACAAATGGACTAATAACTCAATATCACGCCAACCGATTTCGATGATTCTTTTTTTATTGGAAAGGATGTACTTCAAGGGTAGTTTGATGAGAGTTTAGTTAGGTTCTAGTTATGGAATCCATGACACAGTAACGGAACTCTTCAATTCTTAGGAACAAATTAACGATTCTCGGCCGAATCTCTTAATTTGACCCTAAAGTCGTTATGGTCAAATTATGTCTGTCTCATATGAGCAACATGTTTAGTAAGTCTACCCATATTCAGACAAATTGGTTAGTATACTTCAGATTCACTAAAAATCAAAAAATAAACAAAAAATTTAACAAAACAAAGAAATGACTTCAAAAAATGCACTAAAAAGTAAAAAAATAATTTCGTATTCTTCTACAACTTCATAATCAACTTACTTTTTCTACTCATCAATATGTAGGTACGATTGTTATTTTTGGAGTCGGTGTCAGCAAAGGTACCCGGGCGGCGTGTTCACGTTCACTTAACAGCTCACCTCGCAGCCCCGCTCTCGCCTCGCCTCACGTGCGATACAAGCATAATACATACACCTATAACTATGTATGTATTTACAAACCTACCTTGACTGATACCGACTCCAAAAATAACAATCGTACCTACATATTGATGAGTAGAAAAAGTAAGTTGATTATGAAGTTGTAGAAGAATACGAAATTATTTTTTTACTTTTTAGTGCATTTTTTGAAGTCGTTTTTTTGTTTTGTTAAATTTTTTGTTTATTTTATTTATTGAGACCATTCTTGCGGTTTAATATAAACTTTTAGTTGTGTTAATTTTTAGTTCTTATAACAAATAGTTTTGTGCATTTTTCTTTGAACTCGCTTTTAAAAATGTACCTAAACATTTTTAATTTCTCTAGAAACCAAGCGGTACTTCGGGATTCCTTTATACAGTGAACAATTCGGTGTTTTCATTTTGTTCATTTTTTTTGGTGTTGTTTGGATGTCCTTATTGTATGCCTTTAAAGTAAAATGGTAGTACAACTAGGTATAAAAAGTCGTTATATTTAATACCGCATTGTCTGTATTGATTTATATCTATAACAATTAAAAATTTATCTCAGAGCTCTCTTCTGTATTATTTGGAGATTTTTAAAGCTACTCAAATTACTAAGATATAATATGATGTTTTATACCAACTCAAACCAACAAAAAACTAATGTATTATAATCAGAATTTTTTTAACAAACATTAAAAACGTTAAAGATGAATTAATGAATACGAAATCGTATGAAACGTGACACAAATCTGGTCTAATTGAGTAAGATTGTGTGACTTTTCTTTTGAATTACAATCCTTTATAACTTTACAACCTAGCTGGTAAAATTGAGTAAGAACTTATGGCTTTTTTAAAAATTAAAATCCTTCATAACTACAAGAAATTGAAAAATTGTTTAAAACTGTAATAAAGTTAGTCTAATTGAGTAAGAACGTATGACTTTTCATTTGAAGTAAAATCCTTTATAACTTTTTTCCATATGCTTAACAAGAATTGGAAAATTGTTTAAAACTGAAATAAAGCTGGTCTAATTGAGTAAGAACGTATGTCTTTTCTTTTGAAGTAAAACCCTTTTAAACTTTTTTCCATATGCTTAACAAGAAATTGGAAAATTGTTTAAAACTGGAATAAAGCTGGTCTAATTGAGTAAGAACGTATGACTTTTCTTTTGAAATAAAAACCTTTTAAACTTTTTTCTATGTGTTTAACAAGAAATTGGAAAATTATTTCAATCTGGAATCAAGCTGGTCTAATTGAATATGAATTTATGACTTTTATTTTGTAATAAAATTCTTCATAACTTGTTTCATATGATTAACGAGAAAACGGAAAAGTGTTTAAAACTGGAACATCACCCTGAACTGTTTCAAAATTAAAAGAGCTATATATAATAAAAATATAACACAATGAGCGTTGGCTAATAAGTGACGAATCAATGTATCTCTGAACATCTCAACGTAGCTGCCTAAATAATATAACACAATGAGCGTTGGCTAATAAGTGACGAATCAATGTATCTCTGAACATCTCAACGTAGCTGCCTAAATAATATAACACAATGAGCGTTGGCTAATAAGTGACGAATCAATGTATCTCTGAACATCTCAACGTAGCTGCCTAAATATAACACAATGAGCGTTGGCTAATAAGTGACGAATCAATGTATCTCTGAACATCTCAACGTAGCTGCCTAAATATAACACAATGAGCGTTGGCTAATAAGTGATGAATCAATGTATCTCTGAACATCTCAACGTAGCTGCCTAAATATAACACAATGAGCGTTGGCTAATAAGTGACGAATCAATGTATCTCTGAACATCTCAACGTAGCTGCCTAAATATAACACAATGAGCGTTGGCTAATAAGTGACGAATCAATGTATCTCTGAACATCTCAATGAGCGTTGGCTAATAAGTGACAAATCAATGTATCTCTGAACATCTCAATGAGCGTTGGCTAATAAGTGACGAATCAATGTATCTCTGAACATCTCAACGTAGCTGCCTAAATATAACACAATGAGCGTTGGCTAATAAGTGACGAATCAATGTATCTCTGAACATCTCAATGAGCGTTGGCTAATAAGTGACGAATCAATGTATCTCTGAACATCTCAACGTAGCTGCCTAAATAATTTACATGACACATTGAGAAATATTATTTTATATATTATATTATGTTATACATGCATTAAAATTAAAAAAATATATATATATTATTTGGTAGAACCTACAGACAAGCCGTCATGTGACAGCTTGTGGGACTACATAAAACTTGTATTAAAAAAATATTTTCTTTTATTAAATAAATAATAATAATAAACACAATTAAATAACTTTGTTTCAATTCCACTTTATTATTTTTTAATCCGACCGGTTTCGGTTCGTACTGAACCTTCCTCAGGGGTGCATAAAAATATATTGAACATAATACAGATAAACATGGTATTTATAAGTAAAATTAGAAGAGGGAGACAGAACATCAACTTGGGTGGGGGCGATGAGGGAGGTGCCTAAGAGGGAGGGGTGAACGTGGGCGGGGGTAATGGAAATATTTTTAAAATCGGGGTGTTAGACAAATCTAATTGTTTATTAAGTAAATTGGTTTTATTTATTTTTAATGACTTTTTTTATTTCAAGGGCTTCAAGATAATTAAGAGGGCATTACCAGAGAAAGCCGGAAATACGTCATTTTCAAAAAAGTTTTTAGACGTATTGACTCTTTTCCACAAAAAATTATAAATGGATTTCGAAAGATTGTTCTTTTATCTAGCATAGTTATGTAATAAATTTTTAGAATTTTTTTTAATTTTTAGTATAATAAGGTTATTCCATAGGTCGTTGGCAGATTTGTTAAATTTTCAAAAAAGTTTTTGTATTATACCACACCCATTTCAAATAATGTAATCATGCAGTAAAATAAATCAATACATTATCTAGCAAAGTTATGTATTAGAATTTTAATTTTAGTTTCAATAAAATCATTAAAAAATATGTACGTACATGTGTTTCTTGACGAAAATTGGTCCATTTGTGTATTTATTTGCGCACTTACAAACTAATATATTTCAGATTTTTTTAACATTCTTATTAAATTTAGACATTATTGAAAAATGATAAATACTTATAATCAAAAAATAACTACAAAAAGTACACTATTTTAATAGTTTTATCATCACGCCTTTCAGCATTTTTGATTGAAGGTATTAATTAAAGCTAATTTGGATTGAAATAAATTCGATATTGAGTTATAATTTAAAAAAGCTGGTACGGAGAATAATCAATCTTTCTCATTGTAACCGCCCTGCACGATCGGAAGAACAACTTTCGACGAAATGTGGATTTTCGTCCGCTGGCTGGTTAAACGCTCTTAAGGCGTAGACCTATCCCATTTCTATGCAATACATCTATCCCGGAAGCTTTATTAAATGAGTGATTTTTATCTATTAGGTGGGAGGCGAATTCTGAAAAACCTACACTGTTTAGACATCTCAAGTGTTCGACCACTCTTGTTTGAATGTTTCTAGCCGTTTTACCGATGTAAAAGGCCGAACAGTCATTACATTTAAGTTTATATGTGCCAGAATGGCTTAAGTTATTTTCTTTATCTTTAGAGTTTATTAAAAGTTTACCTAGGTTGTTATTAGTATAAAACGCAGCTTTAAATTCTGTAGGGAATTTAGAAACACATGAAGATGAAAAGTTATTTATGAATAAAATTCTACGCCAACCGTGGTTTTTATTATCTCTGATGTTGTGGGTATTATTATAAAGGAATTTATTAGTAGATATGAGATTAAGTTTTTTTGTAAGGATTTTATCGATTAAGCTATGGGGGTATCCGTTATTTATTGCAATAGATTTGATTTTAGCGAGTTCTTCAGTAAAATTGACGTTAGATAAAGGAATATTGACAAGTCTGTGAATCATAGAATGGAATGCGGAGTGTTTATGGGAGATGGGGTGGTTAGAAGTACTGTGAATTACTTTTTGTAATTAATTTTTATTCACCCCTGAGGAAGGTTCAGTACGAACCGAAACCGGTCGGATTAAAAAATAATAAAGTGGAATTGAAACAAAGTTATTTAATTGTGTTTATTATAATTATGTATTCCCACAAAGTGTTTGCTACATGTCAAGAGAAAATAAATAATAAAAATAAAATCAATTATCAAATATACTATCTTGGTGGTTAATAAGTGAAATCCTGTTAAACTTTGATTTTAATTGTCGTTTTCAAAATTGAAATTAAAATGTTCCATGATTTTTCAAGGGTCTGCGCAAATATTATTATGATAGTGAAGTATTTGACAAGTAGGAATACTTATGATTAAATTTAATGTGCGTAATAGATAAAGCACTGTGATTTTAAATTACATAACATAATATAATGTATCGAACATTAGATTTTTAGATTTTTATTTGCTCTGTTAAATATATTATACTATAGTTTATGTGATATGGCAGACTGGGATTGCACTACCCTCTCAGCCCTGCTGAAATAAAAACTTAAATACAAAAATAAGAATGTTGATGCCAAAATAATGCTAAGAATGTGGTTGAACATAAATATTTCGGAAACCTTTTCATAATTTGTTTCCTGAGATGTAAAAAAACCATCGTTTTACTCATTCCTAATATTAAAGGTACGTTTTTCGGGGTAATATTTAAAGGCTCCGGAAAAATAATACTAGAGGAAAACTCGCAATTTGACCCCTGCAAATTGCAGACCCGGAGTGACGGCGGTGCTTAGACCTGTCACCCTTATCAGACAGCTGTCCATAAGGGTCCAAAGGAATGGTATTAAACTTTGAATGACACGGCCCTTCGCTCTAAATCCTACCCAGTGTAGCCACTATTTACTGCAATTAATACATTTCAAAAAGCTCATCAAAAGTTTGCCTTTTGATTGCGAATGAAGTAGCAAGATTTTGATTTTTATGACATGAGGCAGTGGCGGTCAATGGCTTTTATGAACAAATATTTTTTATAGCAACATTATTGTCAAAAATAACCTCAAGTGATATGTGTTGGGAAGACATTGATTTAAAAATATATAATGTAGATACATAAGTGTTTGAAAAAACGTTTTTCATTATAATTTGTTAGGGCAGTGGACTGAATGTCGTGCAAATGAAATCCCTGAGGGGTATGTGTTATAATACCATGTATGATCGTGCGAGAATGCGGAGATTCGCAAAGAATGTAAGGCTGATGTTAGCGTAATGAGTAAGAGAACGGGCCCCTCAGATAGTTTGGGCTGGTAGATTTGATGATGGTAGAGCGAATGAACGAAGAAAGGATTCTAAGGAGAATATATGACGTAAATGTGAATGGTAGAAGAAGTTGGGGACTCCCGAGGTTGACATGGTACTATCAGTTGCTTAAGTTGAATCAGGCGCTTAAGTCAGAATAATAAAGTATGTATGAGACGATGATTGAATTTGGAATGAGGCAAAGAGTGTGTGCCAAGAACGAGTCGTTTGGCGGTCCGTCCTCTTTACCTACCTCTGCGGGGAAAGGGTGAAATGGTTAGTTAGTTATTAGCGCAGACCCGTGTAAAATCACAGGGTTGTATGTATTGTTGAAAAATCAGTCCCAATTTTGATAATAACAATTAAAATATTTTTTTACTTTATCGCTGTCGGAATTTTTTACACAATCAGTACCGATTTTTAAATGACAGTTAAATCCAAAGCAAATCTGTGTTCCAGAGTTCAGTGAACCAGAGATGTGCAGTACAACTGCACACGGCAAATTACTCGAAAACTTGACAGGTCTTGAGGCGCTACCATAGCAATCTGTCAACATGGCAACTAAAACGCGCCGGCCGCGGCGACTGGCGCTGCCAGTCGCTACGTCGCGTCGCCCTTGACAACTGGTTTTTGACAAGTTGCGTGTGTGCGGATCGCCAATGAAATTCGCAAGTTCATAGCGAAGTTGGATAGCGATTGAGTCGCCAACTGTTTTTTTTTTTTTATTTCTCCGTGAGCGAATGGGCATATTGGCCCCATCAATTTCAAATAATGCTACAGATCATTTACGTATTTTTTTGTTCCATATATATATAATATGTTTATTTAATTGCCACACTGAAACGGTTCTGAACGAGAGAACGGTTTCGAAATAAACCGCCATTCTGTCTCGAGTGTCGTTAGTAAAAACACCGTACTTCATACATACTTCTAACCTCCGCGTTTCCAAGACTTTCTGATAAAATCTCTGCTGTAAATTTGAGTGTTTAATAAAAGTTAATTTGTTTGAAAAATAAATCTCTTTAATTTAATGCATTCTAATACAGTTTCCGCATCCTTTAAACAAGCAGAACATGTAAACTTTTCACTCCTACTCCTGTTGAAAGTTGGATGATATTTTGAATAACCGCGATAAAATTACCTTGATAAGTTCTTGTCACATAACGATATAAAAATAAAGCGATTGTTTTCTGTTTACCAGATAAAATATCTCATTATTTATATACATTACATGATAATATCGTTAGAAGTTTTCGCAGAATAGCTAAATTTAACTGAAAAAAAACTCCAATTCTGAAAAAAATATAAAAACAATATATTCATACGAATATAAACTAATTTTACCATTTCTTCACAAACCTAAATATATACTGTATATGAAAAAAAAAATTCAAAGGAGTTTTCAAGGAAATAGTAACGGAGATACTCTTTTGAAAACGTAAAATATTGTTATTTTCGGGATGAAAGGAATGATTTTTTTTTAAATGCGTCAGCGACAGATGAGAGGAGGAAAATAATATCGCGTTGGAAACCACGATGAAAAATTAATGACGAGACAGAAGGGGAAGAGTACAATTTATTTGTAGCACTAACGTCATCAGTTAGGGGATGAAGATCTGTCAGCACTATCAGGGGTGAGATGGATTTGGTTAAGAATTATATCAATTGGTATATTTGGTACCTGTCGCAAAACAATCTTGCATTATTTTACTAGTTGTTTGTAAACGCATTTGAATATTAATAGAACATTCGTTTGTAGCCGTTTCTAAGACACAAGTTTCCAGCCTTTATGTTTTCTCCCTCCTACAATGTGGGTCTAATTAAGACCTTTCTTCCTTCAAGACGCTTCTTCCTCTCTTCAAAAATACTCTCCATCCTGAATCCTCAAAGATGACGTGATGATCGGAAATAATTTTCTTTATGGCCTCCTTCGGAGGTAATTTTATCCTGGAGGTAATTTTTTAAAATTAAATCTTACTTTTTTTCATAATTTGTGTGTTTATTTATTTAAACGCCATAAAACGTTTACATTCAAAGTGATACATGATGTTATAAGTATATAGTGGTAAATAGGGGGGTATCAGTATTATAATAATAACAAAACAAGAATATATGATTACACTAAAATTATATCTTGTACGATTGGAAGTACAATAGAAGATATACAGAAGAAGATATTGATGTTTATTAACACACAAACCCTTAACCTTAAACCCTTTTCCTTCCCAGAACTCTTCTCTCCTTCCTTTCCTTAAAAAAACCCTCCACACAGCATCCCCAAAGATGACAGGCCCTAAGGGAAATTATTTTCCTCAGGGCCTCCTGTGTGGAGCTAATGTAAAAAAAAAACAGAAGAAGATATTGATGCTTATTTAACAGAAGAAGGGATTGATGTTTATTAATACAGAAGAAGATATTGACTTTTATTAATACAGTAGAAGAGATTGATGTTTATTAATACAGAAAATATTGATTTTTATTATTGCAGAAGAAGAGGTTGATGTTTATGAATTCAGTATAAAATAGAGATGTTTATTAAAATAGAAGAAGAGATTGATTTTTATTAATACAGAAGAAGATATTGATGTTTATTAAGACAGAAGCAGAGATTGATGTTTATTAATACAGAAGAAGATATTGATGTTTATTAACACAGAAGAAGAAATAGATGTTTTTTAAACCAGAAGAAGAGATTGATGCTTATTAATACGGAAAAAGATATTGGTGCTTATTAAACAGAAGAACATATTGATTTTTATTAATAGTAGAACTCAATTTTAAGTAAAATTTTTGACGAGTGCGCTTAAATTTAGTTACATTATTTTACCCAAATCGATGCATTAGTGCAGTATGTATTACATTCATGATAAATGTACAACGTTATAAAGTTCTAAAAAGTAAGCAGTTTTAGTCAAAGGAACTAAGTTAATTAGGATCCAGTAGAAAATTAAATAAATATGAGTCTCATGTGTGATTCGTTTGTAGTGCCTTCAAACTCATGTATGTACGTCTTAAGTCCTCCAGCAGAGAGAAGATTGGTTACAGAAAACAGTCTCCCCAGCGGATAAATGGAACGGCGGATAAGCGAGTGCCACTCTCTAACTCTCATCCAGGCCGGGGGCGGATGCTAAGGAGTAGGGGTTGCAGGCTTTGATGTCGTCGCGGTGAGATCACTTTTCTGGCTCGTGGAATGGCAACTCGGTAAATCTCGTACGTCGCATACCGCGGGAATACGCTCATTTAATGGTGTCAAGGTTCCGGAAATGTTAATTTAATTTATGAGAAATGTAGACTAACCGCAGTCCCATGTCTACAAGCGGCCAGTGCATTCACGAATTAGGAGAAACGGAATTTTTAAATAGACCAGTTAGTTTTAGCTTTGCACTCAGTGGTAATCTGTTAATTTAGTTCGGTGGCTAAATTTGGATTAGCTATTCATAATCCAGTTATTTTAGCTATTTTTCACGACCAAAATATAAGTACATCAAGGCAAATGTTTTTCTAAACTGAATACTCGGTTCGATGTGAATATAGGTTACCGGAAATTTTGAGAGAATTTTCATCATCATCATCAACAAAGATGTCTTCCCGAGCCGAACTTTCAGAATGAGGAGAGAACCTGTTTTCCCAGAGCAGTGAACCTTCAGAAGGCTTTCCTATCCGAGTCTTCAGAATGGTGTAACAAATATTGTGTTTCATATCTGAACCCTCAGATTGTCATGATATTGTATCTTTCCGAGCTGAAAACTAAGTAGTATGGTGTATGGTGAGGGTTGTCTCTTCGAGCTGCATAATATACATCGAAAAACATATCTTCCCTATCAACTTTTAGCAAGGCCTGAAATTAAAGTAATGATTTCCCGAACTTAATCTTCAGGCGGTCAAAACAGAAGCCAACTGACCTATAATGATATAATAACAGAATTTGATTAGAACTTACACAGAATGTGAAAATTAATTTCAAATATTTGATGAATATATCATTTTTTTTTGAACAACCTGTCCTAACACTAGCAGAACTTTAACTTGAATACAAATGACACAATATAAAAATATAGACAAAACTTCAACTTCTACAAATTTATAACAAAATCTGCAAAAACAAAAGTGACTTCTGGAAGTGCTTACCGTTAGTAGCATTTTAGAATCCTAGTATAATCGACGAATGACGATTAGAATATGAATTGTTTATCAAGTGTTCTCGTTCTCAAAATCCATTAGATATTATCAGTAAGTTAACAGAATAACAAGTAGACATCCATCACAACATACTGAATGTTCAGTTGGCTAATTGGGGATCAATGTTTGTTAGAGAACTTAAATAATGAACACGGCGACATTAATGTCTGTAAGCAAATTAACTTCCGGGAGTTCGTGCCAAGTCCGCTATACAATGCTAATTAAGCAAATTATCGCAGAATTTCGGTAGGTTTCAGGAAGGTTTCAGGACCTTTCAGGGAAGGGGGTGAATGCGAGAGAAGGGGTTGATTTAATTGCCTGATAATGATGATCTCACTGAATTCCGATAATGATCATTAGAAATCAAATTACGCAGGTATATTGGTTTGGATAATTAGTTTAATATGTGCCTGAATATTGAGTTATTTCTGACACAGATGTACCATGTTTATACGGTTGTTTCATTTTCACAGAAAATAACTTGATGGGAATTTTTGTAAATAATGTACATATTTTTAATTAAATTCCTTATGCAATAAGGAACTCCAGTGAAAACTATTATGACTTTAAAAAAATACGTTCATATAGAATATAGACCAATAAATGCTGAATTCTGAATATATAAGTTTTATTTAATAATATTAAACGCAGAGTTTTAAAAAAATTATTAAAAAATCCATTTTTAATCGGGTCGTAAAAACATGCCGTCAAGTTGGCATTATTGAAATTTTAGTGGTGACGTCACTGTTCGACGTGCCGTGACGTCACCGTAAAGTCATTGTATGGGAATTTATGATATGACACAAGCCATCGTATTAATTTATTAGTTTATTTACATACTGTTTATAGAGATTTAGTTGTTGTATTTATTGAAACATTATTTAGGCCTAAATAATGTTTCAAAAATAAAGGTGTCTCTTATTAGTTTATCTCTATTATTGAAAATATTACCAGCATGTCCAGAGGAAAGTTCGTCGGGTAGAGCGGGGAATAGTGGCTGCACTCCCACATAGAGAGAAATCTCAGAAACTCTACATGAAGGACTTACTGACGAGAGTAAGCGAGATAATGACTTTCCTGATTTAGAAAATATTTGAAGGCAATAAAAGCTCACTAACTTTTGTCAAGTCCATAATGGACTTTCACCACAACGATCAACTCTACTTGGAACGATTTATAAATTACTAGCTGGTTCTCGGCATGCGTTGCTATACCATTTAATAAAGAAATTGTTTCTCCCTGCGTATCTTTTCCCATTCGTCCCGTTCCCCTTCCGCCCCCCCTTCCTCTCCCGCGTCCCCTTCCCCTCTCGCGTTCCCACTCCGCCTCCTCTACCTTCCCTTTCCCACTCGACTACCCCCTTCCCCCGTCCCGCCAACCCCCCTTCTGAGTTCCTCTCCCCGCTCCCAAGTTCCCCCCCTCACTCTCGGGTTCCCCACCCTCTACCAGATTAACCCTACTCCTCTCCTTTCCCCCCTCCCCCCTCACACATTCCATACATTCAGTCTCGGTATATTCAATTTTCAAGCAGCTCGCGTGCCACCTATTGCAATTTTTTGTATACAAATTTCATAATGCCGGAGCTCACCAGTAGTTTTATACAAACCTTGTCTTGACAATAACGAACACAAAAAAAAGAACTATCCAATTTGGTGCAGTCGTTCGGAGGTTATGCGCGTACATTTCGACCATTCATTTTTATTTATGTGATCATGATGATGATATGATGATGATGATGATTGATCTCCTGACAGCTGGTCCCCGGCATTCTTATATAGAATACGCAGTCGGTTTAGGAAAAATATGGTATACCTACTTGCACAGAATGTAACTAAGCATCCCCGAAGGATGTGCAGAAAAAATGTGCCGCCGATAACAACGGAAAAGTGTAAAAAATATTTTCATTCAAATGCATCAAAGTTAAAACTACACGCCTACGTATACTGTATATATCAGCGGAGAAGTAAAATAAATCAAACCTGTAAATAAATTCCTTTGATCCATGCCAACTTATTATAAATGTCCATTTTAAGTTTGAAATTGGTAAATAATGCACAAAAAATTATGATTTCATAATAATCATAATTTTTGGAGCCTGACTGTCGGGGAACTGTCGGTGCACCTATATTTTTTTTGTTATTACATTTTAATATTTTTTTTATTTTTATTTTTAATAATAAGATTTACATGGTATTTACATGATAATTTTACATCTCAGGTTTTTTTTTTACTACCCATCCATTAAAAGCACTTGCTTGTGTATGGCGCTCTTGAGGCGATTTTTCGCAAAAACAGCGCTATATAAGTTGTCCAAATTTATTATTATTACTATGGAAGGGGAGTGTACATAAATGCTATTAGTTTTTAGTTATACATAAGTTAGTACTTAAATAATTCATTGTACATAAATATATGTGAGCTGCAGTATTTATTTTGATAATGGTGTGTATTTAAATAAAAGAAAGAATGTTATGAAAAACATAGGATATTTGTAAGATTAATTGACAGTAGTTTTTTTCTTAAGAATATTTTTAAAATGTCTCTTGACAGAGAGCAGTATTCGGGTTTTATCATTAATGCTTCTGATGTCTTCTGGTAGACGATTGAAAAAAGTTCTTCCCTGGTAAGTATAATGATGCTGTGCAAAAGACGTATTTAGTTTTGGGCATAGAAAAACATGTTTAAGTCGAGTTCTGTTTTCATTTAAAAATGGATATTTATCTTTTTCTTTTATAATTTGAATTAATGAATTTTTAATATATAAATCTTTAAATGTTGGTACTTGAAATTCTTCAAACAGGCGTTCTGTTGGGTAGTCCCAGGATTTTTTAAATATAATTTTAATATAAATATATCATTTGACGGCCGGCGTGATCTAGGGGTAATGCTCTTGACTCGCAATCCGAATGTGGCGAGATCGAATCCCGGCGTGGACAAATAAATTTTATTTAAATGATTTGTGTTACTGTACAGTATATTTGCGGCACATTCCAGAATGGAAGATCCTTTCAGTATCGCCCTGGTGTAAGACCACCATTCAGAATTGAAAAGTCGCTTGAAATGGCGTTAGCCGTGTTTGGTGACCAGAACTGAATAGCCAGGTACTTCCCCACCTTCCTCTCCCCCATTCTTCCCCACCCCACTACCTTCAGCCTTACAACATACCCCAAATTGGGAGAATTGAAAAGTCGCATGAAATGGCGTTAGCCGTGTTTGATGACAAGATCTGAATAGCCAGGTACTTCCCCACCTTCCTCTCCCCCATTCTTCCCTTTCCCAATATCTTCAGCCTCACAACATAACCCTAATTGGGAATGCCATAGCCTCACTGGCTCCAGAGGGGGGCAGTTCGGACTCTTCTGAGCTATTCATATGAAAAAAATCATTTAACGTGGATTTTTAATTTCTCGTAAGTAAAACAAATGTGTACAAATAAAATTATTTGTCCAAGTTGGGAATTGTACCCGCGACCTAAGTGGACGTTAACAAGTGAAAACGAGATACGTTTTTAGATTTTCACGGCCAAAAGTATTTTCGTTATTTGTTTTTGGGGTATTATGCCGTGTTGCGCTACCTCCTTATTTAGCCAACGTTTCGGACAGCGTTGGCTAAAGAAGGAGGCAGCGCAACTCGGCATAATACCCCAAAAACAAATAAAGAAAAAAAAGTGAATAACGAGTTACACAATTGAGTTCTACAAAAGCATTACTCATTGGTAGTGACACTAAATCTATACAATGAGAGCAAGGCATTGAATAATATTGTTTAGGGGAGAATTTAACGTTGTTATTTTCCGATACAAATAAAAAATAAATGAACATTTCAAATACAATGTCAGACTTTTTCTTCGAATTTTACTTTTTATTTAAATGCAAACAAAAATAAATCTTAAAATCCCTTTCGGCGGCTAAACAATTTGTTTTCTACATTTCAGGTGTGTACGAAGAGCCCGGTCGGCAGGAAAAGGAAATTGAAAAACAAAAAAGATGCGATTTTATTTTAACAGAGAAAACCTTTTAGTCGACCGAAAGCTGCAGAAATAATACTGAATATTTTAATTTGGGGCGATACGATAACAACAGTGGGGGGACAGGACAACGAAGGGGGCTAAGTAAAAGTATTGCTCAAGGCTCTAGGATACTAGGCAAAGCGCTTTCCAATGTAGGGTTGTGGATAAAAAGGCGCGACCGGGTCGTGTTACTGTGTGCTTTCAAATATGGGTTTAGTCCACAACTGTAAGTGATAGGTGAACAATTCATACTACCTACTTTGTATCCAACTCACAGCTCTCCGTTAATTATTTATTTTCCAGGTGACGTTGTGGCATTTATATTTTCTGACCGGGAAATCCACTTGGACATACCGCTACTGACCTATATTATATCACACACAATAAGGTGTATTTACGTATTCTACGTGCAAACTAGTGCAAATGTCTGCATCCATCTTCGAAATTAGCGTCACTGCGAAACTATCTTGAAAACTTGGGTTTATTTTAGAGTTTTTTACGTTAGCTCCGCACGGGAGGTCCCAAGGAAAAAATAAATATGATGACGTTTATGATTTTAGATTTTCACAGCCAAAAGGACTTTTGTTATTTATTTTTGGGATATTAATGCCGTGTTGCGCTACCTCCTCCTTTAGCCAACGTTTCGGACAGCGTTACAGTGTCCATCACCAGGGCAGATGTGTAAAAAATATTAACAAAACAAAATATGATGATATATAAAATAAAATAATTAGGCAAAATTACCAAAAAAAATGATATATAAAATGATTAAAAAGAATTTTGGTGGGCGTAAATTAAAATTACGTTGAAATACAAAATATAAATAAAAAATTACTGCCGACAAAATTTTTATTCTTTATTACATTAAAACAGTAGATTATGTAAGATTTTTTAAAAAAATACAATAAACTAACAAAAAATTCCAAATTGGCTTCTAAAATCATGAAAAATTGAATTTTGATTCATTGAAGACCTGCTCTTCATAATATCAAACAACAATAAAAGAGCATATATTTTAATTTTTTTATTTTATTTATCTATTTATTTACGGACAAATAGTCCAATTAACAATATAACAATAACACGAATAGAAAAAAAAGAGAGATCACAATGAAAGGAGATTACATATAGATGAAGAGCATTGACAAAATACATATAATATAAAAGTACATAGAGAAGATAACTACAAGTAGCTTGAAGGTGGATTTAAAAAGACTTTAAAAAACCACATTGCGTACCGACTGCCGAAAGTCATTTAGGCTTACACCAAAAAATTCAATGCTTTGATTTGCGTTGACAAGTCTCGACATTCTGGATAAAGGAAAATGATATCCATAATAGAATGTTGATTGCGGAACCGCAATTCATTATTTCGGAGTCTACCGGAAGGAATGTTGAGCTGGATGAGTTGTAACAAAGCAGGTGTGTCAGTAATACTGTTGATAATTTTGAAAATGCATATAAGATCAGAGTCCTTTCTACGTTTTTCTAAAGAGGAAATGTTTATATTCGTAGTTAGTTGAGAACATATTCGTAGTACCTTTTTGATAAAAAAAAATCTTCTGTTTGGTTGGGAATTTGGATTCAAATTTGGGATTTTTAAACTCAAATTCAAATTTAAGTTTTGTATGAAAAAGGTCACGCAGCCGTTCCCCTTAATGTAAATGTCTTTGTGTTATATCTGATTTGGTGTTATTAAGTTATGAAAAAATTCTGAATCTTTGTTTTTATCCAGACCTTTAAGTTATGTTTGATACTTTGTGTACTCTGTGGGAATTATTTTCAATGTGAAACCTTCCAAATAACACAAAGAAGTGATTTACAGCCAGCAGAATTAGTCAATGGTCAATTAGTTTAAATCCTTCTATTTCCTTACTACCCTTATTAGTAGTCTACAACTAATTTGTATAGCGATCTAACATAAACTTTGCTATGAGCGTAGGAACAGTGTACAGTGTGGGTACACGAACATACATAAATACAAAGTTACATAATCTGATTGAGAAAGCACTCTAACGCTCGTACTGAATTATTGGTCAGACATTAAATCATTCATATCGGCAACACCCCGTAAACTAACTTGATGGGTTCTGATTTCTGACACACGTCCAAATATGCCAGAATGATAACTAGGAAATTGTATCAAACCAACAACGGATAGAAAACTGGGCATCTCTTTCCAATACCCGTATTTATTATACAATGTAAGAGCATTGGATTCCCTCATGGAGACCTAAAGAATGTCAAATGAATAAACAATCTCGTCAAACTGTTCTTTCGTTCAAAATCATCAACGACGCTGTTAATAATGACTACCCTTTAGAAAAAAATAATTTTTAATTAAATAAAGACAATATTAGCGAAACTCTATAAAAAAAACCTGGAAACAGAAAACTCAGAAAAATATACGGTCACATCTGGGATGCGAACCTAGAGCGCAACTCTACCAAGTGAGCTAACTGATTACTAACTAACCCTATCCGATTCAGTCATGTTTAAAAGGTGGGAAGATAATCTAAAGATAATCTAAGGTGGCCGGTCAGAATGGATCAGAGTTGCAAAGGATGGAGAAAAATGGAAATCTTTAGAAGAGGCCTATGTCGACAGACGAGCTGTTTCTAAAAATAATGACCCGAACACTGATAATTTAGAATAATTAATTAGATTTGAAAAAATGTTTTATAAGTTTAACAGCAATAAAGGCTAATTTTATTTTACTTATTTTACCTGTATCATACTTCGACTAAGAACTACCCACATTATCTTCATTTTCTTAACGTATATCTTTATAGGCTGCTATCTTTATGTATGAATGCAAGATTCAAACCCGAACTAAATCCAATCTAGATAGTGTGTTGGATAATTTTTTTATCCAATTTTATTTTTAATGTCACATCAATTGACTTTGCAAGTTTTTCTGATTTTTCTGTTTTCAGATTTTTGATTGAGTTTCGCTAATATTGTCTTCATTTAATTAACTAACTAACCATCACGCCGTTTCCCCGCAGGGGTAGGCAGAGAGGACGGACCGCCAAACAACTCGATCTTGGCACACACTCCTTGCCTCGTTCACATTCATACATCGTCTCATACTTGCTCTTCTATTATTCCGACTCTTCACATGGCCCGACTCAAGTATCTGATTCACTTGGTCGTGCCATGTCTTCCTCGGGCGTCCCCGACTTCTTCTTCCATTCACATTTGCGTCATATATTCTCCTTACACTCCTTTCCCCGTTTATTCGCTCTACATGCCCAAACCATCTGAGCGTCCCTTTCTTAATCTTACTCATCACGCTTACACCAGCCTTGCATTCTTCGCGGATCTCCACATTTCTCACACGATCGTACATGGTTTTACCACCCATACGCCTCAGGTATCTAATTTCTACAGCATTCAGTCTACTTTCATCCTTCCTCTGCCAGTTCCATGCCTCACTGTCATACATCAGGGTAGGTACCAGCACTCAATTATGGATGGCTAACTTCGCTTCTTTGGACTGTTTTTTGTTGGCGCCAACGGCGTTCAGTCCTCCATTAATAGAGTTGCCTGCATTTACCCTTCTTTCGATATCTCTGTCAGCCCTTCCATCTCTCGTAAACATACTTCCCAAGTACACAAACTCATCCATCATTTAATTAAACATAACAATTTAAGGTTTTACTCATTAAGTTAAAAGTAAAAACCAATATTCATCCACACAAATTTTTACGTTCGCACCACTCGGCCACTAACCTGTTTTCATTGATTATAAAGTTTTAGCGACAAACGATAGACAAAATCTTAGACATATAAATAAATTAATAAAAACTGGCAACGTGACGATTTGTTATGTAAGCAACACTGTGAATTTACCATACAAAAGACCAGTCACGTAGACTGGCAGGCAATATTTTTTTTTTGTATTTTGGATTTAAGCGAGGGACGGATATTCCGCGTTAAAGTGTTACCCTTTCGCGGGAAAACTATAAAACGCGGGAGAGCGTCCTATTGGTTGATTTAGGCGGAGCGCTCAGCTTGGCGGGGTCATTTCGGGAATAGACAATATGTATACAGAATACAGTGTAGCCGGTAAAACCTCTATCTATGGGAGTAATTTTAAATTGACGACGTGGTATATAGTGTATACCGGACTGGTTTAAATATTGCTGAAGTGAAAACTTCTTTAGCACCGTTGTGATTTGAAACTCGATGAAACGGAAGCGAGCGACACTAAAAAGAGACAAACAGACACATTTATAGGATTTAGCCTGCGAGAGAATAAAGTTGCAATAAAATATTTGATTTTTTCACGGGTACTCGGTTCTAATATAATACGATAAATCCACGGTACCACGTAAGTCTCCTTCAAGTGGTATAAAGCGCCTAACGAACCTTAGCGGCTGGACGTTCATCGGACCAAGGGTCACATCCTACGAAATCAATTTTATTTTTTTTTATTTTTGTAAAATCAATATCCAATCTAGGAACTACTCCAAAACGAACAGGCAAAGAAAACATAAAAGAAAACGATATCTAGCGACTCCGAAGAAGAAAACACAAATACTGATAAGATGACCAAATGTATAGGAAAATGTGCACTGGAATTCAACGACAAAAATATGGACGGAAAATAATCATCCTTCACATTGATAAAAAAGTGCTTCATAGTCTCACCACTCTTGTCAGCTTGTCTTAGTTTTCTACACTGTGATTTTTTTAAGTGGTGAAAATTGTAGTACATAGGATTCGACATGTAGTTTCAACTTCCTTCAACAGATGTCGTTAGTGTAGGTATTTGTATGTAGTCCTTAGATATTTAAACAGATGACAGCTAAGTTACAGTTACCTAAGGAGAGTATAATCTATCGTCGTTCGTGTCTAATGAACGAGCGGTTACGGAAATACCCGAAGGTACATGCTAGACGTGTTGCGCGCCCAGCCACAGAATAACGTCCTGTACCTCCTGTAGAGAGAACGTCTGGTCCAGTTAAATATTGTGAAATATTTCATTGGATAACATTTTAGAGCAAGGAGTTTTTAAGGAGAGAGTTTTGTTGTTTTGAGATTTGAAGGGTCCCCGTTAAACACCTAGGTGCGTTTCAGTTTTCCATCAAATTGTAATAAACTGACAAGCTTAAAATGATAGTTGACCTCTTCTGCTGATCAAAATTCGTTCAAAAACTGAGTTGGACTTAAAATCGGCATTTAACGGGGACCTTTAAATTTCTATGAAACAACCCATCCTCAGGCTTCTGTTTTCTAAATTCAGTATAGTAGTAGATTGGTATTGAAAAGTAAATTGTATTATGTAACTGATGTTAACAAACTATACTACATAAATATAAATAATGGCACTATCATAACACGAGTTTTTGCCAATCTTGGTGGTTGCTAGAGTCCAAGAAAACACATGTAAATAATACCATAAAAAATGAAACTTATAAAAATAATTTTACCATAAAAGAATGTCATTCCTAATATGATCCTTATCAATGCGGAAATAATATGTATTTAGTTATATTTATTTTTCAAATACATTATTTTGCTTCTACATTCTCTACAAATTCACATCGTGGCGTCATTTTATTTAAATGAAAACAAATCACTTTATAAAACTTATTTAGTCAAATTTATCTACACTTTTTAAAACCAATGGTTTCTTCGTCAGGATTAGATTTGAAAATTAATTTTAATTTTAGTCTTAGACTGACGAAGAATCCAATGGTTTTGAAATTTGAAACAGGTAGATAGATAATTTTGATTAAATAAGTGGTGCTTTATAAAATGATTTGATTTGATTTAATTAATAGACACAATTTTGCATTCTCTTATCGAATTTTAAGATAGTTTATTACGACTCCCAGCGAGAGATCGTACGTGACGTCATCGTTATAATTTCCTTTATATTTTTCGTTTTCTAGCAAGACGTGTGTGAGAAGGAAGATGGCGAACGCCGATGACGTCAGTACGAACTCTGGCTGGGACTAGTTTATTACAAAACGTCTAGAAATTTAATGAGGTAAATACAGTGATAAGATATATTTTAGCATTGCTATCACTTGCATACCTTATCATACAAATGCATACCTTGTATGGAATAATTATCTTTTCAACATTAATCAAGCAAAATAAAACCGTCTGGAAGGCTTCTCTAACAAAAAGCAATTTTAAACGCATGAATTAAGCATCCCTTTCAATCTATTAAATCTGACGTGTTTCCGATAGACTATGCAAATGAAGCATTCACTGGAAAATCGTCAGTTAAAACATGAATAGAATTATTTCCATACTTCGTTTCATTACAGAAAATGACCCATTTTAATTGGAATCTATTCGCAGGAAAATAAAAAGAATAGAATATGAATTAAGCACACTTTTCAGTGAATTTTTTTTTTTTTTTTTTTTTACATGAGCTCCACACAGGAGGCCCTGAGGAAAATAATTTCCCTCAGGGCCTATGTCATCTTTGAGGATGCTGTGTGGAGGGTTTTTTTTAAGGAAAGGAAGGAGAGGAGAGTTCTGGGAAGGAAAAGGGTTTAAGGGGTGGGTAGGAATCTGGGATTCAGTATGTCCTGGTCATCCGCCTCCAAGACCTAGACAAATCTCACCTTATGAACCCGGGCACCCCTGCTAAATCACCAAACGTAGCGAACCACTTGGGGTGACCTATGGCAGAGGTGTTGGTTATCCAATAAAGGTTCCCGGGGCGGCGGTACCCATTCCCGCATCGCAAATTGAAAACATTATGTCGAACTCAAATAATCCTTCACTCAAAAGCACATAATAAAGATATTTAAAGTTTTTCATGTCATCGTTTTTTTAAAGAAAATTACTACTTTTTAACTCGGATCTGTATTAAAAAAAGGAATTCCATATAGATAAAACATATCGATTGAGTTTTGGTAGAATCCTTAGGCCACCTTTTTCGGGAATGTTGCTTTTCAGTGGTTTCTAGAATAATCTTAAAATTACAACATGGTAAATTAATTTTATTCGAATTAAGTATTTTTAATATAAAAAAAACTATGCATATAGAAAACCGGATATTAAGACGAAATTATTCAACCCTAAAATCTTTAACATAAATAGAATTTCAACATTTTACATAAAAATTTTGAAAAATAAATTACAACCACTTTCGTAAAAACTGATGTTAAAACTAAAAATGTTTTTAATTAGTTTTACGAATGTGTAAATTATATTCGTTTTTATCGTCTGCTGCAATTTTTTTTGTGGCTTGAAGGGTTTTACCAATTTATTTAACGATTTATTATATTAATAATTTAGATACTAACTGAAATGCCCGGCGTCGCGTCGTCCGGACATTATGCAGAGGTTTTCGAAATCAGATGTACCTAAACAGTAATTATTCGTTTATTTTGAACGCCAAGTGTGCAAAATTTCATTAAGAAGTACGAGTATCAAAATTCTGCTTTAAGAGATTGGAAAAGGGGATGGGGGTAGTTTTTCGAAATCTAATATAGACTGTCACTTTCCTCTTGTATGAAGGTAAAATTTTAAAACATTTCATCAATCAACAAGCAAGAAATTGGTGAATCTAAATCTTAATTTGGTAGGCTGGAATGGGTACTGCCGCCCCGGGAACCTTTATTGGATAACCAACACCTCTGCCATAGGTCACCCCAAGTGGTTCGCTACGTTTGGTGATTTAGCAGGGGTGCCCGGGTCCATGGGCTGAGGTTTGTCTAGGTCTTGGAGACGGATGACCTGAACACACTGAACCCCAGATTCCTACCCACCCCTTAAACCCTTTTCCTTCCCAGAACTCTCCTTCCTTTCCTTAAAAAAACCCTCCCCACCACAGCATCCCCAAAGATGACGTGGGCCCTGAGGGAAATTATTTTCCTCTGGGCCTTCTGTGTGGAGTTAATGTAAAAAAAAACTTAGAGAACCCGAAACAACTTTTTTTGTTTGATCAGAGCACTTTGATTTTTATTTAAGTGAAAACTTCTTTAGCACCGTTGTAATTTGAAACTCGATGAAATGAAAAATAACGACACTAAAAAGAGACAAACACTGCGAGAGAATGAGATAGCATATTCGGTCTCCTCTTTGTGCGGTGCTTCGTAGCCTCCCCACTCTTTTCTACTTTAGTTTACTGAAGGTTTCACTTCTAGCGCGTGTGAACTGCACACTCTGATATATATATATATTTTTAAAACAGTTTTAAATTTTGTACGGTAACAAAAAGTGTTAGTTACCTCGTTACTTGTAGAGCTTGTTACCCCCAGTGACCGATAATTTTTCAAATCTGAACTAAAATATTTCACATTCAAACCCGATTTACTCGAAAACGAAAGTTGAAATAAAAAAAATCTGCTCAGCATGTGAAACACATTCACTTGTGAATCACATGCTGAGTAGATTTTGAGATTGTGAATGTGATTCACTTGCGAATGTGATTCACTTGCGAATGTGATTCACTTGCGAATGTGATTCACTTGCGAATGTGATTCACTTGCGAATGTGTTTCACAAGCGAATGTGATTCACAGGCGAATGTGATTCACAGGCGATTGTGATTCACAAGCGAATGTATTTCTCAAGCGAATGTATTTCTCAAGCGAATGTGAGTCACAAGCGAATGTGATTCACAAGCGAACGTGATTCACAAGTGAACGTGATTCACAAGTGAACGTGATTCACAAGTGAACGTGATTCACAAGTGAACGTGATTCACAAGTGAACGTGATTCACAAGTGAACGTGATTCACAAGTGAACGTGATTCACAAGTGAACGTGATTCACAAATGAATGTGATTCACCAATTACCCGCTTGTACTACGAGTTTCGGAATAGCGTGTAGGTAGGTATACATATTAACAAAATCAGTCAAGACATCGGTAAAACGTTAAAATTAATTTTTGTAGAGTTTATTTCCCTCTAAAACGACTTCTTTAGCCCCGCTGTGACTTGGATTTCGGATGAAACGGAAATGACGATTACTGCACCTGCGACTCATCAACTGCGCTCATTGGTTTTAGCTCAGTCACTTTTAAAGGCTCCTATTGGTTGAGATACGAAACGGAAATGACGTGAGGTTTGCGCTCATTGGTCGCTTTGATTATGACCTCACTTTCAAGTATTACCTTATCGCGTAGTGTTGAGTACCTCATACAAGAGGCACCTCAAATGTCCCACGCAAACACGTAAAATGTCCCCCCACCTCACAAAATGTATTTGTACCAGTTCTTTTTCTTTGTATTACTACAAATGTCATGCCACTTTGTCGCCCATGGGACAAATACGAAGGGGGGGACAAATATGAGGTGTGAGGTGGTTGGTTTATTGGACAACATTCATGTCACGTTACGTATGGGACAAATATGAAGGGGGACAAATTTGAGGTGTGAGGTGGTTGGTTTATAGGACTACATTCATGTCATGTCTCTTATGGGACTTAATATATTTTTATTGTAAATTACCGCACAAGCGTCCCAACTGCTCCGATTTTTTTTTCTAAATTATTGTTAAGTGAATACCGCACAAGAGTACCAACTGCTCAAAAAAAAATTTTTTGAAAAAATTTTTTTGATGTAAATTATTTTTAATAAAAATATTTAGATGATTTATATAGCGCCGTTTTTGTGAAAAATCATCTCAAGGGCGCTGATTGTTATGTGAATACCACACAAGAGTCACAACAGCTCCAACCGGTTGAAGGAGTGTTGAGATGAGGTGGAGGGGGTTAGTGAGGGGGATCAGTAAGGGGGTGCAGGGGGAGGATCAGAGGTGGTGGAGGGGGGGGGGGGGGGGGGGAGAGGGTGGAAGGGGGTGAGAGGGGGAGGGGGGGGTGGGAGGGTAGGCCTTTTTTTTAATCAATTTATTCATATTACAAAAATAACAAACACGGGAGGCGGGTATAGGTACCGCCGCCCCGGGAACCATTTATTATAGAACCAACACCTCTAGGTCACGACATAGGTCACCCCAAGCGGTTCGCTACGAGAGTGGTTGAGAGTCCCTTTGACTTCTCCGGCCTTACGCCTTGCACCACTGGAGGGATGGATTAACACGATATGGATGGATTACAGATGACATAGGGTCTTAGGGGAATTTTTGTGGAGCTGATGTAAAAAAACACCTTCCCTGAAATTCTCTAGCCCCCCCCCCCCCCGTAAGCGAAAATATTTTGTAACACCTCACCTCCAATGAGGTGGGACACCTCATTTCGATATTTGAGTACCTCATACAAACTCATCCTGATGTCGTGTCCTACCCAACAGTATTATTACCGCGGGTAAACTGTACTCGATTTTTTTAAATATGTTCAGAGGAAACTAAGAACTTTCGAATAAGTAAAGGATCTTTGGAAAAATTAATTTAAAAATCACTTTGAACGGACACCTGACCTTTTCCAGTAAGCCGACTAAGACTATATCAATTTCCCTCGGAATGAGCCGGCGAAATAATGTGCGCCCATTACCGGAACTGAATTAGCGCAGGTAGTTTTATCTTTGAATATTTAACGGTAGCAGCACCTCACTTCCGGTCCGCCATGTTATTAGGCAGCCATGACAGTAGGAAGCTTAGTTTCCGGAACCGGCTCTGACCACTAAAAGGCGGGAACGTGGCCTTCGAAAATGGACGTAAATGATTTTAAAGCCTTTGTGAGAATACGCTACTGACGTTAGAATAAGAGGGTAATGAAATAAGCGTGTTTGTATATAAACATTATTATTTTACGGAGGTTTTGTTGGTTTGAAGAGGAAATATTTTTATATACTCATATTATTTAGGATGATTCCATGACGGTTGATTTCCGAGAGATGGCCCCCAGGCATACTTACCTTATGCAGTCGGTTTAGGTAAAATAAGAATATCGACTCACACAAAATATAACTAAGTGTCCTAGAAAGGGTATGCAGAGAAGATAAGAAATATTGTCATTGAAATGCACCGAGGATAAAACTACTTGTCTGTACACTGTACTTATCAACACAAAAAATCAAGACACTGCAAATAAATTCGTTTGTTATTCGTACAAACTTCTTATTAAAGGTATTTTTGAAGTCGAATTTGGTAAATAATTTAAATTTTATAATAACTGCAATTTCAGGGGAGGGGGGGGGGGGAGGGGGAGGGGGTGGCAACTCTCAGTGGATCAACTGCCGGGTCACCGTTTAATAGCTGGATTTAAAAAAATTGGTCGATATAAATTAAATCAATAAATTATTAATATATCTATCAACTACTACGTCCCACTAGAAATCTAGAGATCGCCGGTTCAAATCCTAAAGGGCGCCAGTAAATTTTACATAATTAATTTGTGTTATTTTTTATATTTGCGGCAAGATCCAGAGGGAAAGATATTCTCAGTGTTGCCCTGATGTGAGGTTACTATTCCAAATTAAAACGTTGCTTGAAATGGTTTTAGCTATATTCGGTCACAAGAACTGAATTCTACTCCTGTCTGGAGCCAGTGAGACTATGGCATCCCCAATTGGGGTGTGAAATGGCTAAAGCCATTTCGAGCAACGTTTCAGCTCTGAATGGTGGTCTTACACCAGGGCGATACTAAATAAATAAATACTTAATAGACAACATAATAAATTGTACACAAATACTGTCAAGACTGAAAGTGGCAAGAGACGCATTGGCCACGAGGGCGGACACATATATAATCTCCTCCCAGATAACCTAAAAATGGAGAAGAATATAAATACCTTTAAAAAAACTATTTAAACTTAAATTCTTAGAAAAAAATTAAAAATATTACTACTATCTATACACCACTTTATATATATACAAATATACTCTGAACTTAAGTTAAGAAAGCGAAATATTATATTTCTTTTAACTTAATAAAAAAAAAGAGTTTCTTCCACTCTGGAACGTGCCGCAAGCATAGAATCTTATATTTTTAATTAATTAATTGCAAAATAACACAAGTTAATTAAATAAAATTTATTTGCACACGCCGGGATTTGAACCCGTGACCTTCGGACTGCTAGTCAAGAGCCTTTCCCTTCGCCTTCCAACCCATTTCCCTCCCCACTCAACCAAACAACATACCGATATTGGGGATGCCGTAGACCGTTGGGAACAGTTGGGACAATTATGCTCAAACTGAGAGGATGGATACTCCTTCCATCATTATTTCAAAGACCTGATTTGATGGGATTTCAAAACTATTTAATCTATTTTGTAAAGCAATTTAATTACAATTGGTTTAATTTGAATGTTGAATGTTTTTACCAAGAACGTACCAACCATAATTTAATTAATTTATAATAATGACTTTTAGATCGAGTTGTCAAATTCCCGTCGCCCCACGATATTAATATTCAAATAGCAATTTAATTATAAGAAGCCTTCAAGGCAAAAGGCTGAACCGAAAAGATCATGCCAACATTAATGGAAAAGCAAACTTTATATTTATATAAGACAACGATTTTGTTAGAAATTTAACAAATTATTATTAGGATTGATAAAATTGCACGTTTGTTTAAAAGATAGATCCTCCAAAAATTAAGGAATCTGAAATTTATTTGACAAAATTAAGGGAGAAAATAGGGTTAGCATTAGGTTATTTTAACGATTTTCAAGAATTTTTTCGGCTTGGAAGAAATGTACATAATTTATTTAAACTATGAGGTCATTTTAGACATCTATTTAAGAAAATATTGTGAAATTTTTGAAGTATTCCCTCGGAAAATATGAAAGATATCAGCTGCTACCCATAGGACGTCACCATCAGACATGTCATTTTTGTGTACGTTCTAGAGGCCACAGTTTTCATCTCAAGTCAAAAAGGTTTGAATTTAGTTTGAATATATATTTTTTTTAT
The DNA here is from genome assembly GCA_917880885.1 of Limnephilus marmoratus. Lineage (NCBI taxonomy): Eukaryota > Metazoa > Arthropoda > Insecta > Trichoptera > Limnephilidae > Limnephilus > Limnephilus marmoratus. Next base: position 48,509,856 of record OU862917.1, read on the forward strand.
ATGAATCTATATTTCCCCCCAAAAATTGAAAATTTAATTTTTTTCAGGAGATCCTGATTTTTGCAATGTTTATTTAGAACTATGGGAACAGATTCTTAAATATTTATACAAACAATTTATGAAATAAAAAAAATTTTTTGAGTCATCTAATCCAAACAAGATAACATTAACAGATAACATTAAGAAATTTTACCAACAGAAATACATTTTCGTTATTTGTTTTCGGGTGTCATGCCGTGTTGCGCTACCTCCTTCTTTAGCCGACATTTCGGACAGCGTTACACTGTCCATCATCAGGGCAGATGTGTCAAAACAAAAAAACGAAAATACTTTCGGCCGTGAAAATATAAAAACGTATCCAACAGTAATACAATTTCAATATTAACAATTTACAATTTCAAATAACGAATCAAAATAATTTTCTGGTAAAATTTTTTTATGTTACAGGTAGACACTTCATCGCTTCTCTGAATTCTTCACACATCAGTTCCGATTTTGGTGACTGGATCTGAATAGACAGTTACCTTCCTACCTCCTTCAACTTCTCACTCCCCCCAGCCGCACTTCACCCTGCGACGTGACTCTTGTATAGTATCCACAAAAAATAAAAACGAAAACCAGAAACGTATGTATTTGTTATACTAGATCAGCGTAATTACAACTAGTAAAAAGATTTTTATACATGTATAAAAACATTCTAAAATTAGGTTCTTATTCAGACTTTTCAATCAACAAAATGAAATTACATTAAGCCAACCGCACGTTTTTCAATTTTCAGCAGATCCGACATTATTCTTCGGGACCGTCGATGTATATCCGTAATGAAACTTTCCACAAATAGTATGCCGACCGCCAGTCGAGGAAATCATAAAAATTTGTAACTATTTATTTATTGAAAATAATAAAACTATAAAAAAATAACAAAACGTTAGAATTTTCCAGATTTTCCTCGCGAGCTTGGTTGGCGGTCGGCAGAATGTTTGTGGAACGTTGCTTCGGATTAATTAAAATTTTTACCATGAACATTTTAATAAGCATCGCGTTGCGGTTTTTGTACGTATTCGTATGATTTAAAAAGAAATGATGATATTTTTAATGTTTTTAATGACGCCGGGTATATTGTAGTGGCGTGCGGTTACATTTTTTGGTGGAAGTTCTTTTAAATATAAATAATAAATCTATTTGAATTTCACTTTTGTTTCTTGATTGAATGAACTGGGAATTAACCCACTTCCCGCCATCCGATCGAGCTGAAACTCGGCAATAAGCTCAATGTTGATTGTAATGCATCAAATTTGTCAAAGTACGAGGACAAATAAGCATTTTTCTAAAATTAAATTAAATTAGGACCGGTAATAAAAATCCTGCTTTGTAAAAGAGGCAATATATGCCCATGGGGCTTTTACATTAGGTATTTACAAGAAATGTTTACAATTTTTTACACAATGGTTAGTAGTATATAGATGCTAAATTAAAAAAATATACAGGGATCCGGAGGTAATGTGCATTAACTTCGGGAGGTGATGCTACATGATATTATAAGTAAAAAAGATTAATAACTTTTTTCGAAAATCCAATTTTTTGGTTTAGTTTTGTGGTAAAAATATACAATTAGACCAGCGTGTGCGGCCAGCTTTATTATTTTCCGCTGTTACGATACGAGCTAATAATCACAACCATGCAATGTTGACACAATGCCTGGCCGGTTCTCTGCAAGAAAGATCGTACCTCACACTAAGGATTTTTACTAGGTACGTCTTTTTGTACGGGATAAAAAAATGAAATTTCGGAAGAAGTTGTTAATCCTTTTTACTCCTACCATCATGTAGATTCACCCCCAAAAGTTAATGTACTTTACCCCCGGACACCCTTATATATAGGCAAGAAAGAGCATGTAACGTGCTATACGCATATCCATATTATTGACAAAATAAATTAGTTGAAGTGTCGCCACTAGTGTCCGAGGTATTCGCACTAGAATGAAGTATGGCGCTAGTGTATGAAGCCGTAAAAACATAAAAAATGAGAATTAAATTGCCCGACTCACTTAGATGAGATGTCGGAATAATTCCAATCGTATGCCTCAAAATGTCACTATTATTTAACATTTCTCTACTAACGTAGATTTTTCTTCCATAGGTATACGTTGTTGTGTATTTTTTTATTAAATAAAGCAATGTTTTATGGTCAAAAGAGATATGCTCATAGGAAACTCTCAAAGACCACACGCCACAGGAATTAAATTATATAATATGTTTAAAAACACTTATATATCTAGACACGAATTCAATACGCTCTTATTTGACAAAGCAGAGCTTTTGCAGCAATATACTCACAACTCACGGCCACACGAATTCGCTAAAGCATCCAATTACACGTTACTATTTGTGAATAAATGCTATGCCGGTGTGCGCAAGATCCCAAAATCCCCTGAAATAATAATTAATCCCGTTTCAATTCTGATAATAGAGAACTGTGGGCGAGGCTAATATCGGTATAATACGAATAATCATTACGGAGGTAACACAGCACTGAGGATCGGTCGGGATCCTACTCAAATACTGGCTGCTGGCTGCTGGCTGCCCTTCTGAAGGGAACGCTAATAATGGAACCCAATTATTATTATTAGCTAATCAGCCGGTAATCAAAGCTTGGAAAGTCCTTTTTCACCCAGAGGTTGCCCTTTTCATGCTATTTTAAATATGGTACGAATTAATATCAATTTAATTAGTTTTTTATTAAGGCGTGGTGTACCCGCTCACAGAGAAGAAGATGGAGAGATATGTAAATACAAACGTTACAGAGAGCGTGCTAATATTAAAAACGATAATATTGAAGTGAAAATTGAGAAAATGTTTAATACAACACGACTCGTTTAAACTAGAGCAAAAATCTCGTGGGGATTGTCAAAAATAGCTTTTACAGAAACACTGAATTTTTTTATAAATACAACTTGTAAAATAACTGAAAAAAACGTGTTTTTAATAATTTACGGTTTTTACGATTTTTTTTCTATCGAGAAAATTTCATATAATTGCCATTTCGGCATGGGGAATGTATAGATATAATCTTCAAGAGTAACATATATTTTTAAGAGCTTTAAAACTTAAAGTATTTAAGGAAAATTTGTAATGAATCGGTAGAAATACGGGAAGCAGGCGTTAATAAATTTACTTATTAACGCCCTTTTTAGGGACTTTTTAGATATATGCAGTATTCATTGTAAACAACTGAAATGCTTCAGTAATAACATTTTGTATTTGTTTGCTGACAATTTGGAGATGTCCACTGAATTTGTATACTTATTTCCTTTCGTTAGTATTCTGGGCAAAGAGAAATACATATGATAGTTAGTCCCAGAATTTCTACATTGAAATAAATCCTGAGCAATTGAAGAATTCAAAAGCTAACCAATTCAAGCAATTCTGGACTATCAACTCCATCATTTAATATTTTAAATAAAAATACCAAGTTGGAGAAAATACCGGTGAAAATCCTTCTGTCTTTGTTTGCAGAAGTGACTGTTTGTTTTATTGAAGTGACCATGAAATGTGTTTTATTGAAGTAACCATGACTCAGGGGTAGACAAAGAGGACCGCTAAACAACTAGGACTTGGCACACACATCTTGCTTCATTAACATTCATACATGGTCTCATACATATCTTTGTGTTTTTCTGACTCTTGACATGACCTGATTTAAATATTTGGTTCACTTTATCCTCAGGTCTGGACATCGGACGTCCCCGACTTCTTCTACAATTCACATTCGCATCTCACCTTTTCCGTACACTCCTTTATTAGTTCATTCGCTCTACATGCTCAAACCATTTGAACGTTTCTTTCTTACTCTTTACGCTTACATCCAGCCTTGCATTATTTGCGGATCTCCACATTTTTCTAACGGTCATTCATTGTTATACATACGTTTGCCTCAAAAATCTCATTTCTAAAACAATCAATCTACTTTCATCCTTCCTCTGTTAGTTCGGGGTTGGTATCAGACTTCCATAGTGGGATCGTAGCTTACAATAATAATCGTGCACTGAATATTAGTTAAGAGAAGGTTGAACAAGCAACGCCTGGATGCGTACCCTATACATTTCCCATTTGGTTTGCTATTTTTGGAATAAATTAAAACTGAACTGATAACATCTTATCACTGAAAACAATATTAGCGAGTTTTAATCGAAAATTTTGAACAGAAAAATAACAACAGAGTCCTGGCAAGGACTGGTTTCAATTCCTAGATGCGACCGTATGTTATTTAATCTTTCTGTTTCAAATTCTCCATTGTGAGCCTAATATTGGGTTCTATGGTTATTATTAATTTCGTTACGTTTCGTTGCTTGTCATGGATTAAGCCAAATACTTCCAAATCTTCTTCTTTCCATTTCCTTCCTGCAATGTGCGGCAATCACACTAAGAACTATACGTCAATGTCCCTACTTGGAATGGCAGACACCTTTCTGGCTAACCACAGAATAATGCAAACCTCCAAATGTATATTAATTTGTAATTTATTTAGTTTTCCGCTGGTTGATATTCAAATAAAGCAGAATTAACCGTTTAATATGCTCGTGCGAAGGTCTGTGGAATTCCCGTGGATTTGTGTTATTAATTAATTATTTGCAGCAGCAGGTAAGCCTTTATAATTAAAAATTGGCCCGTAGAAACTGCGAATGGAATTTGATATTCAATAATGGAATTCGTCGGACTTAAGTAAATTATGATGTTCGTGGAAAACAGACATACCTAGGCATTTTCAGAGCACATAGTTGGGAAAGTTGCCGCCGTGAACGGGCGAACGCTAGTTAATACCACGGAATGAGGCGGGGGTGGGGAATGAACGATGGACGCGACAAGGTCCTTCATAATGCAACGGTCAAGCCAACCTACCCCCTATCCACCTACTACCCTTTGTTAGGGAATTTCATCTACAAACTTTGTGAACAGTTTGACAGAAAATACGCCCCGTGAAACGAAACCTTTGCATTGGAATTTAAATTTTACTTATCTTTCATCATCACTTTTAAACATTTATTGATCGTGGACTGGATCGTGGTGAAGATGGGTTGAAGTAAGTGTTTTAATTTTTTATGTGATAAAATAGTTACAATACTCGTAGTCAGTGGGACTGGGGTATCCCCGATTTGGGGAATTTTTGTGACGGAAGTTGGGGATGAAGAAATTCGATTTTAAGAAAGTTGGGACTATTCAGATTCGGTCACATATCGTGGGTAAAGCAACGTTTAGTTCAGCATAGACTGTTTTATCTCTCGGCTTGCAGAACTAACTTGCCAATGGTCATGCCAGTCGGGAGGGCGGTCTTGTTAAATAGAATCGCTTCGAATATCTATATGTTTAACATCAATGAAGCACAATTTGATGCTGTTAATTTAATTGTGCTTCATTGATGTTTAAATGGCTTAAATCTGAATTTTGGAAACAAAAGGCCGGCAAATCGTTCCACAGCTGAGCTGCTGAACACCAGAACGAGTCGAAGAAGCGACCCGTTCTCATGTGACCAATGTCAACCGTGTACATATGTTGGGCACGCGTTTGGCGTGTTTCCCGACTATGCACCGGTGCCAAAGGGATAAATGACGCTAGTTCCTCGGAGCATCTTCCATTGAAATACCAGTAGAACAAGGATAGCATTTCCACCCGATGCCTGTGCTCTAAAGATTGCAATCCCACCGCCCGTTTCTGCACAGAGTCGAGGGTTTTTTTCAGGTATTTTGGGGCTCCAGACCAGAGGTGGCAGCCAAATTCAACCGTGGGGGGCACTTGTGGTGGTGTAATCTGAGTATTGTACCAAAGAGAGGATACACTTTTACATATAACTGCAAACTCAACTCAAATTTCGATTTTTCGGAGATATCTGACTAATCAACTGGACGATAGATGTATCAGAAATACTGTTAAAATTTATAAACTGTCATGTTCTGACTGACATAAATCCATTTTAAACATTTTAACCCTGCGTTAATATATTTACCGAAGCCAGTGATATTTCGCCTGTGACAGTTCAGTGATTTTTATAAACATTTTTAAAAATGTGTAAACTTCTGCCTGAAAAACACCGGCCAACGATAAATTTAAACCGAAGTACGTCAACGTTTTATCGAAAATAAAAACCAATATTTTTACCTGGAAATAAGGTTGTTCAATTAAATTACGCACATTTTTGCAGTTTATGAAATATTTACAAAATAAATATCGAGCATCAGAACTTAAAAAAAAAAAATCCAAACGAAATTTCGAATACATCAGTATTCATTTTGAGTTTAAAATGTTAGTTATTTTTAATATCGTCAGCAGATATTTATAAGAGAAGGTACCAAAAAGAGTACGCATACGTACCTACTCTCGAAACACATAGTAGCTACCTACTTTAGTTTAAAAAAGAAACTTGTTAGCACCAGAGATTTCATCACCATTTTTCTTATTATTTTTGGTCAGTTAAACCAACACTCAAAAGATTGATACTGTCTCATGATGGAAATTACTTTGCAAGCTGAAGATAATATGTGTAGTGATCTAGACACTCCAGATAGAAAAAGCTGTTTGTGGCAGGGTATTTCTAAGAAAATAGTCTTTCAGCGTTGGTCAGTTTATTTCTCTTATATACAAGGTTCACAGCTTATAGTAAAAAAACCGAGTACAGGAAAGTTGTAGCACAAAGTAAAATCACTTAGAGTTTAAACAATGTTCGCTAACGTTTTCGCTAAACACTTAGCGTAATAACCTCAACAGAAGACCCGTGGTCTCTTAGTTGGATTAAGGTTTTCTCAACAAGTAATGTCCCCGAGGGCGCTGTTACTTGAATTCCTAAAGAGGACCCAGAGGGCTCTCTTGACTTGGTACTGGGGAGGGTTTAACTTGGGCAATGACCACTAGGATTCTGTTGCTTAGGTTAACCAGGAGACTTGATACTCTGGCTCCATATAGGCCTGCATGGTGTTATATACCCTTTGGGGCGGGGTAGTGCCGGCCAATGATGGAGGGGTGGGGGTAGTTCGGCCAATGGGGTGTCTTCTTGTCCAGGTGGTGAGCCGAAAGTCACCGAGCGAGACGGCGCTATGCGTGTAAGGGAGAAAGTATTCGGATCCGTGCGTCGGGCCAAATACCGCGCGCTACATGTTTAAATTTCATAACTCCAGAGGTTCAATTGAGAGTTCGATTATCACATTCCATAATAAACTAATTTCTCTTACAGTAAGAAACTTATCTAAGGATCTCTCGAGATGGCGGTAGTAAAAGTCGAATGTTTCATATATTTATTATTAGTATGTTTAATTCGAATAATAATAATAATAATAAACAAAACGTTTATTCATCAATAGATTTTTTACAATATTACCTACATATTTTGTTTTTTTTTTTCATTGATTCTATTAACGAAAATGTCACTGCTGAGCTATATATAATTCAGGATTTCTCCAGAGTATGAATATAAGTCCTTTAACGTTTTTTTAAACCAAAACTAAAATAAACAAATTTAATATCGTTATTATTAAGAGGAACGGCTGCGCGGCATTTTTTATACAACATTTAAATTTGAGGCCAAAATACTTAACCAGGCTGAACATTAATTTAATAAGTAAAAATAACTTTGTAAACACCACTATACTATTAATATTATCCACATGTTTCGAAAACTATGTTTTTTAATGATATATATTTTGAATATTTATCATATCCTGATGAAGAAAACATAGTTTTCGAAACGTGTAGATAATATCAATAATATGGTGGTGTTTACAAAGTTATTTGTTTTCATTTTTCAAATGAAACAAACACATTGTGACTTGACATTTTAATTAAATGAAAGGAAAATACCTACTTGGTTTTGAGTCACTTTATTGATATATTTTGTTTATAACACTTTCTACTGGTTTCGGTACCTCGGTACCGTCATCGGGACTGTTATAATAATTATTTTAAACCAAGTATTTTCTTTTCATTTAATTATTGGTTTTCATTAAATCAATAATGACGCCACGAAATGTATTTGCGAAGTTTGAAGAAGTTAATATAATAATAATAACATTATATTTATATAGCGCAGTTTTGTGACATTTCACTTCAAGTGCGCTTAACTATAATAAATTTAAAAATAATCCTACAGTGCTCCTTATAATATTGAGCAAATAATAAAATGATATACAGTATTTAAGAAATAATGACAGAAGAACAAAATTAACTAAAGAACATACAGTATTTACAAAATAAAGTTAATATTTATTGTTTTAATCAAAAGACAAAGCAAATATCTATTCAGTATTTATTTGTGATTTAAATTATGGTATATAGGCCATTAAAAGATTAAATTTTTCATGATTTTAGAGGAACCTCTCGCATTTTTTGGGAGTTAATTATAATTATTAAAAAAATGATTTTCCATTGGACTGTGACAATTTAGTCACAGTTTAGTCACACTTGTTGTGGTGCACAACAAGACGTAATATGGGTAGAAATTAAAATTTATATACAATTTGGGATTTATTAATTTATTATAAATGAAACAATTTAACTTTGAACCACTTTTGTATTTGAGTTACCTAAGTATTAATATAACAACGGCTATATCTAGCAACGGCTCCACCCCTTCCATAATAATACATTGTTCCCATACATATTTCAAAATTGTCAAATCAGTATACATTTTTGCCCTGAAGGAGGAACGGTCGTTCTGAAACCGGTCGGATTTACTCAAATATAAAAGTGGTTCAAACAAAGTTAAATTGTTTTTTTTTTTTTATTTTTTATTTTAAGTTTATGAGTAAAACCTCAAATTGTAATATTTAAATAAATGAAGACAATATAAGCGAAACTCAATCGAAAATCTGGAAACAGAAAAATCAGAAAAACATATTGACACCTCTGGGACTCGAACCCAGGACCTCTTGTTTTTTCTGATTTTTCTGTTTCCAGATTTTCGATTGAGTTTCGCTTATATTGTCTTCATTTATTTACATATTACAATCTGAGGTTTTACTCAAAGTTAAAATAAAAAAATTAAAAAAATTCATCCTAGATTTGCAGAAAAAGTCGATAGATGTCGCATATTAAATAAAATAGATGTTGAATATTAAATAAAATGGATAAAGATTTATCCAGACACTATCTAGAGAGCATTTAGTTCGGGTTTGAATCTTGCAATCATACATAAAGATAGTGCCAATAATATATGCGTTAAAGAAAAATGAAGATAATGTAGGTGGTTCTTAGTCGAAGTATGGTACAGTTAAACATGACCGAATTTCATATCGACACCGTGGCGCAGTGGTTAGAGCGTTTGCCCGGAAAGCAAGAGGTCCTGGGTTCGAGTCCCAGAGGTGTCAATATGTTTTTCTGATTTTTCTGTTTCCAGATTTTCGATTGAGTTTCGCTTATATTGTCTTCAATTATTTAAATATTAAATTGTTTCATTTATCTATATCAGATAACCACAAAGTTATAGCTACATTCAAAAGTATTAATTTATTCGTTAAAAACCGATTTTAGAAAAGCATGAAGCGCTTACCGTTATTTTTGGTTTCCCCCTCTTTTTATTGATGCAGGTTTTTCTTAAGAGCGTTTAACCAGCCAGCGGACGAAAATCCACATTTCGTCGAAAGTTGTTCTTCCGATCGTGCAGGGCGGTTACAATGAGAAAGATTGATTATTCTCCGTACCAGCTTTTTTAAATTATAACTCAATATCGAATTTATTTCAATCCAAATTGGCTTTAATTTATACCTTCATCCAAAAATTCTGAAAGGCGTGATGATAAAACTATTAAAATAGTGTACTTTTTGTAGTTATTTTTTGATTATAAGTATTTATCATTTTTCAATAATGTCTAAATTTAATAAGAATGTTAAAAAAATCTGAAATATATTAGTTTGTAAGTGCGCAAATAAATACACAAATGGACCAATTTTCGTCAAAAAACACATGTACGTACATATTTTTTAATGATTTTATTGAAACTAAAATTAAAATTCTAATACATAACTTTGCTAGATAATGTATTGATTTATTTTACTGCATGATTACATTATTAGAAATGGGTGTGGTATAATACAAAAACTTTTTTGAAAATTTAACAAATCTGCCAACGACCTATGGAATAACCTTATTATACTAAAAATTAAAAAAAATTCAAAAAATTTATTACATAACTATGCTAGATAAAAGAACAATCTTTCGAAATCCATTTATAATTTTTTGTGGAAAATAGTCAATACGTCTAAAAACTTTTTTGAAAATGACGTATTTCCGGCTTTCTCTGGTAATGCCCTCTTAATTATTTTTAAGACAGATTGTTTCAGATTTAACTGCGGTTTTATGACATAGTGATAATACGGGTATAAATACAATTGATAATGATTTTTGTTACTTTGGGTGGGGTGTGGCAAGCTTACTACCGGTAAAAGCAGAATTTCTGGTAGTGAAATATTTCCATCCAGCCTTCATGATAAACACACGGATGTTGTTTTAGGGCCATCCCTCGCGATGTTTGTTTTGGACAAAAGCTGCCGATACAAAGGGCGCCCGGAATTCGTACGGTTTTTCAAATTGCGATTTGATAAAAATCCCCTTCGCTCGGGAATATAATTGCACCGAGTGGCACAAAGGGACCCGGACTTACACGGAATGCGAACACTGGGAGTTGTTTTCACCAAGTTACTGAAACTTCTAATACACACTACTTGCAATACACACTACACACTGCATAAGAGCAGATTGGATGGTTTATTCAGGTGTACCTTCTTTACGTTTTTCTCCTTTTTATCCTAGTTGGTGTTCTAACTTACTTATTCCCTCAGAAAATCGTCTATATTGACTTAAAATGTCTCAAACAAAATGTCGATTTTACGAAAACTTTGTGTTATTACCGCTTCACAATTAAAGCTCAATAAATGAAACATTTCTGAACGTAGCCGAATAATAAAAACTGTTTTAGAAAGGTTACAAAATAAGCTTTAAAATTGTTATATTACAAATATCCAGCGGCCCGTGGGCTATTTTGACGAGTAAAATATCCGACGCCGTGTGACTTGACAGATAAGGTCTGTTTATATGTTTTTCTATGGACAACTTGAATAGAGATGTGTAGCATGATTCACTATCGACCTTTCACTTTTTATTTTAGGGATGTCACTAAAACAATAACGGAGTTAGAACAATTTCTGTGATGACACACGCGTTGACGTGTAAACACGCTTATTGTACTTGACTGCTATTGTCTTTTTAACGCATATATCTGCTTACGTTGCTGACCGGTTAAAGATCACATTACGAAAACAAATAAATTTGTAGGTTTCTCAATAAAAACTCAGGACTGTTTGCAAAAGGAATCTGTTCAAATAGTGTATTTGAAAGAAATTCAACCACAAAAGAGTGAGATAGATATCCAGGGCTACGGAAAGCTTTACGTCTTTCTTTTAGTTATTTATTTATTTTATATTATAGAAACAAGCAGTACATTAGATACGTTTAAAGATTTTCACGGCCAAAAGTATTTTCGTTATTTGTTTTTGGGGTGTTATGCCGTGTTGCGCTTCCTACTTATTGAGCCAACGTTTCGAACAGCGTTGCACTGTCCATCAGGGCAGATCCGGTAGATGTGACATCCGGTAGATGTCATCCCACATCTACTGGATCTGCCGGATCTGTCCTGATGATGGACACCGCAACGCTGTCCGAAACGTTGGCTCAAGAGGGAGGTAGCGCAACACGGCATAACACCCCAAAAACAAATAACGAAAAAAAGCAGTACATTGTTTACATTGATATTTTTTTTACATATCGAATGTTATTATTACCCCAGCGTCTGCGTGGCTGAATTTCAGAACCCAGTTACGAGTGCACGTTGAAGCCACTCCGTACACGTTGCGCTACAAATACCATCTGTGTACGTGGAATTTCAAACAAAACTACCGTTATAATTCGTACCTACGATATGTTTCTTTGTAATATATTTTTTGTATAATGTATAGTTAGTAATTACCGGGTGATGTGCTTGGTGTGCAGATGTGGGCTTATGTACGAGTATATTTGTAGATGTGAGAAATGGTGATCTGTGAAGCAATATACGCGTATTAAATAATTTATATAATTAAGAACTTACGCAGCAACTAGTCTCTCACCCAGGTCCACTCTTATTAAGTAACTAAAATAACGCTGTACTGATTATGTGTGTTGAATGTTAGAACGGACCATCTCCAAAAAGATGCAAAACACTTTAGAGCGTGCAAATTTGGCCATCCGAACAAATTTGGGAGGCGGAAATGGGTACCGCCGCCCCGGGAACCTTTATTAGATAACCAACACCTCTGCCATAGGTCACCCCAAGTGGTTCGCTACGTTTGGTGATTTAGCAGGGGTGCCCGGGTTCATGGGGTAAGGTTTGTCTAGGTCTTGGAGGCGGATGACCAGGACACACTGAACCCCAGATTCCTACCCACCTCTTAAACCCTTTTCCTTCCCAGAACCCTCATCCCCTTTCCTTTCATTAAAAAAACCCTCAACTCAGCATCCCCAAAGATGACATAGGCCCTGAGGGAAATTATTTTCCTCAGGGCCTTCTGTGTGGAGCTCATGTAAAAAAAATACCGGGAATTACTGAGCACTGAATTGAAATGCTTGGATTACCCAAAACGCATCAAGGACGCCCAATTACGGAGGCAATTGAAATCTTCTAAACTCCATTAGTATTACGATACTAAATAGTTCTTGGTATCCGGTACTTGATGGATTCTTCGAAACCACATTATTTTCACTAATTTTGTACTGAAACACCGGCCCTATGAGATTAAAGCTCGCGCAACACGGTATAATTTCTACGTACATTCTAAGCACAATGTAAAGCTGTCCGATATGTTGGCTAAAGAAGAAGGAAGCGCAATACAGCATAATAACAATATGCATGTTGGTTATTTCGAGAGTAGGTAATTCTCAGAGAACCTTAATCTATAATGTTGACCCCTGATCTGAACGCATTCAAGTTCCACCTTTGCCAAATCCTTTTATAATCTCCCACAAAATACACCAAATTGAGCAAAAAAATATATATCTTTAATATATAAAATAAAGTCGGTTTAGGTCCACCATTCATAACTCAAGAATGGCTAGACCGATTTTTATGATCTTTGATTTGTTGGATTTTTCTCCACCCCGAATAGCAGAATAGCTATTAAAACACTGGAAAATTCACGAAAAAAAATATGAAGAAAAATCTTTTCCTCGTACATTTTGTGTGGAACGAATTCTCAAGTTTTGAAAGAGCTGCAGCAATATTGTGATAATATAATATTGAATAGTGAGTGAATTCCAATAAAAAGACATTAACCTGTCAATGCGCTGATTGTTTTGCTTTGGTTCTTAAACATATCATGCTGTCCCCCCTTCTTACACACTAAATGTCAACAGTTGAAATTGAGAAAAATAGTGAACGTATGTCTGCACCCTTCCAAAAGAAAAATACAATAATTATAATAAATCTCCATCAGACGTATAAAGCAAATGAAACGCCATTCCCGTAAGTAAGTGGAAAAGGAAGAAAATCACAAAAATATAAATCCGTACACAACGCCATCTCCGATACTAAAATAAAATACGGACAGTTGCGCATCGATAATTGCTTCATTGTGTAATTTTTTTAATGTCAGCTTATAAATTAAAACAACAGTTATTCTTCTGCGGTAGGAAATTCTCCAGGTCAGCTAGTTTTAAATATTTTTTTTTTCGAAATTTGCGAAATCAATATTCAATCCACAATACAGCTTGCATGTGTATTGTTAATTGCAAGTTGAAATCATTGATATGATTGGGTTGTGTTGATAAGTATTTGAAAGTAATATGAAAAGTTGCCACATGATAATATAATTATAAATATGGTTATGAGGGGCATATAATAATAACAATAAAGATGTTACTATTTCTATAGTGCGAAAAAACCTTTCACATTTTCACTATGGCAATACCGGAGCATTTTTAGAATAGTGACAAACAACCTATTTAGATTTCATTGGCTAAAGACACAATCTGTGCCACGCTTCGCTTTCAATCGCACGAACTTAATATAAAAAGGGTAGAAAACTATTGCTTTGCTACTACTCTACTATGTATATTAGAGATCTGTTAACTTCCATTCTATTTTATTCTGTTTAAATAAATGGGACAAAGCCTTCATTCTAAGAACGAAAAAAAACAATAACCCAAAGAAACCCATTTCATGGCAATAAACGATTCAATGAACGTACAATCAAGTACAAAACAAATAATAGGTACAATAATTCTTTTTTTAGATTTTGCAAATATATTAGATACTAAATGAAGTTCCTGGAGTTACCGGAGCTCTGCACAGAGCTTTTCTGAAATTAGATGTAGACAGTAATAATATTCCTATTATTTTACGTCAATTACGCAAAATTTCATCGAAAAGTGTCAAAATTCTAGTGCCACGCAGACCATCGGTTGACTGACGACGTAGCTCTGACGAGCTGGACCGATGGTTGTCGTACGCAGTGCTGGCGAATCGCGTGGCACTATAGCTCTTCATTCATTCACCTACATACGCACATTCGCTTGGCACTATTTTGGCCCAAGGGATAGGAAAAGGGGACGGAGGATGGTTTGTCAAAATTTCATATTGACCCTCCTCTTGTTTTGAAGGTAAAGTGTGCAAAATTTTAACAATCTCAAAAAAATTGTAGATTTATTTAAAACATCAATTCACGTCCCCCGCCACGCATACCCTTTAAAAAAAAAAAGTAAATAATAAAAGTTACACACAATGGGAATTTCTACCCGCTAAACTACTGCAAGTAGAATAAAGATTGTCCCCTTAAGCGAATACCTACCTAACAGACACTCAAACTCAATATGTTTATATACAGGGTGTTAAGGGACGTACTTGACTTACTTTAACCAGTGATTCCTAACATAATTTGGAATAAAAAATGTAAATAAAATTTTGGTCTCCGGTGACATTTTGATGTTTTTTTTTTTAAATTTTTTTACAAAAACATAAAAAAATGGTAGGTGTTGGACAGTTGGAGGCGGGGTTAAGAGTTGGTCGGTTAGTCGGCTGAGTGTTCAGTGACGACATTTTTTATTCGACGATAGAAGAATTTTTTTTTAAATAAATAAAAAGAAAACACTTTGTTTACGTCACTTTATTGATATTTCTTCCGTCTACCGGTTTCGGTACCTCCGTACCATCATCAGGACTGAATATAAAATAGGATTAAGATTAAATAACTTAGAAGCTTTAGAAATAAAAAAATCAGTTAATGCAAAGGCTGAAATCATTAATAATCAACTTAATTTAACATTCAGCCCTATTATAAGTATGTTTCCCGTTATCCCACTCGCTCCTCCCCCACTTCCCTCCCACAACTGACGCACTGTCCCTCTCTTATATACTGTCTCTTTCTTTTACCATTTGTATATATATATGTATATTTCCCTGTATTTGTCAGTATTTTATATTCAGTCCTGATGATGGTACGGAGGTACCGAAACCGGTAGACGGAAGAAATATCAATAAAGTGACGTAAACAAAGTGTTTTCTTTTTATTTATTTAAAATGTCAAGTCACAATGTGTTTGCTTCTTTTGAAGAATTTTTTTTTGTTTGATTTTGAAGAAAAAAAGTCATCGAAAAAGTCACCGGAGACTAAAATCTCATATACATTTTTTACTCCAAATAGTGTCAGGAATTACTGGTAACACCCTGTATATACAATTTATTTGATATATCCTTACTCTTTATTACGTGAATACCGCATAAGAGTGCCAACTGCTCCAAACCCTCTAAAATTAATGGGTTTTGGCATCCCCGATTTCAAATGCAGGATGGGGGGAAGTTGTTAGACGAGGAAGGAAATGGGAAAGAGAATGGTTTGGACGTAGCTGGCTATTCAGATCTCATCACCAAACACGGCTAAAGCTACTTCAAGGAACATTTGGAGTATCCGCCACTTAGATTATGTGATTTTACTTCACAAAGGATTTATGATAAATAGCTAAAATCCTAATAGAAAAAAACCTTTTTATATATTTTATATGACTTTCTTTTTCAGGCAAGCTAATTTTCGTCTAAATTTTTCCAGCAGCAAAGAAGTACATAATTCTTACGACTACTTTACTTATCCTAAAATATATTGTTCCCAGGAGAGAAAAATGTCTCTAAATGTGAAAATGTTTGCAGGCAAAAGCGCGAAAAATATTCCCATCGCCTATGAAGACGTGACGTGTGTATTGGGAAAACACTTTAGTATGGTAATCTCGCCGCCACCCCACCTTCCCCTACCCCGTCTCTCGCCCGTAAACATTTCAATATGCGAATCTCGCAATAAATTCCCGCTTTAGAGCTGGCCGCATGTGTAACACTGATGTTCTGACACAAGCTTTATGTTACTACTTAAACATGTGCTTACCATGTTCTAATTTGCTACAGTCAGATTAGGGTGAAATGGGGTGAGGTTCAATGTATTTATCAATATCGAATCAAACATTATTTTAAGGCTTAATAAGAGGCACTACGAAGTCATGCAAAAGCATGTGTTACAAATTTGATCCAATTAAGTAGTGCAAATAGACACATAAATTACCTTTGAAATAATGTAGCATTTTTTTTAATTAGTCTTAAAAAGCAGCAGTTTTAAGTTGAAAATCTCCCATTTGCAAACACATTTTCGGTCAAGGTTTTAATGTATAATATAGAAAATTAAATTCTTTAGAAAATGATCGTAAAACATTTTAATATTTGTCCATGAGCTTAGCAAAATAAAATAAAACCCACTTTTTGGCGATGTTTTTTCGTGAATAAATCAAACCTGAAGGTGATGCACCACTTCGTGTAAAATTCGAGTTCAGGCCGCTACCAATAACAATCCTTATCTAGATGACAATAACGTTTAAATTCCCCTTATCACCAGCCGCTTGTTTTCACTTATTCACAAAAAAACATCGCCAAAAAGCGTGTTTTATTTTATTTTGCGAAGCTCATGGACAAATATTAAAATGTTTTACGATCATTTTCTAAAGAATTTAATTTTCCACGGTTTTCAATAAAACCACAAAAAAGACAAAGACAACACCAACAAAAAAACTAGATTATTTCAAACGCAAATACGTGTTCTACTCGCGGAATTTAATTAAAGCATCTAAAATATTTCTAAGCGAAATAATTTTCAAACATCACATGATATTGCATCAATTAAAAATAATTTTGTGCGAAAACTGTAACAAATAAGATACATGAGTCTGACGTTTATTTATTCGATGAGCAAGTGACTCTTTAAATTGAAGAGAAAAACCACAGTTGCCCATCTCATAAATTAAACATCATCATTGTATTAGCTGACAGAAGAGTCGCGTCGTAACGACGAAATACTTCTACTGTTAGCTATAATTGGGAAGAGAAAACTTGTCCTGCTGAACAATTCCGGTTGTTCTTAATTTTAAGAAACAGCGCAACCAAATCTTTAGGATTATTTTTGCTTTGTGTTCTTCCATGTGAATTTGTTAGAAAATAAAACACTGGAGTTCATTCATTTGTTTTATATTCATAAATTGACAAATTTGTCTTAATTATGACCAAAACTGAATTAAGTTATGAAACCTACCGTCCGTAGATCTTAATTATTACAGCAAGTAAAAAGGTTATAGAGCTTCAAACATTCAGTTAACACAAAACTCGCCATCCTGAACAAAAATCCAAAGTGGACTTCCGTAGTTCATCCTTTAAGGTACAGAAATGTAACCTACCCTAAAAACTTTATGATCTGTGAACTGTATCCCAAGATCAAGAATATGGTGCAATAAACGACATGCAGCTAATATAAAAAAGATATTCCCACGGTTGAAACAAGGTCGTGAAACAAAGAAGCTAAAGTTTCTTGCCGCTAACCAAGATCAAGACGTTGTTGTGCTAAGAATGACGTTCTTTAATGCTGTAATCAGTTGGAAAAAATGCACTTGATTAGTCGTAAAGTCTTCTTGTAGGATTTTGTGGCCATGGTTGTGTTCGAAGTAGGGTAATTTTTATCTTACTTCTGGTGAAATTGATCGAATATTTTCAAATATGGAAATTTGAAAATTGCAGCCGAAAAGTTTAATGATAATTGGCGACATCGGTTTCTTTCAAAACCATAGGTATAGACCACACTTCTGACTCTGAAACTTCAAAATAAGTACCTGATTATAATTTTTGTACGTTCACAAAACAATTAATAAAGTAAAAAAAAACTTTTATGATGAAATTGACTGATTTGTATAAATGTAGACAGAAACAAATTTTCATGGTGAAATTGCTTATTTTAGTTTTTCCAAATTAGATGTAGATTGAAGACAGTAAATTTTCTTCTATTTTGAACGTTAAGTGTACAAAATTACATCTATTTTTATTTATTTATTCAACGCCCAGAGGGCTTTTACATGTTTGGTAGTACAATGATGACAGATGATTTTTCAATATATAATGAAATAACAAACATAAAATTAGATAAAAAATGCACACAAGTCACAAAAATACAAAAAAAAAATACAGCGATTTGATAAGTTTACAAAAATACACATATGTTTAGTAATAGTTTTGGAATATGTTTTTTACAACATCCACAAAATTCGCCACGTTGATGTTAAATATGTCGACATCACCTAAGTACTGATTCCCCATAGTGTGAAATCGTTGTATAGGAGAGTGGGCAATGTAGTTCCGCTTGTGAATGCTGCAGTAGAATAATGTATTTTGTCGCGTGGTTACTGTCGGTATTCGTAAGTTTATGAGTTGTAGGAGTTCGCAACAGTCGAATTTAGAGTTAAGTATTTTGAATAAAAATGTTAAGTCGTTTATTTTACGTCTGTCTTCTAGTGTAAGTATTTTTAGAATATTTAGTAATAGATTATATTTTAAGTCTTCTAGCGGGATACTTAATTTAAAATTTATAAAACGCAGAAATTTTTTTTGTATTCGCTCAATATTATTAACGTGAATTTTGTAAGATGGAGACCAAACTACCGAGTTATATTCAATTTGGCTTCTAACTAGAGATACATATAATAGTTTAATGGCTTCTATGGAACTAAAGTTTTTAGTTGTTCATAATACTAAGCCTAGTGTTTTCATACCTTTGTTCATAATTTGGTGGATATGATTTGCGAAACTTAGTTTTTCATCAAAAATAACATCAAAATCTAAAGTATCAAAATAATTCTTTAAGGGGTGGGAAAAGGTTTTTTTGGAATTTAAAGTAAACAGTGATCTTTCTCTTGTTTTGAAGGCCAACTGTGCAAAATTCACATAAATCTCGGATTTAAACTGTAGATTTGCAAAATCAAATCCATGCCATCCACACTCCCGTCACAAGCAGACACTCTCCTTTATATATTAGAAGATAATATGTACTAGCAGTTGAAAACCCGCTCTGCAGTATTTTAATGCTAGACCCTGCGGGTGGCTTTTGGTTCGGCTTTGTTCAGTTAGTATTGGTGATCATTTTGTAAATCCAATGGGAACTGGTTCCAAAATTAGCCCGTTCCTCGTATCCACTGTCAACGTGTCAAACAGCTAGTCACCGCGAAAAAGTAACCGGGACGGGCGATGACGTAATATGTGATATACGGCCGCTTGATACAAGCAATTCCGTCAATCTTTCGAAATCCGAGAGATACTCCAGGTTCACAAATTCGTAGAATTTATACCTAGGAAGGGCACGTCCCTTTACGTCTTGCCGACGAAAGTGGCGTCATCTTGTGACGAATTCTTGAATTAGAAACCGAATTACAACGGTAGCTTGGCCTGAAAATCCACGTACGCGGATGTTTATATGGTGCGAAGGGTAAGGCGCGGCGGCAGACCTGCGTTAGAAGTCGGATTCTTTAATTCAACCACGCAGACGCAAGGCTATTAATAACGTTTGATAGATAGGTAGGGAAATAGATATAAGAGGGAAAATTCTCAGACACCTTTTACTGCCGACAATTCCACCTGACTTTATTATACAATCCACTTGAAAAGGCTTACAGTAATATGTTCAGATAACAAATAATGATCACATCTCAGAAAACCACACGGGGTTGATTGCAGGTTCAAATCCGACCAGGGTGTAAAATACCAGGAGACAAGTTCCCGCAGACCGCCTTACAGATCCTGGGCTCCTGATATCGCTAATGGGTATTTCTGCTCGAAGCTCACCGAGGCCTTCACGCCTCTCACCGCAGATGGCGTCTCGAGGCGCTTTAAATCGAGCTTTCGGTAAGCCCGACTTTCCCCGCGGAATTTAAGCTTATTCCGAACGATCGAATTGAAATCGAAAAGTGACGACTTTGATCTGAACGTTGATACGGATACTTCTTGCCAAGTGTGCCAGGGTATATTTCGATGTGCATTTTGAACAGTTATCGATGTTTGAACATGAAATATGAGAATGAAATATGGAATACAGTTTGAGATAAATCACGTTTATAAGCTATGGTATTTTGTGACGAATTTACAGATTTTTCCGTATTTTTGTCCCATTTATATTTTGAATGGTTGAAAAATGATGGATTCAAAATTGAGAAATGATATTTATTACCGATTTTGAAACAACGCAACTATTGAGTCATTTTCATCCTTAAATTTGCTGAATCCACATCAGCAACAATTTATAATAATAATAAATGTTAAATGTTCATTATCTTCCTTTTTTTAGTAACAAATAGAGATAATGATATCCTTATAGGGATCCTCCGTGTTGAAGATTTCGTTTACATAATTTTACATAAGTTTACAAATTTAACAGGATAAATGAAATTAAGTAATTATGAACATTTTTTGTACTTAGTGTTTTTCAGAAATAATTATAAAATAAATTAGATGATGTTTTTTACTGTGATTGGGTGGTATCGGTATCAGCTTGTATTATTTGATGTTAGTTTATTTTCTGTTCCTGGTCCACCTATGTTTGTGTCCAGCCAATTATTTGAGATTTAAATGTCATTTGTCGTAACATCGTTGTGGTTTTTAAGGGACAGTGGGATTTTTTTGCAGAGTTTAGTACCATGATATAAAAAGCTTTTTTTTAACATACATGCTGTATTTGTAGTTTCTTGTTGGATATTATTTTGACCATGAGATCTACTTCTAATATAAGTGTTAGTTGATATTTCTTTATTTTGCATATATGAATAAAGAGGAGTTTAGTTTTAGAAAAGATTTGTTTAATTTACGTGATCTTTAGATTGTTGAAGTTTTCGTCGGCGCTAGTTCGCTAGCTAGGGACTTTCAGTATAATTTTCATTATGGATTTTTGAGTTGTAATTAATACACTTAGTATATGGTCATTTGTACTGACCCGTCCAGTGATACCGTATTCTAAGATTGATTGGTAATAAGCCATTAAGTCATGTAAATCGTGATTAAGTCTTATTGAGGAGATTCCTGATGGTTTTGAAAAAATAAATGAATTTTGATCAATTTTTACATCTAAATAGTCAACGTTTTCCAATGAGGGATAGTTACAATATCCATTTATGTGATGTGGGCTATGAATTTTAGTCCTAATTTTTTATTATTTTTTATATCCTTTATTTTTCCCAAATTTTACATTTGATATATACAATATTATGAAAATAATAAGAATAATGAGAACCCACTAAGGAGCAGCCTGTGCGTGGGTAATATAGTTAAATATATATTAAGATTGTACCTATGAGGAATAAACAGGGCATATAAGGCTAAAACAATGATTAAAATTTAACAGTTTGTACAAAAATGTGTATACAATAGTTTACAGTGTAACAGTAAGTGCTCAGTGTAATAATAAGTGTATTGTAGTATAGTATAATAATATGTGTAATGTTTGTATATAAAATAAAATAAATTGATATAAATTTAATAATCATTGTTTCAACATTTGTATTGTTAACCACTCGAGCGACAGACCAATTTAAAACTTTTTCCTTGGTTTTGCTAGTGATTTTTTGGTGATCATTTTGAATGTTTTCCGCCCACATTAAAAAAACCATACTTAAGCTTAATAATTCAAATTAAGTTCAAATGCATCAAGGGAAAATTTGCTTAAAACTGGCAGCAAAGCAATCCGAGGTATTTTAAATAGTACCATATCGTGGCAAAAAGTGCTCCAGTGGCCATAATTTTAACTTTTTTGTGTATTGAGAAAGTTTAGTTGTCACTTGAATATTTTTCGGTAAAAAAATGAATGTACAAGGTCCAATGAAACTGCTATGAGTTTGCATTTGTTTGATATTCATTTGGGGGGTATAAAAAACATTATTATTTCTATATTTTGATATAGAAAGCAGTCACTTTGTGGTTTGACATAAAACAATAACTTAGTTTGTAACCATGATTTAATTATTTAATTTATTATGTACCGACCGGTTTCGCTTTACACAAGCATCTTGTGTAAAGCGAAACCGTGGTTACAAACTAAGTCATTGTTTTATTTCAATTTTTGTTTCTAATGTTGATTCTGTTTTAATTTTTTTCGAAATTCTTTTCAAATTTTTCGAAATTGTTTTGTTTTGAATTGAGTCCGGGGTTTAATTCCAGGGCAGTTGCAAACTGTGTTGCTGATTTTTTTATTACTTTATTTTTATTTTTCTCGTATTCAAGTAATGTTAGGTAAATTTATTTAGACGCGCGACTTCGCCTTCACCTTCCAATAACATTTTGGTATGAGTATTGCCGCCCTGGGAACTATGAACATTGATAACAAACAACCCTGCCGTAGGTTACCCGAAGTGGTTCCAAATCACTGCTTTTGACCACCCATTTAATTAAAATTTAAGGTATTATTGGTTACTAAAATTTTATCACCACTTCCTTTAATTTAATTTTGATACACGTTACGGTTTCCTAAATCAACATTTATAAATACATTACAAGTATATCCGCTTTATATACCACAATTGTATTTGAAAATTGTGAATTATATTTGTTTAATAAAATACATTCATAGAACACTTTCCGGCGAGCTTTGTTCCACTGTTTGTACATCACTTTTAGCAAAGTAAATTTAATTATGAATCTCACCATTTAATCAAAACAGATTCCGGCATTGTATTCCGCTCCCCGGAATTCAACCATTTAATTCCAGGTAAAAAATGCCGAACGCGGAAAACGGCCAAATATTTTGCTTTGTTGAGGAATTTCAGTGAAAACGTATCGACATTTATATCTGCTATAGCAGCAAGATTAACCGACATTATAAAAAAAGATAAATTATTATTACTAGAGATACCAGTGAATTCGAAAAAGGGTTAAAGTTTTACAGCATATTGGGATTTTGGAATATTTACGAAACGGCTTCGCTTCGCAAATAAATATACCTAACATCCTTTCACGAAAAAAGGAGTTAACATTTTTTATGGATGTAGATGTAGAAGCTTAAATGTAATACGGCTTTAGTATTTATTTGCACATTTTTACCCCTCCAGTTTGTTTTATTTAATAAGACTCTATTTAGATTTTTAAGCGCAGACGAATCAAAGGTTCAGTGTTTAACTTGTTTAAAAAAAATCGGAATGATGTTGAGTAAATAATAGATTTTTTTTTTCAGTTTGAAAAATAAATAAATCCAGTCAACACGTGTAAAGCGTTGAGAAGTGAAAACAACAAATGGGGGTAAAGTTTGTCCGGGTTTTAATTATTAATTAACTAGCTTCTGCCCCCCCCCCCTCCCCCATTCCACTCATACTCACTCCTCACCCACCCCCTTCCATACCCGTTACATTCATTTTTCAAACAGCTCGCGTGCCACCTACTAAAACGTAACAATCAAACACGCGCAGTAAATTTTAGCTATCAAAGGGATCTCCATAGTAACCTAAACCAATAACAAAATGACAGCGCACGTCAAACAATTACTTAGCAACGCTTTGCTTTTCGTCTGGACAATAAACGTATAATTTCATAACGCCAGAGCTTACTAATATATATAGCCTGCAGTAGTCGCAATTAATGTAGCTTTCTATTAGTGAAAGAATTTTAAAAATCCATTCAGTAGTTTTTGCGTGAAATATTAACAAATATGCATACATCCATACAAACGTTAGCCTTTATAATATTAAAAGGAAGGATTATAAACCGTGAATATTTTATATAACATTTAAAAAAAAATTATATAAGGAATTATACAATTTGTCCAAATAATTTTCACTGTTTGAATTATAATTCCGCGTTTAAACGTTCTTCAGTCCGGTAGGTGCCTACCATAATATTGATTATTCCGATTTAGCAGCTCGTAGTTGGAACGACTCCAGATACTAATATCTACCGCCTGTATGTCGGACGAATATCTACAGCTCATATGTTGAACTAATATCTACGAACTTCAGAGTGTTGACTAATATCTACAGAGCTAAGGTCGGACGAATATCTATGACGGTCCCAGTGTTGACTAATATCTACAGAGCGTAGGTTGAACTAATATCTACAGAGCGTAGATTGGACTAATCAGCTAAATGTGTCCAATAGTCCGATATTAGGGATTTTTACATACATACTTACATAAATTAAGTTTTTTAAACTGAATACGCAATATTACAATTATTCCAATATGCTATACATAATTACAAATCCAACCTCTGCCAGTGCTGTAGATATTCGTCAACACTTTGGTTCTCATAGATATTAGTTCGATTTTTTCAGTTTTTGGAATTCCTGTAGATATTAGTAGACGCCTCCGTTGGAACCACGATCGTGTGAACTCTGTCGTGATAAAAAGGTAATATCCAACACGCCAGCCATCTTGAATCGGTACCGGAACGTAAAAAACAAATTTACAAATAGATGAATTGCCAAATGGACTTTAATTTTTTATTTCTGGAATAAGTTAATGGGTAAAACCTCATATTGTAATATTCAATCATTGAGAGTTCGTTAATATCTAATATCTTAAATGATTAAATATTACAATTTGAGGTTAAAGTTATTGAGTTAATCGAAAAAAAAATTCAAGTTGCACCTTAAAATTAAAATGGATACATTAAATTTATCCAAGACACTATCTAGATTGCATTTAGTTCGGGAAGAATCTTTCAATTATATATAAAGATGGCAGACAGAGCAGAGGTAATATTGACGCGTGGGCTACACGTTCAATATTTATTGTGATCCGTCAATATTTATCAGGATCCGTGGGTTCACTATATCTAGACATCTGTGATCCATCAATACATTAGCCTACGCGTTCAATAAATATCACGAAATTTGTTAAATATTGACGGATCACAATAAATACTGAACGAATAGGGTGTGCCATAGGATGATTAGAATAAAGAGTTTTAATGTTTAAAACAGATTGATTTAATAAATCACATAGATTCACAAACGTAATGTAATCAGAGATATGTTATTGAAACACGGAGGTTAAACCAATATTTAGAAACGGTTCCAAGCCAACTCTTAATCCACACTTCTTTCAAAAGTCATTTAAAAGCTACGATTTTTTTATAATTATTTATGCATTACTCCGCTTACTGGTTAATATGCAATATTTCTTATTCAAACAGTTAGATTTAGCTTTATTATCATGAAAAGTGAGTATTTATGTCGGGGGAGACAAATAAACATGCAAAAAATATGCATTCAACATTTTAATTTGGTTTAAATTAATTCACTTACGCGGTAACGCCATTTTTATATGTATCGTTTTTATTTGATATTTCAAAGATAATCAATCAATGCTGTCAATCATAGAAAAAATATTATTGCCATGTAAAACAAAGATGCACTATTAACAAGTTTGTACCTGTATTTATAACAGTAGAACATGTAAAGAAATGTATTAAAATAATTACACAAACCCGCTAGACAAACCCTGCTTTGTCAAACAAACCATTCAAAACCTGGGATGTTTTTTAAAATTATGATTACATGCGAGTTTATTTTAGATAATTTATTTTATAATATTTGATTGATTGATACTTTCGACATATTATGTCATATTTGATTGTCTATTAGTAAAAAGGAATATTCTTATTATCAGTGCATCCAACGTCGACAACATGAACGTTGCGTATTATCCGTAAAGTGGACTGACTAACTGCAAATATACACATTTTTTAAATAGCCCATAACATAACCTAATCAATTTTTAACTTAATCTATTCTTTACAAAGACGTTACATACTTTAGAAGCGGGGTAGAAATCTCAAAATGGGAAGCCAACAACAAGACAATTGTAGAGTACTCGATTTCTAGTACTTTAGTACTAAACTGCCACGCGTCGAGTAAGGTCGTTTCCTACTAGTAAGTAAATTGCATTAAAAAGCGCCAAAATTCCCTCCTGTGTGATGAGAAAATGTTTCCATTACACGGTAAACAGTAGTAAAAGCGAAGGAATAACATTTCATTTGTAAATACATGCAAATTACTTATTATTATCGATTATAAAAATAATACAATTGCTTTCCGCCCAAAGATTTTATGCGTCATTAGAGAACTCAAGGCCTACTAAAGTACAGGTCTGGATGCGCAACAGCCAAATTACTAAGTCGATGCAGTCACTAGGTAAAATTTACTTTTTATAATAATAATCTAATAATTCTTTAGTTACTTGCTTGCGGTAAAACAACATACAAATCAGCAGAAACAAGAAATACAATAACAATCAACGCCATTTGCAAACTATCGTTGTTCATTATAGCTTGAAAATTTGACACCTCAAAATTCGACTGGTGCCCAGGCCTCCTACTTTAGTCGGCCTTGATACAGGAATTCGACGGAACTTTTGAATTTTGAATACGAAAATGCCACGCGCGTTCTATCTTTTGTTTCTTCCATATGCACATATTCTTTTAAGCATCTATCTGTATCATACATGAATAACTTTTGAATTAAGAAATTATTGAAAATCGCTGAAAACAGAAGAGTGTTGATTAATTGCCACATTATATCTTGAGTTTGTGAGACTATGGCAAGTCTATTTATTTTATATAACGTCATTGATTCTTTACATATTTTTTTCAACACTTTTAATGACTTTTCAAAGGGGGTGTTGGGTTTTCATTCTGATTGTCCGATCACCATAGAAACGACGAAGTTATTGTCAGCGACATTCGAAACAGAATAGCATGCGCTGCAGTCTGGCAAAGCCATAAATATTGCCAGCATTTAAAAATCGAATTATGCTAGTAGTTCCTACAATGTAAAAACTGAACTATTTACAAAAATGCCCCAGCACGTCACTGCTTGATATCTACTGGCAATAAAGAACACGTTCTGGATGTAAAAAGCCTTAAGTAAACATGCCATAAAACTGAACTCTAATTGACTTCAATATGCGCGTGTGAAGTGATGAATATGTTAATTCATAAACCTTTATGAAAACCGCCCTGAATACACTGCCTGAAAAGCCTGGGTAGGTTTAGTTACTCGGAGGCGGTCAAACATTTCATTCCTCGGTTAATGGCTTCCACTTTAACCGCTCATAACGCTAAGTTACTTATTCCAAACGAGCAAATTTAACATTTCGAGTTGCCGATAAATGATTTAGGTCTGGAATCAATGTTTGCTGAGAGCTGGGAACTCGCAACAGGGTTGGGTCGTGATTTCGAGTAGTTAGAAAGGTACCAACGAAACAATTTAGATTTGTAAGGTTCGGTTGAATTGATAAAGGTATGATTTTGCAATTTTCGTTTCTGGTCATTGAAATCAGCACATAAATGACCTAACGTAATTTTAAAAACTTTTACTAGCGCTTTTCCAAAAATACGTTCATCTTTAAAAGCCTTACTTTCTCGAGATTTATTAGAATTTTTTGCTTTGGTTATGTTGAAGCGATGAGCCTTATGTTCAACAAGAAACGAATATTAGGCTATTTTTGTTATTTATTTTGGGGTATTATGCCGTGTTGCGCTATCTCCTCCTTTAGCAGCTATCTCCTCAGCTATCTCCTCCTTCGGACAGCGTTATACTGGTCATCTCAGGGCAGATGTGTAATTTTTAGTGGCGAATGTGTGCTTATGTACTTAGAAGCGATATCGTGTTGCCAGCTCCACTCCACTACGAGCTGGTGGTACCTACAGTATACTTCGCAATGGTTTTCTGCGTTTGTAGCCGTCAATTACTGGATATCAAGAGCTATTGAGCTTAGCTAAGTCGTCTCTATTAATATTAATTGAATTTTTGTGGATTTCAATTGCCTCCGTAATCAGGCGTGCTCTATGGGTTATGGGCCGTCACAGGACTTCAGGAACATATCCAAAGTATTGGCCGGTTTCGATTAAGTGCTCGGTGATTGCCGATTTGTCGGGGTGGCCGAGCTTACAAGCACGAAAGTGTTCTGATATCCTTTTGGTATCGTCTGGCCTACATAAACCTTGTCACCTCCGGAACGGCTGAGTTTATGCACTCCAGTAGGTCTTGTATTTTAGTTGTGGCTCCGAAGACAGTCTTGATGCTTTCTTTCCTTCAACAGTGTGGCAATTCTGAGGTGGTAGCGCAACACGGCATAACACCCCAAAAATAAAAAATAAATATACTTTTGTTAATAAATGAAATAAAAAATAATTGAAGGATGTTAAAACAACATATTTATTTTGGTGACTTTACTGCTATAAAACAAATCAACATTAACAAACATGTTAACTACTTCTTGGAACAGCATTTGCCAATAATCAAGGAAGGACGTCATTAATTGAATATTTTGCTGATGATGGTGGATGACATACGAGCAACGAACTCACCCGAAGTCAGCCGAATGAAAAGTTTCAAGAAGTAGTTAACATGTTTTGTTATTTTTTTATAAATTTTGTTTGTTTTATAGAAGTAATATAGAAAAATATATATTTTTTCACATACTTCAATAATTGTTTTTATTTTTTATTTATTTATTTAATTTAACACTGTTAACTATCTGGATAAGTGTAAAAAATAAGCCAAATAACGAATGACAAACAAAGAAAAGAAAAAGAATGACAAACATTCCCGGGTTACGAAGAACTTGACAATATTTGAAAATTTCCTAATTCCACTACAGAAAGCGGAAAATGTTGCTTGTGACGTGATGGAGGACTAAGTCAGCCGAGGAATCGAACACGGGACAACTCAGCTACCGACCGGTCAATTTTATTACTATGGTTGTTTTCATTATCCAGTTTTAATTTTTATTGAAAGCTTTTTTTTAGCTTTCAGTACATTTTTTTAATTGTGTTTTAAATTTTTGGAATCTATTTTTAAGGGATCTTATATTTTCTAGTAATTTGTTAAAGATTTGTTTCTGTATATAATAAATTAAGACGTACACATATATTAAAAAAAAACACCACACATAAAAAAGTGATGTACAAATATATACAAAGTAATTTGTTATCATTTTAACATATTTTTAAAACTCTATAACGTTGACCATTCGTGTTTTAAAAAAAATATAATACATATTTGAACAGCACACACCGCTTTTCAATCCCATACCCTTTAATAATCGGTATGATATTTCAATAATTAGATTTGTTGCGATTTCAGCGAATTCATGTTCATGATAAAATTTTTGTATTTTGTTTTTCGAATAACATTGCTAAATATAAACCGTTTTTCAATAAACCCCGTAATGGCCGCTTTTCCGAAAACCTAATGAATAATTTATAGAATTGATTAAATGTTGCGGAAGTTCCAATCAACATACTTTCTAATTCCAGGAAAATCACTTGTTGATTGAATTGAGTGCATGTTTCCAAACCTTTTTGCTAGCATTTTAATGGAAATTGAAACCTGCAACAGGAAGGTTGTATGCATAAGCCTATTAAATAAGATTCCCTTCGGTGAAAATTTTCATATTTTACCTATTTAACAGTATATAAAATGCTTTAACATGGGTTCAGTTGATCAGCGCATACTAATAATTGATTTTTTGGTATTTTTAAAAATAAAATTATCAGTGGCGTAACGACCACTCGGCTAGCATAATTAAATATAGGTAAATAAAAAAAAATATTTGTTACTGCCTTAGGTAATTAATTGAAATTTGATGTTCATGATTTTCCAATTTTAGCTACCAATTTTAGGGTCCCATTAGCTCAGTGGCAGAGCACTACCCCGCAAGGCTAAGGACCTGGATTAGATTCCTAGATCTGACTGTATCTTTTTCTGGTTTTTCTGTTTGAAATTTTCGATTCAGGGTCGCTAATATTGTCTTCAATAATTTATTTTTTTATTTATTTGTTTATTAAGACATACACAGTACATTAAAATACAGATTATAAGGTGTGTTAAATTAAATTATTACATGGTTATGTACCTATTACGTAAGTCCATAGAATATCATTTGGTAATTACGCCTGAGATATGAACCGGTCTTAAAACTTAATTATTGAATAAATGAGTAATAATAATAAAAAGGAAGAAAAAGGGGGGGAGGGGGGAGATAAGGAGACATTTAAAATCAAGAATTACATGATCACTAATTGTAATTGACTGTTTAAAGTTTAATGAAAAGTTAAGTGTAAGTTTTTTTTTTTTTTTTTTTTTTTTACAGTGAATACCGCACAAGAATCTCAACTGCTCCCGTCTGGAGCCAGTGAGACTATGGCATCCCCAATTGGGGTATGTTGTGAGGCTGAAGGTAGTGGGGAGGGGAAGGAGGTGGGGAAGAGGAAGGTTGGGAAGTACCTGGCTATTCAGATCTGGTCACTAAACACGGCTAAAGCCATTTTCAAGCAACGTTTCAATTCTGAATGGTGGTCTTACACCAGGGCGATACTGATAGTATCTTCCACTCTGGAACATGCCGCAAATATACTATATATTATTTTAAATGAATTAATTGTGAAAACACAAATTAATCAAATAAAATTTATTTGCGCATGCCGGGTTCGAACCCGCGACCTCCGGATTGTGAGTCAAGAGTCTTACCCACTGGTCTACGGAGGTCGAAGTAATTTTAAAACAATTATATCACGCCAAGAAATTTAATAAATTAGTTTTGTATGTTTGCAAGGAATCATGAAAAATGTCTAAGTGTAGTAGTTTTTCATAGTGGGTATAAGTTATGATTGCGCGAGTAATTGGTGAGTTACTCGCTGCATTAGTGTTATTGGATTCTATATGAAAAAGAGAAGTGTGCCTGGTACGCCTCATTGGGACATTTAAACCAATAGTGGATAGCAATTCAGGACTATCTATTTTATTATTTAGCAGGTTATACAGAAACAGCAGATCTGATAATGTGCGTCTTTTTTGTAAACTTAACATGTTATTTGTAGTTTTTTGTATTTCTTGAATAAATATTTAGAGAATTTATTCTGTATACTTTCTACTATATATATGTACACCTTATATTGAGGATTCCATACCGGGGACGCATACTCCAGTGGACTTCTGACCAATGAACAAAACAGCATTTCATGAGTCTTAGCACTTTTGAAAACTTTACATATTCTTAATAGGAAACCTAGCATCTTGTAGGATTTTGATATTATGTGTTCGATATGCTTATCAAAAATTAATTTGTTGTCTAAATAAACACCTAGATCTTTACATGTAGACATAGATTGTAAAGGTTTATTATTCAAGTTATAAGAATGGATGATTTTATTTTTATTTCTAGTAAATGTAATTGAGTGACACTTAGAAATGTTTAAGGACAGTAAATTTGATTCACAATACACGCACAAATGATCAAGATCGCTTTGTCATTCTATAAATCAGATAAAGACTGTACAGATTTAAAAATTTTCATATCATCCGCATATAACACAAAGTAACTATTTTGAAAGCATACATAGATGTCATTTATGTAAATATTAAATATGAGTGGTCCGAGATGCGACCCCTGGGGCACACCCGAGACGATTTCCGTTAAACAAGATGCGAAACCGTTGAAAACCATGATTTTGTGCCGATTACTAACATATGATGCGATCCATCTATAGAGATCACCGTGAATTCCTAGACTAAATAACTTCTGTAAAAGAATATAGTGATTATCACGGTCGAATGCTTTGGAATAATCAGTATAGATGGCATCAACCTGGCATCGCATATCTATTTGAGCATGAAGAAAATTTATAAAAGACACAAGATTCGAGGTTGTGGAGCGATTTCTCATAAAGCCATGTTGATTAGTTAAGAGTGAAGGTGAGATGGTAGAATATAATTGATCGTAAACAATTTTTTCCAAAACTTTACTTAGAATGGGTAATTTGGATATAGGTCGATAGTTGGAGACATCATTTTTACTACCATTTTTAAAGATTGGGGCAATCAAGGCTGTTTTCCACTTGTCAGGAAATGTTCCTTCAGATAACGATAGTTTGAAAATGGCAAAAATGGGGGGTGTCAGTTGTTTACTACAATAATTTATAAAGATTCCTGGAAGTTGGTCGTTCCCCGGTCCCTTTTTGATATCGATGGACTTAAGGTATTTGAAAGTTATGTCTTCATTGATCTCGATTGAGCTAATAACGCTATTTGAATTAAAACAGTCACTGGCATTGCTTGTATGAGCAGGTTGAACATTCGAAAATACAGAACCAAAATACTCGGAAAATAAATTGGCTACTCCTTTACTGTCATTAGCAGTTTTTTCACCATAAATCATATGATCGGGGATTGTAGGAGATTTTCTTTGAGAATTGACATAGGACCATATTTTTATAACATTATGCTGTATGCCGGATTCTATCGTAGAAATGTAGGTTTTGTAAGCCGCTGAAGCGACCGTTTTTTGTCTTTTGCGAAGCAAAGAAAATGACAGATAATCAAGAGGGTTCCGGTGACGCTTCCATGCTCTAAAGAATTTTAATTTTTCATTAGTTATTTTTATTAAGGCTGCCGTGTACCATAGTGGATATTTTCCAGATTTCACAACTTTCTTGGGAATAAACGCATAGACAATTTGTTCAATTATAAAGTAAAATGAATGTAACGCTGTATTTACATCCGGTGCATTTATAACGGAAGACCAGTCGGTCTCATTCAGTTCTCATTAATCTTGGTGTAATCTGCTTTATGGAATAATTTTATTGTTCGAGGAGTTTAGAGGGTTGCATTAGTGGATGGAAATTCTAGCTCTATAACCAATGATTTATGATGAGCATCCTCTTTAACTAAAGGGTGATCGGCAAGCGACACCTTAGCTGGAGTCTTACATAAAACGAGGTCCAAAATTCGTCCATAGTTATTAGGTAAATTGTTAAATTGGGTTAAATTTACAAAATATAAGCAGTTAAGTAACGTGAGTGAACATTGGTCTCTGTTAGTTGACATTTGTTGATTATTCTATTTAAAATTTGGCATGTTATAGTCGCCTATGATTAGAAACTGGTCATTGGGAAAACGGATTGTTAAGTCAGAAATAGTATTTGTATGACTGGTAAATAATGTTCATCTTTCTGAAGACGTTAATTTTGGACCGACACTAGGTAAGTACACGCAGCACATATGGATGTTATGACAATGATGATTTGATTTTGATGTATTGACAGTTATCCAAATATCTTCAGCGTCTGAATTCCAAGAGCGCGGGGTAACAAAAAAATCTTTTTTAATACCTATGATTACGCCTCCACCAGTTGATTTACCAGTTCGATGGATATCTCTATCATTTCTGTAAACAGAATAGCGGTTATCAAATAATTCCTCATCTAGGATGTTATCAACCAGCCAACTTTCGGTAACGAAATTCAAGTCATAATTATTGAGCAGCACATTCTGATGAAATTCCAACGTTTTTGAGCGCAAACCTCTTGCATTTTGATAAAAAATTATTTAAGAATCAAGCATTGAGAAGTATGGTTAATTACTTGTGTAACCTTGTTTTCTATAAAATATTTTTGAAGAACATCATATTCATGAATTTAATATTACAATTTGTGGTTTTACTCTTCAAGTTAAAATAAAAATAAATAATCATTCTAGAGTCCATTGACAGAAATGTCAATCGACTTCATATATTAAATAAAAATGGATAAACTTATCGAAGACATGATTCCGGATAAATCTGGCAATCGTACATAAAGATAGCAGCCAACATTAACATGACGCTTCAAGAAAATGAAGATAATATTGGTAGTTCTTAGTTGAAGCATGATACATTTAAATATGGTAGAGTATCACCCCAGCAAGGTTAAGGACCTGGGATCGATTCCTAGATGTGATCGTATCTTTTTATGATTTATCTGTTTGAAATTTTCAACTGATAGTTGTTACAATTGTCTCCATTAATTAAATATTGGAAGTTGAGGTTTTACTCATCAAGCTAAAAGAAAGTTAACAGTTAGATTTTTATAACAGAAATAAGATTACATACTAATGTCTCGTTTCTTTAAAAAAAGCTTAGTTATAGCTGTTAAAATAAACCGATTTTTTATGGTTTTGGAAAATAACCTTTTATTTTGAAAGAATTCTCATTTCAGAGTCGAAGATCTTTCCACCCTGCAACAAAGTTTGGCTTTCCCATATGTTTAAATTATCACTGACGTGAAATTGTGAGGGTGAAACGTAATGCAAAGCTCCAGCAATCAGCATATTGAATATAATAACTCTCCCTAAGCCGCTTTGCTCGTATTGACTTCAATATCAAACTAAACTTCACCATACCTCCAAAATCATAGTGTGTTCTTGTGAATCGTCTATCGTATGTATTTATGTTATGTTGTTTCTCATAAGTTATAGAAATACCTGTTAGATAAAGTGCTCCCCAACTTCATAGATTAATACTTTAAGTAGATTGGTGGTTGCAATACAACCTACGCTCCCCCGTAAGCCGATTACAGATAAATGGTTCTGGGGAGGTTTTGGTTCGCATCCGCCCCCATTAGAAGGAGGGGTAGTTACCCTGAATACACCTACTAACTCTAGGGACAGAAATAAGACAAATACAACTCCAAATTGAAAGCAAATGTATTTTTAACTAATTGAAGTAACTACAGTAACACGCAGTTTGGATGAGAAAAAATAGTGACTTGCGCTTGATACAAAAAGTGAGTTTGTAATTATTTGATTTTGCTAATTAAAAAAAAGGTAATTTATTTATCATCGCGTCGTCGCGTCGGTTCGGAGGTAAAATTCACTACTGTAGGTAGGTGAAACATGAAGGATCGACTGTTACACAACTGTGACTAGGTACACACTCCTTTCTTTATTCATATTCGTTCATCGTCTCTTGCGTACCCATCTGCTGTTTAGACACATGATATTTTAAAACACTTCATAAAAAAATATGACAATATTGGTGTAGGGCTTCTGTGTAACTCCGGTTCAATAGATCTGGGATTGATTCAATAGATCGGCCCCTAGATCTGAGATTTGCTTTGATTTTAAAAGTTGCAACTGATTGTTGGAAAGAGTAACATTAGCGATAAATTAGATACCAACATATTTTTATTAATTAATAATTCCAATTTTGTTAACAATTTGGACAAATGTAATAATTTTTCAAGTTTACTAACGGTGTTCATTCTAAAAATAAATTTCTGAATGTCTGTTGGAATGCAATGATCGTTAGACAAATACTTTTTATTATTTTTTGTATATATTATATATACATATATTTTTTTAGAAAAAATAATTAAACTTTGTATAATAATTAAGCTTTGTATATTAATTACTAAAATAAAATTCAAATAAAAAAAAAAAATAAAAAAATAAACCACTTATATGATGCGCAAATCCGACCGGTTTCGGAACAAACGTTCCTTCGTCAGGGATAGAACGTTTGTTGTTTAAAATAGAAAAAATAATTAAACTTTGTATAAACCACTTATATGCTGCAAATTCGACCGGTTTCGGAACAAACGTTCCTTCGTCAGGGAAAGCTTATACAAAAATTTTAAATTATTTTTTCTATAATGGATAACCACAAAGTAATAGCTATTTTCAAAAAATATATTTTTTTTTTCTTCATTTCTTTATTTTATTTTATTTTATTTTTATTTATTTGGGAGACCAACAGTTTACATTAACAACAAAGTATATAATAATTGAGTACAATAATTGAACCATTTACAGGTTTCCACATGGGTATTGTTTACAAGTGTGTAGTGATTCTAGAGATATTTACTAATAAAAAATTACATTTCAAGAGACGAGTTATTTAGGTGGGGATAGAAAAGGGGCACGATGGGGGGGATCGGTTAAGTTGAGGTATAGTAATAAAAATATGCGTGACAAAAAATTAAAAGAGAGAGAAAAAAAAGTAAGTTTATAGAGTGGTGGTTGTATTAGAGGGTATCTATAAGTATTGTTATTGTAGAGTATCGATAGAGTGTCTGTGTGATTTTAAGGAGTGTGGTGCAGAGTTAAAAATGACAAATTGTGTATAGTGTGTGTTGAAAGTGTTGGATGCACGATAGATGAAAGAGTTCTGTTTAGAATTAGTGTTGCACCGAGGGAGGCTAAGAATCGTGTCTGATCTTGTTCGTCTGTTTGGAACTCGTATCTGTATTCGTTCTAGGAGTTCTGGACAATCTACGACGGATATGGCTATTTTTTGAAGAAAAAGTACATCGGCCGAACTTCTTCGAGCTTCTAATGGTAGTATATTGAAGTACGCGGCTGAATCTTGGTGACTTAGGTGTGGGCGGAAGCTGCGGAAGTCTAAGTATCGTATAAAACGATTTTGAACACGTTCTAGATTTTCCACATATGATTTGTATTGCGGATGCCAAACTTGTGATATTATATTGTAATATCTATATGTATAAGCTCACTCTATGTGTATTTTTGATCAGTTTGATTTTATACCCTGAAGATGTTTAAGTAAAGCTAAACCGGTCGGTATTCTAAAAATTAAATAAATCGTGGTTACAAACTAAGTTATTGTTTTATTTAATTTTTATTATTTGTTAATATTTTCAGCTCCATAAATCTTATTATATTAATTATATTATTTCGTGATTTTCACGGATCTGCGCCAGTAAAATATTATATAAATTTTATATATTCTATAAATATTTTAACCGTTTTTTTTATTCTTGAAAAAAAAAAAACCGTCATTGGAGGTAATTTGATTATATTATTATTAGGGTATTTTAACCGTTTTTTTTATTCTTGAAAAAAAAAACCGTCATTGGAGGTAATTTGATTATATTATTATGTCGATGAATACATATTCTATAATGATTTAAAATGTGCCATTTTAGATTTGCCGCCAAAACAAAATGCTCGTTTTTATTCATAAATTCGGCGGCATTGACGTCACGCCGGGCAACGTTGGTGACAGTCGTCTTACAAGACATTGGCATTTTAGATGACACAATGACGTTGTAGCCAGTTGTAACCGTTTCGGAATGTGCCAATAATTATGAATGAAATTATTAAAATTACATATTTTTAGTACAATGATCAGAAACAGAAATAAACTTTAAAACTTCCATACATTTTAACGGTACTCATAGTTTGTGAAAATACCTCACTGTAACAACTCCAATTCAAACAAAATGGGTCGACGTTCAAGTAGTTTTTGTCATGAAATATTCTTATGAAAAGTTCTTGGCTCGCGTAAAATCGCACCTTTGAACGTGGCTACTTTTTCGGAAGCTTCGCTATAACTCTGTACACAGAGATTTACAGTTTAAATGGAAAGACTGACAAAAATTAAGCTTTGAAGTGTTCCCTGTTTACTCAACTGTACTGAAATGTAATGAATTAACCAAAAAATTAACAAAATTGACACAGAATTGTTTACTGTTTAAAGAAATCCAAATATAGGTATTCCTGCTGAAATTAAAAATGTACCTACTTAAAGGATATTCAAAGAAAAATGTATAAACTAGGTATCTAATGAGGCGGGTATGGTCATTGTTTGAAGTTTGGCGATGGATGCGTCTGCCCACCTACTACTGCGTGGCGGGCCGAATCGAGGGGGACCGGTTGAGGGAGGCTTTTGACCGGTCCATACAGACTCTTTCGAACCACCGCACTTGGAGGGATGGATTCATACATATATCCGTCACTCCTGGACACGCTCACTTTAAGTTTTCCACCCACTCTTCATGCATTTTTCCTTTCCAGAATTTTCTCTCCTCAAAAATACCCTCCACACAGCAAAATATGAGATTGGCCCTGATGGAATTTATTTTCCTCACGGCCTCCTGAGTGGAGCTAACGTAAAAAAAGTAAAAATTTACCTGTTTATATTAAGTGTAATAAATTAAATAAATTTCCAAAGATTCGTTAAGTTATTAGGAAAATGATTTATATTAAAACCACTGGAGCGATTTCGGTCGAAAAATGGACCACTTTTATTTTTCTGCGATTGATTTCGGTCCAAAAATGGACCATATTTTCCTACCATTCGTAAAACATTTATTGTAATTATTCAAAACATTTTCTTAGCCAGCCGTTTATTTTAACACGAAGCTATTGAAATGCTTTATCTATTATGACCATAGATGTCGCAAATCCGAACTTCGTAGACTATTTTAGAACAATGTAAAAAATAAATTTTAAAAATATTTTTTTACCGCCGAATTTTTGAACAGCTGTTCACGGATAAAATTAAGTCCCCTTTTCATAGATTTCATTATAGACAACATACAGAAATCGAAAATATTTTATGTTGATCCGAATAAGTATCCCTCACGGCAGCTTTAAGTAAAAAACACCCAGGATTCGCGTGATTTACGATTTTTTTAATCTTTTTTTTATAAATCCTACAAATATGAGATAAACGGTAAAATACAGGTTAATTAATTGGCTAAATAGCACCATAATTAGTTATTATGTCTCCATGATAAAATTCGAAAGTATGTTTTTTTTTTAATGTTGGCGAAAAATTTAAAAAATGACCTTCTGGGAAATCTCGAGCAATCGGAGCAAATTTATTTATTTCGCGTGATCGCTCCAGTGGTTGGGGTTTTCCCTTCATGATTAATTCATTAGTAGGTACATCTGATTGATCAATGCGGAAAAAGCTCTTAATTGGAACTCTGGCATTGTGAAATTTGAACTGCTTCTGCTGTTAGAATTTTAATTTGAACGCAAATTATTTTCAGGATCCAAATCATTTCAATCATGAGCTATCGAGCTTTGAAATATAATTTGACGATACAAAATTGAGCCAAGACGGAAAATTTATGATACATTTTTATTTACCAGTATCAATACGAAAAATAAAAGTAGATTAAACCTGTAGCAACTATTAGAAACTGACAAAACTTCAGTGAAGGTAATACGTACACACACAGCAAAAGTAATCGCAATGTAAAGCTCCTGTGTGGTGAAATTCGCACAGATTTATCTGTTTTATTTTTTTTATTTTTAGGTCAACAGAAATTTTTAAAAACAAATTATTTCTGTCATGAGTTATGGAGACGTGAAATACCTACCCATTTAATTCTAAAATTATACATAAATAGTTTTTACACGATAAAGACATACTTATAATTAAAAAAAATGGTTAAAAAAACATGATGGTAATACGTAAGCAGCAAAAACCCTCGAATGGTAAACTCTGGCGTCAAGAAATTAGCATATTTTTGCATGGGATTTTAAAGTCAACACAAAATTTTCACCACAGCTAATTTCCAAATATGTAAAAGTCTTATCGTGATTCACTTTTGGGGTATTATGTCGATTGCGCTACCTCTTTCTTTAGCCAACGTTTCGGATAGTATCTATCATCAGGGCAGTGATATTGGCATCTAATCTAAAGGAGGTAGCGCAACCCGGCATAATACCCCAAAAATAAATCACGCTAATAATTTTGACCGTGAAAATCTCAAAAAAAAGTTAACGCATTTGATGTGGAAAAATGTTTTGAAAATTGGTGATAAATCGAGTAACCCACATTCAGAGCAAAGTTAAAATTGACTTAAAACCTCCAAAGGTTGACGTTACCACATTTTGACATATTCAGGTTAAAACGTTTTTAATTTTGTTAGGAAATGCCGTCAGGAAATGGCCTCCGTCAGTTCGTTGTTAGTGTAACAAGTTGTCACGCGCTGCGGTGGCGCCACCGTAGCGAGATGTGTAAATTTTCCTGCGCGAACGAGTTGCGAACTAAATTTAATCAAAATGTTAAACTAAATAATATTTAATCTCTTACAATGTCACAACTCCGAGATTTAAATTGCCAGGATTTACACTGCCGCCGAAGCAACGGCGGCCATTACTTTTAATTTTAAACTTTTTGTAACTGGGAAAGAAAAAGAAAAATTAAAGCAAAATTAACGAATTGCGTTTCCTCTTTCTTTAGCCAATGTTTCTGACGGCGCTACAGTGTTCACAATCAGGTCGGATGTGAGTTGTGCAGAGTTTCATATTAGCCCATCGGGTGTACAGGGTGTCCGGGGGTAAAGTGCATTAACTTCGGGAGGTGATTCTACATGATAGTACCTACAAGTAAAAAAGATAAATAACAAATTCAGAAAAAGTTCCTTAGGTATGTCTATATGCGGATGAATGGAACGTACCCGAGATTCATGCACCATATGGAATTACTTGAGGCAACAGATAGATTTAGCTTGGAAACTAGACGTTATGCAAATCTTGCAATTCTTAGTTTTAACATAATCCATAATCGTATTGACAGCCCATTCCTCTTGGAATGTTATGGCTTATACGTCAGAATTTCAGCCGTAGTCGTCGACACGACTTGTTCAAAATACCATACGGCAGAACAGATGTTCTAGCACAGCATAGCATGACAAGAGGAATGGTGCTGTTGAACGAAATATCGGAAACACTAGATATATATAACTCTTCTTTAGATAGCCTTAAGATTTTTTTGTATAATAATCATCTTCCTAGGTGTTAAGACTGTCAAAATGAGAAAATTGTACAGTAATTGGAAAATCTTGTACAATTAAAAAAAAAAAAAAAAAACTTTTTTCGAAATTCCAACTTTTAGGGGTAGTTTGGAGGTAAAAAGATAAAATTAGTCCAGCGTGTGCGGCCAGATTTATTATTTTCCGCTGTTACGGTACGGGCCAATCATAATCGTGTCGGGCGCCCGGCAGGCTTTTAGCAAGTAAGATCGTACCTCACACTAAGGATTTTTAGTAGGTACGTCTTTTTGTATGGGAAAAAAAAGTTGGAATTTCGGAAAAAGTTGTTAATCTTTTTTACTCCTACCATCATGTAGAATCAGCTCCCGAAGTTAATGCACTTTACCCCGGACACACTGTATATTTTAGTTACAAAATTACAATATAATATAATGTTAGATACAAAATTACAGTCACAAAGTAAAATCAGAGAAATGCGATAAAAAATTGTTTTTCTTGACCTGTTTTTATTTATTTGTATTATTATTCGCCTCTAGAAGCTTTTACAAACATCATCATTACATAGTATAAAATGAAGTCGCTCAAAATGTTTGTGCGCATAGATCTTTTAAACTACGCAAAGGATTTTCTTGCGGTTTTCACCAATAGATAGAGTGATTCAAGAGGAAGGTTTATATGTATAATACATGCTAATTATAGTAGAGAAAAGCCGAGAAATTTAAATATTTAATTCAGGCAGCGGGCAGCTGGCAAGCGGGTGGTGTGGATTATATAAAGGTTGGGTAATGGCGTTGTGTTTCGTTAGCCACAGCAACGTGTGGCCGGATCTGCTAGTATATGATAAACGTAATAATTTTGTGGTACAACAGGGTACAACCCATGCACAAGAATAATGTTACGCTAACATGGATTATTATTAGTGTCCGACCGAAATAGGACTTTCCACCGAAACCGAATCTTTGGTACCTATCTCAGATTCGGCCGAAACCGAAACTCTTTTAGACATGTTAAAAATCCATAGTTTATTGAAATTCGGCTTACCTCCAGACTCACGGCGAGAAGCCCCGAGAACACCCGAGAAGCGTGAATGTGATGAGTTTCTCGCATTCTCTTTCTCGGGCTCGGCTGTTCTCGGATAGCTGTCAAAGGATTTCTCGGGCGAGAAGCGAGAAGACTACTACACTCACGTTTTGTCTCAGTGTTGTTTAGTAAGCGGTTGAGAGTAGACGTGCGTCATATTTTTGTTTTTGTTTCGAAAATTTTGTTTCCTTGTGTTAAAAATGTGGAACAATCAACAAGAGTTGCAATTTATCGCACAGAGCCAAACCTACAGCATTTTGAATATCGTCTGTAATGTCGTCCATACCGGATGGGAAACAGATCACGAGTGAGAAAAATGAGAGTGTGGATAAGTGCTTGTTCTCGCGAGAAGTCTCGGCGAGAACTTCTCGCCGAGACTTCTCGCCGTGAGTCTGGAATCAGCTTTAAACTCATGTAGACAATAAACACGTCTTAAATAAAATAAAAAATAATTGAAGTATGAGATAAGTACGTATTTTTTTATATTACCTACTGCCATAAGACAAGCAAAAATTAACAAAACATGTAAAAACATAGTAATTAAATTCAATCCTAATAAATTACTTCAAATTGTTGGCTTCAGATTGTGTTAAAATAAACCTGTTGTTGTACGACCACCTTCTTTTATGTCATTGCAGGATTGTAGAATTTGTTTATGCTATGTCATTAAATGTAAAAATATCAGTAAGTAAAATCAAACTATTTCAAAATAAGTATCAAAACGTTCAATTTAAAAAACTATCCGATTAGCTTTTTTTTGATATACTTCCGCTTGATATTGATTTTAATTTTTTTAATATAATAAGTTGATAACTTTAAAATACAAAGATGAAGCCCGGTATTCTCTCTTTCTAAAACCGTTTATATCATACGGATGGCCATAATAGAAAATAGGATAGAATAAGTTTTATGAGGATGAGGGGACATGTCAGTTGGTGACAGATATAGCACAACGTGACCCAACGGCTTTTGACGTTTCGTAAAAAATACAGCACGATTCTTTCTCAATTATTATTCATGCTCACACTTCCGCATAAAACCAGTTGGGTTGTCATATTATAACTACCTATGTACAGGGTGTAACAGCACGTGCCGAATGAATTTATCCAGCGATTCCTGGGCACATTTTGGAGAAAAAACGTAGATGTCATTTTGCAGTCCGATAATATAATATAAAAAAAATAAAAAACACGAAAAATTACACTCTCAGACATCACCACACATCTCCAGTGATTACACTGCTACTTCTCGCGACGGGATCAGGTGATACGCGCTCTCTCTTCTCTGTTATCATGCCGCTGGAACGAGACGGAGTGCGAATCACGTGACCCATGCTGGCTGCATCCAACTACTCAGTTGCGACGTGAAATGTAAAAAAAATTCGAGTGAAGTTTACACGCGGTAGAAGCGAAACTTTATCAAAACAATCTCAACCAATACTTGAAAAGTGAGGTCATAATCAAAGCGACCAATAAGCGCGGACCTCGCGTAATTTTCGCGCAATTGATGAGTCGCAGTAATCGTCATTT
Organism: Limnephilus marmoratus; assembly: GCA_917880885.1. Classification (NCBI taxonomy): domain Eukaryota; kingdom Metazoa; phylum Arthropoda; class Insecta; order Trichoptera; family Limnephilidae; genus Limnephilus; species Limnephilus marmoratus. The sequence goes on from OU862917.1 coordinate 48,553,146, forward strand.
CCATTTCATCCGAAATCCGAATCACAGCGGGGCTATAGAAGTTTCACTTCAAAAACGTAGATGTCATTTTGCTGTACGATGATTATTTTTAAAAGTATAAAAAAAATATAATGTCGCCATCACACGCCGCCACTTATCACACTGCTACACGTGATCACGAGATACGCGCGCTCTCTCTCTCTCCTCTGTTACCATGCCACTGGAACGCGACAGTGTGCTTATCTGTCTGCATCCAACTACTCAGTTACGACGTGTATATTTTTGTTTTCAATTCAATAAAAATATCATCGGACAGCAAAATGTGTTCAGGATTCGCTGGTTACCATCCTTCGGGAACGTGCTGTTACACCCTGTATAAAGTTTCATTTCACCCATTTCAGAATCGGTTTCTACGACCGTTTTGGGTGTGACACACATTTCCTGTGACGGCCTTTGTACAAACCTACCGAATTTAACTATGTAACAAGTATCGGATTCTGGAAAAGGTGTTTACAATTTTCCATAGGTACTCGTTATGTATTATATACTGTGCTCTGACCTATACTAATAACCTTGTTGCTTGTTAGTTTAACGCATCATTAGCGGAGCTGTCAAGGCCGACCAGAGTACGGGCCAAAGTCGATAAGTAAACTTCACTGTTGAAAATAGTCTAATCACTCTATATATACAAAATGTCTATGGGAAAACAACACATATCTGCAGTAACAACGAGTATCAACAACAATCGCCGCCATTTGCAAAATCCGTCGCGGCCTGTTCTACAGTCGGCCGCGCAGAGCAGTTCCTTTAAGGATGTTGTATGAATGGTATGGACCAACTTTCTATAGAATTAGTAGAGGTTTTGTACAGACATTTAAGTACGAAGAAATAGGATGCCGACATTTTGAAAAGCGTTTTTCTGATGTTGCAAAACATGCTTTATTTTAGGGAGACTTCTTCTTCTTCTTCTTGTGCCCTGTCCGTTCAACGGACTTTGGCTATCACGTTGGCTATGCGGACTTTGTTAACTGCGCGCAGCTTGCGGCCCGGAACAGCTCTACAGTAGACTGGCCAAACCACTTTCTCAGGTTTTTCAGCCATGAGGTTCTCCTTCTTCCAGGGTCCCGTCTTCCGGCAATCTTTCCCTGCATTATGAGTGAATTTTGTTTGGTGGACACTATGCTACTCATACTATCCACCAAACAAAAATGAATGAGAAAATCAGGTTGTACAGTTAACCCTTTAGGCTAATTTGTTCGTTTTTTTGGAATAACTCTTATAGGCCTCACAGAAATCATTGTGTATCCCTTACGATCATGGTTAGAAATGTAATCTAAAAGAGCGATGTTAGAAAGAGAAAATACCACACATTATATTCAAATATAAAAGTTAACCATCAAAGCCTCCATCTCAATTTGAAAAAAAAAGGAAATATTTCGGGAATTTTTAATTAATTATTTTCAGATAAAACGATAAAAAAATGGATTAACGATATGGTTTTTAATAAATTATGTGTGTGTTTTATTTTTTCGTTATCAGTGAAAAACGTAAGGTGAGCCATTTTTGAAACCTTTTATGTTTGCATTAAAAATTTTTATATTTCAAAAATTATATGTTAATATCAAATTAGAAAATTTGAAAGCGTATTTCATCACCTTTCAAAAACGGTTTTTAGTTTTTGGATGTGTTCAGAAATAAGCCATTTATTTGGATTTTATTGCGAAGCTGAAATATTTTGACCTTCCGACAAAAGTAGATCCGAGGCTTGATGGGTTAAAAAGATAATAATGTTGTTAATATTTGTCACTTCCTGCAGGACACAAAGAAAGAGGTCATGAAATTAATAATCCAGAGAAGATTAATGGGGAATGAGCTAGAGGAACTGCGTGACTGGTAAAGATGCAGTTTAAAGAGATGATTTACGATGCAGTCAGCAGGGTGAATATTACTTATTTTATAACTGCCTTCAGAAATGATAAGATCACTGAGAAAATAGTATATAAAATAACAATAAAATATAAAAACAATTCAAACATACTAATTTAATGCGGGTAAATAATTAAAATAAACCCGTGCATCTGTTTTAATGGTTCCATGATAGTTCATCCTGTGACAATTCATCCGGCGACAGTTCATCCTGCGACAGTTCATCCGGCCGACAGTTCATCCTGCCGACGGTTCATCCTGCCGACAGTTCATCCCGCCGACAATTCATCCGGCGACAATTAATCCAATTCAACCTAACCTAACCTAACCTATAAGTATAACCTATAGTATAAGTATGTCGTATTTTGTTATTCACGCATGCTTCTTCGGAGAGTCGAAATTATTGTTAGTAAAAATATTTTTACAGCGGATTTCCACTCAAGATGCCTTCAGATATAAGTATATCGATTTTGGTTGTACGGCCGTATATCCTCTTTGCATACTTACTTAATAAAAATCTTCTAAATGATCAGGCAGGATGAATTGTCGCCGGATGAATTGTCGGCGGGATGACTGTCGGCAGGATGAAGTGTCGGCAGGATGAACTGTCGGCCGGATGAACTGTCGCAGGATGAACTGTCGCCGGATGAATTGTCGCAGGATGAATTGTCGGGTCACCGTTTTAATATAATATAATAGCTGGTACCCGGCATGCGTTGCTATGCCATTTAATAAAAAAATTGTTTCTCCCTGCGCGTCCTTTCCCATTCGTCCCGTTCACCTTCCTCCTCCCCTTTCTCTCTAGCATTCCCTTCCCCTCTCGCGTTCCCTCTCCTCCTCCTCCACCTTCAATCTCCTCACTCTACTCATCCCCGTCCCCCGTCCCGCGAACCCCCCTTCCAAGTTCCCCTCCACCCTCCCGTATTCGCCTCCCCCCTCCCGCGGGCCCTATGTTGTCGATTCAAAACCCTTAATTTAATACGTGCTTCAATTCGAGTGGACCCGAGGAAAGTAGGTAGAACAGTTTATATGGGAAAATGAAATTGTTGTTTTTACTATCTTCCTCGCAAATTTTCCATATTTTCTCACCGATTAAGCCTTCCCTGGACTACGACAAACATTTCAAAACCAAAATAAGCTAAATCGGCCCAGCCGTTCTCGAGTTTTAGCGAGACAAACGAACAGCAATAGATTTTTTATATATATAATAATAAATGACTAGCTGGTAGTCGGCATGAGTTGCTATGCCATTTAATAAAGAAATTGTTTCTCCATGAGCGTCCTTTCCCATACGTCCGATTCACCTTCCTCCTCCCCTTCCTCCACCGCGTCCCCTACAAACGAACAGCAATTGATTTTTATATATATAGACTAGCTGGTTCCCGGCATGCGTTGCAATACCTTATTCAAAGAAATAAATTGTTTCTCCCTGCATGTCCTTTCTCGTGCGTCCCCGTTCCCCTCCCGCATCCCCTTCGCCTCCCGCGTTCCCCTTCCACCTTCCCCGCCTAACCTCTCCCCTCTCCTGCTCACACGTACCGCCAATCCCCCTCCCGCGTTCTATATATTCAGTCCCAGTACATTCAGTTTTCAAACAACTCTTTTATTCCAATTTTCATTTTTCATATATTACAAATATTCATTCTTTTATATTATAATAACAATCAATCAAATCTGGTACCTAACCAAAGTTAAAAAAATATAATTTTAAAAATCCATAGACAATTCTTTTGTTACAAAAAAAAAACAGCTGCCTACTAAATTCAATTTCATCAAACGCGCGAACTGTGAAACGTGCAAAGTTTAAATAGTCTTTAAGTTTTCTGAAATTATACAATTTTCTGGGAAATTTTTTTAATTTTTTTCCGTAAAAACCTTCTACAATGTATAAGAAAACTTAAAAAAAAAACATGAATGAAATAGGTAGAGTCGTTCTGAAGTTATGGCGTGACCAAGGGAAACAGGGATTCATTTATGTATACATAGATTATATTCATTTCATCTACTAAATTAAAGCCTCCATTATGATATACTTACCTCATATAATAAATATCCTAAAGCCCAAAGATTTAGAGTCAGTGACGGTTCTTCACGAGGGATACTGGGGACGATCGACCATCACCAGATTTTATCGAAACCAAATTTTCAAGATAATAGTATAAGCAAAATAGTTAAGCTTTGTCTTCATTAACATGTTTTTTGATACATTAGCTCCACACATGATGCGCTAAGGATTAAAAAAACCCTCAAAACCTATGCTTTCTTTGAAGATGCGGTATGGAGAATCATTTTGGGGAAAGAAGAGGATCTTTTTGGGGAGAGGAAGTTCTGGGAAAAAGCTCTGAGGGGTGGGTAGAAATCCTGATGTGTTAGGCGATGGGTCGGAAGAGTCTGGCTGGAGAGTTCAAAAGGTCTCTCTCAACCAGTCTCTCCCAATCCGGCCCACCATGCAGTAGCTGGGCAAACATATACGCCGCCAATACCCAAACAAACCTCACTCCATGAACCCGGACACCTCTGCTAAATCACACAAACGCAGCGAACCATTTGGGGTGACCTATAGCAGAAGTTTTGGTTATCCAATAAAAGGTTCTCAGGGCGGCGGTACCCATACCCGCCTCCCAAATTGAAATTATATTGTAAATTCTAATTTTACACTCTGTCATTAATTATATTCTCAGGGTAGTGAGAATTCAGTATCTACAAGTAAAAAATGTCTGTCTCTACCAATACGCGTTATGTCATTCTCGAATTGAATATGGAATCATTGGATGGGGATCTGCTACACATACGTACCTACACAACCTGAATACGGTTCAAAAAGGAATCATAAAGACCATATTGAAAGTACCAATTAGAACGCCTTCAATTGAAATTTTCAATAACTTTGACGTACCAAATGTAGAGCAAAAATATGCCAAAAATATATTATTGAAGCTCTTCAAAAATAATGAATCCTCTACTAGACCGTGTATGCATAACACTACATCGAATAAAAATTATATAAAAAATATTCCAAGTTATAAAACCACATTTGGACAAAGAAACTATACATAATTTGCAACAAAACTTCATAACATACTTCCCCAAGACATAAAACTAATAAAAAATCCAATTGAATACAAATCAAGAATAAAAATATGGCTTAAAGAGGTCAATGAGAAAACCCTAGCGAAGACGCTAAAAACGACATAGAAGACAAATGAACTATATTTAAATAACTTTAGTCCGCCTCGGCACAGGACCCCCTAGTGAGGAGGACTAAGAAATACAATATTTTATTCTTAATTTCACCATTATATTTTGTATGTAAAATTTTTTATATAGTCGCTATAATAAAAAAAAATAAAAAAATAATGAAAAACTGTTCGAACCGCCACTGTTTAGAATAGCCCGACTCTGAGCTCTGGTCAGTTATTGAGTTCACCTGTTTAAATATTCCTATGCAAGGGGTACGCAGTTAGTTCCAGCAAGAATATTAATATCAGTGAGATTAATTCCGAGAGGAACATTGCAAGAGAGAATTCTAATTAGTTACGCGGAACATTTAAGCCCACATAAAACATAACTAATAGTTTTTCCAAGAATTAATTAGTTTTAATATGAGATAAACATATATTTTATAACATCGAATGAAACATCACTTTGGAGAATTTTAGAGGTGTACTCTAATGCGATAATAAAAGACTCCCATTTGTTGTAATTATTTTTAACGATTCTGCACAGTAAAACAATCACATTTCGAGAGTTGCTTGATTTTAGGCTCTATAAAATCATTTTTGTGGACGGATTTGTTATAGAAAATCTAACTACACACTCAATACAATCAGAAATTGTTCCTGAAACAGGCGCCAAACTGTATCCTTATATTACTTCGTACTTAATAATAACCCTAAACATTCCCAAATCTTATGTACGTTATCATGTATGGCTTTCCATCCAAAACTTCTATTTTTCATCCTTGTAACAAATGGTTTCTGCACTGAATTTTGACTTGGAAACAATAAATAACACAGAAAACACTTTTAACCAAGCAAAAGAATACAAAATCCTTGTCTCAGGAAAACACAGTTTAAGCATAATATGTCAAAACATAAGAAGTATTCAAAAGAACTTTGATAGTTTCTGTGTCCTACTAAATGAAATAGATATAAGTTTCGATATCATTATCCTAAGTGAATGCTGGTTAGGTGATTCTTACACCAACTTAAACTTAAATGACTATACCACATTCCAGACCACAAGACACTTAAATCAAAATGATGGTATAGTAATCTTTGTCAAAGATTCAATAAAATCTTCCATATCAGAAATTAACATAACTGAAGCAAACTGCATTCAAATATCACTTGGCCCATGTCTTTCTATATTTGCTATATACAGACCACCATGCTACAACAATCTCGCCCCTTTCTTAAATTCCTTAAATAAACTTTTTGAAAAACATAAAAAAACTCAACAAATAATTATTGCTGGTGACATGAATATTAACATATTAAACTGCCAACCAAAAACTACGGAATTCTTAAATGTTTTTACTCACTACGGACTTAAATCTACAATAAACTCGCCAACAAGAACTACATCACACTCCGAATCCTGCATCGATCATATATTTGCTAAAACCAGAAAAAAAAGTTTTTCATCCATTATTCGCTCAACTGTCACTGACCATTTCACAACTACATTAAACATACTTCTTAACAAAGAACAAAGTAAAAACAAAAATGACAACATGAAAGACAAAATAAACTTAGAGTCCCTAAAATCGGATATTCACGATGAACCTTGGACTAATGTACTAAATGAAATAGACCCAAACACAGCGCTGGACACATTTATAAATACGGTTGAAACCTACATAACCAAATGTAATGTGAATTATTATTTAAGGTAATAGCATTTAGTGTAGGTAGTACCTATACCTTTTGTCATCCGACCGCTGTCTTCCCAGAGCAAAAAGATCTCCTTCACAGGATAGTGGAGAAAAGGATTTTGAGGTCATGCATATAAAAAACGCTGGTTTTACTAGTGAAAATTAATGTTAAGTTTATTGCATTTTGCAAGAGAAAAATTGAACCAAGGAAAAGTAAACAATACATAAATACCTTGAGCAACTATTAACTGTGGTAGAAAGAGAGAGTCAGCTAATTACGTTTAATTATTAATTCCGCACACGTCCCGTCGCCGTGATAGTCGTGACACTCCTGCAAACGACGACAGCCAACCCCTAGACACCGTCCAGCACGTCATGGGGCCACCAGTTTCAAGGAAATCCACAGCTGATCTACACCCATCAAGCGGCGTGTAAAAATCCCACCGGCCAAGGAACAGCAACGTCGGCGCACTCTTCAAGAGTCGCAAAGCTGCTTCATTTAAAGGGATTCCACCCAACAATCAGGCACACGGCGGATCTACACCCATCAAGCGGCGTGTAAAAATCCCACCGGCCAAGGAACAGCCAAGTAATCAATACATCCCCGTTGATTACCGTTTAAATTTTCTTCCGCATGCGGATACAGCAATCTCCCGGCATCCGGCGAGGAATTCAACAAAAAAATAAGGCTTCTATGCCATTTAAGTCGTCCCACACTCACAGAACGAAAAATAAATAACTTTCTAGGCTACATTGCACTAGAATCTTTTTACAACCAAACTTCTCCTAAAAAATCTCCTCCCGCCTCAAAAAATTACGTGATGTCCGCCGCCATCTTTCCTCGAATGACGTTTCCGGTCTCGTTGCAGTTTCGCCAACCAACAAAGTTAAAAAAAAAAGAAAAATAAATAAAGCATAGACAATAAACGGTACCTATTTTGAGCAGTACCTGCTCATGAAATAGATATGTTACATTTCCCCGCAACCCCCGAAAATTTTACGCCGCGAAGTGAAGTAAAATTATTAGGACACCGCCCAACAAGACTCTCTCTTTCCACAACTGTTAAAAGAAAAAATAATACATCACAGTATCAGAAAAACAATAACATAAGATATACCAAAGTAGCAAATTAAAAACAAACACCCATTCACAGAATGGCATACAAAAGAAAACCTTGAAAATGAGGTAATACCTCCACTTTTACAAGCTCGCTTGTAAGATTACCAACACGTTACTCACATGACGAGATACAATCTCTCAAGAAAACACTAGTGAGTATGGAGAACTTAAGCTCCCACTTTCCTTTATAGAAAAAAAGCAACACTTAGTTATTATTAACATATAATTAACTCTCTCTTTCTCTATCCTTATATTCTAAACCAAAATGATATATGGAAAAAGTAACGTCATACAAATTATACTCAATGCGTCTTAAATTATCAACTAAAACTAATCCAAGGTATAAACAAATATACAGAATCAACTCGTTCAATTTGAAATTGATGTCTAGGAGGTCAGATCAAGTATAATACAATTATTACTTGTCTATCGTATAACAAGTTTTATAAAAAAACTGTCAATTACAAAGTGGTCAGAGTAGGGTTTATATGTAAAGACATACCTATCTGTCAAAAAAATCAGATCAAGTATAATACAATTATTACTTGTCCATCGTATAACAAGTTTTATAAAAAAACTGTCAATTACAAAGTGGTCAGAGTAGGGTTTACATATTTCAATTACCTATCCATCAAAATTATGAAAAAAATCATTAGGAACACAGAAGCAAAACAGGATCTAGAATGTTAGGCTTAGAGCTTAGGGATTACAATTAAACAAAACACCTAGCTATTATAAAAGTGAACCTCAAAAGGTACTCTTGATTTTATACAAAAATACAAGATGTAACTATGATAAATCATCCTCAGGGGACGTTGCTTGTGCAAGAAAAGACTGAAGATAAACCCAGGTGGCATTCCTTCAAAAAAAATAACACTTAATACATCAAGTAAGTGAAAAGTCATAAATTTCTTGAACAAACAATGATATTTTGGTGATCGAATATACTTATTAGATAATCGACACTAGGTAAGGGGTGATCGAACAATATCCAAATGAACGACACTAGTAGACAAAATTAACAGTACAACACTGGTTTAAGCAGTGAGAGACCTATATATGTAAATGCTTAATGTTAACTTAGAACTAAAAGACAAAATACACTTTCCTGTATTAGAGGTAAGGTGATAAACTTCAAATATGAGTTACTTTAATGGGTAGGTATGCCAGAGCAGTACCACCTTTGTTTGTGACAAGAAAAAAAAAATTTCTTAACAAATATTCTTAACAAACTTAACTAACTGACTTTAAGGAAAGTTATACCAGACTTAATCTATTTAACATAGCTATGGTATATTTAAGAAAAACTTTACTTAATCACTAATTGTTGAAATTTTAACAATCTGTACATAAGAAAGTCGCTCAAATCTCTCATAAACAGAAGTTTTGAATCATTCTTTCCAAGTGCTTGGAAAGTCATTATTCGGGAGAAAATTCCAACGAACTTGAGAAGAAGGATTCAGACTTAAACGCTAAAACAGTACAACATAACCTATTGTTTTACGAACCCATCAGTGTGTAAGTATAATTGTAGCCTATAAGGAAGGCGAAACGACTCATTTCATACAACAAATTATTTAGGGTTTAAATAAAAAAATCTCGTCAAAGACTAAGTCAATTACAAAATATGACTTAGACAAAATATTGGGCGCCACTGATCACACGGATCAGAGGAAACGACATTCATTATAAACGACGTCTCCTATAGAAAAAATTCCGAAGATTTTAAAGAAAAAAATAAAAAAATATGGTAGCAAGATTGAAGAAAATTTTTTTTTGTGAAAATTCTAGTCCCAACCTCTTGAGGTTACCAAGCCCCAAAAGCAAGTGAATAGAAAAATACTGACGAAACAAATGGAACAGCATGCAGGGTTGGTAGCCCCGCATACTATCACGTTGGTTTCATCTATACATAAAGAGTAAGAAATATTTAATCAATGCGAACAATATCTTTTACATGAAAATTTCCAACAATTTTACCGTTCATATCAGCTAGAGTATAGACCAAATTAGAGACTTTACCTTTAATAACATTGCGAACGAATCTAGGGGCCAATTTGTGAGAGAAATAATTCGGTCCACTGGATTGAACGAAATTCTTCCTCCAAACGACATCGCCTACTTCATAATTAACCGTCTTACGGCGTAAATTGTAGTGTTGGGCATTTTTCTTAAAAGCTTGTAACAAAGCATTTGAAACTTGTTCATAAATTGGAACTAAGTCTTCCAACTTCTTAGCAAATTCGTCCCTAGATTGCTGCAACGTAGTGTCTACGACACCAGAAGATAAGTTATTTTTATGAAAGTTTCCGTCAATAATTTGTTCCCTACCATGCACGAGGAAGAAGGGGGTGAAGCCGGTTGCAAAATTAACCGTGTTATTGAGAGCTGATTGAATTTGAGGCAGAAATCTGGACCAATTACGCTGGTCAGATTCGGTTAAAATAGACAAAGCAGTTCCAATGGTTTGGTTATAGCGTTCGACCACGTTATTTTGGGGAGTATAAAAAGCATTATAAAAAGGCGGAGGTACGTTATACTCTGCTAACAATTGTTTAAAGTCTTTTGAAATAAATTGTTTCCCGTTGTCGCAGACGCATGTTTGCAGTACCCCGTGTACAAGGAATATGTATTGTTCAATGTTTTTAACAATGCTTTTAGTAGTTGCATTTCTAAGCGGAAAAATCCAGGTATATTTAGAAAATACATCAACGACTGTTAGAATATACATAAATCCTGCATAGCTACGCGGAAGAGGACCGACAAGGTCAATAGACAGCATTTGCATAGGTCTTGTGACTATTTTCGGGTTCGTAGAAATGCCTGCCGGCGCAGCAGTGTTAATTTTATGTGCCTTACACGTTTTACATCTATTGACAAAATTTTTGACGTCATTATACATCCCTGGCCAAAAATAATGAAGTTGAACCTTCTTATATGTTCTAAAAACTCCTGGATGACAAGAGATAACCGACTCATGTTCTTTAGATAGAACAGCGTTACGGTCCTCAAAAGGAACAACAAGCTTCCAAGCTGTGTCCTCCTGCAGAGCGAAACGAGATTTAGTGTGACGAAATAATTTATTTTCCTTAATTTGAAAATTATTAAAACGTTGGGGATTTGATTTACAATTAGAAAATAAGGTATTATACCAAGTATCTGTACTCGTGGGAGCGGAATCAACGGCCGAAATTAAAGAAACGTCTTTACGTGAAAGAACGTCCGGAACCGTATTTAATTTACCTTTCCTATGTATAACATCAAAAGAGTACTGTGACAGCCGAGTAGACCAGCGAGCAAGCCGACCTGTTGGATTAGATAATGAGACTAACCATTGTAGACTAGAATGGTCCGTTACCACAGTGAAGTGAGCACCTTCTATGTAGGGCCTAAAATGGTTGACTGAATCTAACACCGCTAGGAGTTCGCGCTCCGTCACGCCGTAGTTTCGTTCATGCACATTAAGACACCTAGAGAAATAAGATACAGGGTGCTCCTCTCCTTCAAAAATTTGTGTAAGTACACCTCCGATCCCAACGTTGCTCGCGTCACAGTGAATCGTGAAAGGAAGCGAAAAATCCGGACAATTAATAACAGGGGCAGAAGTCAACGCCTTCTTTAATTTCTTAAAAGACAACTCCGCTTCAGGAGACCAAGAGAAATTACTAATTCCCTTCCTTGAACCTGTGAGTTTTGTTAAGGGAGCAGCAATGGTTGAAAAATCCTTTATAAAACGCCTATAATACCCGCACAGGCCAATGAAAGCTTTTACCTGTTTAGAATTCTTTGGAATGGGGTAAGTACGAATGCATTCCAACTTAACTGGGTCTGTGCGAAGTCCTTTTGCATCCACAACGTAACCGAGATACTTCAATTCATCCTTGCAAAACTCGCACTTTTTCAAATTGACAGTTAAGCCTGCTTCTTTCAGACGCAAGAAAACCCTATTTAATTGCTCTAAATGTGAATCGATATCTACTGAAATTATAATTAGGTCATCCAAATAGCAAAAAACGTTTTCGTCGAACTCTGGACCAAAAAGTGCATCAACCAGACGCTGAAGTTCACTAGGAGCGTTTTTTAACCCAAACGACATCCTAACGAATTCAAACAAGCCATGTCCAGGTACTACAAAAGCCGTTTTGCAGCAAGAATCCTTATGTAAAGGGATTTGCCAGAAACTTTTCGATAAGTCAATAGAAGATATGAAGCGTGCAACACGTAGCTTGTCTAAAATACGCGAAATATACGGCAAGGGGTAGGAATCTCTTGTCGTGACGCTGTTAAGCTTCCTGGAGTCTAAGCAGAACCTTGCAGAACCATCCTTTTTAGGCACAATCAAAACCGGGTTCGACCAAGCTGAACGCGAACGTCGAACAACACCTAAGTCAAGCATTTCTTTAAGTTGAGCTTCAAGTTGTTTTTGACGTGTTTGAGACAACGGGTAATATCGTTGCTTAATGGGATCTCCCGTCGTATTAATTTTGTGCTGAACTAAATGAGTACGACCCAATCCACATTTTTCAAAAGAAATTGACTTAAATTTATCAATTACATTATTTAACCTATGATTGTCTTGAGGGGACAGTAGGGAAGCTGACGTGATCTTGCGAATTTCACCTATAGTATTTTCAACATCACGACCGCTGTTGGCCTTTGAAAACAATTGAGGAGCGATGTCAAATTGTTTCCAAAAGTCGACGCCCAAAACAATCACAGGTGAAAGAGAAGGAATAACAAAAAAGGTAACATATTTCTTAAAATTATTATAAGTAACTAGTACTCGCATAGTACCAATTACATCTTGACGTACACCATCAGCGGTGGTAACGTACGATTCTAACTTATCTAGATTAAACCCTAAACTAATAAAGAAGTTGTAAAGAGAACCGCCAAAACAACTGACAGTCGCACCACTGTCCAAAAGACCTGAAAAGACAAGGTTTTGAATCGAAATATTCGCATGGGGTCTTATATCTTGTCCAGAACTAGCCATCGGCATGCATGCGTCCATGTCACGCCTGAAGAACCGGTTACTGGAGCTATAAACTAAGGGTGATGATCTCCTGGCATCCTTGCTAGCAGGACGCAGAGGATCACAGTCTAGTTTTTTGGATTTGTGCGAGCGGGGTCATCTCGGCGTTTGTCAGAATTCTTCTGAGAATCAAACTTCCATTTTCTACAAAAAGGTTTTGTATGACCTTGCGCCTTACAATAAAAATAATTTAAAGTTTTTCTACTATTCGAAGAAGAAGAATGTGTAGGAGAAGAGGATGTTGCTTGAGGAGAAGTAAAATGCGGTAAGGGTTTATCTACGGAGTGCTTTTCAAATCTCCTACACACATTTACCAAAGAAGATAATTCCTTTTCTGCAAAATATGCGATGGCCAATGCATATTTAGGTAACAGACTATCAGAAACTAGGTCTACCAACTGTTCCTCCGTAAGTTGAACGTCTAATCTGAGATTAGCTAATTTAATTTCATCAACGTAATCCACAACACTTTGGTTAAATTTCTGTTTCATCGCGAATAAAGCTTTTAGGGCCTCTGTTTGATTAATACAACGGTCAAAACGTGCAATGAGGAGATTTCTCAACTCAGGCCAAAATAATGAATCTTTATAAATAGTCCTATACCAAGAGAGAGCTTTCCCCTCCAAAAGATCTGCAAAGGACGTCACAACCGATGACAGTTCTATATGACGGCATCTAGATAATTCCTCCACACGTTGTATAAAATCCCTAACATCAGAAGAACCAGAAAATTTAATACCCCAAGAATGTACGGACGTATTTGTATTTATCGATTGATAATAATTATTGACTATGTTTGTAGTCTGACTTGCATTATCACTATTGCCTTCATTTTGTTGTGGAGAATCACTACTTGATTGTTTTAAACTTTTATTATATATACGAGCCTGTTCCCGCATAGCTGATAACGTAGGCTCTGGAGTGATATTTAATTCAGATAACATCTGTATCATCTCCTCCTTAGTTGCACCGTTAATATTAGTAATCGCCATTTTGTTTTGTTTTTTAATTTTAAATTTGAGAAAAAATAATTAAAATTATTTAATTTAAAAAAAAATAATGTACTTTATAGTTTGAAATACCGGACACCCTGTAAAGCAAATTATCCTTCATTAAAAAAATTATTAGAAAAAAAAATCAAAATTATTTTCCAAAAAAAAAATATTTTCATGTATGTAGCTCACCGGACATTTTATAATGTATGTAGCTCACCGGACACCGTGTAAAGCCGTGAATAAATCGAACCGATGAATACAGAATTAAAGAATAATTAATTCGAAAACAATTTCATATATTGTACGTTGGGAGTATGTTGTTTAAAAAAATTATACGTTGCTTTACGTATTTACAAGGTATGTTGATAAACAAACACGTCAATTTGGCAGGTGACAGTTGACATTTGAAATTCATGTATTGCCAGTAAAGATGAAATATTTTCCCCCACAAATTCGTAAGTTTGTCACTGCTAACAAAGTACTTTTAAATTGTCAAAAACAATATATTATCACGCATTTATCTGTGTGGCAACACATAAACTAAGCAGAAACGTCAAACAAGTATAAATGCGTATAAGAAAACATGTACCTAACCTAAAAACTACACACACTGATGCGTTCTATAAAAGATACATCGTAAAATACAGATAACTTACAAATTATCAATACCATCCTAATTGATATATGCATGAACTGAAAATCCCATCCGAGCACCAGTTATTAAACTTAAAAATCTCTTTTGTTGGGCCGCCAAATGTAATGTGAATTATTATTTAAGGTAATAGCATTTAGTGTAGGTAGTACCTATACTTTTTGTCATCCGACCGCTGTCTTCCCAGAGCAAAAAGATCTCCTTCACAGGATAGTGGAGAAAAGGATTTTGAGGTCATGCATATAAAAAACGCTGGTTTTACTAGTGAAAATTAATGTTAAGTTTATTGCATTTTGCAAGAGAAAAATTGAACCAAGGAAAAGTAAACAATACATAAATACCTTGAGCAACTATTAACTGTGGTAGAAAGAGAGAGTCAGCTAATTACGTTTAATTATTAATTCCGCACACGTCCCGTCGCCGTGATAGTCGTGACACTCCTGCAAACGACGACAGCCAACCCCTAGACACCGTCCAGCACGTCATGGGGCCACCAGTTTCAAGGAAATCCACAGCTGATCTACACCCATCAAGCGGCGTGTAAAAATCCCACCGGCCAAGGAACAGCAACGTCGGCGCACTCTTCAAGAGTCGCAAAGCTGCTTCATTTAAAGGGATTCCACCCAACAATCAGGCACACGGCGGATCTACACCCATCAAGCGGCGTGTAAAAATCCCACCGGCCAAGGAACAGCCAAGTAATCAATACATCCCCGTTGATTACCGTTTAAATTTTCTTCCGCATGCGGATACAGCAATCTCCCGGCATCCGGCGAGGAATTCAACAAAAAAATAAGGCTTCTATGCCATTCAAGTAGTCCCACACTCACAGAACGAAAAATAAATAACTTTCTAGGCTACATTGCACTAGAATCTTTTTACAACCAAACTTCTCCTAAAAAATCTCCTCCCGCCTCAAAAAATTACGTGATGTCCGCCGCCATCTTTCCTCGAATGACGTTTCCGGTCTCGTTGCAGTTTCGCCAACCAACAAAGTTAAAAAAAAAAGAAAAATAAATAAAGCATAGACAATAAACGGTACCTATTTTGAGCAGTACCTGCTCATGAAATAGATATGTTACACAAACACACCACAAAAAATCCACAAAAGAACTACACACATAAAGAAAAAAAAATAACACCATGGATCACGAAAGGAATAGTCAACAGTATTCATAAAAGAGATGCAATGCATATGCGAGTCCACAAAAACCCGAATGATAACAAACTAAAGCAAGATTACTTACTGTATAGAAACCTGTGTAATAAGTTAATTAAACAAGCCAAATACAAATATTACAAAAAAGAAATAAAAATCGCCAAAAATGATCCTAAAAAAATTTGGGAAATTGTAAGAAATATTACTTATTCCACTCCGAAGAAAGATTCACATATCAAAGAACTATTAATAAACGGAGACAAAGTCTTAACAAACAATGAACCTAATAAAATAGCTAATTTTATTAACACTGAATTCGCAAAAGTTGGCTCTACCCTAGCGGAAAAAATTCTTCAAATAAACTGTACATCAGAAGACTCTTTATACAAACTTTGCTCTTCCATACGACCAAATCACTCGTTCAATGCTTATCAAGTAAATACAAAGGAAATCTCGGATCTTATTAAATCTCTCAAACCAAATTGCGCGATGGGACCGGATAACATTTCCAATCAAATACTGAAAAATCTACGAGAATACATACTTATACCGCTTCAACACATTTTCAACCAAAGTTTTAGGCTCGGAATTGTCCCTGATCATTTAAAAATAGGATGTATCACTCCAATACATAAATCGGGAGACAAAACTCTGATATTAAACTACAGACCAATCACTCTGCTAAACTCACTATCTAAACTTCTAGAAAAAGCCATGAAAAAAAGATTACTTGCGTACCTTGAAAAACACAACCTGCTCTCAAGCCGCCAATTTGGATTTCGTGCCAAAATGGGTACAGAAGATGCTTTATCAGAATTAACCAACTACATAGTGAAAAGCATAGATGGCGGATCAAAGGTGATAGGGGTATTCTTAGACCTAGCAAAAGCTTTCGACACTATTTCGCATAACTTACTACTACAAAAACTCAAAAATATCGGTATAACTGGTCAACCGCTAAAATGGTTTGTCAGCTACATTGAAAAGAGACAACAAATAGTAAAAATAAATAAATACAGCAGTGACAAAGCAGATATCAGGTATGGAGTACCACAAGGCAGCGTCTTGGATCCCATACTATTCCTCATTTATATAAATAGTCTAACTGAGATAAACCTAAGAAAAATTGAGTACAAAGTAATCAGTTATGCAGACGACACTGCAATTTTGTTCAAGGCACAATCATGGGAAAAGGTATTCAAAAACACAGAAACAGGGATGACTGTAGTAAATAAATGGCTACAAAATAATCTACTAACACTGAACATTTCAAAAACAAAATATTTAACTTTTAGCAAAACAAAGGCTGGTCAACCACATAGCCAACCACAACTACATCTTAACCCCTGCACCAATATTTCGTCAAATAACACATGCTGTACTTGTGACAAAATTGTTTATGCAGACAATATTAAATATCTAGGTTTAACTGTTGACCATAAACTAAAATGGGATCTCCATATTAATATATTATCAAAAAAAATACGAAAATTATCATACATCTTCAAAACAATACGAAACATCATGTAATTAAATCAACTAAAAAATATATATTTCGCACTCTGTCAAAGTATTTTAACATATGGAATTTCAGTTTGGGGAGGAGCAGCAGATACTTACCTCAATTCTCTTAAAATAAATCACAAAACAATAATTAGAATTATGTTTTATAAACCTTACCAACATCCGACGGAACAGCTAATGATCAAAAACAAATTACTAGACGTAAATAAACTATTCATAAGGAAGATTATTTACAAAAACTGTATCAAAACTTCACATCTCCACATACCTCACTCGCAAAACACAAGAGCGAAAATTAATAAGCACTTTCAAGTTCCCCATATCAAATCAACTTTTGCAAAAAAACACGAATCTTACCTAGCACCACACATTTTCAATACCTTCCTAACACAAACAAAAACTTACGTCACCCTAAATAATTTGAATTGGCTTTTCAAAAGATTTGTAATATGGTTGAATGAAAAAGAAAGAACAGACATTCAAAATATTCTAAATAAATAACATTTCATACAAGTTCTCACGAAATTATATAATATTCAAATAAAACAAATACGAGAAACTGCAATTTTGCAATATTAATTCAACTGTCACAAAATTTTAATTTACTTTTATCTAAAAAACAAAGTATGTATGTAAATATTTAATATACCAACATATAATTTATCTTTTTTATCTTTTTACATATATATTTGTTTAAATACACACATTTCTTTTGGAACAAACATAATATGTGATTTACTCGCCTCGGAACAGACTTTGTCTAGTGAGGCGGGTAAAAGAAAAGAAAACAATGTAAATAACCATGAAACTAAATAAACGCCCGGGTTGCCGGCACTGAAACTGAACTGAAATGTTATCCGAACTAAACTATAATATTTGAGGTTTCTTAATTAAATGCAAGAACTGATTCATTTGTAAGACGTTTATTGACACTGTTGACAAGTTCAAGGTTATACATCAAGTGACGCGACAGACCTGCCAACTATCAGCATTTGACAGCTGATAATTATTATTACCAACATAACATCCTTTCCTCCTTCCATTTTTTTATTATTTTTATATCAAACCAAATAACAATGACAAAGAAACTTAAGAGTAATCACTATGACTAAATCGTACAGGGGGTTTCACAACTCTGCCAGACCTAGTTATAATATCATTATTTCCACTAGTGCTGGGTAACGGTTCAATAACAATTTCATTTTCCTGACTTGTAAAGTCTTGCCATTTATCGGGATTCTCATAACTTGATTTTGACTTAAGACAACTTTTTTTTATTTGGTTAACATGAACCTTTTTCACCTCTCCTCCGATTAATTGAATTAGATACACCCATGAACTTAATTTCAACTTAACAGTTCCCTGAAACCATTTCATAGGACCTTTCACATGTCTTAAATAGACCAAAACATTATCATTTTCTTTAAATTCTTTCAATGCATTTTTTGTTGATTGTTTGACATTTTGTGATTGTTTACTTTTATTGACATGTCTTTCTTCTGACAAAATATGTAGTGGTGTACGTGGCTCATATGAAAATATTTTAGCCATTGGAGATACACCCGTAACAGAAGTAGGAGTGGAACGATAACTATACAGACAATCTATTAGACGTTGAGCTGGCGATAAAAATTTAGAATTTTTCGAAAACATAAATTTAATTAATATTTTTTTGAAAGTTTGAACAGACCGTTCCGCTAATCCATTTGACTCGGGATTATACGGCGGACAAAATAATAATTTAATTGACTTTTCTTTACAAAAAATAGAAAATTCTTTGCATGAAAATGGGGGACCATTATCACAAACAATAGTTTTCGGAAAAGCGAATCTGGAAAAAACTTCACTTAATTTAGATAACAAATCCGAATATTTAGTATTTTTCATGTAAAAACATTCTACCCACTTTGAATATGAGTCGCAAACCAATAAGTATTTTGAACCTTTTAAATCAAAAAAATCCAAATGGACTCTTTCCCATGGACTTTCAGCAATAGGCCAACTATGACGTACATTTTTGTTAGCATTTTGTACAGACTGACACATTTCACATCTAGAAATAACATCTTCAATATCTTGATTCATACCTAACCACCATACATATGAACGAGCAAGAATTTTTGATCTGACTATACCAGGATGACCATAATGTATTAAATTTAGGACTTTGGACTTAAGAGATTCTGGTATTACAATTCTGTCACCAAATAAAAGACATTTTCCTTTGACCGACAGTAAATTTTTAAACTTGAAATATTTTTTAATTTCTGGACTTGACAAGTTTTCAATCCAACCGATTGAAACATACTTAATGACTTTACATAATGTTTCATCTTTTTCAGAATGACTTTCAACTTCTGAGAATGGAATTAATGGTGTAGACATGTATACAAAATTACATTCCTCAATATTGAATTGTTGTTTACTTGGCAAACGTGACATTACATCTGCTTGAGGAATTTTCAATCCTTTTTTATATTCCAATTTATAATTGTACGCAGACAATATTATAGACCATCTTATAAGACGTGATGCTGCTAAAACGGGGACTTTTTTGTTTTCAGCAAATAAAGACAACAATGAAGCATGATCAGTATATATCGTAAAATGACGACCAATTAAATATTTGTGAAATTTCTTAATTCCAAAAATAATAGCAAGGGCTTCCTTGTGCAATTGGCTATAATTTCTTTGAGCTGAATTTAATGTTGCAGACTCAAAAGCTATAGGAAATTCTTGATTCTTTACGACATGACTTAAGACACAACCGACACCGTATGCACTGGAATCGACTGTAAGACACAATGGTTTTGACGGATCAAATAAAACTAACATAGTTTTATCTGACAAAAGAGACTTACTATTTACAAATGCCTTTTCGCATTCATCAGACCAACACCATTTTACATTTTTTCTTAATAAATTATGAAGTGGTTCTAGCACTGTAGGACACATAGGAATAAAATTCCTATAAAAATTTAACATTGACAAATATGACTTTAGTTGAGTAACATTTTCTGGACACCCAGTAGACTTAATTTTCTCAACTTTCGACAAAGACGGACTTTTGCCCTGACCTGACAAAGTAAACCCTAAAAATTCAAAAGAATTCACAAAAAATTCACTTTTTGACACATTGATTTTTATATTAAACTCATTTAATTTTGACAAAACTTTATCCAATGTATCAGAACACTCCTTCTCGTCTTTACCACCTATACAAATATCATCAATATATGCAGCACAGTTTTTTATGCCACACAAAACTGTATCAATTACCATTTGAAAAACGGCAGGAGCCGATGATAATCCATAAGTTAAACGATTATAGACATATAAACCATTACATGTATTAATTGTAAGTAATTCTTTACTAGAATCTGACACAGACAACTGTAAATATGCGTTTGTTAAATCTAATTTACAGAATACTTGACAACCTGAAAATTTATTAAAAATATCCTCTGGACGTGGAATAGGATATTGATCAATTCTCAATTGTGGATTGACTGTAGATTTCAAATCTGCACATAAACGTAATTTTCCATTTTGTTTAGGTACACAAACTATTGGAGAAGACCAACTACTATATTTAACTTTTGAAATAATGCCTTCGCTTTCAAGACGACTTAGCTCTTGACATACTTCAGCACGAAGTGCATAAGGAACTTCATATGCTTTGTGAAAGACAGGAGTAGCATTATTTTTTAAACTTAAATTCACAGAAAATTCTTTAATTGGTAAATCGTTATTAGTAATCGAAAAAGAATTTAAATATTTTTGTGACAATTTTTTAACAATATTTGTTTTATTTTTCTCGCTGACAGACACTGAATTTACAGTATTATTATGCATATTTGACATTAAAGAACTTATGAAAGTATTTTCCCAAGATGGATCAAACACTTTTAACCAATTTCTACCCAAAATAGCATCAGACGACAGATTTTTTATAACCAATACTGGTAAATCCATTACAACATTAGAATCCACAACATTTACTTTTGCCATAAAAAATCCAAAACAAAATAAATTCTGACTATTTGCTGTGAACAAATTACCGTAGAATTGACTTAACTGACAAGTTTTGAAAAATTTTAAATACATTTTGTTACTTATTAATGTCGAAGAACTTCCTGTGTCAATCATAAAAGACATATTGATACCATTTACAATTAAATTAATTTTCGCTGTATCAGACACTGACATATTTAATACATTTACATTATTGACACATTTTACGTGATTGATGATTGATTTTGCGTTTGGACAAAATTTCGACGTATGCCCGTAAATATTACACTTGTAACATTTCCACTTTTTTGAAGGACATAACTCCGGTTGATGAGTTATAAAACACCTCTCGCATCTTCTGGACCCTTGACGTGATGGAGATGACAGTTGACTTGATGACCTTGAACTCCTTTGACCCTTGAATCCAGTCCTTTCACCCTGATGAAATCGCCTACTAGGACTTTTCTGACGTGAAGGGCGATCCTTTGAGACATGACATGTTTTTTTATGTGACATTTTTGACTTGACTTCACAGATTTCCGATGTAACATTTTCTTTGTGTAAAATTTGCTCTGAGCTGTGACTTACTGTCTCAATATTTTTGACAATTAATTTTGCTTTCTCAAAAGTTAACGATTCATCTTCAGATAGCAATCTTCTAGTCATTGCATCATCTTTTAAACCACACACCAATTTATCTCTCAGAGCTTGGTCTAGAAAAGCACCAAAATTGCATGATATTGACAGACTTTTTATATCCGTAATATAATCATCGATTCCTTCGTTAGAATGTTGTTTCCGGTTATAAAATTTATATCTTTGCGCAATTGTACACCTTTTTTCTTCATATTTACTCCTCAGTGTTGTTACAATATCGTTGAAGGTTAAATCTTCTAGATTTTTCGGATGCACCGTTTCTTTTAAAATTTTAAATTTCTCCGCACCGATCAATATACACAAATATCCAATTTTTTCTTTCTCTGCGATATTAATAATTTTTAGATACATTTGTATGCGTTCCAAAAACATATTGAAACTTTCGCAATCTGGTTCGAAATGAGGCACTGGCAAGGTACTACTCGACATGTTGAAAAAAAGGTTTTTTCCACGGCGAAATCACTGTTAATACTCTTCACACACGTTTTAACTGATAAACTGATTTTCCTCGTCGCCAATTATAATATTTGAGGTTTCTTAATTAAATGCAAGAACTGATTCATTTGTAAGACGTTTATTGACACTGTTGACAAGTTCAAGGTTATACATCAAGTGACGCGACAGACCTGCCAACTATCAGCATTTGACAGCTGATAATTATTATTACCAACATAACATAAACAAATAAATTAGATGTCGGCTCATTTGCCAAATTAATTTATAGTACATCATTACATAGCATAAAATGAAGTTATTTAAAATGTATGCGCGCATAGATCTTTCAAACAACGCAACGGATTTTCATGCGGTTTTCACCAATAAATAGAGTGATTCAAGAGGAAGATTTATATGTACAATACATGCTTATTGTAGTAGAGAAAAGCCGAGAAATTCAAGTATTCAATTCAGGCAGCGGGCAACGGGCAGCTGTCAAGCGTGTGGTGTGGATTTTATAAAGGTTGGGTAATGGCGTTGTGTTTCGTTAGCCATAGCAACATGTGGCCGGGTCTGCTAGTTTATTATAAAGTTTATAGTCGAACATTTTAAGCTGGGTCCACACATGTTCTTTTGTCCGTTCCGTTCCTCCGTTCCGTATCAGCGTCGCGATCAAGAACGCTGGTTTGGACGCCTATTCGGAACGGTACGGTGTTACGGAGGGACGTTACGGGTAGCGTATTTACAAAACCTATACCGATTCAGTCGCGGTAACGACAATTTACATTTTAAATATACTTCTATATTGGTTATTTTTTATCACATTGCAAAAACAAAAATTGTTCTAAAATCTAGATAAAATAATCTTTCTGATGTGTATATTAGAAATTAATAATTTTATTTCTAAATATTTAAATTTTAATATTATTCCCATTTATTGTAAATATACCTCTATATTGATAATTTTTTATCACTTTGCAAAAACAAAAATTGTTCTAAAATCTAGATAAAATAATCTTTCCAATGTGTATATTAGAAATTAATAATTTTATTTCTAAATATTTAAATTTTGACATTGAAAATTTAAAGCGACTGAAACGCGGTAGGGATTGTAAATACGCTTACGGGTAGAGGTACGCCCCTATCCATCAGGAGTCGGTTTTTTCGGCCCGTTCAAAGGCGATACGATACGGGTATGCGCCAGTCTGGACGCGATCGCGGCATGCGCAGGTCGTTCTCTCTGGAATGGAATGAACACGCGATGATGCCGATGATCGCAGCGACGTTACGGAGGTACGGGCTATTTTTACTTGCGTCCAGAGTTTTTGATACGGAACGGAGGTACAGAACGGAGGAATGGAACGGATAAAAGAACATGTGTGGACCCAGCTCTACATTAAAATTACAAGAAATAACAACTGTCGCCTACCAATTGATACGTTCGAGGAGAAGGTCATGTATTAATTCCTTACTGTAGAATCATAACGATTAACGTTAAATGTTCTTTTTGCCTTTTGCAAAATGATTGGGTACATTATTATTTTGGTAAATATCCAGTGTACTGAACAATGTTCAGTGAACATTATTAATGCACAAATTACTTAAAAAAATAATTCGTACGGTTTATTGACAATGAGGAGTATCTATTTCAGTAACCCGAGAAGCAAAATAATGCATTTTAATAGCCTATTCATTCAAAATATATGGATAACTGCACGGAATATAGTTACAAACAGACTATAATAACGTAGCTCAATAAATCAATGTTAACTAATATCCTTCTGCATGGGTTCTACATAATTTAATTCAGTATATATATAATATATCGTGATTACTGGTCCGTATTGTGTATGTTTATATCATATTATGTAAATATTTTTTTATTTTTACATTAGCTCCACACAGGAGGCTCTGAAGAAAACAAATACCTTGGGTCATCTTAAGGGATGCTGTGTGGGGGGTTTTTAAGGAAAGGAAGGAGAGGAAGTTCTGGAAAGGAAACAGGTATGAGGGGTGGATAGGAATTTGGGGGAATTTTGTGTCCAGGAATGACGGACAATTGCGGTGCAAGGCGATGGGACGAGAGATTCTGGCTGGAGAGGTCAAAAGATCTCACTAGTCTCTCTCGATCCCGCCCGCCACGAAGCAGGTGGGCAAACACATCGGCCGCCAAGACCTGGACAAACCTCACCCCGTGAACCCGAGCACCAAACGTAGCGAACCACTTGGCCTATGGCAGAGGTGTTGGTTATCCAATAAATGGTTCCCGGGGGGGCGGTACCCATGAGCGCCTCCCAAAATTAAATGAAATATAGGTGTATATTAATATAAATAAATAATCAGTTTAACATCTTTTTTGAACCCATGTTTTGACGCAGTGAAAAATACTTTTCGGCTAGTTTTTTTTAAACTTTTAAAACTTTTTGTTTTTATGACATTTTATTTTATTTTATTTTATTTTTTTTTATTCTTCATTTTAAGCACCCGCAAAACTGCCAAAGCAGTTTGTGAGCAGGTCAATTTAAAAATATTAATATAACATTAAATCACAAATGTAACAAGAAAGCACAATATACAAAATAGATACAGAAGAATAACTTTTAAATAGCTACAATACAAAGGCATAAAATATACAGATAGACAGATATAACACAGGCAAATTACTCTTAGTCATATTTATACATAAGATTACAAACAATATCAGTATAAAAAGTTTTGATCCATTAGCCATTTTTTTTTTTTTTTTTAAATCGGTGGTGCAATTTGATTCGATTTTTATGTTCACTGGCATCTTATTAAATATGGTAGGGACAAGATAAGTGAGTGTCCGTTGTCCGTATTTATTTATAATTTTCGGAACGTTAATAATTTCCATATTGTCGTAGTAATAGTAGGTAATGGCCGCCAGTGACTTAAAATGCATAGTTTTGTTTCTCCGGCGAATGAAAGAGGTTTTTTTTTTTTTTTTACAGTGAATAACCGCACAAGAATCTCAACTGTTCCCGTCTGGAGCCAGTGAGATTATGGCATCCCCAATTGGGGTATGTTGTGAGGCTGAAGGTAGTGGGGAGGGGAAGGAGATGGGGAAGAGGAAGGTTGGGAAGTACCTGGCTATTCAGATCTGGTCACCAAACACGGCCAAAGCCATTTTCAAGCAACGTTTCAATTCTGAATGGTGGTCTTACACCAGGGCGATACTGATAGTATCTTCCACTCTGGAACATGCCGCAAATATACTATATATTATTTTAAATGAATTAATTGTGAAATAACACAAATTAATCAAATAAAATTTATTTCCGCATGCCGGGTTCGAACCCGCGACCTCCGGACTGTGAGTCAAGAGTCTTACCCACCGGACTACGGAGGTCGTCTTCATTATAATTGAACAGATACAAAGTGTTTTAAAAATAATTATTGAGCATAAAGAATGTCCAGTAGCTTATCTGGATATTTACTATTGTTTTAATTATCCGACATTCACCCCATAAAATTGACATCATTTATTTAAAACGAAGAACATCAGAACCAGGAAAAAAATCCGAGCATTAATTAAATTCTACTGACGCGAACAAAATATTGCAAACTGTGCGCAGATTGTTGAATTAATTGAAGGAATATTTCTTAGAAACCGAAATAAAATCCGAGAAAATTGTAGAATGAAGGATTAGTTTCACCTGAAAAGTAAATCCTGCTCCCTTGATTTCCCTTTGAGCTTTTCAGCTTAGAGTTTCCAATCAGAAAAGGAAACAAAGAAAAATAAATGTTCATCTCGACTGCGAAAGAAACATTATATGTAAATACCGTAACATCTCCAGTCTGTTAGGTAATGTTATTTTAGGGAAAATGGCGCCCTTAATTGTGTGGTAATTCTTCTGGTATAATTATCTATTTTGCATTTATCGGGTTTCAACGGAGAACATAAGGAACAAGAAATCGAGAGGTTTATTTAATAAAAGTAAGACTTTTCGGCACATCGACGCGGAGTAGATTTTTTGAATCCATTTGGAAAAACAATGAATAATTAACATAATGGTCTGTTAAAAGATTGGATAGTACTTGTAGATATTAGTTTTACATCTGAATCTACATAATATAAATTAAACACAAATTTAATATTGTAAAGCTTTATTTTGATCTCTTAAGAGGGCATTACCAGAGAAAACCGGAAATACGTCATTTTCAAAAAAGTTTTTAGACGTATTGACTCTTTTCCACAAAAAATTATAAATGGATTTCGAAAGATTGTTCTTTTATCTAGCATTCGTATGTAATAAATTTTGAGAATTTTTTAAAATTTTTAGTATAATAAGGTTATTCCATAGGTCGTTGGCAGATTTGTTCAATTTTCAAAAAAATTTTTGTATTATACCACATCCATTTCAAATAATAAAATCATGCAGTAAAATAAATCAATACATTATCTAGCAAACATATGTTTTAGAATTTTAATTTTAGTTTCAATAAAATCATTTAAAAGTATGTACGTACATGTGTTTCTTGGCGAAAATTGGTCCGTTTGTGTATTTATTTGCGCACTTACAAACTAATATATTTCAGATTTTTTTTAACATTCTTATTAAATTTAGACATTATTAAAAAATGATAAATACTTATAATCAAAAAATAACTACAAAAAAAACATTATTTTAATAGTTTTGCCATCACGCCTTTCAGCATTTTTGGATGAAGGTATAAATTAAAGCTAATTTGAATTGAAATAAATTCGATATTGAGTTATAATTTTAAAAAGCTGGTACGGAGAATAATTAATCTTTCTCATCGTAACCGCCCTGCACGATCGTAAGAACAACTTTCGACGAAATGTGGATTTTCGTCCGCTGGCTGGTTAAACTCTCTTAACTTTTCATGTGCCCATGAAAATGTATTTTCTTACAACCCCAAGTGGTTCGCTACGTTCGGTGATTTAGCAGAGATGTCCGGGCTCATAGAGTGAGTTTGTCTAAATGTTGACGGCAGATGCATTTATTGCCGGATCGGGAGAGAATGGTTGTGGACGACAATTTGATCTCTCCATCCAATCCATAGCCTTGCACCATAGTGGGAGGGATGGATTCATATTCCCGTCGCTCCTGTTCACACTAGACTCCTAGATTCCAACTAATCCCTCATACCTTTTTCCTGCCCAGAAATTACTTTCCTTCTTTTACCTGAAAATACCCCTCCACACAGTATCCCCAAAGATGACTTAGGCACTGGAGGGAATCATTTTCCTCAGGTTGTCCTATGTGGGATTTAAAAAATATATATTTTTACATTAGCTCCACACAGGAGGCCCAGAGGAAAGTAATTCCCCTCATGTAATATTTGGGGATGCTGTGTGGAGGGTCTTTTTAGGAAAGGAAGGTGAGGAAGTTCTGGAATAGGGTATTGGGGGTGGGCAGGAATCGGGGGGTCGGTGTGCCTAGGAGTGACGGACGTATGAATCCATCCCGCTACAGGTGCAAGGCGATGTTCCTTGAGAGTACGACTGGAGAAATCAAAGGGACTCCCTCAACCATTCTCTCCCGATCTGGCCTGCTATTCAGCTGGTGGGCAGACGCATCCGCCGCCAAGACCCTGACAAACCTCACGGCATGAATCCGAGCACCCGTGCTAAGTCATCAAACGTAGCTAACCACTTGGGGTGACCTATGGCAGAGGTGTTGGTTATCCAATAAATTAAAGGGGATAGAGTAAAAAAAGTATATTTATTGTGCGGCAGCTGTTTGGATAAAGTTAGAATGAATTGTTGTATTATATTGTCAATGATGATAGTTGGTTAGCCCAAACAAGATCACCAAAAGTATTTAATGAAAAAATGTTTTCTTTTCGAGTTGTCGTAGTGCTCCAAATTTGCGATTAGTTTTTGCACTATTCTTGACGATAAGACGAGAGCTAGATTAAAAACAATGATTTGACTTTTGGTGCCAAATTAGCAGACTTCATGGTTTTTGGTCGATTTTATAAAAAGGTCTTGTATATAGTTCATGAAGATAATTTTAATATAAAACAGACTTTTACAAAAACTCAAATAATCCTTAAAGTTATTTCGTAATGGTTCACAACTTCAGCTTGAGTCTGTTTTTCTCACTATGTTTGAACTTATAATTAAATTAAATTTAAGAAGTTTCTTTTCGTCTGCAAAACATTGATGGAAAGTTCAGACCTTTGAACCTTTTAAAAATTATGAATGCCCTTGCCCCTGGGCGGCATTGCCGAACCTTGCAAACGATTTCGCGCTTCAAGTAATTGGAGAGCCTAATTTATAATAGAGCATATAACATCCGTTATAATTACTGAGTAACTACAGACAGACACAGAAGTTATGATGTAAAAGATTTGTCGAGACATTTTCTCCAGAATATTTTATGTAATTTTGATCATCGTAAGAAACGTGCTTAAATCGTAATTATCTGAGAAATCCCTTTCCTTTGTTACCCACATCTCTTAGAAATACACCCTCGTCCCTGTCGCGAGACTTATTAATTTCATCTCCCAGGGGAAATCTGTCATTATACTGAGATTACAGAGAAGAAAGATACAAAGCTGATTAAAATATTATAAATTCTGCTCAAACAAACGAGCCTGACTCCGGCAGAGTGCAAAATACTATGCTTTTATGCGTGACTTTATTTTTCTATAGAAAACTTACTCTTACACGAGTTGAAACTTCTCGGTGCCAAAGAAAAGTGAGACCATATACAATGTACATTCGTTAATGTTGACTGAGTGCCATTTTATGAATCGAAATACATGAGTCATTCAGAATTCATGGCTTAAATGAGAAAGTTTTTGTTATGAAAGAAAACAAAACTTGACAAAACATCGCGCAAAGGCATGCCTTCGTTAATAAATTGAGTTGAATATAGATCATCCCTTGTAATGGACATAATAAATATTTTTTTTATACTGAGAACACTTTCATAATTAATTGATAAAAAAAGGTTTGACCCGAAATGAACATCTATAATATACTTACACCAAATTAATGCTGTACAAAAAACAAGGTTTCATGGTTGGAAGTGAATTTTTAGACGCGACGCCAAGATTGATGGTATTGAAGGGTGTGTAAAAGTTTATACTAAGTTTTTGAAGCTTCCAAAATATTTATTAAAATCAAGACATGATGAACATTTTTGATAAGCTTTCGACGAACTTTCACCCCCTTCCGCACACGTTACGGTGGTGTGAGGTCTCATTAATACGTTATTTCCTAACTTTAGAGACAGATATTTTTTCTTCTCCATTAAGGTAGGACTTAGTGGTAAAGCCTGAAAAAATAAGAAGTAGAGTCTAAGCTGTAGTCGGTACCAAAAAGTTAGCCTTTCCGTAGAAACTTTGTTTTTTTTTTTACCAATTAATGTGCCTACTTCGTTTTTCCACTCAGTTGCATTATAAAGCGACAGTTTTCATTTTCATCACCTCTCAAATCCTCTACTTACAGTACAAACTTACTTAATTACGCCATCCCACTAAAAGTTTCATAGATACGTGTACTATCCTTGATATTAGTTTAAAAACTTACCCATGGATGGCGTTTAGCTGTCAGTATTGTAGAGATAGAGTGATATAAGATGGGCGCGATGATGGCACCACCTTACATGGGTTCGAGTGGAGCTGAATGTTCACTCCATACCAGCTATGCCTGTGGATCTCGATATGGTATATTTACTGAAGCAAATAGCAAAGGTAATTTCACAAGGGTAACTTACGATATTTTGGCGATCTTGCCCGGTTCGGCATCCCTCGTGGTCGATTCGGCTATTGTCTGGATTAACCATAGGCAGTCATAAGTCAGTTTATAACGATTAAGATGAATAACGGCGGTATTTTCACGTTGCGAGTCGTTTAGCTTCTCACGATAAAAAATGGTAAGATGTTGACAGAAGCATTACGATGGGAATTCAAGAACACTTTTCGTCTCCTTGACGAAGGCTGTCCGCGGGCGGCTACCGGCCAGTGTACGAACCCAATGTGCGAATTAAACCCAACCAGTTTGAATTCTGCCCTTGCCATGTGAAACAGTAAAATCCTGTCAAGATCCAATTCGGGATTACGAAACATAGAGTGTATAATAAATATCGTGGGAACCTCAAGGTCAGGGCCCAAATTACTCCAACCGCTTGTTAAGATATCAGAGCCTATTGTCGATTTGTTAAAAAAAGGTTTTGTTGACACCGGAGTATTTTATTAAGAGTATGAGACAATCCCGGAGTTACAACAATACGTAATTCCATCTTTGCGCTTCAAACTATTGGAGTTAGTAACCTATAGGAATACTTAAATGCATTTAGTATAGACCAACCGCAATGGACAAAGATTATAATAAAAAAATGTCACATTAATATAGGTATGTGCACGTTTATGAAAGAAATTAGGTACTGACCTGCTCCTAACGCCCAGTATCGCCCTGACGCCGATGAACTTGACTTTCTGCTTGGACTGGCCGACGAGAAACACCACGTCGAAGAGCGCCGCGTTGTGCAGTACGTTGGGCTCGGAGTTGAGGAAGACCCTCGTAAAGTCCTTGGCCAGCTGATCATAGTCCTCGAATTGGTCCCGCACCGAGTCAAGCAGTGGGGAGGAGGGGCGCATGTGGCCTATGGGACGCCAGGATCCTAAAACAAACATTTAAATTAGTACAACTAAAAAGATCCAAGGAAAGGGAAACAAACCAAGATACGCGGAGCATGTACGCGACGTGACGGCTCCCTTTCTTTACAGTATACAGGCAACTCGCATTGTAATATTATTTACTTAGACTTATGAATTGAACTTTATGAATTACTAGTCCTTTTGCAATAACACGCAATTTGCTGGCTGCGTAAAAAATAACTACAAATCCCTAATCGGGTTATAAATAATTCGGCTTAATATTGAATAATTTGTTACACTCTTTACATACTTTTACAAATGTGTTATAGTTTACCCACCTCCCTCATTTTAACGACACTACGCTAGTTGGTTCGGTTAAAAAAAACATTCAGATCCTCCGCAGAAAAGTCTCACACCACATAAAATATTACCTTAATATAGCGATGATTACATTTCTGCGCAGTACTACTGACAATATAATATAACTTGTAATTCTTTAGAAATATAAATAAATAATGATTTATTTCATTTATGTACATATCTTGGACCAAAAATATATAATAAAATTCCCCTAGAATTAAATATTAAAGCTTGCAAAATGTCCCACGTCAGTTCAATAATAACAAAACTAGCTGGGCCCGTTGCAGAAGCAACTAACGGGTTAAAACACTATGCGATTTGACATGTGAACGCGGACGAAGCGAGCAGGAGTGTGTGTTAAATTACATATATGAAGAAAAAACTATGTCTGAATGCGGATGGAGCGAGGAGTGAGCACATACAAAGGGAACAGGTAGTCGACGCCTCCTCCAAAGTTTCATCGCAATAGGATGAACCGTTTAACAATGCATAATTTCTTGATGCCAAAGCTCACTATTTGGTGCATAAATAATCGACTCGATGCGCACATCAAATCTCAAAAGTTTCATCGCAATCGGATGAACGGTTTAGCAATGCATATTTTCATGATGCTGGAGCTCACTATTTTATACAGAAAGAATCGAATAGATGCCCAAATCAAATCCCAAAAGTTTCATCGCAATCGGATGAACGGTTTAGCAATGCATAATTTCATGATGCCAGAGCTCACTATTTTATACAGAATGAATCGACTGGATGCTCACATCAAATCCTAAAAGTTTCATCGCAATCGGATGAACGGTTTAGCAATGCATAATTGCATGATGCCAGAGCTCACTATTGTATACAAAAACCATCGCCGGCATGCATACATGAAATCCCCAAAGTTTCATCACAATCGGATAAACGGTTTAGCAATTCATAATTTCATGGTGCCAGAGCCCAACAGTACTTTGATACAAACCCTGTCCTGATAATAACGAACAAAACAAAAAAAAAAGAATTATCCAATTAGGTGCAGTCGTTCGGAAGTTCGTTGAAGTTCGTTTCGGAAGTTCGTTGCGCGTACATACATTTCAGAGATTCATTTTTAAACAAATTTCATAATGCCAGAGCTCACCAGTAATTTTATACAAACCTTATCCTAACAATAAAGAACACAACAAAAAAAAAATTATCCAATTAGGTGCAGTCGTTCGGAAGCTATGCGCGTACTTACATTTCGGCGAATCATTTTTAAACAAATTTCATAATGCCAGTGCTCACCAGTTATTTTATAAAAACCTTGTCCTCACAATAACGAATACAACAAAAAAAGAATTATCCAATTATGGGCAGTCGTTCGGAAGCTATGCGCGCACATAAATTTCCGCTACTCATTTTTAAACAAATTTCATAATGCCAGAGCTCACCAGTAATTTTATACAAACCCTGCCCTGGACACAACAAAAAATAATTATCTAATTTGGTACAGTCGTTCGGTTCAATTCACTTCGGTTGTTAAAAAAAAAAATTTAAAAACCTTCAATTTTTCAAGTTAATTTTAACGTTCTCTGAAAGTTCTGTTCAAATTCTATTCAAGTTCTGTAATTATTTCTGTTTTGAAATAATAAGTATAAATAAATAACAATAAATATATTGAAGATAATTGAATAAATACAACTCGCACATTACGTGAAAATGAACTAATTTAAAAATAACGTTCCCACCAACAGTGGGTGTCCAGAAGCAACCTCCGTGTACCTACATAATTCAAAAAGTGACTATCTTGGGTGATTTTTTCATTACATATCATTAATTTTCGATTTAACATTTAAAGGAAAGAAATTCATAAGTCGCTACCAATAATATTGGTGTAGGTACCTATGCGTTTTCTCAATAAATACTTGACAATCTTGAGTGATTTCTTTTAATATTTAAATGCTTCATAAGCCGGTACCTACCTAGTATATACCGAGAAAAATAATATTTGGGTAGGTACCTACGCTTTTTTTCTTACGTACTTTATTACTTTTCTTTAACGAATTTGCAATAACTTGATGGAACGGTAGGTACCTACCGCGTTATAAATTGTGTTATTTTCAGATGGCCAGCAATTTTCACACTATCGAAGAATTTAGGAACACGTTTTTGACATGAATTTTTCAGAAAATTATTGATTTTCGTCGGGTTCTCCTGACATATTTCATATGAGAATCGTATATAATTTTGATATTAAAAGTTGCGGAATTCTCTATTGTAACGTATTTTTTAAAAACATCTAAGCGGGGATCGGTTTCCGGGTCGCAATGCCGCGTACCGTAAAACCACTACCGAAAACTCTGAAAAGTCTGTATTATTTAGGCTAAATTTTTGACACTCGGAATCCTGACCTATCTCAAGATTATCTGACTCGCCGCCAAGCCAAAATGGACCTTGGCACGTTCCAAACTCGAGGAAGCGACCGTCTATTATCCCCTGCGGGGCCGAGGCCTGGGCTGGAAAGTAAGAGGGCTTAAGCGTCTTTGCATTTTCAAGCGAAAATACGCAGTAAGGTGGTACGCGATGCGGGGGAGAAGAGTCCGTTATCGCATCACCAAAACTGGAACCGTCATTTGTATGGACTTTTTGACACGTTTCCTTCCGAAATGGATTTTCGTCTTTCGACTGGCGAACCTGTCGGCGGAAAACATAACCCCGGCCGAATTTCTTCGTCGGATAGTGAGAGATTACAGTTTCCGTCGCCAGGGTCGCACTTCAATTCTGTATCAGTCGTTTTGTATGAAACCGGTGTCAGAAAAGGCTGAAAAAAAAGGTGAGTTTTCAAAACTGAGCATTAATATATATACTAGGTTTTGCCCGTTGCAGAAGCAACTGACGGGTTTAAACACTATGCGATTTGACGTGTGAACGTGGATGAAGCGAGGAAGAGTGTGTGTTAAATTAAATATATGAAGAAACCTGAGGTTACAGTGACCTTGCAACGCATGCCGGGTACCCGTTGTATATATAATGTTATGTAGTGCAGCGCTTGCATTAAAATGTAATTTCCCAGGAATTGGAATGGAACCATTACAGTTAAGTTGACCCCGAGGTTACAGTGACCTTGCAACGCATGCCGAGTAACCGTTGTATATTATGTTATAAATTGCAGGCGCTTGCATTAAAATTTTATTTCCCGGGAATCGGGATGAAACCATTACAGTAAAGTTGACCCCTAGGTTACAGTGACCTTGCAACGCATACCGGGTACCCGTTGTATATAATGTTATATAGTGCAGGCGCTTGCTTTAAAATGTTATTTCCCGGGAATTGGGATGGAACCATTACAGTTAAGTTGACCCCGAGGTTACAGTGACCTTGCAACGCATGCCGTGTACCCGTTGTATATTATGTTGTAAATTGCAGGCGCTTGCATTAAAATTTTATTTCCCGGGAATCGGGATGAAACCATTACAGTAAAGTTGACCCCTAGGTTACAGTGACCTTGCAACGCATACCGGGTACCCGTTGTATATAATGTTATATAGTGCAGGCGCTTGCTTTAAAATGTTATTTCCCGGGAATTGGGATGGAACCATTACAGTTAAGTTGACCCCGAGGTTACAGTGACCTTGCAACGCATGCCGTGTACCCGTTGTATATTATGTTATAAATTGCAGGCGC
Source organism: Limnephilus marmoratus (assembly GCA_917880885.1). Taxonomy (NCBI): domain Eukaryota; kingdom Metazoa; phylum Arthropoda; class Insecta; order Trichoptera; family Limnephilidae; genus Limnephilus; species Limnephilus marmoratus. The sequence goes on from OU862917.1 coordinate 48,588,121, forward strand.
TTGCATTAAAATTTTATTTCCCGGGAATTGGGATGAAACCATTACAGTAAAGTTGACCCCTACGTTACAGTGACCTTGCAACGCATGCCGGGTACCCGTTGTATATAATGTTATATAGTGCAGGCGCTTGCATTATAATGTAGTTTCCGGGGACTTGGGATGGAACCATTAGAGTTTAGTTGACCCTGAGGTTAAAGTGGCCTTGCAACGCATGCCGGGTACCCGTAGTATATAATGTTACATAGTGCAGGCGCTTGCATTATAATGTAGTTTCCCAGGACTTCGGATGGAAACATTACAGTTTTATTGACCCCGAGGTTAAAGAGGCCTTGCAACGCATGCCGGGTACCCGTTGTATATAATTTTATAAAGTGCATAATTTTATAATGTTGTTTCCCGGGACTTGGTAGGGAACCATTACGGTTTAGTTGACCCCGAAGTTAAAGTGGCCTCGCAACGCATGCCTGGTACCCGCTGTATATAATTAATTTATTTACGCACAAATAGTCCATTAACAATAACAATCGGTTGCACGGTTTAGCAGTGCAAAATTTCATTATGCCGGAGCTCACTATTGTAGTTGTATTGTATTTCATTTTGCAAGTGTAAGTACTAAGTAGGTACTTTGTTGTAATATTTCACCAAAACGACGCCATTATGCTGTTGAGCATAAAATAATTTTCACTACAAATAAATTCATTCAATATCATGTTTTGATTTTTAAATGAAAAAAGTCCCCGCGAGTAAGTACCTACCTAGAACACGCGTAATGTATATATATATACAATGTTCAAATAGAACACACTTAAAAATAAAAAAAAATAATTAATAAAAAAAATTGACAATTCTTTAAATTTTTCTAGTAAATTTTCAGTTCTATAAAGTTCCGTTCGAGTTCTGTAATTATTTCAGTTTTGTGATGTAACTGGTCTGTAATGATAAAACAATAGAATTTGAGTAGAACCATCACAGAACGTGAAAATTAACTTTAAAAAAGTTCAATTATTCTGTATCATCGAAACAACCTTACCTTAGTATTTATTGCATTAAAACCTAATTCGTTGTGTAGGTACCCATTCAGGTAGGTACCTGCGCATTTCCTTAGATTCCGGCAATCTTAGCTTTTTTCATCATATTTGCAATACTACCGAAATAAGTAGGTACCTACCCCGAATGAAAAACGTGTTAATTTGACTGGCCAGCAAATATTTAAACTTCCGATGGAATCTGTGAGCGCGTATTTTGATGATTTTTTTCGGAAAATTTCGAGTTTTGGCAGCATCTCCTGACGTATTTTATATGAGAATCATATGTTTTATTGGTGTTAAAAGTTGCGGAATCTATCCGGCTATCGTATTTTCAAAAAACATCTAGCCCGGAATCGGTTTTTCGGCGGTAATGTCGTTTTCCGAAAAACAACGACCGAAACCGCCGAGAGTTCCGTTTTGTTAGGCTAAAAATTTGACATCTGAGATCCTGACCTATGTCAATAGTCCTATATAGCATTTTCCTTTGTGAAATTAGCGGGTTTTTTCCTAAATTTTTTTTTCAAACGCCGTCTGTCGGCGGGAAATATAATCGAGTGATTCGAGTAGAGCTTCTAGTTTTCGCCGCCGATTCGTATCGGAGAATAAATCCCTGTATATATTTCATTTTGTCGGAAAAAAATTACCCCCAGTTTCCATTCGGAATTTGCTTCAACCGAAAGTGAACCTTGAGGTGGGTGAAACGCAAAGGGCGTACTGGTCGTTTTTGCGTCGACGAAAAAGTGAGCTTTTCCCGACCTACCCCAAAACCAAGCATTAATATATACTAGGTTTTGCCCGTTGCAGAAGCAACTGACGGGTTTAAACACTATGCGATTTGACGTGTGAACGTGGATGAAGCGAGGAAGAGTGTGTGTTAAATTAAATATATGAAGAAACCTGAGGTTACAGTGACCTTGCAACGCATGCCGGGTACCCGTTGTATATTATGTTATGTAGTGCAGCGCTTGCATTAAAATGTAATTTCCCAGGAATTGGAATGGAACCATTACAGTTAAGTTGACCCCGAGGTTACAGTGACCTTGCAACGCATGCCGAGTAACCGTTGTATATTATGTTATAAATTGCAGGCGCTTGCATTAAAATTTTATTTCCCGGGAATCGGGATGAAACCATTACAGTAAAGTTGACCCCTAGGTTACAGTGACCTTGCAACGCATACCGGGTACCCGTTGTATATAATGTTATATAGTGCAGGCGCTTGCTTTAAAATGTTATTTCCCGGGAATTGGGATGGAACCATTACAGTTAAGTTGACCCCGAGGTTACAGTGACCTTGCAACGCATGCCGTGTACCCGTTGTATATTATGTTATAAATTGCAGGCGCTTGCATTAAAATTTTATTTCCCGGGAATCGGGATGAAACCATTACAGTAAAGTTGACCCCTAGGTTACAGTGACCTTGCAACGCATGCCGGGTACCCGTTGTATATAATGTTATATAGTGCAGGCGCTTGCATCATAATGTAGTTTCCGGGGACTTGGGATGGAACCATTAGAGTTTAGTTGACCCTGAGGTTAAAGTGGCCTTGCAACGCATGCCGGGTACCCGTAGTATATAATGTTACATAGTGCAGGCGCTTGCATTATAATGTAGTTTCCCAGGACTTCGGGTGGAAACATTACAGTTTTATTGACCCCGAGGTTAAAGCGGCCTTGCAACGCATGCCGGGTACCCGTTGTATATAATTTTATAAAGTGCATAATTTTATAATGTTGTTTCCCGGGACTTGGTAGGGAACCATTACGGTTTAGTTGACCCCGAAGTTAAAGTGGCCTCGCAACGCATGCCGGGTACCCGCTGTATATAATTAATTTATTTACGCACAAATAGTCCATTAACAATAACAATCGGTTGCACGGTTTAGCAGTGCAAAATTTCATTATGCCGGAGCTCACTATTGTAGTTGTATTGTATTTTATTTTGCAAGTGTAAGTACTAAGTAGGTACTTTGTTGTAATATTTCACCAAAACGACGCCATTATGCTGTTGAGCATAAAATAATTTTCACTACAAATAAATTCATTCAATATCATGTTTTGATTTTTAAATGAAAAAAGTCCCCGCAAGTAAGTACCTACCTAGAACACGCGTAATGTATATATATATACAATGTTCAAATAGAACACACTTAAAAATAAAAAAAAATAATTAATAAAAAAATTGACAATTCTTTAAATTTTTCTAGTAAATTTTCAGTTCTATAAAGTTCCGTTCGAGTTCTGTAATTATTTCAATTTTGTGATGTAACTGGTCTGTAATGATAAAACAATAGAATTTGAGTAGAACCATCACAGAACGTGAAAATTAACTTTAAAAAAGTTCAATTATTCTGTATCATCGAAACAACCTTACCTTAGTATTTATTGCATTAAAACCTAATTCGTTGTGTAGGTACCCATTCAGGTAGGTGCCTGCGCATTTCCTTAGATTCCGGCAATCTTAGCTTTTTTCATCATATTTGCAGTACTACCGAAATAAGTAGGTACCTACCCCGAATGAAAAACGTGTTAATTTGACTGGCCAGCAAATATTTAAACTTCCGATGGAATCTGTGAGCGCGTATTTTGATGATTTTTTTTCGGAAAATTTCGAGTTTTGTCAGCATCTCCTGACGTATTTTATATGAGAATCATATGTTTTATTGGTGTTAAAAGTTGCGGAATCTATCCGGCTATCGTATTTTCAAAAAACATCTAGCCCGGAATCGGTTTTTCGGCGGTAATGTCGTTTTCCGAAAAACAACGACCGAAACCGCCGAGAGTTCCGTTTTGTTAGGCTAAAAATTTGACATCTGAGATCCTGACCTATGTCAATAGTCCTATATAGCATTTTCCTTTGTGAAATTAGCGGGTTTTTTCCTAAATTTTTTTTTTCAAACGCCGTCTGTCGGCGGGAAATATAATCGAGTGATTCGAGTAGAGCTTCTAGTTTTCGCCGCCGATTCGTATCGGAGAATAAATCCCTGTATATATTTCACTTTGTCGGAAAAAAATTACCCCCAGTTTCCATTCGGAATTTGCTTCAACCGAAAGTGAACCTTGAGGTGGGTGAAACGCAAAGGGCGTACTGGTCGTTTTTGCGTCGACGAAAAAGTGACCTTTTCCCGACCTACCCCAAAACCAAACAATACTATATATACTAGGTTTTGCCCGTTGCAGAAGCAACTGACGGGTTAAAACACTTTGCGATTTGCGTGTGAATGTGGATGAAGCGAGGAGGAGTGTGTGTTAAATTAATTATATGAAGAAACCTGAGGTTACAGTGACTTTGCAACGCATGCCGGGTACCCGTTGTATATAATGTTATAATATAGTGCAGGCATTTGCAAGGCGCTTGCACAATAATGTAGTTTCCCTGAACTTGGAATGGAATACAGTTAAGTTGATCCCGAGGTTACAGTGATGTTGCAACGCATGCCGGGAACCCTTTGTATATAATGTTATAATATAAAACAGGCGTTTGCAAGGCGCTTGCATTATAATGTAGTTTCCCGGAACTTGGAATGGAACCATTACAGTTAAGTTGACCCCGAGATTACAGTGATGTTGCAACGCATGCCGGGTACCCGTTGTATATAATGTTATAATACATTGCATGCGTTTGCAAGGCGCTTGAATTATAATGTAGTTTCCCGGAACTTGGAATGGAACCATTACAGTTAAGTTGACCCCGAGGTTACAGCGATGTTGCAACGCATGCCGGGTACCCTTTGTATATAATGTTATAATATAAAGCAGGCGTTTGCAAGGCGCTTGTATTATAATGTAGTTTCCAGGAACTTGGAATGGAACCATTACAGTTAAGTTGACCCTGAGGTTACAGTGATCTTGCAACGCATGCCGGGTACCCTTTGTATATAATGTTATAATATAAAGCAGGCGTTTGTAAGGCTCTTGCATTATAATGTAGTTTTCCGGAACTTGGAATGGAACCATTACAGTTAAGTTGACCCCGAGATTACAGTAATGTTGCAACGCATGCCGGGTACCCGTTGTATATAATGTTATAATACAGTGCATGCGTTTGCAAGGCGCTTGAATTATAATGTAGTTTCCCGGAACTTGGAATGGAACCATTACAGTTAAGTTGACCCCGAGGTTACAGTGTTGTTGCAACGCATGCCAGGTACCCGTTGTATATAATGTAATGTAGAAATACAAATCCCCAAAGTTGTCCTTTATTGGATAACCAACTTCTCTGCCATAGGTCACCTCAAGTGGTTCGCTACGTTTGGTGATTTAGTAGGGGTGTCCGGGTTCATGGGGTGAGGTCTGTCTAGGTCTTGGAGGCGGATGTCCAGGACACACTGAACCCCAGATTCCTACCCACCCCTTAAACCCTTTTCCTTCCCAGAACTCTCATCTCCTTCCTTTCCTTAAAAAAAATCCTCCACACAGCATCCCCAAAGATGACATAGGACCTGAGGGAAATTATTTTCCCCACGGCCTCCTGTGCGGAGCTCATGTAAAAAAAAAAAATTAAATGCATATAAATTCACCTTTCCCAAAAAGCCAGAAATAATTGAAAAAAACATGTTCTTAATATATTTTCCCTTGCTTAGTTCTGCACTCCTGGTATTTATCCTTTTAAAATTTTGTTTTATTCGAGTAAAAAAAAGAACAGAAAAAATATTCTTTCATAGCGTACTCTACCCCCCCCCCCCCCTTCCTCCATCCCGCAAAACCCCTCCCGGGTTCCCCTCCCCCTTCCCAGATTACCCTCCCCCCTCCGTGGTTTTTTCCCCCCTCCCGCGCTCATTATTTCATTGCCGTTACATTTGGTTTTCAAACAGCTCGCGTGCCACCTATTGAAATATTTTTATGCAAATTTCGTAATGCCAGAGCTCACCAGCCAATAAACAAACATAACAAAAAAAAATTATTCAATTTTGTGCAGTCTTTCGGAAGTTATACGCGTTCATACATTTCGACGATTGATTTTTATGCAAATTTCATAATGCCAGAGCTTACCAGTAGTTTTATAGAAACCTTGTCCTATCAGTAACGAAAACAATAAAAAAAGAATTTTCAGATTCGGTGCATTCGTTCGAAAGTTATACGCATATATACATTTCGGCAATTCATTTTTATACAAATTTCATTATGGCAGATCTCACCGGTATTTTTATGCAAAACCTTGTCCTAACAGTAACGAACCCACCAAAAAAACAATTATTCAATTCGATGCATCCGTTCGAAAGTTATGCGCGTGCAAACATTTCGGCAACCATTTTATACAAATTTCATAATGCCAGTGCTCACCAGAAGATCAATAAAAACCTTATCCTAACAATTACAAACACAAAACAAAAATAATTATCCAATTCGGTGCATGCATTCGAAAGTTATGGGCGTACTTGCATATCGGCGATTCATTTATAATACCTATATCAGTTTCTCAGGCACCTAACGATTTTATAGTTTTTCATACAGTTAAATATTCCTCAGTCAATTTCTGCGCTCCTGGTAGGTACCCTGTAACGTTTATACAGAATGTGCAATGCAATTTTTCACAAAAATGGCGCTTTAATTTTATTTTTATAATTTTATAATATATCAGTTTCTCAGGTACCTACCGATTTTACAGTTTTTCATATAGTTAAACATACGTATGTATAAAGCCGCCGACAGGGCCTAGCAGCAGAAATCTGCCAAACAGAAGTATGTAGACACAATCGGAGACATGCCATCATCAAATTCTCAAAGATTCGTCGCAATGGGATGAACGGTTAACCGTGTATAATTTAATGAAGCTAAAACAACATATTATTATCTCGGTCAATTTCTGCGCTCCTGATACTTTGGATCCATTATTTTACAAAACCTAGGGTTTTTTTTCACAAAAATGGCGCTATAATTTTATTTTTATTATTTAGGAAAACAAATTTGGTCATCGGGATAAGCACCTCATTTTATTTGATTTTATTAAATTTTGTATTAAGTACCTACTTAGTATTTAAATGGTTAATAATATTTCATTTATATGGCAACACAACCGTTAAACTTTGTCTCAACCACCTCAAGCACAGCCTGAAAATCGAACACCTGCGCCCGTTTTAGAACATTTTACATACAAATTACGTCAGCTAAGGCTGTCAGGGCCTCGCTGAAAACTTGCGGTGGTTTTGAATAATGTTCCATGCTTAGTGTTGCAAGATTCGAGAAAATTTAATAAAGATTATTATTTACCCTCGTACGAATACAATCAATTTGAAACTTGTTCCATCAGTCGTTGAACAACAGCATTTTTTTCGCGCTAGGATCTGCGAACGTTCCAATTTAGATTTCGACACATTTTTGAATTTCTCCAAGGAAAAGCTGCGGTTGTAGATTCTGTCGATAGGCGTCTCCGTGTAAATTGTACCTATTTTTAAACATTAGTTTCAAAATATGACTTTTCCGTAGTTTTTTCGCAAATGTCAGTTTTCAATCGAATATTACAACGATGTTTTTGTGAAAAGTGATAATTGCGATGGTCAATTGACCTTTTAAAAAGTCTCGTTGACGTAATTTTACTAAATTTTGGCTTCCAAGCGTGATATTTTCTAAGAAATCACGTATGCCAGTCGGCCGGTGGGAAATCGAAAAATGAAGAATGACATTTAAAATTTATGTACCTAGCCAAATCAATTTTGTATGGGAGATTTTCGCTATATCTTTCTCAACTTTTGCGGGCATTTGAAAAGAGATAGATAGCTTCGAAGGAGAGTGAACCGTGGGGCCTTTGAAATTGAATCAACTTAGAGGTCAATTTGGCTTGCCAAATTTTATTTTACCAAACTGCAGCAAGCCAAAGTGACCCTTGTCGTTTCACCCACCCGAGGGGCAAAGTGGTCGCTTTTCCCCTCAAATCAAAAGTGAGCTTTTTCGTGACCTTTCCCTGACCTACCCCAAAACCAAACAATACTATATATATACTAGCGGGGCCCGTTGCAAAAATGCAACTAACGGGTTAAAAAATTATGCGATTTGCGTGTGAACGTGGATGAAGCGAGGAGGAGTGTGGGTTAAATAAAATATATGAAGAAACCTTAGTTCACAGTGACCTTGCAACGCATGCCGGGTACCCGTTGTATATAATGTTATGTAGTGCAGCGCTTGCATTAAAATGTAATTTGCCAGGAATTGGAATGGAACCATTACAGTTAAGTTGACCCCGAGGTTACAGTGATTTTGCAACGCATGCCGGGTACCCTTTGTATATAATGTTATAATGTAAAGCAGGCGTTTGCAAGGCGCTTGTATTATAATGTAGTTTTCAGGAACATGGAATGGAACCATTACAGTTAAGTTGACCCCGAGGTTACAGTGATCTTGCAACGCATGCCGGGTACCCGTTGTATATAATGTTATAATATATTGCAGGCGTTTGCAAGGCGCTTGCATTATAATGTAGTTTCCCGGAACTTGGAATGGAACCATTACAGTTAAGTTGACCCCGAGATTACAGTGATGTTGCAACGCATGCCGGGTACCCTTTGTATATAATGTTATAATATAAAGCAGGCGTTTGCAAGGCGCTTGCATTATAATGTAGTTTCCCGGAACTTGGAATGGAACCATTACAGTTAAGTTGACCCTGAGATTACAGTGATGTTGCAACGCATGCCGGGTACCCGTTGTATGTAATGTTATAATACAGTGCATGCGTTTGCAAGGCGCTTGAATTATAATGTAGTTTCCCGGAACTTGGAATGGAACCATTACAGTTAAGTTGACCCCGAGGTTACAGTGTTGTTGCAACGCATGCCGGGTACCCGTTGTATATAATGTTATGTAGAAATACAAATCCCCAAAGTTGACCTTTATTGGTTAACCAACACCTCTGCCATAGGTCACCCCAAGTGGTTCGCTACGTTTGGTGATTTAGTAGGGGTGCCCGGGTTCATGGGGTGAGGTCTGTCTAGGTCTTGGAGGCGGATGCCCAGGACACACTGAACCCCAGATACCTACCCACCCCTTAAACCCTTTTCCTTCCCAGAACTCTCATCTCCTTCCTTTCCTAAAAAAAATCCTCCACACAGCATCCCCAAAGATGACGTAGGACCTGAGGGAAATTATTTTCCCCACGGCGTCCTGTGTGGAGCTCATGTAAAAAAAAAAAATTAAATGCATATAAATTCACCTTTCCCAAAAAGCCAGAAATAATTGAAAAAAAACATGTTCTTAATATATTTTCCCTTGCTTAGTTCTGCACTCCTGGTGTTTATACTTTTAAAATTTTGTTTTATTCGAGTAAAAAAAAGAACAGAAAAAATATTCTTTCATAGCGTACTCTACCCCCCCCCCCCTTTCTCCATCCCGCAAAACCCCCTCACGGGTTCCCCTCCGCCTTCCCAGGTTACCCTCCCCCCTCCGTGGTATTTTTCCCCCCCCTCCCGCGCTCATTATTTCATTGCCGTTACATTTAGTTTTCAAACAGCTCGCGTGCCACCTATTGAAATATTTTTATGCAAATTTTGCAAAAATGCCAGAGCTCACCAGCCAATAAACAAACATAACAAAAAAAGAATTATTCAATTTGGTGCAGTCTTTCGGAAGTTATTCGCGTACATACATTTCGACGATTCATTTTTATGCAAATTTCATAATGCCAGAGCTCACCAGTAGTTTTATTTAAAACTTGTCCTTACAATAACGATAACAACAAAAAAATAATTACCCAATTAGGTGCAGTCGTTCCGAAGTTATGCGCGTACTTACATTTCATCGATTAATTTTTAAACATATTTCAAAATGCCAGAGCTCACCAGTAGTTGTGTACAAACTTTGTCCTAACAATAAGGAACCCAACAAAAAAAGAATTATTCAATTACGTGCAGTCGTTCTGAAGTTATGAGCGTCCTTACATTTCGGCGAATCATTTTTAAACAAATTTCGTTATGCCAGAGCTCACCAGTAATTTTATTCAAAACTTGTCCTAGTAATAACAAATACAACAACGAAAGAATTATTCAATTTTGTGCATTCGCTCGGAAGCTATGCGCATTTATAGATTTCGGCGATTCATTTTAAACAAATTTTATTATTCCAGAGCTCATCAGTCGTCTTATACAAACCTTGCCCGAACAATAACGAAACCAACTCAAAAAGAATTATCCAATTTGGACCAGTCGTTCATGAGCTATAATTTATAGATGATACCCGTGGATAATTATTTATCCGTTTATGTAATTTTCAGGGTACCTACCTAGTTCATCAAAATATTCTAAAACAATATTTTATCTATATGGCAAGACAACCGATAAAAGTTGTCATAACCACCTCAAGCAAAGCCTGAAAATCGAACACCTGCGCTGGTTTAAGAACATTTCCCATACAAATTACGTCAGCCAACGGTGTCATGGCCTGACTGAAAACCTCAGGTGGTTTTGGATAGTGTTCCATGTTCAGTATTGCAAGGTTGAAGAAAATAAATAAACATTTCAAATATCTACCGATTTAACAGGCTGAGAACGATGTGCATTTTCGATGTTGTTGGATTTTTCGCAAATGTCAGATATAATTGCAAAGTTTGACGCGATATTGTGAAATATTTTAAATGGGAAGCTACACATGTTTTTGTTTTAAAAGTTTCTAAATCTTGTATAATTTATGATTATTAAAAAAAATGTCTCGCAAAATGTTTTTTTTCGTCGTATTTTATCACCCCGCAAAGGGCCTTTAAAATGTCATTTTTTCAACGTTATTTCCGAGATAGCCGTTTAATTAATTGGAATAAATTTCTAACAAAAATCAGTTTTGTATGGGAGATTTTCGATATATCTTTCTCAACTTTTCCGGGCATTTGAAAAGAGATAGATACAATGAATTCGCTTCGAAGAAGAGTGAACCGTGGGGCCTTTGAAATCGGATGAGCTCAGAGATCAATTTGGCTTGCCAAATTTTACCCAATTTTCGCAAGCCAAAGTGACCCGTGAGGTTTCACCCACCCGAGGGGCAAAGTGGTAGCTTTTCCCCTCAAATCGAAAGTGAGTTTTTTCGACCAATGGCGTGAGCGGAAAAAGTGAGTTTTTCCGACCAATGGCGTGAGCGGAAAAAGTGACCTTTTCCCGACCTACCCCAAAACTGAGCATTAATATATATACTAGGTTTTGCCCGTTGCAGAAGCAACTGATGGGTTAAAACATTATGCGATTTGACGTGTGAACGTGGATGAAGCGAGGAGGAGTGTGTGTTAAATTAAATATATGAAGAAACCTTAGTTCACAGTGACGTTGCAACGCATGCCGGGGACCCGTTGTATATAATGTTATGTAGTGCAGCGCTTGCATTAAAATGTAATTTGCCAGGAATTGGAATGGAACCATCACAGTTAAGTTGACCCCGAGGTTACAGTGACCTTGCAACGCATGCCGAGTAACCATTATATATCATGTTATATATTGCAGGCACTTGCTTTAAAATGTTATTTCCCGGGAATTGGGATGGAACCATTACAGTTAAGTTGACCCCGAGGTAACAGTGACCTTGCAACGCATGCCGTGTACCCGTTGTATATTATGTTATAAATTGCAGGTGCTTGCATTAAAATTTTATTTCCCGGGAATCGGGATGGAACCATTACAGTAAAGTTGACCCCGAGGTTACAGTGACCTTGCAACGCATGCCAGGTACCCATTGTATATTATGTTATAAATTGCAGGCGCTTGCATTAAAATTTTATTTCCCGGGAATCGGGATGGAACCATTACAGTTAAGTTGACCCCGAGGTTACAGTGACCTTGCAACGCATGCCGAGTAACCGTTGTATATCATATTATATATTGCAGGCACTTGCTTTAAAATGTTATTTCCCGGGAATCAGGATGGAACCATTACAGTAAAGTTGACCTTGAGGTTACAGTGACCTTGCAACGCATCCCAGGTACCCGTTGTTTATAATGTTATATATTACAGGTGCTTGCATTATAATGTTGTTTTCCGAGATTTGGGATGGAACCATTACAGTTTAATGGACCCCGAGGTTAAAGTGGCCTTGCAACGCATGCCGGGTACCCGCTGTATATAATTTATTTATTTACCTACAAAAAGTCCATTAATCTCCCTCTTATCCTTTCCCTTGTTACCATAATTATTGGAAGGCTTTTGACCTCTCCAGCCAGATTCTCCCAACCCTTCGGCTTGCACCGCAGTGTGAGGAATAGATTCATACGTCCGTCACTCCTGGCCACACTGTCCCCTAGATTCCTAAACACCCCTCAGACCTTTTTCCTTCCCATATCTTCTTCTCCTTCCTTTCCCTTAAAAAACCCACCCCACAGCATCCTCAAAGATGACGCAGGCCCCTAGGATTTAGAACGGGCCTTTTCTCGTGTAATTTCATGATGCCAAAGCTCACTATTGTATTCTGAAACTGTATGTATTTGTCTAGACCTTGGTGGCGGATACGTTCGCCCAACCACTGCGTGGCGGGCTGGATCGGAGGAGACTGATTGAGGGAGGCTTTTTATCTCTCCAGCCAGATTCTCTCAACCCTTCGCCTTGCACCGCAGTGTGAGGAATAGATTCATGCGTCCATCACTCCTGGCCACACTGACCCCCAGATTCCTTAACACCCCTCATACCTTTTTCCTTCCCATATCTTCTTCTCCTTCCTTTCCCTTAAAAACCCTCCGCTCAGAATCCTCAAAGATGACATGGGCCCCTAGGGAAATTGTTTTCCTTGGAGTCTCCTGTGTGGAGCTAATGTAAAAAAAAGTTTAACACTGCATAATTTCATCCTGAGTTCTCCCCCTAAGGTTTCAGTGATCTTGCAACGCATGCCGGGTACCCGTGTTATATAATGTTATGTAGAAATACAAATCCCCAAAATTGACCTTTATTGGATAACCAACACCTCTGCTGTAGGTCACCCCAAGTGGTTCGCTACGTTTGGTGATTAAGTAGGGGTGCCCGGGTTCATGGGGTGAGGTGTGTCTAGGTCTTGGAAGCGGATACGTTTGACCAACCACTGCGTGGCAGACTGGATCGGAGGAGACTGATTGAGGGGGGATCTCGACCTCTCCAGCCAGATTCTCCCAATCCTTTGCCATGCACCGCAGTGTGAGGAATAGATTCATAAGTCCGTTACTCCTGGCCACACTGACCCCCAGATTCCTACCCACCTCTCTTACCCTTTCCCTTCCCATATCTTCTTCTCCTTCCTTTCCCTTAAAAAAACCCTCCGCACAGCATCCTCAAAGATGACGTAGGCCCCTAGGGAAATTGTTTTCCTTGGAGCCTCCTGTGTGGAGCTAATGTAAAAAAAAGTTTAACACTGCATAATTTCATCCTGAGTTCTCCCCCTAAGGTTTCAGTGATCTTGCAACGCATGCCGGGTACCCGTGTTATATAATGTTATGTAGAAATACAAATCCCCAAAATTGACCTTTATTGGATAACCAACACCTCTGCTGTAGGTCACCCCAAGTGGTTCGCTACGTTTGGTGATTTAGTAGGGGTGCCCGGGTTCATGGGGTGAGGTCTGCCTAGGTCTTGGAGGCGGATGACCAGGACACACTGAACCCCAGACCCCTACCCACCCCTTAAACCCTTTTCCTTCCCAGAACTCTCATCTCCTTCTTTGCCTTAAAAAACCCTTCACCCAGCATCTCCAAAGATGACATGACCCTGAGGGAAAATATTTTCCTCAGGGTCTCCTGTGTTGAGCTCATGTAAAAAAATAATTAAATGCATATAAATTCACCTTTCATTGCCGTTACATTTAGTTTTCAAACAGCTCGCGTGCCACCTATTGAAATATTTTTATGCAAATTTCGTAATGCCAAAGCTCACCAGCCAATAAACAAACATATCAAAAAAAGAATTATTCAATTTGGTGCAGTCTTTCGGAAGTTATACGCGTACATACATTTCGACGATTCATTTTTATGCAAATTTCATAATGCCAGAGCTCACCAGTAGTTTTATTCAAAACTTGTCCTTACAATAACGATAACAACAAAAAAATAATTACCCAATTAGGTGCAGTCGTTCCGAAGTTATGCGCGTTCTTACATTTCATCGATTAATTTTTAAACATATTTCAAAATGCCAGAGCTCACCAGTAGTTGTATACAATCTTTGTCCTAACAATAAGGAACGCAACAAAAAAAGAATTATTTAATTACGTGCAGTCGTTCTGAAGTTATGAGCGTCCTTACATTTCGGCGAATCATTTTTAAACAAATTTCGTTATGCCAGAGCTCACCAGTAATTTTATTCAAAACTTGTCCTAGTAATAACAAATACAACAACGAAAGAATTATTCAATTTTGTGCATTCGCTCGGAAGCTATGCGCATTTATAGATTTCGGCGATTCATTTTAAACAAATTTTATTATTCCAGAGCTCATCAGTCGTCTTATACAAACCTTGCCCGAACAATAACGAAACCAACTCAAAAAGAATTATCCAATTTGGACCAGTCGTTCATGAGCTATAATTTATAGATGATACCCGTGGATAATTATTTATCCGTTTATGTAATTTTCAGGGTACCTACCTAGTTCATCAAAATATTCTAAAACAATATTTTATCTATATGGCAAGACAACCGATAAAAGTTGTCATAACCACCTCAAGCAAAGCCTGAAAATCGAACACCTGCGCTGGTTTAAGAACATTTCCCATACAAATTACGTCAGCCAACGGTGTCATGGCCTGACTGAAAACCTCAGGTGGTTTTGGATAGTGTTCCATGTTCAGTATTGCAAGGTTGAAGAAAATAAATAAACATTTCAAATATCTACCGATTTAACAGGCTGAGAACGATGTGCATTTTCGATGTTGTTGGATTTTTCGCAAATGTCAGATATAATTGCAAAGTTTGACGCGATATTGTGAAACATTTTAAATGGGAAGCTACACATGTTTTTGTTTTAAAAGTTTCTAAATCTTGTATAATTTATGATTATTAAAAAACATGTCTCGCAGAATGTTTTTTTTCGTTGTATTTTATCACCCCGCAAAGGGCCTTTAAAATGTCATTTTTTCAACGTTATTTTTAGGTCGCCGTTTAATTAATCGGAATAAATTCCTAGCAAAAAATCAGTTTTGTATGGGAGATTTTCGCTATATCTTTCTCAACTTTTCCATGCATTTAAAAAGAGATACACTCCCTTAATCGGCCTTGAGGGAAAGTGAATCTACAGATGTGCCAATCTCGATGAGCCGAGAAGTCAATTTGGCTTGCCAAATTTTACCAAATTTTTGCAAGCCAAAGTGACCCGTGAGGTTTCACCCACCCGAGGGGTAAAGTGGTCGTTTTTCCTCTCAAATCAAAAGTGACCTTTTCCTGACCAATGGCGTGAGCGGAAAAAGTGAGTTTTTCCCGACCTACCCCAAAACTGAGCATTAATATATACTAGGTTTTGCCCGTTGCAGAAGCAACTGACGGGTTAAGACACTATGCGATTTGACGTGTGAACGTGGATGAAGCGAGGAGGAGTGTGTGTTAAATTAAATATATGAAGAAACCTGAGTTCACAGTGGCCTTGCAACGCATGCCGGGTACCCGTTGTATATAATGTTATGTAGTGCAGCGCTTGCATTAAAATGTAATTTCCCAGGAATTGGAATGGAACCATTACAGTTAAGTTGATCCCGAGGTTACAGTGACCTTGCAACGCATGCCGAGTAACCGTTGTATATCATGTTATATATTGCAGGCACTTGCTTTAAAATATTATTTCCCGGGAATTGGGATGGAACCATTACAGTTAAGTTGACCCCGAGGTTACAGTGACCTTGCAACGCATGCCGTGTACCCGTTGTATATTATGTTATAAATTGCAGGCGCTTGCATTAAAATTTTATTTCCCGGGAATCGGGATGAAACCATTACAGTAAAGTTGACCCCTAGGTTACAGTGACCTTGCAACGCATGCCGGGTACCCGTTGTATATAATGTTATATAGTGCAGGCGCTTGCATTATAATGTAGTTTCCGGGGACTTGGGATGGAACCATTACAGTTTAGTTGACCCTGAGGTTAAAGTGGCCTTGCAACGCATGCCGGGTACCCGTAGTATATAATGTTACATAGTGCAGGCGCTTGCATTATAATGTAGTTTCCCAAGACTTCGGATGGAAACATTACAGTTTTATTGACCCCGAGGTTAAAGCGGCCTTGCAACGCATGCCGGGTACCCGTTGTATATAATTTTATAAAGTGCATAATTTTATAATGTTGTTTCCCGGGACTTGGTAGGGAACCATTACGGTTTAGTTGACCCCGAAGTTAAAGTGGCCTCGCAACGCATGCCGGGTACCCGCTGTATATAATTAATTTATTTACGCACAAATAGTCCATTAACAATAACAATAACAATCGGTTGCACGGTTTAGCAGTGCAAAATTTCATTATGCCGGAGCTCACTATTGTAGTTGTATTGTATTTCATTTTGCAAGTGTAAGTACTAAGTAGGTACTTTGTTGTAATATTTCACCAAAACGACGCCATTATGCTGTTGAGCATAAAATAATTTTCACTATAAATAAATTCATTCAATATCATGTTTTGATTTTAAAATGAAAAAAGTCCCTGCAAGTAAGTACCTACCTAGAACACGCGTAATTATTTTTTTTATTTAACAATGTCCAAATAGAACACACCTAAAAATAAAAAAATAATTAATAAAAAAAAAATTGACAATTCTTAAAATTTTTCAAGTAAATTTTCAGTTCTAGAAAGTTCCGTTCGAGTTCTGTAATTATTTCAGTTTTGTGATGTAACTGGCCTATAATGATAAAAAACAGAATTTGAGTAGAACCAAAACAGAACGTGAAAATTAACTTAAAAAAGTTCAATTATTCAGTATCATCGAAATAACCTTACCTTAGTATTTATTGCATGAAAACCTAATTCGTTGTGTAGGTACCCATTCAGGTAGGTACCTGCGCATTTCCTTAGATTCCGGCAATCTTTGCTTTTTTCATCATATTTGCAATACTACCGAAATAAGTAGGTACCTACCCGGAATGAATAACATGTTAATTTTAACTGGCCACCAATATTTAAACTTCCGATGGAATCTGTGAGCGCGTGTTTTGATGATTTTTTTTCGGAAAATTTCGAGTTTTGTCTGCATCTCCTGACGTATTTTATATGAGAATCGTATGTTTTATTGTTATCAAAAGTTGCGGAATCTTTCTGGCTTTCGTATTTTTTAAAAACATCTAGCCCGGAATCGTTTTTTCGGCGGCAATGTCGTTTTCCGAAAAACAACGACCCAAACCGCCGAGAGTTCCGTTTTGTTAGGCTAAAAATTTGACATCTAAGATTTTGACCATAGACCTAGCATTTTCCTTTGAGGAAAATGCTAAGTCTTTTTTTGTCATTTTTTTTTTGAAACGCTATCTGTCGGCGGGAAATACAACCGAGCCGAATCGAGTGATTCGAGTAGAGCTTCTAGTTTTCGCCGCCGATTCGTATCGGAGAATAAATCCCTGTATATATTTCATTTTGTCGAAAAAAAAGTGCTTACAGTTTTCATTCGGAATTTGCTTCAACCGAAAGTGAACCTTGAGGTGGGTGAAACGCAAAGGGCGTACTGGTCGTTTTTGCGTCGACGAAAAAGTGAGCTTTTCCCGACCTACCCCAAAACCAAGCATTAATATATATACTAGGTTTTGCCCGTTGCAGAAGCAACAAAAGGGTTAAAAATTATGGGATTTGCGTGTGAACGTGGATGAAGCAAGGAGTGTGTGTTAAATTAAATACATGAAGAAACCTGAGGTTACAGTGACCTTGCAACGCATGCCGGGTTCCCGTTGTATATAATGTTATAATAGTAGTTTCCCTGAACTTGGAATGGAACCATCCCCGAGGTTACAGTGATCGTGCAACGCATGCCAGGTACCCGTCGTACATAATGTTATAATAAAGTGAAGGCGTTTGCAAGGCACTTGCATCATAATGTAGTTTCCCGGAACTTGGAATGGAACCATCCCCGAGGTTACAGTGATCTTGCAACGCATGCCGGGTACCCGTTGTATATAATGTTATAATATAGTGCAGGCGTTTGCAAGGCGCTTGCATTATAATGTAGTTTCCCTGAACTTGGAATGGAACCATTACAGTTAAGTTGACCCCGAGGTTACAGTGATCTTGCAACGCATGCCGGGTACCCGTTGTATATAATGTTATAATACAGTCGTTTGCAAGGCGCTTGAATTATAATGCAGTTTCCCGGAACTTGGAATGGAACCATTACAGTTAAGTTGACCCCGAGGTTGCAGTGATGTTGCAACGCATGCCGGGTACCCGTTGTATATAATGTTATGTAGAAATACAAATCCCCAAAGTTGACCTTTTTTGGTTAACCAACACCTCTGCCGTAGGTCACCCCAAGTGGTTCGCTACGTTTGGTGATTTAGTAGGGGTGCCAGGGTTCATGGGGTGAGGTCTGTCTAGGTCTTGGAGGCGGATGCCCAGGACACACTGAACCCCAGATTCCTACCCACCCCTTAAACCCTTTTCCTTCCCAGAACTCTCATCTCCTTCTTTCCTTAAAAAAATCCTCCACACAGCATCCCCAAAGATGACATAGGACCTGAGGGAAATTATTTTCCCCACGGCCTCCTGTGTGGAGCTCATGTAAAAAAAATAATTAAATGCATATGTTTTTCTCCGTCTTTTCCCTTAAAAAACCCTCCACACAGCATCCTCAAAGATGACATAGGCCCCTAGGGAAATTGTTTTCATCAGTGCCTCCTGTGTGGAGCTAATGTAAAAAAAATATTTTAGCAATGCATAATTTCATCCTGAGTTCTACCTGAGGTTGCAGTGACCTTGCAACGCATGCCGGGTACTTATTGACACCGAGGTTACAGTGATTTTGCAACGCATGCCGGGTACCCGTTGTATAAAATGTTATTTAGAAATACAAATCCCCAAAATTGACCTTTATTGGATAACCAACACCTATGCCGTAGGTCACTCCAAGTGGTTCGCTACGTTTGGTGATTTAGTAGGGGTGCCCGGGTTCATGGGGTGAGGTTTGTCCAGGTCTTGGATGCGGATGACCAGGACACACTGAACCCCAGACCCCTACCCACCCCTTAAACCCTTTTCCTTCCCAGAACTCTCATCTCCTTCTTTGCCTTAAAAAACCCTCCACCCAGCATCTCCAAAGATGACATGACCCTGAGGGAAATTATTTTCCTCAGGGTCTCCTGTGTGGAGCTCATATAAAAATAAATAATTAAATGCAAATAAATTCACCTTTCCCAAAAAACCTTTTCCTTTTCTAAAAAAAATACTCCACACAGCATCCCCAAAGATGACATAGGACTTGAGGGAAATTATTTTCCCCACGGCCTCCTGTGTGGAGCTCATGTAAAAAAAAATAATTAAATGCATATCTTTTTCTCCGTCCTTTCCCTTAAAAAAACCCTCCGCACAGCATCCTCAAAGATGACGTAGGCCCCTAGGGAAATTGTTTTCCTTGGAGCCTGCTGTGTGGAGCTAATGTAAAAAAAAAAGTTTAGCACTGCATAATTTCATCCTGAGTTAACTCTGAGGTTGCAGTGACCTTGCAACGCATGCCGGGTACCCGTTGTATATAATGTTATAATATTTGCAAGGCGCTTTCATTAAAATGTAGTTTCCCGGGACTTGGGATGCTAGAGCTCACTATTGTATATAGAAACCAATGAATGGTTCCCGGGGCAGCGGTACCAATCTCACGTTCAATGAATATCATTAAAATGCAAAATACAAAAAAAAAGCGTTATGTTAATTTAATATTTTTCATAATAATTATCCCGTTCAACTTCAAGCAATTTCGTTATAGGAAGGTACCTGCATAGATTCAAAAAGTGACCATCTCGAGTGATTAATTTCATATCATTAAATATTTAAATGAAAGAATTCTGTTCCTAAGCCGGTAGGTACCTACCTGGTAAAGCCCGAGAAAAATAATATTGCTCTAGGTACCTACGCGTCTAGGAACATAACGTATTTGGTTACTTTTCTTTCGATGGACCGGTAGGTACCTGCCCCGTTATAAATTGCATTTTTTTCATATGGCCAGTAATTCAATACTCTCGGATAATTTGAGAACGCATTTTCGACATGAATTTTTCAGGAAATGTGTGATGTTTGTCAGCTTCTATTGACATATTTTATAAGAGATGCGTATACAATATTGTTATCAAAAATTGCGTATGCCTCTACTCTATTATATTTTTTTTAAATATCAAAGCTCGGATCGTTTTCTGGGCTTTAATTCCGTATTCCCTAACCAAAACCGCTGAGAGGTCCGTTTCGGTAAAATAAACTGACATTTCAAATTTTGTCGTAACCACCTCAAGCAAAGACTGAAAATCGAACACCTGCGCCCGTTTTAGAACACTTTACATACAAATTACGTCAGCAAACGCTGTCAGGGCCTCGCTGAAAACTTGCGGTGGTTTTGTATATCATTCCATGTTCAGTATTGCAAGTTTTGAAAAAATTAAATAAATATATCAAATATCTACCGATTTTACAGGCTGAAAACCGTGTGCATTATGGATGTTATTGAATTTTTCGCAAATGTCAAATAAAATTGCAAAGTTTGACGCGACATTGTGAAACATTTTAAATGGGAAGCTACACATCTTTTTATTTTAAAAGTTTCTAAATCTTGTATAATTTATGATTAATAAAAAACATCTCTCGCAAAATGTTTTTTTTCGTTGTATTTTACCACCCCGCAAAGGGCCATTAAAATGTCATTTTTTCTACGTTTTTTTTTCAGATCGCCGTAAATTCCTAGCAGAAATCAGTTTTGTATGGGAGATTTTCGCTATATCTTTCTCAACTTTTGCGGGCATTTGAAAAGAGATAGATAGCTTCGAAGGAGAGTGAACCGTGGGGCCTTTGAAATTGAATCAACTTAGAGGTCAATTTGGCTTGCCAAATTTTATTTTACCAAACTGCAGCAAGCCAAAGTGACCCTTGTCGTTTCACCCACCCGAGGGGCAAAGTGGTCGCTTTTCCCCTCAAATCAAAAGTGAGCTATTTCGTGACCTTTCCCTGACCTACCCCAAAACCAAACAATACTATATATACTAGGTTTTGCCCGTTGCAGAAGCAACTGATGGATTAAAACATTATGCGATTTGCGTGTGAACGTGGATGAAGCGAGGAGGAGTGTGTGTTAAATTAAATATATGAAGAAACCTTAGTTCACAGTGACCTTGCAACGCATGCCGGGTACCCGTTGTATATAATGTTATGTAGTGCAGCGCTTGCATTAAAATGTAATTTGCCAGGAATTGGAATGGAACCATTACAGTTAAGTTGACCCCGAGGTTACAGTGACCTTGCAACGCATGCCGAGTAACCGTTGTATATCATGTTATATATTGCAGGCACTTGCTTTAAAATGTTATTTCCCGGGAATTGGGATGGAACCATTACAGTTAAGTTGACCCCGAGGTTACAGTGACCTTGCAACGCATGCCGTGTACCCGTTGTATATTATGTTATAAATTGCAGGCGCTTGCATTAAAATTTTATTTCCCGGGAATCGGGATGAAACCATTACAGTAAAGTTGACCCCTAGGTTACAGTGACCTTGCAACGCATACCGGGTACCCGTTGTATATAATGTTATATAGTGCAGGCGCTTGCTTTAAAATGTTATTTCCCGGGAATTGGGATGGAACCATTACAGTTAAGTTGACCCCGAGGTTACAGTGACCTTGCAACGCATGCCAGGTACCCGTTGTTTATAATGTTATATATTACAGGCGCTTGCATTATAATGTTGTTTTCCGAGATTCGGGATGGAACCATTACAGTTTAATGGACCCCGAGGTTAAAGTGGCCTTGCAACGCATGCCGGGTACCCGCTGTATATAATTTATTTATTTACGCACAAAAAGTCCATTAATCTCCCTCTTATCCTTTCCCTTGTTACCATAATTATTGGAAGGCTTTTGACCTCTCCAGCCAGATTCTCCCAACCCTTCGGCTTGCACCGCAGTGTGAGGAATAGATTCATACGTCCGTCTCTCCTGGCCACTGTCCCCCAGATTCCTAAACACCCCTCAGACCTTTTTCCTTCCCATATCTTCTTCTCCTTCCTTTCCCTTAAAAAACCCACCCCACAGCATCCTCAAAGATGACGCAGGCCCCTAGGATTTAGAACGGGCCTTTTCTTGTGTAATTTCATGATGCCAAAGCTCACTATTGTATTCTGAAACTGTATGTATTTGTCTAGATCTTGGTGGCGGATACGTTCGCCCAACCACTGCGTGGCGGGCTGGATCGGAGGAGACTGATTGAGGGAGGCTTTTTATCTCTCCAGCCAGATTCTCTCAACCCTTCGCCTTGCACCGCAGTGTGAGGAATAGATTCATGCGTCCATCACTCCTGGCCACACTGACCCCCAGATTCCTTAACACCCCTCATACCTTTTTCCTTCCCATATCTTCTTCTCCTTCCTTTCCCTTAAAAACCCTCCGCTCAGCATCCTCAAAGATGACATAGGCCCCTAGGGAAATTGTTTTCCTTGGAGTCTCCTGTGTGGAGCTAATGTAAAAAAAGTTTAACACTGCATAATTTCATCCTGAGTTTTCCCCAAGGTTTCAGTGAGCTTGCAACGCATGCCGGGTACCCGTGTTCTATAATATTATGTAGAAATACAAATCCCCAAAATTGACCTTTATTGGATAACCAACACCTCTGCTGTAGGTCACCCCAAGCGGTTCGCTACGTTTGGTGATTTAGTAGGGGTGCCCGGGTTCATGGGGTGAGGTGTGTCTAGGTCTTGGAAGCGGATACGTTTGACCAACCACTGCGTGGCAGACTGGATCGGAGGAGACTGATTGAGGGGGATCTCGACCTCTCCAGCCAGATTCTCCCAATCCTTTGCCATGCACCGCAGTGTGAGGAATAGATTCATAAGTCCGTTACTCCTGGCCACACTGACCCCCAGATTCCTACCCACCTCTCATACCCTTTTCCTTCCCATATCTTCTTCTCCTTCCTTTCCCTTAAAAAACCCTCCGCACAGCATCCTCAAAGATGACGTAGGCCCCTAGGGAAATTGTTTTCTTTGGAGCCTCCTGTGTGGAGCTAATGTAAAAAAAAGTTTAACACTGTTGAGTTGTAAAAAAAAGGTTAAAAATCTTCCATTTTTTCAAGTTACTTTTTACGTTCTGTGAAAGTTCTGTTCAAATTCTAAGAGGCTTCTGACCTCTCCAGCCAGATTCTCCCAACCCTTCGCCTTGCACCGCAGTGTGAGGAATAGATTCATACATCCGTCACTCCTGGCCACACTGACCCCCAGATTCCTACCCACCCCTTATACCTTTTTCCTTCCCACATCTTCTTCTCCATCCTTTCCCTTGAAAAACCCTCCGCACAGCATCCTCAAAGATGACATAGGCCCCTAGGATTCAGAACGGGCCTTTACTCGCGTAATTTCGTGATGCCAGAGATCATTATTGTATTCAGAAACTGTATGTATTTGTCTAGGTCTTGAAAAAAATGTATTTGTCTAGGTCTTGGTGGAGGATACGTTTGCCAAACCACTGCGTGGCGGGTTGGATCGGAGGAGACTGATTGAGGAAGGATTTTGACCTCTCCACCCAGATTTTCCCAACCCCTCGCCTTGCACCGCAGTGTGAGGAATAGATTCATACGTCCGTCACTCCTGGCCACACTGACCCCCAGATTCCTACCCACCCCTCATACCTTTTTCCTTCCCATATCTTCTTCTCCACCATTTCCCTTAAAAAACCCTCCGCACAGCATCCTCAAAGATGACATAGCACTGCGTGGCGGGTTGGATTGGAGGAGACTGATTAAGGGAGGATTTCGACCTCTCCACCCAGATTCTCCCAACCCTTCGCCTTGCACCGCAGTGTGAGGAATAGATTCACACGTCCGTCACTCCTGGCCACACTGACCCCCAGATTACTTAACACCCCTCATACCCTTTTCCTTCCCATATCTTCTTCTCCTTCCTTTCCCTTAAAAACCCTCCACACAGCATCCTCAAAGATGACATAGGCCCCTAGGGAAATTGTTTTCCTTGGAGCCTCCTGTGTGGGGCTAATGTAAAAAAAAAAGTTTAACACTGCATAATTTCATCCTGAGGTTGCAGTGACCTTGTAACGCATGCCGGGTACCCTTTGTATATAATTTTATAATTCATTGCATGCGTTTGCAAGGCGCTTGCATTTTAATGTAGTTTCCCGGAACTTGGAATGGAACCATTACAGTTAAGTTGACCCCGAGGTTACAGTGATGTTGCAACGCATGCCGGGTACCCGTTGTTTATAATGTTATGTAGAAATACAAATCCCCAAAGTTGACCTTTATTGGATAACCAACACCTATGCCGTAGGTCACTCCAAGTGGTTCGCTACGTTTGGTGATTTAGTAGGGGTGCCCGGGTTCATGGGGTGAGGTTTGTCTAGGTCTTGGATGCGGATGACCAGGACACACTGAACCCCAGACCCCTACCCACCCCTTAAACCCTTTTCCTTCCCAGAACTCTCATCTCCTTCTTTGCCTTAAAAAACCCTTCACCCAGCATCTCCAAAGATGACATGACCCTGAGGGAAATTATTTTCCTCAGGGTCTCCTGTGTTGAGCTCATGTAAAAAAATAATTAAATGCATATAAATTCACCTTTCATTGCCGTTACATTTAGTTTTCAAACAGCTCGCGTGCCACCTATTGAAATATTTTTATGCAAATTTCGTAATGCCAAAGCTCACCAGCCAGTAAACAAACATATCAAAAAAAGAATTATTCAATTTGGTGCAGTCTTTCGGAAGTTATACGCGTACATACATTTCGACGATTCATTTTTATGCAAATTTCATAATGCCAGAGCTCACCAGTAGTTTTATTCAAAACTTGTCCTTACAATAACGATAACAACAAAAAAATAATTACCCAATTAGGTGCAGTCGTTCCGAAGTTATGCGCGTTCTTACATTTCATCGATTAATTTTTAAACATATTTCAAAATGCCAGAGCTCACCAGTAGTTGTATACAATCTTTGTCCTAACAATAAGGAACGCAACAAAAAAAGAATTATTCAATTGCGTGCAGTCGTTCTGAAGTTATGAGCGTACTTACATTTCGGCGAATCATTTTTAAACAAATTTCGTTATGCCAGAGCTCACCAGTAATTTTATTCAAAACTTGTCCTAGTAATAACAAATACAACAACGAAAGAATTATTCAATTTTGTGCATTCGCTCGGAAGCTATGCGCATTTATAGATTTCGGCGATTCATTTTAAACAAATTTTATTATTCCAGAGCTCATCAGTCGTCTTATACAAACCTTGCCCGAACAATAACGAAACCAACTCAAAAAGAATTATCCAATTTGGACCAGTCGTTCATGAGCTATAATTTATAGATGATACCCGTGGATAATTATTTATCCGTTTATGTAATTTTCAGGGTACCTACCTAGTTCATCAAAATATTCTAAAACAATATTTTATCTATATGGCAAGACAACCGATAAAAGTTGTCATAACCACCTCAAGCAAAGCCTGAAAATCGAACACCTGCGCTGGTTTAAGAACATTTCCCATACAAATTACGTCAGCCAACGGTGTCATGGCCTGACGAAAACCTCAGGTGGTTTTGGATAGAGTTCCATGTTCAGTATTGCAAGGTTGAAGAAAATAAATAAACATTTCAAATATCTACCGATTTAACAGGCTGAGAACGATGTGCATTTTCGATGTTGTTGGATTTTTCGCAAATGTCAGATATAATTGCAAAGTTTGACGCGATATTGTGAAACATTTTAAATGGGAAGCTACACATGTTTTTGTTTTAAAAGTTTCTAAATCTTGTATAATTTATGATTATTAAAAAACATGTCTCGCAAAATGTTTTTTTTCGTTGTATTTTATCACCCCGCAAAGGGCCTTTAAAATGTCATTTTTTCAACGTTATTTCCGAGATCGCCGTTTAATTAATTGGAATAAATTTCTAACAAAAATCAGTTTTGTATGGGAGATTTTCGATATATCTTTCTCAACTTTTCCGGGCATTTGAAAAGAGATAGATACAATGAATTCGCTTCGAAGAAGAGTGAACCGTGGGGCCTTTGAAATCGGATGAGCTTAGAGATCAATTTGGCTTGCCAAATTTTACCCAATTTTCGCAAGCCAAAGTGACCCGTGAGGTTTCACCCACCCGAGGGGCAAAGTGGTAGCTTTTCCCCTCAAATCGAAAGTGAGTTTTTTCGACCAATGGCGTGAGCGGAAAAAGTGAGTTTTCCCGACCAATGGCGTGAGCGGAAAAAGTGAGCTTTCCCTGACCTATCCCAAAACCAAACAATACTATATATATATATGGTTGATTGGCTTAGGTAGGGTGGAATCTGAAAAAACTATTAAATAATGTCACTTAAAATTTTACATGGCCTATTAACGGCACATTTTTCTTTTCTTTTTCTTTTTTTGTTATAGAATAAATTTTCAGGCATTTTTATTAATGTATATTTAATTTAAAAAATTAAAATGAACATTTAGTTAAATTATAATTTTTTTTTTGCATTCTCACCAGCATTTGGTTCCTTAGAACGGGCAATCTGCCTAGCTAGGAACTAATATCGACCCACAAGACATAATAACACTTGTACACATTTTATAGTTATTTTTCAATGTTATTATTATGTTATTTTTGCCATACAAATGTATCAAATGTAATGTTATAAATAATAAAAAAAAATAAGGTCCTAAATTTCCTTGTGATCTTTTCTCACCAGCCATTCAGTGATATTTTTGTTGAAGGATTCATATTAGTTCTTGCTGTATTATAGATATTTTTTATAACAACTGCATTTACTTTTATCATTGGATTACATATATAACGAACTAACTAACAATCACACCGTTTACACGTAGAGAGAATGGATGGCCAAAAAACTCAGTCTTGATATACAATCCTTGCTTCATTTACACCCGTATATCGACGCATCCTTATCATTTGTTATTCTGACTATTGACACGTCCCGACCAAAGTTCACTTGATCGTATCATTCATGTCTTCCTCGGGCGTCCCTGACTTCTTCTACCATTCATATTCGCGCCATACTACTTTCTTTGTTCATTTGTTCTACATGCTCAAACCATTTAAAAGCGTCCCCTTGGCAATCTTACTCTCTACCTGTACATCAGCCGTGCATTATTTGCAAATCTCTACATTTCTCACACGTACATCTACGGTTTTACCGCACAGGGATCGCATCTAACTTTATGATAATAAAATATATATCGATTCAGTCGTTAATAAAATACATTAATTGAAACGATCGAATGTCAAATAGTTCAATAACAGGCAATCTGTTTCCCAGCCATTCGAATCCGTTTCAGATGGGATGTTAGACATTATGATAACTATTCCAGGTAATATAAATCTGAACGTGGAAGATTTCAGTATAACATATGATATGGTAAGGCGATTGAGGCAGAACCCTTTGTATCAACAAAGTCAATATACGATGCATCTGTATGCAAACTATTCAAAGATCTCATATTGTTAATCAAGTCATCTCTGTTTTAGAGCAAACTGCAAACTAACCAGATGAGATTGGCTTGGATACCAGCAGACCTACCCTTCATGGGATATTATACGAGGATTTCGCAGAGTACGTAGACTGTTTTAATTTAAGTTTGATTATGTTTTCATAAAATGGTATTGGGAGAGAGATGAAAAAAGTTTCATTATTGTGAAAGAAAAAAAGAATTCACACGCGGTAGAAGTGAAACTTTCAGAAAACTAAATTAGACAAGAGTGGGGACGCTACGAAGAGGAGAAAAGAGGAGACCGATTATACTATCTCATTGTCTCGCAGGTTAAATCCTATAGATGTATGTGTTTGTCTCTTTTTAATGTCGCTTTTTCGTTTCATCGAGTTTCAAATCACAACGGTGCTAAAGAAGTTTTCATCTCAAAAACAATGGTTTACACAAATTGCACGAAGTGTTTTACAGAAAACACGAAAAATATAATATAAAATGGAGTTGAAACTAATAATTGCGTTGATGATTTTGAAGGATTTGCAGCAAAACGTTCCATAAAAAAACCAGAGTGTGCAGTTTACAAGCGGTAGAAGTGAACACTAAATTTCGAGAGAATGAGACGAATGCAGAGTATCGGGAGTAGGATAATTGTAGGGTTTATTTATTATAATATTGTTGAACTCCCCGAAAGTACTGGAGAACTCTGAGAAATGCCTTCTGGTCTCAGGTTTGAGGAAAGGAAAATCCTGATCTATTTCCTTCTCGTGGTGGGGAGTGAGCAACGACCTCGTGTCGGCAAATATAGACAGGGACTGAGCGTTGGCCGGAATAAGCTGACCACCAACTTTCGCCCTACCAGGCGTCTGTTGTCTAGGGCACCCTCTTGTCCTGGAGAAGTAAATAATCTCCAAAGGCGGAAGAACCTTCGAGGTCAACGGCATAGGATGTGGAAAGAAACGGGAAACTACCACATTAAAGGTCCAAGTGGCATCCCAAGAACCAGCAAAACATGAATACCCAATCTCAAGTAAAATTCTCCGGAGGTAAAATAGTCCCCCGTTCGGATCTCCGGGTGGGGACTGCTCGAGATGCTAGAAACACAAAGTCAAAGTCAAATACAAAGAACCAAATAGCGAGATGGGTAACGTGGAATGTCCGCACATTACTGCAAAACAGCAAACTGGATAATCTGAAAGCTGAGATGCAAAACGTAAATTTGAATGCCCTAGGTATAGCAGAGATGAGATGGCCCAATTGTGGAGACTTCTGGAGTGGCAACTACAGAATCATCCACACAGGATGCATAAAGGATAAACCTGGCCAAGGAGGAGTAGGCGTTGTGCTGTGCAAGGAATGGGGAAGACGGGTTAAGGGATACGTGCAATATAATGGAAGTATTATTCTAGTCAAAATAGAAACTAAGCCTGTAGACACTGTAATTATCCAAGTATATATGCCAACATCTAGTCACAGCGAAGAAGAAGTGGAGGAGGTATACAGTTCACTAGATAAACTTATATTAGAGATAAAAGCAGGTGAAAATCTGATTCTCCTAGGAGATTGGAATGCTGTTGTAGGAGAAGGACGTGAAGGAACTTGCATTGGGCCCTTTGGGCTGGGTGCAAGAAACGACAGAGGAAACAGATTGACAGAATTCTGCGAAAAACACAAATTAGTGATAGCAAACACTTGTTTCCAACACCACCCAAGACAGCGATATACCTGGAAATCCCCTGGAGACACACAAAGACTGCAAATAGACTATATAATGGTTAGACATAGATTTAAAAACCAAATAAAAGACTGTAGAAGCTATTCCAGTCCAGATATAGATAGTGACCATAATATGGTAATGGCCAAAAGTATTCTAAAACTGAAAAAAATAAAAAATTTCAAATGGGTTACAAAAGTATTAAAGATAAAAGAGATCAGCGACAGTTTTAGGGAAAAAACGCAAGAATGCAACCTAATGGAAGAGGAGAACGTGAATGCGATCTGGAAAGTGATAAAGAAGAAGATCATAACTACGGCAGAGGAAACTATAGGCAAGGAAAAACCCCAAGCAAGGAGGGAATGGATAACCGATGAGATCCTAAATATGATAAAAGATAGAAGAGAGCTCAAAAATGATAAAAGAACTGAATCACAAGAGAAATATAAAGTGCTGAGAAACAGAATAAATAGAGAGTCAAGAATAGCCAAAGAAACATTCTACCAGAATAAATGCGATGAGATAAACGACGACCTCAAGAGAGGAAATATAGAAAGAGCTCACGCTGCGGTGAAAGACTTCTTTGGGATGAGAGTTGGAAAGGGTAATGCATAGAAGGAGAAGACGGCAAAATACTTTTCGAAAATGACCAAATAGGAGAGAGATGGAAAAGATACCTCGAAATGCTGTACAATGGGAAGGGAAATAGTGACAACGAAACATTGATAGAAAGAGAAAATGAGGTAGACGCAGATGATTTGGGAGATCCCATCACTAGAGAAGAGTTTGATCTCGCACTGAAAAACCTCAAAAACGGGAAAGCACCCGGAATCGATGACGTTCCGGCTGAACTAATTAAACCAGCAGGAAAAGGAACTATAGATGCCCTGTTTAAAATGATA
Source organism: Limnephilus marmoratus (assembly GCA_917880885.1). Classification (NCBI taxonomy): domain Eukaryota; kingdom Metazoa; phylum Arthropoda; class Insecta; order Trichoptera; family Limnephilidae; genus Limnephilus; species Limnephilus marmoratus. The sequence goes on from OU862917.1 coordinate 48,618,270, forward strand.
CAGACAATGTATAAGACTGGAAAGATACCAGAGGATTTCGAGAAATGCCTAATTGTTACATTACCAAAGAAAGCAGGCACGACGAAATGTGAACAACACAGAACTCTTAGCCTAATATCTCATGCCTCAAAAATATTCACTAATATCATTCTAAAAAGAATCGAACCAAAAGTAGAGAACATCCTTTCCGGAGATCAGTATGGCTTTAGAAGAGGTGTAGGAACCAGAGAAGCAATATTGTCGCTACGAATACTACTTGAAAAAAGAATAAAAAGAAACCAAAACACATTCATCGCATTCATAGACCTGGAAAAGGCTTTCGATAAAGTAGAATGGAAAAGACTCTTCGAGATTCTGAAGAGAATTGATATCAAATATAGAGATAGACGAATAATCCAGACGCTATACAAGAATGAGGCCGCTATAATTAGATGTGACAATGATACAAAAGAAGCCAGTATAAGACAAGGGGTGAGACAGGGATGCTCTCTGTCACCTGTTCTTTTTAACGCTTATATACAAAGTGCGATTGACGACTTGAGAGAGAGAATGAGTCACAGAAAAGGTGTAAAGATACACGGGCAAAAGGTGGATATGATAAGGTTTGCTGACGATATTGCATTGGTTGCTGAAAGCGAAAAAGAACTGCAAGAGGCCTTAACAACCATGCAAAGCATTCTCCAAAATAATTATAACATGAAGATAAATAAAGACAAAACAAAGCTGCTGACTGTAGGCCGAACGCAACATCAGATGCGAATAGAGATGTCAGGAGTTCCACTAAAGAACGCCAAGGAGTTTGTCTATCACGGGAGCAAAATAACATGGGACGGTCGGTCTAAGAGCGATGTCGACAGCCGTATACACCAGGCTAGGCTTGCTTTCAATAAAAGGTCGAAAATAATTTAATCAAATAATATAGACCTAAAGCTGAGAATACTCCTCATCAAGACCTATGTATGGAGTATCTTGATGTACGGCTGCGAAACATGGTGCCTATCTAAAAGAGATAAACGGAGACTAGAGGCTTTTGAGATGTGGTCCTATAGAAAACTATTAGGAATTTCCTGGAGAGACCACATTACAAATGAGGAGGTTCTCCAAAGAATCGAAGGAGGAAGGCACCTGCTCAGGACCTTGTCCGAAAGGCGTGCAAGATGGATCGGCCATGTAATACGACAAGAAGGCCTCTTGCATTCCATAATGGAGGGTATGACCGAGGGGACAAACTCTAGGGGACGCCCACGCCGAGAGTACCTGGAGGACCTGCTGGTGGACGTGCGCTGCTTATCATATGCAGACCTCAAAAGAGCCGCACAAGACAGGGAAGAATGGAAGAGGAAACTAAAGGAAATTGCTGCAAACCAATCCCAGGATTGAAACCAGAGAGAGAGAGAGAATATTGTTGCCAACTTTAAAAATTATTATACATTTTATTATACGAAGCACCGCACATACAAAAGGCCGATAGTCTACGAAGCACCGCACAAAGAGGACACCGATTGATCTATCTCATTCTCTCGCAGGCTGAGTCCTATAGATGTATGTGTTTGTCTCTTTTTAGTGTCGCTCGTTTCCGTTTCATCGAGTTTCAAATCACAACGGTGCTAAAGAAGTTTTCACTACAAAAACATATCGAAAAATCAAGCATGTCAGTAACGTCTGATGGCCTGCTTAGTCTAGCGGTAAGGCTTTTGACTCGCAATCCGAAGGTCGCGGGATCGAATCCCGGCGTGGGTAAATAAATTTTATGTGAATTCTTTGTGTTACTTCACAATTAATTCATTTAATGTATATTTGCGGCAAGTTCCAGAGTGGAAAATACTCTCAGTATCGCCCTGGTGTAAGACCACAATTTAGAATTGAAACGTTGCTTGAAATGGATTTAGCTGTGTTTAGTGACCAAATCTGAATAGCCAGATACTTCCCCACCTTCCTCTTACCCACCTCCTTCCACTCCCCACTAGCTTCAGCCTCACAACACACCCCAATTGGGAATGCCATAGTCTCACTGGCTCTAGACGGGAGCAGCTGAAATTCTTGTGAGGTATTCATATAAAAAAAACGTCTCAACTGAAAGTCTAATTCGGAGATTTTTCGTTGTTTTTTTTTGCAACTTCATGGTGGAATTTGCCGATTTACAGATAACACCCAATTTCAAACCACGAATTAAATTATAATTATTGAAGAACAAGTTAACAATAATAATCTAAACGAAAATATGAAAGAGAACAAGAAACAGAAAACAGAAAAAAGTCGCAATTGGGACTCGAATCCAGACCTCTCGTCTAACCGAGACGTGCGCGTTAACCAATTTCAAAACTTATAAAAGAGAGTTTTTCTTATAAAAAATTGAATATTCATTTACACTTTTATAAAAAGTCAATAGTTCCATATGAATAAATTAGGATACATTTATCCGAGACGCTATTCAGAATACAAACCAATTCTTAGAATGATTGTTTCCAATAAAAAGGGTAGTTGCCCATAATATGGAAAAATAATTAGTTGAAGATAATATTGTTAATTCTAAAATTTGAAATATGAGATTGACTATTATGACGGCTTGACAGAAGGTGGCAATAGCGAAATTGGTTAACGCGCACGTCCCGGTTGGACGAGAGGTCTGGGTTGTCTTTTTTCTGTTTTCTGTGTCTTGTTCTCTTTCATATTTTCGTTTAGATTATTATTGTTATCTTCTTCTTCAATGATATATTACGTTGATGGCAATAACCTTCAAAAGTTATAAAAGAGAGTTTTTGTTATAAAAAATTAAATCATAATTTTTCAATTATTTTTAAAAATATATTTATTTAGTACAATGAGATGCCAACACCTTTTATCTTTCAAAACAAAAAGCACTTTGAACCTTTATTCATGGGTTCAAATTGAATATTTCATGGCGTTTAGGAAAAAGCGATCCGGGATTTTATCTGGATGAGACCATCTTGGAGCAGTATTCAAATTTCCATCCCGTTCTTCTTCTAGGGTGAATTTACTGTTCCTTTTATGATGTGATGAAAGTTTAACACGGATTATGGGAGGCACTCGCTCCGGGCAAACTTTCTCAAACTAAATAATGTTTTAAAAAATACAAAACCCATAAATAAGGCTGGAGTTTCTGAAGAGGGTGCTTTATTATCCTTTAACTTTGACATACTTCAACATAAAAAAATATCTTATGCGTATATATTTTTTTATTGTAATATACAAAAATATGAGTTACATTATATACACATATATTTTACAAAATATTAAATTAAAGATCGTTTTTGGTCATGTACACCTTATCAGATAAGAGGGGCTTTTGTGGCTAATAAGGGAACCACGATTCTTACTTGAGTTGTAAGTTATAATCTGTATAAAATGTTTACTTTTTACTGTAATTTTTTTTTTGAAAAATTGTTTAATTTTATTTATTTGTTCTGATTGGTTGACGATTCAGCGTAATTCAGAAGGGAGATTATTATAGTTTTTTATGGCCTGGAAAATATAATGATTTTGCATTTAAGTTGTTTTAAAATTAGATGTAATAAATTGGTTTCCATTTCTCATTAGTTTGTAAAATTCTTGATATTCTGTGTTATTTTTTCTTTACACATTTTTATAATGGAAGCTTGCTTGAAAATGTCATCGACATTTGGTACCGGAAACAATTTTAAAAGTGATTCTGTTGAGAAGGAAGATTTTTTTAAAAATATTACTTTAATGATGATTCTTTGCGAAACTTTTATGGAGTTTAGATTTTTTTTGTAGGATCCTCCCCAACCTCTAATTCCATAGATAAGTAAAGAATGAACAAGGGCAGAGTATATACACATATGGAAATATTATTTTGTTCATTGGTCAGAAGTCCACTGGAGTATGCTTCCACCATATGGAAACCTCAATACAAGGTGTCCATAGATTTAATAGAGAGTCCACATAATAAATTTTCAAAACATTTACTCAATAAATACAACAAAATTTTCAATAATATGTTATCTTTATAAAAGACGTACATTGTCTGATCTGATGTTTCTACCTAATTTCCTTAATAATAAAATAGATAGTCCCGAATCGCTATCTGTCATTGGTTTAAATGTTCCAATGAGGCATACCAGGCACACTTCACTTTTTCATAAAGAAACCAATAACACTAATGCGGCAAAACCTCTTCACCAATCTCTTGCGCAATTACATCTTATACACCCTATGAAAAATTACTACACTTAGACATTTTTCATGACTCCACATACAAAACTAATTTACTAAATTTCTTGCGTGATATAATTTATAATTTATTTTAAAACTTCTCATTTACAGTTATTTTTTCATTAAACTTTAATTACTATTCGCGAGCATGTAATTCTTGTTCTAAGAATAAGTCTCTTTATCTTTATGCACAATCTTCCTTTATATTACTATTCTTATTCATTCATTAGTTAAGTAGTTTTAAGAACTGTTTAATCCCAGCTGAAATTACCTAATGATATTCTACGGACTTACGTAATAAGTAATACACCATATAATAATTTCATTTAATATTCCTTATAACTGGGAAACTTATGTACTGTGTATGTCTTAATAAATATATAAATAAAGACGAGAAAATGTCTTAATAAAATATATTTCAAATTATTAGGTCAGATTGGAAATCAAAACGGTCTCAAATATACAAAAATAGGAGTCGGAAGGAATGTGAACGAGTATATTGTGTTTGGTGTTGGCCACAAAAGTAGTTCATTTCAACGACAAAATGGCTTAACTAAATACCTTTCAAATTATTAGTTCAGATTGAAAATTAAAATGCAGTCTCAAATACACAAAAACAGTCGGACGCGTGGAGCACTGTTTACGAAAATATTGTGGTTACATTTGAATAAAAAGCTGTTCGTTAATATACCTTTTCGGTCGCCTATACTTTTTGTTGCTTTCGGTAAGTTTATAATTCTGTATTTTTTTTGCAATTGGTCTCTTTCCGACATGGCCAAATCTGATAACCAAGTCATCAATCCCAAAGATATCTTTTTATTTCGGCTGAGGGAAGGATATTCGATTGTATAATGTAATAAAGATAATCGTCTTTGTAGTCCCATTGTTGTATCAGAGAGAAAAGATACCACAAGAATATAACATTTTATAAAAGCGCATGATCATGGTTGATCAAATACAAATAAATTTCCTCTTATAGGATAAATAATAAATCACCCATCTCAATGACCACGTGTGACGTTTGACACAGGTGACGGATTGATTGGTCCAAAAACAAAAATAAATAACTAAAGAAACGGAAAAGTAAAAGGCATCGGGAAGCCGACACGGTAAAGCGACCGTTCGATTTGGGTGGATAAATAAATAAATAAGGTTTGGGGAAAAAACATTTTAACGGTTTTCCCGAGAACGAAGAAGATGAAATGCCGATTTGATTAATTATACCAATTACCTTCTGTCTGGGAAGTTTTCCGTGGACCAAATGGGAGATTGATTCTCTCCGGTCTTTGGAGAGGTGGGGGGGGGGAGGAGTGGTGTTGGATGGGGGATGATTAATGGGGAGATTGCGGAAGTAGCGGGGTGTTAGTGACCCACTGAAGGGAGGTAAACAGTGAAATGATATGTCATCAAAAATAAGTGTGTCAGATCTGTTTACTTCAAAAAATAAACAATACGCATTCAATAATAATACGAACGCTGAATCTTAATCAAAACTCTGGACTCTAAATCTTAATATATAAAACAAAGTCGGGTTAGTTACACTATTTATAACTCGAGATCGGCTGGACCGATTTTGATAATCTTTGATTTATTGAATTTATCTCCGCCCCGGATAACGGAATAACTATTAAAACATCGCAAAAATTAACGAAAAAGAAAGTTGTGAAGAAAATTAATTTTTTCATATATTTTGAACGGAAAGAATTCTCATATTTTGAAAGAACTGAAGCAATATTGTTATAGGTATAATATTTAACAGTGCGTGAATTCCAAAAATTCAATAACGTCAAATGTCAATACGCTGATTGTTTTGCTTTTTTTCTTAATCATGTAATCCTGCCCCTCTTTCTTACACACTAAATGTCAATAATCGAAAAAGAGAAACGGTGAACGTATGTCTCTGCACCCCTCCAAAGGAAAAATACAATAATAATAATTCTCTCAAAAGAAACGCATTTTTTTTTACGTAAGCTTCACTCAGGACCTATGTCGTCTTAGGGGATGCTGTGTGGAGGGTCTTTTTAGGGAAGGGTAGGATAGGAAGTTCTGGGGAGGAAAAAGGGATTAGGAGTGGGTAGGAATCTGGAGATCAGTGTATCCGGGAAATCCATCCCTCCGACTGCGATGCAAAGCCATTGACTTGAACGGAATTGACCTTTCACCTTGACCTTTCCAGCCGGACTCTTTCGACCCATTGGTCGAGAGAATCCGGCTGGAAAGGTCAAAAGGCCTCCCTCAACCAGTCTCTCTCGAATCGGCCCGCCATGCAGCTGGTGGACAGATGTATCCGCCAACAAGACCCGGACAATCCTCACCCCATGAACCCGGGCACCCCTGCTAAGTCATTAACCACAGCAAACCACTTGGGGTGACCTATGGCAGAGATGTTGGTTATCCAATAAATGGTTCCCGGGGCGGCGGCACCCGTACCCGCTTCCTTTCAAAAATTCCCGTAAGTAAGTGGAAAAGCAAGAAAATCACAAACAATATAAATCCGTACACAACGCCATCTCCGATACTGACAAAAACAAAACACGGAGAGTTGGGCATCGATAATTGCTTCATTGTGTAATTTTTAACTTAATAAAAAACATAATTTAATTCAACAGTTATTGATTCTAAGGCGGTACGAAGTTCGTCGGGTCAGCCAGTTAAATATATTTAGTTAAATTCAGTTGTCCCTTCTACAAATTAGTAAAATATGCATTATTTTGGTCGGTCAAATCAAGTGACATATCAAGTAACCGAAAATATCGAAAAAGTGTGCGAATTTATCAAACTTATTTATCTGCAAATACGTTTTTTTCCCAAATCAAATCATTTAACAGACGTGACGACGTGACGACGACGACGAAATACTGAAGTATCATATTTCAAAGAACTATTCAAATTAATGTAAAATCAGTTACAATAGTACTTTTAAAAAAATCTCTAATCGCACTTCTCATAAAGAATATCTAGGAATTTTAAAAGTATAACCAAGATAGAATATTAATACATACATCAAGAAGAAAAAATAATTTGTACATGTATGTAAATAAAGCCTGATATTTTCACAGTAACATTACATAAACGTATTTAATATAATTATTTTTGTTTTGCTTATAATTAATTAACGGATTCTGGCGCAGACGTTACAACAATGAGCTATATACTCTGTTTAAGGATCTAAACGTCACAAAATTTATTAAACTGTTTATGTGGCTGGGTCATGTGGAGAGAATGACCGAGCATCAAGCGCCAAAGTCCCGGCTGAACTCAAGACTGATAGGGCGATGGAGCCGGGAAGACCAAGATTAAGATGGAGCGACAACATTCTCAAACCTTGGAGTTTCTAAACTGGAGAGACTTGGCACAAAACCGAGATGAGTGGAGGAAGACTCTTGAGGAGGCCAAGACCCACCAGGAGTTGTAGAGCCAAGAGTGATGATAATGCTTATAATTAATGACCTTCTTCTATAACTTATTGGTATACAATTATCTGTATTTATATTATGTTATTTTTATTTTTATAATACTTTGAATTTTGATGAAGGAACGATTGGCTCTGAAACATGTTGGTATTTATCATTAAAATAGTGGTTAAAACAAGAAAATAATATCATGATATGATTTGAAATTTTCACGGCTAAGTATTATCGGAGCATAATGCCGTGTTGCTACCTCCATATTTAGCCAACGTTATAGCGGGCGTTACAGCGTCCATCATCAGATTACAACTGCCCTACTGATGAACTGCCCTAAACACAGGCTAAAGATGGAGGTAGCGCAACGTTAAGCCAACGTTTTAGAAATCGTTACAGTGTCCATCATTAGATTACGCATCTGGTCTGCTGATGGACTCTGTAACGATGGACAATGTAACGCTGGCAGAAATAGGCCAAAGCCGACGGTCCTATATCTATGTCGTTCCTGCACACATATTCCTTGAATGTCTACCTTTATCATCGATGAATAACTTTTGAATTAAGAATTTACTAATGGAGTAAGAGTGTGGCTTAGTTTAGTGTATCTTATTCCATCTCGAGTTTGTGAGACAATGGCGAGTTTATATATTACACTCATTTATATAGGCATTGCCCTAAACTAATTTGAAAAGATCGTTTGAATATCGTCGATATCGCCCTGTAATGGCAGAAGTTGAAGACTAAATTGGACTGCCAAATGATTTGTAAATTTCTGTGCTAATGAATTTGAAACAGGGTCATCTAAATAATTATCATGCGCATTTCTGGAAACAGCACAATCAACCAAATGGACGATGGTGCATTCACGGCCTCATACATGGTTAGAGCGTACACTTACGAAGAAATTATAAATTATCGTGATAAAATTTTTTATGCCTCCTTCTTTAGCCAACATTTCGGACACTAAAGCTGTCCGCAAAGTTGGCTAAAGATGGATAAAGCGCAACGCTTAGTCAACGTTTCGAACATAGTTACAGTTATATCATCAAATTACACATCTTCTGTGCTCTGCTGATGGCTACTGTAATGAGCTTTTTTAATGCAATAGCTTGGTGGTCGAAAAATTCTCAAATTATGTAATTACAAAGCAATGAATAAAGAAAAAAAAATATGTACTAGAAGGACACGACCTTATGCGACCAGCTGTAGTTGAGTACAAAAACTAAGAAATCGAAGACAAATACAATTGCCTCCGTTTTGACTTACCACTTTTGAGATTTCTACAGAGTCTGCAGATTATGTATAACGTCATTGGTTTAGGATATTTAACTGAGTATTGACAAAAACAAAGAACGGTAGTCGAACAAAATATTTAAAGCTGATTATTCAAGTGAGGGCTCCTCTGTATTCCCCGTTCTCCCTGCTGTATTAGCCATATGAGGATTCGGCAAATTCCGTATTCACTTAGGAAAATATAGAAAATGATAACGTTAGGCTCGACAAAAGGGTGTCAACGGGACTTATATTATATTATAATAATAGTTACAGGCTTCTCATTATATTGTAAAGGCTATTCTAGACTCACAAGCGTTTTAGGAATCAAGTACATTTATGAATCTATGTTCCAGATATTATAATATCTTACAAGTTCTGTACTTGTTAAAAGCTTTATAAACTTAAGTTAACATCTCCTGCTCGTGAAGGTTGTTTACTGTGCATTTCTGAGTAAGGATAGGGGCTGAAGGCTTTCTCTGAAGGCTAATGTCTTCGCATGTTGTTTTATTAAAAATGTATCCTGTTTTCTATGTAACGAAGGGAAAAGTGACACAACATCATGTCGGGTTTTGCAGGAATATACTGAAAGGGTCGTTCATACCCTCGGCCCTTAGCCCTACAGCCTACAGGCTTTTACCCACTGTTGTTTGTTTACGGAAAATGTTATAAATTTCAAAAGATTACGTAATTTAAAGAAGTTACTGAGAATTTTAAATTTCAAGGGAGGAAAGTTACCCGTCAAAGTATTTTAATGAGCAGAACATTTGTAAAATATTTTAAAATACAGAGCGCTTGTTTATACTAGCAATGAGATGTTAGATACCTACGTATTTACAGGTATCACAGCGAATTTTCAGTCAAACAGACTGCTCACACAGATGAAATGCTTGCATAGAGCACGGATCAAACTTGTTTTTCGACTTTAGAAAAGAATTCTAGTGAAATTGAAAAAAAACATAAAAATAATGAAAGATCACATATTTAAACGTATTTTCATTGATTGTCTCTTTCATGTTAATAATTAGTAGGGGTAAGAAAGACAAAAGGCTTTTTTTACCTAAACCTCACAGGAGGTCCGAGGAAAATAATTTCTCTCGGGTCCAATGACATCTTTGGGGATGTTGTGTGGCGGGTCTTTTTAGGGAAATGAAGGAGAGGAAGTTCTGGGAAGGAAAAAGGCATAGCACAGGAGTGACGGATGTATGAATCCATCCCTCCCACTGCGGTGCAAAGCGATGGGTCGAGAGAGTCCGGCCGAAGAGTTCGAAAAGTCTCTCTCAACCAGCCTCTCCCGATCCGGCACGCCACACAACGGGTGGGCAAATGTATCCGCCAGTGCTGAACAAACTTCACCAATTGGTAGGGGTAAGCAAAACGAAAGGCTGTTTCTCAGTGACGTTTAACAAGGACGTCACTAACGGAAAGTGAGTAAATAATTATGAACCAATACACAAAACCTTTGTTTGCATTGTTCAGGTAAACTCTATTTGCAAGATCACTACGACATCCCCAAATGGGGGAATGTTATTATCCTAAAAGTCGATGATGGGGAACTTTAAGAGATGCCTGCTCCCTCATATCCTCTAACTAAACAGAGTTTCGCTACGTTTGGTGACTTAGCAGTAGTGCCCACGTTCATAAGGGTGAGGTTTGTCTAGGTCTTGGAGGCGGATGCGTTTACCCACCTACTGCGTGGCGGGTTGGACCGGAAGAGAACCCTTGAGGGAGACCCTTTTGAACTCTCCAACCGCACTCTCTTGACACATTTCCTTGCACCGCTGCGGGGGGATGGATTCATACGTCCGTCACTCCTGGACATGATGACCCCCAGATTCCTACCCACCCCTCGTACCTTTTTCCTCCCAATAACTTTCTCTCCTTCTTTTCCATAAAAATACCCTCAATAGAAAACCTCCAAAGACGATATAGACTCTGAGGGATTGTTTTTCTTAGAGCCTCCTGTTTAGAACTAATGTAAAAAACGTTTCAACAATTTTAAGCAACTTTTGGAATCTGAATGGCAGTCTCTGTGAGGAGGAATTCTCGAAGCAGGTAGTTTGGTGAAGTTTTAAAACGACCGTGGAAAATGAAATATGGAGACGCTAGTAAAAGCTTTAGTCGCGGAGTTAAACTAACCAAAAAATCACCGTCCCAAAGAGAAATTGCTAAAATGTGCATACCGGCACTAAAGTACGGGTTTATTCCAAGTCCTGAGACAGTTTTCTGCCAAAGTTACTCTCGGGAAGGTGCCGACTAATAACAGACAATGTTGACATTTACCAAAGTGAAACTTTAAGACTTCATTATTATTTTCGCCTCTACAGCCAGCAATCTTCAAGCAAGTTATCAAGGAGTGTTTACTTTTAAGTAACGCTGTTACAAGAACATTTTGGTTGATTTTTTAAAGTTATTTTTTATGTTAAAACTCGCCAGGGCGTCTCTGTCTGTATAGTGTAAAGTCAGAAGAACTATGGCTGATTTGTTAATGCGGTTCTTAAAGATGCCGTCGAAACTTCAAGATTCCATATAACAAATTCCACTAAAACGAGTCGAAGAACCGACCCATTCTCATGAAGTCAAGATTAACTATGAACGGATGTAACGCTAGTGTCCGTCGAGTTTGACGCATCTGCATAGTTGCACCGAGGATAAATACTGCTAGCTCCATAGAGGATGCCACATTAAAATACCTGTAGAAAAGACTCAGCATAGTCAGCATGTCTTCATTACGTCTGTGTATTAGATACGGCAATCGGTCCGTTAAGCCGCCGCTAACCGAATTTCTACCGATTTCTTACATATCCACCTTAAGGCTCTGCAACCGGGCGGGAAAAGAAGAAAATGGAGAGATACGAAATTACGAATGTTAGAGGAGAGCGCTAACATTTACAGCGACAAAATCGATGCGAAAATTGCGAAAATGTTTAATAAAACGCGACTCGTTTAAAATAGAGCAAAAATCTCGCGGGCATTATCTTAAACAGCATGTAAAGAAACACTGTGAATTTTTTCATACATATAACTTGTAAAATAACTGAAACAAACATGTTTATAATAATTTTTGGAGCATACTTTGCGATTTTTTTCTATCGAGGTAATTTTATATAATTTGCCTTTCGGCGCGGGCAAAGTATCTTCAAGAATATCATATATTTTTTAAGAGCTTTAAAACTTACCGTGCGGGAAATGTGTAAGAAATCGGTAGAAATTCGGGTTGCGGGCCCTTAAACATTAGAAGTTTTTAATCTCTTAAAAAACATATGTTATTTTTGAAGATAATATCTATACATTCCCCACGCCGAAACCCAAATTATGTGAAATTCCCTCGATAGAAAAAACATCGCAAAGTAAGCTCCGAAAATTATTATTTTCACGTCTGTTTTAGTTATTTTACAAGTTATATGTATGAAAAAAAATCAGAGTGTTTCTTGAAACGCTGGTTTAGACAGCCCCCAAGAGATTTTTCTCTATTTTAAACGAGCCGTGTTGTATTAAACATTTTCACAATTTTCACTCCAATTTTACCGTTTTAAATATTAGCACACTCTCTTCAACATTCGTAATTATATATATCTCTAGATCTTCTTCTTTTTGAGCGGGTATACGGCACCTTAATAACGGAATGTCAATCAGACGGACCGCCCTTCTTAGAATCAATTAATTTTAATATTACACCGCGTAACTTGAAAATCGTACTTTTATGAAATTATTAAACTAGCGCCATCTATGAAAGAGCACACGATAAATTATTTTCAGTATCAAATGAAACTTATGTACGTTTTAATCTACGCATTCAGAGATGGCGCCAATTTGATTATTTTAGGTTAAACACTTTTTGTAAGTTGTGGATGATTTAATTGTTTGCACCTGTACACACTCAATATGAATATGAATCAATAGTTTTGTCCATAAACAAACTCAAATCTTTCAAGAAAGGCCAAATACAATATTGGATTGAGTCACCGATACAAAACTGTATTTTTTAACCTTTCTTGAAAGATTTGTGTTTTTTAATTAACAAAACTTTTTATTTATATTCACATTGCGTGTATACGGGCGCAAACAATTAATTAATTTAAATATTTTAAAGCATACCACACAAAAATGTGCTTTTTCCTAAAATAATTCAACTCAGGCCATCTATAGTTTAATTCACAGAACGGAGTACACAGAAGTAAAGCTTGCACTAGAAGTGTTCTCTTCTACGAGGTTCTTCCCGTTGCGCTCCAGGGGTAACTTAACACTAACTTAACTTAACAAGAGGCAGCTGTTGAGTACAGTAATTCTAACTAGAATAGTTTATAGCAGTTTAAATTGTAATGTGAGAAGTTATAACAAGATTAAATTAAATAAAAAAAAATAATTAATCGCATTGATTTTTATTTGGCTTGCCGTAATTCGTTGCGCTGTCTTAGGATTATTTCCAAAAAAATACAGAATCCACATTAAAAAAATACCAGGTTTAAAAAATTGCCTTTGCGAAAAAACGCAATGCGCTGTGTTTCAAACATTATTTTCTCGACGTGCAAAACTGCACATGTGTAAAATTCTTTGATAAATGGTGAAAGTAGTAAAAAAGTTATAAATTCTAAAGTGACCTTTCAGGTGAGTGGGGTCCTGAGTTTATTGTTTGTTTTGTGTGAATACCGCACAACTCCGAACCATCTAAAGCCAGTGAGACTATGGTATCACCAATTGAGGTATGTTGTACGGTTGAATGTAGTGGAAGAGGAAGGAGACGGGGAAGAGGAAGGTGGGGAAGTACCTGGCTATTCAGCTTTGCTCAACAAACACGGCTAAATCCATTACAAGCAACTAACTATTCACTTCTGAATTGTGGCCTTACACCAGGGCAATACTGAGAGAATCTTCCGCTCTGGAACTATATGTGAACGTGCCGCAAATAAAAATGCTTATAAAAAAACCTACCAAATAAACTATAAACATTTCAATGGCCAGAATGTGTTCTTCTCGCAGTATTTAATTAAAGCATCTAAATTACTGTTAAGCGATCAATTTCTTTTTGCAAAACCCATGATTTTGCTTTACTTTGTAGTGCTTCACCTTAAGAGACCCTCAACACAGCATCCCCAAAGACGCAAAAACGGTCATAGGCCTTGAGGAAAATTTTTTTCCTCACGCTCCCTACTGTTTAGAGGTACTGAAAAAAAAGAATGTGGAAAAAGTGGAAAGATTCAGATACCTCGGCATATTCTCACGGAGACTCTTGACCCAGATGCTGAGGTTAGGTGCAGAATTGAAGCAGCAAGAACTGCGTTCATTAAAATGAAATCCCTCTTTTGCAATGACAATATCAGCTTAAAACTAAGGCAGAGAATGCTAAAATGTTATATATGGTCGGTCTGGCTATATGGATGTGAAACATGGACCTTTAAAGTAAATACCATGAACAGGTTAGAGGCTTTTGAATTGTGGCTTCACCGGAGAATACTTAAGTTCCCGTGGACCGACATGATCACCAACACAGAAATTCTCAGGCGGGCTAGAGCAGATAGAGAACTGCTTACATTAATAAAAGCAGGAAAATTTCATATCTGGGTCATATACTTCGAGGGGAGAAGTATCACTAGCTCCATTTAATATTGAAAGGCAAGATAGAGGGTCGCCGAGGGCCTGGTAGGAGACAAATGTCTTGGCTGCGAAATATACGAGAGTGGACCGGCATTAAAAGTGTGGAGGACCTATTCCGGGTAGCGCAAGACAGAGAGACATTTTCAAGAGTGATTGCCAACGTCGGGGGGACCTGATACGGCAAACAAAGAAGAGGAAGTAAAAAAAGATAAGACGTTCAACTTTTTTCAGTGCTTGGAGTGCATGACCTGACCGTATACGTGCTCCACTGGTGATAACCTCCCACAGAAAATAATACCTACAAAAGATAGACTCATTCAAATGAAAATTATATTTTTTATTCACAACCCGCTGAGAAAAACAGTGGGTAGAAAATTTATTCACAAACGCAGCATCGCAGCTGAATTATTTTTATCTTCAGGCTTCGTCTTTCAAATAAGAAATAAGGTTGGCGGTGGTCCCAGCATTAACCGGACTTTCCCATATTTACATAAGTCACTGGAGGTAGATTGAAATCTTTATATTTCTGGATAAGTAGGGAATACGGTCAGGTTTGATTTACGTGATTTTTTTTTAATTCACGACGTGAAAAATCACGGGATATCATAATTGTAGAATTTGTGATGCTGAAAGTATTATAATCAGGATCACTCACTGTCTTTCCACAACCAATATTGTTAATTTTTTTTATACAATTTTGTTTTTTTGTTGACAAATAAGAGAGACCATCAGAAATTTACCTTTCGAATGGACACCGTTAGTAAACTTGAAAAACATCAAAATGTCGAACGTCCAGTTGATTAGTCAGACATCTCCAAATATTAAGTTTTGCTATAATGAGGAAATCAATACTCGAAAGATCGCTACAAATGGAATATTATTTACATGTGTTTTACATATTAAATAATATATGCTAAAAAATAACACCGGGCAGCGGTTAGATGCATTAGTATGACATTTTGAAATTTCTTACTAGTGACCCAGAAAAAATATATTTTTTTGTTCATTTCGCTACAAGTTTTCCGGCATTATTATTGATTTGGTGGTATATACGAATAATCTGAGTATTGTACCAGATAGAGGGTACACTTTTACATATAACTGCAAACTCAGCCCACAGTTCGATTTTTCGGAGATGCAGCCGTTCCTAGGCCGCTCGTGCACCGGTGGGATCGGCAAAAATTAAAAAAAGATATGCGATTTTGACCCTCATGTATAAAGAAAGTGTATCAAGAACAAGATCAAAATCGCTTGCGCCAACAGTATTCCCGATACCGCTTAGTTTCATTCACCTGGCAGCACCAGAGTATTTTAATATGAATTATCTGTGGAGTTTTGACTGTCACATTTTACCGCGAAATGAACTGTCAAAGTCAGTCGATGGTCGGTCACAAAAACTTCGAAAACCTATCAATTCATCAAATAAACACAAATAATGTTGTTTTTATCGATAGATTGTTCAAAGAATGTGTTTCGGTAAAAAAAATAAACAAAGTTCAAAATAAATACACAAAATATTACTTCAAAAGTATTCTTTTCGAGATTTCATCCGATGTATGGGCAAAAAAACCTGGCCCACAAGAGATCAACTGGACGATCGATTTGTCAAAAATTTAAATAACATAAATTTACATCTTGGAATAATAAGTAACATGCAGAAATATGAATGAAATAATTAATAATAAAATCCGAATATAGTACGAAGTATCACGTTAATTTGTCAAATGCATTGTACTTATGTATTTTCGATGGAGGTGCCGCGGACGGTGGATGCTATCAAATCCATAAAAATTATCAAAATATTATATTAATATTATTCGAGACAGATAGGTACCTAATTTAGAAGGCCCTGAGGAAAAAAATCTCTAAGGGCCTATCTCATCTTTGGAGATGCTGTGCGAGAGAGTCTTTTTAGGGAAAGCTTTGAGAAGGAAAAAGGTATGAGGGGTGGTTAGGAATCTGAGGGTCAGTGTGTCCAGGAGTGATCATATGAATCCATCCCTCCTACTGTGGTGCCAGGAGATGGTTCGAGAGAGTCCGACTGAAGAGTTCAGAAGGTCTCCCTTATCCAGTCCCTCCCGATCCGGCCTCACCCCATGAACCAGGGCACCCATGCTAAGTCGCTAAATGCAGCGAACCACTCGGGGTGTCCTATGGCAGGGGTTTTTGTTATCTAATACCCGCCTCCCAAATTGAATTAATTTCGTCGATCGAAAAGCGTAGGTACCGGTTATAAAAAAGATATTAGAAATTGGATTGAAAAGTGAAAATTGATCCATGCCACTTAAATACAAAAAATGTCGGTTTTTGATTGAATTGTAATCGATACACGAAGAAATATTAAAAATATCCATATCTCGTATTTCATCGAAAGCAAAAATATACTGTTAAAAATAATAACGGCACTTCGCGGTAGTCGTTAATAAATTGGAGGCTAACACTCGACAATAAGGAACTCCAGTCCAGTCCATTTTTTTTTCATGACCTTCTAACTTAAATAACTGCATATTTATTTTTATTTTTAGAGTTTTTTTTAATAGTTAAAATAATTGTCAAAGTATTAATTTTTCAAGATTCCCCGAAAACTACCGTAAGTATGGTGAATCGTGTGACGTCATCACTCACCAAAAGTTTGTTTTATTTTCAACAGGTGTTGTCATTTTGTATGAAAGTTACATGGAAGAAGCTATGAAACTATTCAGTAAGTAAAAACACTATTTCGGTGGAATTATTTATTTATTGTATTTTATTTATTATATTATGTGGCATAAAAATTGTACGAAATTATAATTTTTTTTACTTTTAAAAATCGAAATCAATATTATGGAATTGTAGGCAATACAGCATAATATAATATAATACAATATTATATACCAATAAAGAGTGTGTATGAGACGATGCATGAATGTGAATGGATCAAGGAATGTGTGCCAGTACGAGTTGTGTGACCGTCTGTCCTCTCTACCCACCCTTCAGCAAAACAGAGCGTGATGGTTAATTAGTTATTTCGATAAAAATTCAAAATTTTTAGTCAAACGAGCAAAGTTTTTGAATTAAGAACGTCACCCCTTGATGTCCGTATTATTTGATAGGGGGTGACGGAAAGTTTGTTAACCTTTTCGCTTCAAACTTTTGCTTTTCTAATAATGAATAAGAGAGGGACGGCGCGCGGCGGGCACTCCCAAATTGGCGGGATTACGCATTAACAATTTTCCATTTCGATATAATCTGGCAATCCTTGTATCGAAACGGAAGGAATATACAAAGTAGGACGGGGTGAAGGAAAACTTTTAATTCGTTTGCGTAATTTGCTCGAGGCAAGAGAGAACCGAGAAGTATTTTTTGCTGAGATTTTTATAAAAATATGTTTTTTTTAGCATGAAATTTCAACCAACAAGATTTGGACCTACTTTTCAGAAAGTAAAACTCAAGTTTTTTTCGTGCAGAAAATTTGAAACAGATTTTCATGTTTTAGGTTACAGGCAGTGAACGGTCAATTCCTAGAAGTGTTATTCTTTGACTAGGAATCAAGGCCTAGAGATGCAACGGAAGTGTTATTACAGAAGCAGAAGCGAAAGCGAATATATTCTTTTGAAGTGAAAACTTTAGCACCGTTGTGATTTGAAACCTAATGATGAAAAAAAGACAAACACTAGGATTAGGATTTAGGATTTAGCCTGCGACAAAATGAGGTAGTATAATCGGTCTCCTCTTTGTACGGTGCTTCGTAGCCTCCCCGCTCTTTTTTTGTGCATTACAGATTAATGTAATATTATTACAATACCCATAATATATACAAAACTTTAAACGAGAAATTTTACAATACTACAATTTTTTAGTAAAATGACTCTTAAAACCTTCAAGGCCAATGTTGTAAATGTCAAGAGACCTAGAGATATCATTTAGCAGCACCATACCTCTTGTCACGCTATGCTGGGCCAGAACTTCTGTTCTGCCATGTGAAATACAGAGCAAGTCGGTGACCACTGGCGGTAGTTGTCAGGTACGAACAATTTATAGCATTCCAAGATGTATGGCCTATCAATGTAATAGTTTATAATTTTAAAAGCTGTTACTGTAAGAGTCCCATTCCTTCTAGATTGAAGACTTTCGTAGCGCGTTTCAGAGAGTAAATCCAGGTGATGCATAAATCGCGAATATTCACCATGCATTCTCATATAAAGATACATTAGAAACTTTTTTTGAATTTATTCCAAAAATCCATGTATTTTTGATGCTATGGGGCCCAAACAGCAGAAGCGTATTCTAATTTTGATCTACAATCTTGTCTACTTTAGTTTTCTGAAGGTTTCACCTCTCTCTTGTGTGAATTGCACACTCTGATTTTTAATTTAATTTATTTTATGGAAGCGGATGCGGAACCATTATTAGAAATTCAAGAAAGATGACAGAATACAATCCCTTTAAACACTTTCGTTGGTGAAAAAGTATTCCACATATTTTAATTTCGATCTATTTCTAATTTCATTTTATATCATTTGGTTTTATGCTCAGCTGGGCTAAGATAGATTATAAGAACTTAATTAGGCGAGCTATCGAAGATGTATAAAAAGTTTTTAAAGGGTAGTTTAATGAAAAACTGATAATTATAACAGCTAAATAGCTTAGAAACTAAAACAATAAATACTACAAGACAAATCAATAAAACTGAATTAATTTGTAGGATTCAACAAAGTGCTGTTATACATTTATGCTTAATTCTATAAATGGATTTCGTAAATATATCAACAGTATCACCACATTTGTTGCCCAGATTATGCAAAACTTTAACGTAACGTAACGTAAGTCATATTTAACAAAAAATGTTTTACCGATTTTGCTTCCAGCAAATTAGTGGAAAGCGAGACTTGGGGAAGTTACTTAATTACTATTCGGAAAAACAAAACAAATTGCGAACTGTATTTAAATTTCTCTAATAAACAATAAATGGTGTTAATCTCAAGTGACCTGCCAAGTAAGAATGGTCCTGAACATTATCTGCCAGCCTAATAAATAACATGGACATTTTAAAGCAGCATCACGTTCATTGGTCAAATGCATTGTACACATAGTTTTGTATTAGTGTATCTAGTCTATATACATATGTACAGCGCCTTTGAGGTGATTTTTTTCATAAAAACGACGGTATACAAATCATACAAGTAACATTATTATTAACCTATACTCACATGGCTCACTCGCAATGGCACTGTTGCTAAGAACTCATCCTAGAAAGTTTCGTTAAACTTCTGCCACAATTTTGCAGAGGCAGATGGCGGAAGTGAGAAGTATGCAGAACTTCCGTATGCAGAAGCAGAGGTTCGTTACATCACTATCAAAGCCAAAGGCCTAATACAGAACAGCGTCCTTGACGACACATGCATAAGAAATAATTTCGATATATGAGAATATTCGATCAAATTCACCAAAAGTGGTGCAAAATTGAGCATACTTCTGGCACACATGACAAAAACATACTTCCTTCAGTTCATCTATTCTGTTGTTAAAGGCCATGAAGTGGTTGGTTTAGTTCATGGTATTTATGTATTGTTATACAATAAAATAGAATCAGAAACTAAAATTCAGAAGTGTCCCAAAATTCACCAGGGGATTGTGATGAACCTGCTTTGTCGAATGGTTGGCGAATAATTTTTCTTAAATAACAAATATTACCGAAAGCGAAATTAAAGGGATCTGAAGCAATTGGAGCTGGCTTGTCGCGGAAGGATTTATCTACTAGGGTAACGAAAGCGTTCAACAAATCAGAATAAATATCGAACCATATATTAGGGGCGTCCCATCGATCACAGGAAAGGGCGAAATCTGATGCCTCTTGGTGGATTTAGAACAAAATATTGTCCCACGTTTTAGGGGATGGTAAATTTTAAGTGGAAGGAACCACTTCGCTCGAGTCATAAATCGGCGAGAAAAAGGCTCAGATTTCAGATTGGATTTTGGGTTATTTAGATAACGCAGATGAAAAATGTGTTCGATCCCTTGTATTTGAGTGGGTTGTCAAGATCGATACATTAAAGCTGAATTTATCTCTTGATTTTACGTGTACGAGATTCAAGAAAGTAATTAGTGAAACTAATAAAAATTAATGTCCTGTCAGAACTTTAAATTATGTGCAAATTCAAGTATTTTTCCTGAAGTGCAGTTCGCATAACTCTGAGAACTTATGAGTGATAAATTAATGTAAAAAACGTTGGAAGGTAGGTTTGACATTGGACGTGCGAGTTGGAAGGAGGGTAGATTGGACAGACATCCTTGAGTCGGAGAAGAGGCTGGTCGTGGAATTTCGAAAAGAGTGTTGTGGCTCGCTGTGGACTTAGCGAAAACGAGAAGTGTTTGTTGAAACTAACTTCAGTGAAGATTTTGCATTTATGGTGTAAGATAAAGAAGTTCGGTGTTGTGTTACTTAATAAAGATAATCGTTGTTAAAATTCGCGATTGCCGCGCGATAAACATTTAAATTTGGGAGTAGAGACTTATTAAAGTATTGGACTCCTGTCATAATTAATAATAATAACAATAATATCCTTATTGAACGAGATCTGCGAGATAATAATAAAAAAATACAGACTCAGTGTTAATGCTTACAGTGGTTTTAAAATTACATAAGTACAAAAGGGGATATCAACTGAAAACCCTAAATACGAACACTAGATAAGTGAAGAATATAAAACGGTTATAATATAGGTTTTCCCAATAATCCGCCACTGGACTAGCCGTGTTGAGGCCGTGAATTTTAAGTCGACTTATAATTCTCGTAAACAGGCCTACATTGAAATGTAATCACATAATAGATTGGTTACATAAATAATAATTGCAACTTATCATTCATTATGTAGAGACAAAAATATAACAATAAATATTTATCTTGAGTAACGACAATGGTCCCGGATCATAATAATAATCCCGTAGAAAACATTCCATCCTTCATTTAAGGACAGTGCAACGAATAAAATAATGATAATAATAAAAAAATAGTGGAAAAATGGTGTTAATTCGGTTGAGAAGTTTTAGCCAGAATAATTAGAGTTTAGATAATAAATGTACAGTCAGTCGAAAGCTAGAAATGCAGTTTTGAAAGGAGGCTTTTTAAATATAAAGTAGGTCTGACGTTACCGTGTATAGTCAGGGGGGGGGGAGGTTGGTAGTTATGATTGCGCAATAGTCTGGTAAGGGGCCACAGGACGTGAGAGAAGATCTTCCCACAATGCAGCTTAGAGAAAAAGGGGTTTTAAAATTACAGTACCTACATTAAGACCTTGTACGATGATAAGGAAAGCAAGTAGGGAGTTTGATCATTTATAGGGAGGACGTGTGATTAAGACGCGGAGTTGCGTTTACCCTACCGGGAGTCGCGGTTTTAGCAACCATGTTCTTGGTAAGTCAAATAACTTTAACCTATATTACAGGACCTCACTGATTGCAGGATGGAGTGAAGAGAACGCTGACCCTGTATTATTTAACTGTACCAGCCTCGAATAGATTGATGTAGGTACTATTTATCCCTGAATAGGTACCAGGCATAATTCACAGATGTTATCAACAAGAACAGCTACCTTTTCTCGGCAGACAACTGATGCCGAGCTAGACCAAATGGGATAGACACGTGCGGACTCCAGGGGCTCGGGTTCGATTCCCGGTACCGGAACCTATAAATCTATAATTGAATTAGGTACATGTACTTGTTTGCAGAGTGACGTGAATAGAACGCGAATCTTGGACAGTTAATTGCATGAGTGTCTGTATCGAATAGATTGATGTACTTTTTATCCCAGAATAGGTACTAGGCGTATTTCACAGATGTTACCAGTCACCACCCTGGACAGTGACCTTTTCTCGGCACTCGGCTGATGCCGAGCTGACACAAAAAATGAACCTGACACAGAGAATACAGTCGACCAAATGGGGAGCGTCTCGAGAGTACGACATATCAAATTGGAGGCGATTACCTGCAACCCGAACAGACATCTTTAGACAAGGGAGCAGAAGAGCAGAATCACGATATAAAATATGAAACAAATAAAACTAACAGGTACTCTGCTGAATTCCTACTTCTTGAATTACGCTTTTTAAGTTCTTCATGATTGACGAATGTGTTGGTGACACCGAGACTACACATTATGTGAGAAATTGGTGGTCGAGTGGTAAGGGTCCTTCCCACATTGTCATGTTAGGGAGGAGGAGGGTTGCCCTCCATAGACTGATCGGGTCTCGCGAGGTGCCGGAAGCAATTCCCTTTCGCGGGACTATGTCGAGCGAATGGGCGCAACAGGGTCGTATGAAATGAGATGCCAATGGTAAGACAGGGCATGGTTCGCAGACGGAGGCGTTTGGCCGAAAGCATCTCGCGTTGCCTGCAAGGTAGTATGGAAATGCGCCAACAGGTCATCTGTGGGACGGGTTCCTGTAGCATCATCACATTTTTTAGTCCTGTCGACCCAGAAGCAAACGTAATGCCCACAAGGTGAGGATTATGTCAGCTCCTGGAGGTGGAGTGTAACGCTAGGTCGGTCACGTGGGAGGACGGATCTGCCTGTCACAAGCTTACCCCACTTGTACCGTGAGTAGAGTCATGATAAGGGACGAAATAGATTACCCCTTCTAGAGCCAGTAAAGTAGTTCCGGAGGTGTTCGATACTGGAGTTGTCTGGGAAAGGTTTGAAGGCATGCCGTTCTTCTTCTGTTATGGCGGGGTCCGGGTATCTGGTTTATCGTCAAGAGATTTTCCGGGTGCCATGGGTATAGCCTCATCATGCATTGGTCGGAGGGTCGTGTTCTGAGAGCTGACCACCTAGTCAACTTGGTCAAGTGGAGGAGCCAGTATTTGCTTGCAAAAAATTCCTTCCACATCACATCCATTTTATCCTCAATCCCGTCCTTATACTTCCATCCTAGGTATAAGTTTGTGTTTACTAACAACAGAACATATTATCACGATTATGTATAGCATCTAGCCATGGAGAGCGGTGCAGAGAATTCGCCAATTATCCACATGAAATGAAACATTCCAGGTACGTACATTAAAACTTATTAGGACGTAGAGGGGGAGAGATCAATTTTATAGCCTAGCGAGAGTAATAACAACAGTGCTCATTATGTGGGACAAATTCAGGATAGTTTAGACAGGGCGTGTCCTTCAGACGTCTAAGAGATACAGAGTTATTCTTCCACACCTTACCTTAAAAGAACCGAAAGTTACCACGAAAGACATTAAATACCTATCCTAGATGTTCTAGGTGCTCCGAAAAAAAAAATCACACAACGTGGAGAAAAGGGTTTATTGTAAGAATTTCCCGGAAAACTACCTTTTACTGTGTTCAGTCACAGGGGTGGGAAAAATAAGTCATGATTCAAAACATTAATGGCGAATCATTCAGTAGGTACGAGAGGAAGATCTACCAACCGGAGATCTGAACGCACGAGAAGAAGAAATATTTATAAAGTTTTCAAATAGGGAGGGGGTGACCCCATCACAAGTGTTGCCGAGAGACCAGGAGGTAAGGTTTTAAAAGCTGGGGGAATTTCAATGTATCTTAGTGCAATTTGAAGGACAGTTACGAATTATTACGTGGGAAGAAAAGCTTTAAAAAAAAAAAAAAAAATAAATAAGTAGGCTAGAATAGAAAAAACAAAAATGTATTTAAACAAATCAGTAGCCAAGAGTTTTAATCTGCAGATGTAGGTCATTGCCTCTTAGACGGGTAGATAAAATAAATAGAAATTTTGTAAACAAAACCAACAACGAAGATTTACAATTCCAACGGTTTAAATGTAGGTCATTGCCTTTTAAGTCAGGGTGCGGAGAAGAAAAAAATGGGATGCAACAAAAAAGGTACAGTGCACATCATAAAAATCGAAGATTTATGACCTTGCGTTCGACTATCGTAACTAGGTCAGGAATGCAACGACTCGGGGCGAGAAAAAATAGTACGGTGACCCAGGGCGGAAAGTAAACAAATCACTAGCTTAAAATAACTGTAATAATCACTTGGAAGAGAATTAAATCGTTGCAATAAGAGGTTTTAGTGAATTAGGGAGGAGATGAGACCAATCAAATAGTTATTACATTCAAGCGTGTTTAGGCTAGGAAATTTCATGTCTAAGAAGAAGGGATTTTAGTGGGTTAGGGAGGGGATGAGACCAACCAAATGGTTACTACATTCCACGTGTTTAGTTTAGAACAAAAAAAAAATCATGTTAAAGGAATAAGGAGTTTTTATGGCTTAGGGAGGGGGCGGAACCAATCGATTGGTTATTAAATTCAAGCATGGTTAGGTTAGAACAAATTCATGGTTAAAGGCGATAAAAGGATTTTTTTAGGCTTAGGGAGGAAACGTGATCAGCTAAAAGCCTTTAGTGGATTTAGACATGTTCGGGTCACACCACACTGGTAGGAGAGATTTTGATTCAAATGGGTTGGGAATCAGTGAGAGTTGCGCCGTACGTCAATTAAAATTTTGAACATAACCAGCAGGGTAGTTAGTAGTTAGTGGTATCCAACCTTCGATAAGAAGCAACGAGAAAGTGTGTCATGTATTATGGGAGATAGTTCTTCGATGATCCATTTTAATATCGATTCACCGTAGCGAGTATAATAGTGGTTAGTCGACCTACACTAAGGTTTGAAATTTCTTTAAACTGGGTTGGCCGGGCGACAAGCCAGTAGAAACAATGATGCAATCGGACCAACATTGAGTAGTTCTGTTTATACACTAATTGTTATATTGAATGGAGACGGTCTAGCGCACAACAAAGACAAAAATTTATATTGATAGGTAATAATGTCTTTTCTTTGTTCATCAATGGGGAAAAGGTTAGTTTTATTTTGAAGAGAGACCGTAGAGATAGTCTAACGAAGGACAAGAAACAAAAAAGGGTCGGTCACACTCGTAAAAATTGCGCACGATATAGCAAAAAAAAAACGGAGGAAACTAAACAGCGAAGAATGCAGAAAAAAAATGGTTACAGGAACGGTCAGCGGGCGTAAACAGATGTAGGGGCGAAGCATTAGAAGACCGATGGAGGCAGGGCCGAATTGGAAAGACGCTCCAGGGTTCTTTATAAGGAAAATAAATAAATTAATTAAAAAACAGTAACCATCGGAATGTGGGGCAGTGGAAAGTTTGTGTAAGGTTAAATTGTTGGAAAAAAAAACCTGAAGGAGGAGAAGGGGGTAGAACGGACAGTTAACCTGCGAGGGATAGGGATACACAACATTTAGGTACGACAAATTTTGGGAAAGAAAAAACATGGAGGGGGGGGGCAAACAAAAATCTGCATTTAGAAATGACTCCACTGACCAACCACTAATAGCGTGCTTTGACATTGGAGATAATTTCTATAGGGAGGCTGTGATGAACCTGCTTTGTCGAATGGTTGGCGAATAATTTTTCTTAAATAACAAATATTACCGAAAGCGAAATTAAAGGGATCTGAAGCAATTGGAGCTGGCTTGTCGCGGAAGGATTTATCTACTAGGGTAACGAAAGCGTTCAACAAATCAGAATAAATATCGAACCATATATTAGGGGCGTCCCATCGATCACAGGAAAGGGCGAAATCTGATGCCTCTTGGTGGATTTAGAACAAAATATTGTCCCACGTTTTAGGGGATGGTAAATTTTAAGTGGAAGGAACCACTTCGCTCGAGTCATAAATCGGCGAGAAAAAGGCTCAGATTTCAGATTGGATTTTGGGTTATTTAGATAACGCAGATGAAAAATGTGTTCGATCCCTTGTATTTGAGTGGGTTGTCAAGATCGATACATTAAAGCTGAATTTATCTCTTGATTTTACGTGTACGAGATTCAAGAAAGTAATTAGTGAAACTAATAAAAATTAATGTCCTGTCAGAACTTTAAATTATGTGCAAATTCAAGTATTTTTCCTGAAGTGCAGTTCGCATAACTCTGAGAACTTATGAGTGATAAATTAATGTAAAAAACGTTGGAAGGTAGGTTTGACATTGGACGTGCGAGTTGGAAGGAGGGTAGATTGGACAGACATCCTTGAGTCGGAGAAGAGGCTGGTCGTGGAATTTCGAAAAGAGTGTTGTGGCTCGCTGTGGACTTAGCGAAAACGAGAAGTGTTTGTTGAAACTAACTTCAGTGAAGATTTTGCATTTATGGTGTAAGATAAAGAAGTTCGGTGTTGTGTTACTTAATAAAGATAATCGTTGTTAAAATTCGCGATTGCCGCGCGATAAACATTTAAATTTGGGAGTAGAGACTTATTAAAGTATTGGACTCCTGTCATAATTAATAATAATAACAATAATATCCTTATTGAACGAGATCTGCGAGATAATAATAAAAAAATACAGACTCAGTGTTAATGCTTACAGTGGTTTTAAAATTACATAAGTACAAAAGGGGATATCAACTGAAAACCCTAAATACGAACACTAGATAAGTGAAGAATATAAAACGGTTATAATATAGGTTTTCCCAATAATCCGCCACTGGACTAGCCGTGTTGAGGCCGTGAATTTTAAGTCGACTTATAATTCTCGTAAACAGGCCTACATTGAAATGTAATCACATAATAGATTGGTTACATAAATAATAATTGCAACTTATCATTCATTATGTAGAGACAAAAATATAACAATAAATATTTATCTTGAGTAACGACAATGGTCCCGGATCATAATAATAATCCCGTAGAAAACATTCCATCCTTCATTTAAGGACAGTGCAACGAATAAAATAATGATAATAATAAAAAAATAGTGGAAAAATGGTGTTAATTCGGTTGAGAAGTTTTAGCCAGAATAATTAGAGTTTAGATAATAAATGTACAGTCAGTCGAAAGCTAGAAATGCAGTTTTGAAAGGAGGCTTTTTAAATATAAAGTAGGTCTGACGTTACCGTGTATAGTCAGGGGGGGGGGAGGTTGGTAGTTATGATTGCGCAATAGTCTGGTAAGGGGCCACAGGACGTGAGAGAAGATCTTCCCACAATGCAGCTTAGAGAAAAAGGGGTTTTAAAATTACAGTACCTACATTAAGACCTTGTACGATGATAAGGAAAGCAAGTAGGGAGTTTGATCATTTATAGGGAGGACGTGTGATTAAGACGCGGAGTTGCGTTTACCCTACCGGGAGTCGCGGTTTTAGCAACCATGTTCTTGGTAAGTCAAATAACTTTAACCTATATTACAGGACCTCACTGATTGCAGGATGGAGTGAAGAGAACGCTGACCCTGTATTATTTAACTGTACCAGCCTCGAATAGATTGATGTAGGTACTATTTATCCCTGAATAGGTACCAGGCATAATTCACAGATGTTATCAACAAGAACAGCTACCTTTTCTCGGCAGACAACTGATGCCGAGCTAGACCAAATGGGATAGACACGTGCGGACTCCAGGGGCTCGGGTTCGATTCCCGGTACCGGAACCTATAAATCTATAATTGAATTAGGTACATGTACTTGTTTGCAGAGTGACGTGAATAGAACGCGAATCTTGGACAGTTAATTGCATGAGTGTCTGTATCGAATAGATTGATGTACTTTTTATCCCAGAATAGGTACTAGGCGTATTTCACAGATGTTACCAGTCACCACCCTGGACAGTGACCTTTTCTCGGCACTCGGCTGATGCCGAGCTGACACAAAAAATGAACCTGACACAGAGAATACAGTCGACCAAATGGGGAGCGTCTCGAGAGTACGACATATCAAATTGGAGGCGATTACCTGCAACCCGAACAGACATCTTTAGACAAGGGAGCAGAAGAGCAGAATCACGATATAAAATATGAAACAAATAAAACTAACAGGTACTCTGCTGAATTCCTACTTCTTGAATTACGCTTTTTAAGTTCTTCATGATTGACGAATGTGTTGGTGACACCGAGACTACACATTATGTGAGAAATTGGTGGTCGAGTGGTAAGGGTCCTTCCCACATTGTCATGTTAGGGAGGAGGAGGGTTGCCCTCCATAGACTGATCGGGTCTCGCGAGGTGCCGGAAGCAATTCCCTTTCGCGGGACTATGTCGAGCGAATGGGCGCAACAGGGTCGTATGAAATGAGATGCCAATGGTAAGACAGGGCATGGTTCGCAGACGGAGGCGTTTGGCCGAAAGCATCTCGCGTTGCCTGCAAGGTAGTATGGAAATGCGCCAACAGGTCATCTGTGGGACGGGTTCCTGTAGCATCATCACATTTTTTAGTCCTGTCGACCCAGAAGCAAACGTAATGCCCACAAGGTGAGGATTATGTCAGCTCCTGGAGGTGGAGTGTAACGCTAGGTCGGTCACGTGGGAGGACGGATCTGCCTGTCACAAGCTTACCCCACTTGTACCGTGAGTAGAGTCATGATAAGGGACGAAATAGATTACCCCTTCTAGAGCCAGTAAAGTAGTTCCGGAGGTGTTCGATACTGGAGTTGTCTGGGAAAGGTTTGAAGGCATGCCGTTCTTCTTCTGTTATGGCGGGGTCCGGGTATCTGGTTTATCGTCAAGAGATTTTCCGGGTGCCATGGGTATAGCCTCATCATGCATTGGTCGGAGGGTCGTGTTCTGAGAGCTGACCACCTAGTCAACTTGGTCAAGTGGAGGAGCCAGTATTTGCTTGCAAAAAATTCCTTCCACATCACATCCATTTTATCCTCAATCCCGTCCTTATACTTCCATCCTAGGTATAAGTTTGTGTTTACTAACAACAGAACATATTATCACGATTATGTATAGCATCTAGCCATGGAGAGCGGTGCAGAGAATTCGCCAATTATCCACATGAAATGAAACATTCCAGGTACGTACATTAAAACTTATTAGGACGTAGAGGGGGAGAGATCAATTTTATAGCCTAGCGAGAGTAATAACAACAGTGCTCATTATGTGGGACAAATTCAGGATAGTTTAGACAGGGCGTGTCCTTCAGACGTCTAAGAGATACAGAGTTATTCTTCCACACCTTACCTTAAAAGAACCGAAAGTTACCACGA
The DNA here is from genome assembly GCA_917880885.1 of Limnephilus marmoratus. NCBI lineage: Eukaryota > Metazoa > Arthropoda > Insecta > Trichoptera > Limnephilidae > Limnephilus > Limnephilus marmoratus. The sequence goes on from OU862917.1 coordinate 48,647,710, forward strand.
AAGACATTAAATACCTATCCTAGATGTTCTAGGTGCTCCGAAAAAAAAAATCACACAACGTGGAGAAAAGGGTTTATTGTAAGAATTTCCCGGAAAACTACCTTTTACTGTGTTCAGTCACAGGGGTGGGAAAAATAAGTCATGATTCAAAACATTAATGGCGAATCATTCAGTAGGTACGAGAGGAAGATCTACCAACCGGAGATCTGAACGCACGAGAAGAAGAAATATTTATAAAGTTTTCAATTAGGGGGGGGGTTGAAACACCACAGGATTTTTCACAAGTGTTCAATTCAATTTGATCAATTTGACAATTTGGTCCAAAACGTAACACTGTTTGCACAATTCAAATGAAACAATTTGAATGTAAATTGGTTAAGATCTTGGAAGACGGCCGCTGAGATTTTTCAATGTTGTTTCACATTCTCCATTCGCAAGCATGGACGTCGTGATAATAGGATACGCACTCATTTCAGGATTCAGCGCGGGATGCGAAACATAACATGAACAAGGAAATGTAAAAGCACTACAAGTGATACAATATAATTTTTAAACCGTATCATGGAGTATGCAACAAAAAAACCTAGGTCAAAAGTTTTGCAAGTGTTCCGAAAAAGTTTTCATAGTTATTATCGTAATTCATTTTTGAGTTATTATGTCGTGTTGCGCTTCTTCCTTCTTTAGCCAACGTTTCGAACAGTCTTACAGTATCATTGTTATTACTAAGGCAGATATGTAGATTATGGTGAAGTATGTGTTTATGTATGTAGACGTGGCACCGTATTGCGTACGACATTCCTCTTAAGCCCGGCATTTCAGTGTTATAATTTGTGAAATTAATGTGATTTTCGGTGTTTAGTTTTGGTGTAACCAAAAACTCCAAGTGTTTAGGTATGTAGAAGTGATACCGTGTTGCGCGCGTTTATCTTCTTACCGGGACATCTAAGTGTAATATTTTGTGAAATTAATGTGATTTTCGGCGTTTAGTTTTGGTGTAAACGACAAGTACGAATATTTATGTTTACAGAAGTGATACCGTGTTGCACGCGTTAATCCTCTTAAGGTCGGTTTTTCAGTGTAATAATTTGTGAAATTTATGCGATTTTCGGCGTTTAGTTTTGATGTTACTGACAAGTTGCAAGTGTTTACGTATACCGTACTGCGGGCGTTAATCCTTTTCAGTGTAATAATTTGCAACAGTCATGTGATTTTCGGCGTTTAGTTTTGGTGTAGCAAACAATAATAAGTGTTTATGTTTGTAGAAGTGATACCATGTTGCGAGCGTTATTCCTCTTAGGGTATTTCAGTAATCATCGTTGAAAAATTTTTGGACTAAATTATGAAACTTAATATACCCAAGGGCGGTGTAGGTTTTAAAAAACATAATTGGTTTCTGAAATTTTACGGAAATGATTTTCTGAAGAGATGAGTTTAAAGTTCCGCTCTAGATTCTTTTCGGCTCAAAATTTAACGGATAAGCATTAAGTTAAGTGCTTTAAAGTGTCCTAGTAAAAATTCCACAATTTCAGGAGTTTGTTTAGCGTTGGGCCCGCTCTCAACGTAGGAAAAATATTGCCTGTCCGTGTTCGTATTATTTTAATTTATAACATAATACTTGGCAAAAAAGGTATTTAAAAATTTAACGCTTTTGAAAGTAGGTTATAAACGAAAATAATAATTATGTCCAATTTAAATTTTTACTCGTGGCTAACTAACTAACTAACTAACAATCACAACGTTTCCCGAAGGGGTGGGCAGAAAAGATCGACACTCCTCGTCCCATTCACATTCATAGATCGTCTCATAAATACTCTTCTATTATTCTGACTCTTGACATGGCCCGACTCAAGCCTCCAATTCACTTGTTAGTGCCATCTCGTCCTCGGGCGTTCCCGACTTCTTCTATCATTGAGATTTGCATCATATATTCTCCTAACACACCTTTCTTCGTTCATTCGCTCTTCATGCCCAATTAATCTGAGCGTCCCTTTCTTAATCTTATTCATTACGATCTCCACATGATTACGATCTTCACACGATCATACATGGTTTAAGCTCTGCAAGTTCCATGCCTCACTGCCATACATCAGGATAGGTACTAGAACTCCATTGTGGACTGCTAGCATCGCTTCTTTGGACAGATTTTAGTTAGCGCCAACCGCGTTCAGTCCTCCAATGGAGTTACCAGCATTTACACTTCTTTAAACATCTCTTTCAGTCTTCCAAACTTTCGTAAACATACTTATTTATTTATTTATTGAAAAAAATAAGAAGTACATGAGAAACATAAGCTGCATATCTCACTAGGGCATTCCTGTATCGAGATATGCAATTTTACATTGTAATTTAAACAAAAAACATACATATGAACTAAATAAAAATATAATTATAAACCTACAAAAAAATATAACAATAAGCAAATTAAAGATAACATAACAATAAGCAAATTAGATACTATAACAATAAGCAAATTAAAAAGTACATAATAATATATAAGTTAAGTTATTAAATTTGGATTGTATGAAATATAGCTGAATTCCAGAATGATTTATGATACAAGCGACAACATGGGTAATCCAAAACCATCACTCTCAGTTATTATACATATTTTGACCATTTTCTTGAATAAATATAATGTACCAATAGTTTTTATTTTTTCATTGAGCATATTATAAAGCAACGGAGCTTTATATGAAAAACTTCTTTGTCCAAAGGATGTTTTGGTATGTACCGGCTGATACATTAAAGAAGAGCCCAATCTAGTGCGCACTTGTTGAGATCTTTTCGCAGTGATAATGTTGTTGAAAAATTTACAGAGAGCCTGTATTGTGTACAACTGCCTTATTGTCATAATTTTGCTTTCGCTATATAGTAACTGTGATGAATACATAAAACTTTTCTTGAACATTATTTTTAAAATTAATTTTTGTGCAATATTTAAAGGCTCTAGAGTAGTCTTATGGCAAGAACCCCAACAAATAACGTTATATGAAAGCATTGATTGAACAAGAGCATAATATACAGTTCTTAGTGTAATTTTGTCCAATATATTTCTTAGAGTCTTGAAGATATAGGCTAGCTTTCTTATTTTTTTTGTTAATATAGTAATATGATTGTTCCATTTTAAATTATTATCAATAATTAAGCCAAGATATTTGATATTGTCTACTCTTTCCAAAGATTGACAATTACACTCCTGTACACAACAATGTATTTTTAAAGAGCGGTCCAAAGATGGTTGATTTACAGAAGAAATACTAAAAGTAATATATTTAGTTTTGCTCATGTTTAAGGTTAACAAGTTTTGATCAAGCCAATTTGGTAATATAATATTCTAGTATTTATGGTAATATAATATTCTTTGATATGATACAGCGCCCTTGAGGTAATTTTTCATAAAAACGGCGCTATTAAGTCATCCAAGTATTATTATTGTTAAAATTAGTTGTCAGTTCATATATTTGTTTGTACTTGTTTAATGCGTAATTTTAATTTATTAAGTTATTTTCAAGGTTATTCTTGTTTCAATTTGTTAGAAAATTGAGCAATTGTTATCACTAGACATCGGATTATATGCATTTGCATATTTGCATATGCAATTGCATATAACTCTCTAATTACGACGTTAATGCATATTTCAGCCTTTTTTCCCAAATCGTGCATATATCGTTTAGCGGGAGATATCATCACGTATAGGGAGCTAGGTGACGATGACGCGTAGGGCACCAGCGCGGTGGCTGACGTGAAAGCTGGCTAAGCCTTGCAAACTTTTTATCCAAATTTACGACACATTACCTGCTTAGCTCACGGGTTTCATCGCCTTGCAGAAGAGATACGGCAAGAGTATGGGAATGTTAATAAATTGATTTCCTCTACAAAAAAGTGTTTTTAAAAGCACCGTCGCGTGTGCAGTCTTATAAAGAGCAATTGCCAAATCTAGCATTGCCGCCAGAACCCATAATTACTCGATGGGGTACTTGACTAAAGGCAGTATTATTCTATGCTGAAAATTTTGAGGCCGTAAAACAAGTAGTTGGGCAATTTGACAGTTCTGAGGCCATTGCAATTCATTCAAGCAAGCTAGCATTTGAAGACGCATCCATTAAACAGAATATCGCCCTCATCTCAACACATTTCCACAAGTTACCAGATGCCATAAAAAAATTGGAAACAAAAAACCTTCCTCTATTTAAATCAATAGAAATACTGGAAACAATGATCGAACTCGCCAAACGCCCTTCCTAATTCAATATCAGAAAAGATTCGTTAGAATAGACTCTATTTTGCTTAAAAACCCGAATCTTGAAGACACGAAGAACACTAATGCCTACATCAACGGCACAGGTCATACCCTGCCTAAACAGGTATCTCCAGAAATGGCGCCAAATTTTAAATTTTGTCCAATGACGTCAGTTGACGTAGAGAGGTCGTTTTCGGCGTACAAATTAATACTGGGTGACAAACGTCACAAATTTGAGCTCGAAAATTTGGAAAAATACTTAGTTGTATATTATCACAAAACTATACATAATTTTAAGAATATTTCGTTGTTTTTGTACGGTCTTTAATTAAAATATATGAAAATATAAATGGTTTTTGATTTTGTATTGTGCATATTTTGGGCAAGAGTTTTTAGTGCATATTTCGGCCTTTTTTAGTGCATATTTGCATGCATATTTTGGCACTTTGTTAGTGCATATAATCCGATGTCTAGTTATCACTATTATTATGGCACTATCAATAAAAGTTTTTTTAAAAATAACTGAGTCAAAATAAATACGCTACATAGAGTTTTCATTTGACAAATATCACAATTTTATTATATTTACATCAAATCTGGTTAAAATAAGTCAAGGAGTTCCTTAACACCCTGTGTACTCCGATGTGTTGATATACAGGGTGTCCTAAAAGAAAGTATATACTTGTTTTGCTTTCTGTGTGAACGCAACTTTTCCGAGGGGCGCGGGGGGTATGTCAATCAGTAGTCTGGCTCTTGGGAATTTAGTCGCTATGAAGCATTTCTCGGGAGCGACCGCGCGTCGTGCGTGCGTGAGTTTTACAAAAATGGTGATTCTGTGACAGTAGCGCGTAGAAGATTCTGCAATATTTGAGGTTTTCGACAATTCAATGATGCGTGAAGCATTCCTCACATTCGAAAATGGGTCAAAAAGTTTGAAGAGATCGGTACAACGCTAGCAAAACCAAAATCCCGGCGACCAAGGTCATCGAGAACGGTAGAAAACGTAGAGAGTGTGTATCAGTCTTTTCGTGACGACTCAAACTTTTCGATTCGGAAGCGCGCAAGTGCTTTAAATGTGCATAGATCATCGTTACACAGCATTTTGAACAAAGACCTAATGCTGCACCCCTACATACTTACTGGCTATAATCAAATAACATGGTTCGAGCAAGACGGAGCAACATTACGTACGTCCAATACGTCTCTACCGCAAGTTCGTGAAATTTTCCCTGGCAAATTGATCTCCAGGAGAGGTGACATAAATTGGCCTCCTCGTGGTCTTGACTTAACCCCTATGGACTTTTTCCTGTGAGGTTATCTATATATTAATGCTTCTCAAATTAAAGTGTACGCCAAAAATCCGACTTCCCTGATGCAATTAAAAGAAAATATCCGTCACGAAATGGCAGCCATCACGAAGCCTAGCTGCCGAGCCGTCAAGATAATTTTTACTCTTCGATTAAATTAATGCCGCGAACGCGAGGGTTTACATTTGGACGATATTACTTTTAAGAAATAAATTCCTAAATTTTATATTTTAGTATTTAACAAACATTTTTTGATAGAGCCCTTACTTTTTTTAAAATCGATCCACTAAATATATACTTTCTTTTGGGACATCCTGTATTTAGTTTATCAATATTGCAATGGTTGGCTGTAGGTTTTTTCACCGAGTAGAACTGATTTTGGGGAAATTTTTTAACTCTGGATGTTCGTTGGTTTTGATGGCTGAAGGTGTCAAATTGTATTTATATTATTTCCTACTACGTACCTATATATAATTTTTCTCTACTTTATTTTACAATATTTATTTTAGTTTAGGTATGACACGCTTACCTATTAATTTGCCACACAATTCTAGGGTGAGTCAAAAACTAATGACTCCTATTTATTTCTAATTGAATAAAGTTAGTTAAATGAAAAAATTGAATTAGGCGCTATTCCTCAAACCTTCATCTACAATCTACCACAATTGTAACTTTCTGCATCAACAGGTGGCAGCATTGCTTGCAAAATGGCCGATGTTCTTATTAGTTAGCGTTCTGTGATTGAATTCTTGAATGGAGAAGGGAGAATAAGAAACGGAAAACGGAGAGTGGAGAAACGCCTATTCGCATTCACGAAAGACTGAAAAATGTGTAAGGTGATGCTACTGCAAAAAAAATGGTGATCGGAGATGAAACATGGGTTTTCTGGATCCTGAAAGAGGCAATCAATGGAATAGCATCACACAAATTCACCGAGGATGAAAAAATTCAAAACTGTGCGATCAGCAGGGAAAGTTAAGGTGACAGTGTTCAGGTATGCATAAGGTATGATTATGGTTGATTTTTTAGAGCAGAAATGCAGAATAAATTCTGTCCAATACGTCACAACCCTTAAAAAGCTTAAAGCACGTCTTTCGCCCAACAAAAGCTATGGCGGGTGGCCTTAGGAAGCAGGACCTTGCTTTTTACAACTCTGGAATACATGCCCTTGTTAAAAGATCTACCAAAACTTTGAAAATGGACGCAGATTATATTGAAAAATGATAAATTAATTATCATTGACTGACATTTGACTGACCCTCGTAGATTGTACGAACTATACAAAAAACTTAATAAAATATAAAGCCTTTTTAACGGGCGTAAAAAAACAAATAAATAATGATTAGAAAATCAAGATATCTCACCCCTGCGATACGGCTTCGGGATCTGGCCAGTCTCGGCATGGTTGGCAAGGTTGGCTACGATGTCCTCCAGCATCTGACTACGTGTCCTTTCCTGCATGCGCGCAAACTTGGGCGCCGAATAGCTGGCTCGTTCCCCGTTCACGATCTTGGTCAGCAACCATTCCCTGCACAACAAAATTATTTATTTATTTTTATTTATGTATTGTTGTTGTATTAAACTTGTCAATTTTTATTTGGATAATGTTTAAAGTGATTTTTTTCCAAGCCAATATTCCATAAGGCTAATGTCAACTTTGGGGATGCAGTGTGGAGAGTATTTTTAAAGAAAGGAAGGAGAGAAAGTTCTGAGAAGGAAAAGGTATGTGGAGTGGGTAGGAATGTAGGATCAATATGTCCAAGGGTGACTGTATGGGTATGAATCCATACATCCAGCTGAGGTGCAAGACGATGGTTCAAGAGACATCAACTGGAGAGGTCAATTGGACTCCCCAAACTGGCATGTCCCGATCGCTTGGGGAGACCTACACGTTGGTTATTCAATAAATGATTCAGTGAATTTGCTTTATTATTAATTTTTATAATTGATTTTTAAAAATATCTTTTTTAATCGATGTTTTAATTATTCAAAAAGTAACGTTATGTTGTTTTCATTGTGTTCTTTATAATAATAAAAAAAACATTTATTCATCAACAGGTTTCTCCAATTTTATACATTTTTTTTGGTTATCATTGATTCTATTTACAAAAAAGGTCACTGCTAAGCTATCTATAATATCTCCCAGAATGCAGCTGGTTTTCAGCAGTACCTCCGTGATTAATTTAATAATATACACAAATAATTTTATAATATACCCAAATTTCGACTACCGTAATACGGGCATGTGCCAGTGGGGTAGTCGAAAAGCATGTAACAACTTCTTTAAAAAAACAATGAATAAATAAAATTGTACATCTTGCATGTGGTCAGTATTTACCTGAACATGGGCCCCTTGTCGAAAACGCTCTGCTCCCACAGGTAAGGCTTGTAGGCCCCAACCTCGTCGCGCGTCACCACCGATACCTCGTAGCGTGTTGGGCGCCGCTTGATGCGCGCTGACACTCGCACTAAACAATACAATACAACAGGTTCATTAGGTAATCAATCAATAGCAGTAATTAAGTTTAGACAGTTAAATACATTACGTTACAATAGTTGGTAACAATTTAACAATAGCTTTCTAACGCCCGAGCCACACGAGCCTAGCACTTAAGGCTAAGATAGCAAGCTACTATCCCGGCACGATCCTGGCTTACTCTCCTGGCTTGGCAAAAGCTAGAGCTGTTTACACGAAGCTACGAAATTTTAAGTCAGGGTGGTGTTTCGTAAAAGCTTCCGCCTTGTAGAGACAGATGGCGGTGATATCAGCTATCGGTAGATTCCGCTAGATGGCAGTCCGCGTAGTGCTTAAGTTCTCCGGTAGGGTAACAGGGGGCTCAGAGGCTGTGTTTCAGTTATCACTCGCCAGAACCATTATAGCTAGCTTCTAGTTAGGTAGACTACCGCAGTCCCAATTGTATACGCGAAGTATAAATAAATCCAGATAACAACAAGAATCTATTCATTCCTACAAAGTAATCTCCATTCGAGTATTTGGAGAGTCTGTTAGTGTATCCACTAAATAACAGAACAATACAGTAAGTATCATTGCAGTGACTAAAGTAACAACACGTTCGTATAGAATTATAGAAGTTTTTTGTTCCACTAAATACTCTTAGATTAGTATATCTATCATTGGCGGAATCCCTAATAAGATATGGATTAACCATATGGGGACATTCAACAAAAACAAATCTTCTTTCAGTGCAAAACGTACAATATTCTTTGGTAAAATTATTATTAAAAAAACTGAATACGAACAAAGACATGACATACCAAAATCATTACTAAACAACTCTGTAAATTTATTATCTGTTCGTGCTATATTGTGGCTTAAAATTGCGAGTCAGCATACATCTCAATCTGAATATAATAAACTAGTAGTTCATGTTCATAATACAAGACTAACTGCAAATGATGGACTTATAATTCCCAGATACCTAAATAAATACGGTCAAAAAACTCTAGAATACCTTGTTCCAATAATTTACAACATGTTACCCAACGCAATAAAAAGCTGTGAATTGAGTTTCAGAAGGAAATGTACGCTAAAAAAATGGTTAAGTGAAAGAACTTTTTTGTACTAATTTCTGTTATTTCCGCTTTTCGTTTTAATGTTTTTTCCATTATTATTTTCTCTTGTCTTTTCTTTTTATTTTCTTTCATTTGCTCTGATCTGTATTTCTTATAAATTTTATTAACAATTTATTTTTTTCATGTACCTGTTTATTTTATGTACCTGTCTCAATTTAAAAAAAGTAATTGTCAAAAGAACCCGTTGACAAACTGATATCAATCAGTTTAACGGGACTTAATTTAAAAATGTAAAAACTGTAAATAAATAATAAAGGAATTTTATTAATAAAAAAAATAAAAAAAACATTAAGAACATACTACACTAGATCATTTACTGTCTTCGCCGGTCATACGAAGCTAAATACAAAGCCAGGATAGTAACTTCGATGGTGGAGGGTGCTACTAGCTAAAAAAAGAACTCTATCCTTTTAAATTATCCTGGTTTGAGATGCCAGCCTACTGGCTTCCTCACTCGCTCACTAAGTTAAAAATGAAGATAGTTCTGATTACATGAAGCTAGAATTACTAGCTTGTTAGATTAATAGCAGTTGCTTGCTGACCTGGCTTTAAATACTAGTCGCGTGTGGTTCGACATAATACGCATTACCAAAGTTTCCAGTGAAGAGTAGGAGTGGGGCCCAAAAGCGCATAAAATTATGCATAATTTGATAGATACAAAGTTAGTCCGTACTTCCTGGTATGCTTTAAGTTGTTTGTACCGAACAATTACACTGCCAGGACGCAGTCTATTATACATACACCAAAAACAAAGTTGTAAGGTAAGGACACCCTTGTCTGTACTGTGTAGTGTACATGTACATGTTAGGATACTATACACCACCAGGTGGGATGACATGTGGCGGAAAGAAGGAGCTACAGGATGATATGTATATGCCCAAATTAACCGAGGGAGAAAAGATGACACGTGTAACTAGTAACAAGCTTATTCAGTTTTACATGAGAATGAGCCGGAAAAAGTTCACGTGATTTAGATTATAAATATACACGTTTTCATAGAAAGCAATCACTTGCGGTCTGAAATAATCAGTTGAAATGAACAAGAAACATTGTTTTTACTGAACAATTTACTATAATTAATTCACCAAGCGGTTTCGCTTAACTATGGTTTCACCGGGATAACAATATAAGCTAAACAAAAAAAGAGTCTGTCTCTCTCTTTACCATTATAAATATACATTCAATTCATATATTCTACATCAAATATTCTACTATGTAATTAATTACTGTATAAAATTTATTTGTAATTTATGTACCTTATATTACTAATAAAAAAAAAAAATAAAAAAAATGTATTTTTGTTCAGCTTAAATTATGTTCTACTTGGGAGGCGGGTATGGATAACATCTCTGCCATCAGTCACCACAAGAAGTTCGCTGCGTTTGGTGACTTAGGATGCATGGGTTCATGGGATGAATCAGGATCTTGGAAGCGGCTGCATCTGTCCACCAACTCCGGTGGCACAGTAGAAATAAGTTGAGAAAGAGCTTTTGAACTCTCCAACCGGACTCTCTAGGAATATCGCCTTGCATCGCAGTGGGAGGGATAGATTAATACATCCGTCACTCCTGAACACACTGACCCTCAGATTCCTACCCAACCCTTAAACCTTTTTCCTTCCATGAATTTCGTCTCCTTTCTTTCCTAGACCCTCCACACAGCATCCCCGAAGATGACATAGGCCCTGAGAGAAAATATTTTCCTCAGAGTCTACTGTGCGGAGCTAAATTTAAAAAAATTACCCCGACTAGGCTTAAGGGCCCGCAACCCGAATTTCTACTGATTTCTTATATATCTCCCTTAAGGGCCCGCAAACCCGGATTTGTACCGATTTATTACATATTTCCCTTAAACACGGTAACTTTTAAAGCTCTTAAAAAATATATGTTATTCTTCAAGATAATATCTAGACATTGCCCGCGCCGAAAAAATCGCAAAGTTTGCTCCAAAAATTATTATAAATACGTTTGTTTCTGTTATTTTACAAGTTTTAAGTATGAAAAAATTCAGAGATTTTTTTCAATGCTGTTTAAGATGCCCGCGAGATTGTTGCTCTATTTTAAACGAGTCGTGTTTAATTAAACATTTTCGCAATTTTCGCATCGATTTTGTCGCTGTAAATGTTAGCGCTCTCCTCTAACATTCGTAATTTCGTATCTCTCCACCTTCTTCTTTTCGAGCCCGGTTGCAGAGCCTTAAGCCAAGCGAAACCGGTTGTTGTTCAATTAATTAAAAAAAAATTATTGGTTAAAAACAAAGCGTTTGGTGAACTTTATCATAATACATAATAAATTCATTTTCTCTTGCAGAAAAAATTAATAGAAATTTTTGCATTTGAAACTGGTACTTCGTATTTTTTTTTGAAAAATTATTTCCTATTGCTACCGAAAACCATTGAGTTCCGTGACTTTAAATACTTTTAATCCATAACCTTACAATTATGCTGTCAAGAAGATATTTCCTTTGCTGAAACTTAAGCGTTCCCTTAAAACTTTTTTTGGTCTCTTTTGCTAGTCGAGAATAGAAAAAACCGCCTTCTGTATTTAAATGAAATAATGTGTTTTATATTTCAGAAATCCATTTTCTGATTACTCGAATTATAAACCAGTCAAAAAATAGTTTTCAAAGCACAAACTGTCAAATATAAAGTAGTTTAGAACATGTTAAAATAATACCCTTTAAACAGCAAACTACCCAAAACCAAATAGTTGCTGCTTACATTTTGATAATGTAATCCTTTTCAAAGCGTACATTTTCCAAATTAAAGTTGGTGGTAAATTGGTAGTATACATATTATTAAGTATATGTTTATATTGTGTTACCCGCGGTTTCGCCAGCGTGGTATTAAGGAGAAATTACTGTACAAAGAATTTTCCCACCGGAATGAAATGTTTTTCCGGGATGAAAAGTAGTCTATGCCAATACCCAGTCCTCCAAATATCTCTATGTCGATCGGTCGCCCCGTTGCGAAGTGAAAGAAGGACCAACAAACAAACACACTTTCGCATTTAAGTGGACAATTTCTTGATCTATTAGTACTGTACAAAAAGTCTGAAACTTTTCACTATAGTTTGAGACTATACATTTTTTACATTAGTATATAGGAGGACTTGAGGAAAAAAAATCCCTCAGGGCCTTTGTCATCTTTGGGGATGCTGATGGAGAGGGTCTTTTTAGGAAAAGGAAGGAGATTAAATTCTGGGAAGGAAAAGAGGTGAGTAGATATTTGGGGGTCAATATGTCCAGGTGTGACAGATATAAATCCATCCCTCTCACTGCGGTACAAGGCAATGAGTCGAGAGTCCGGCTGGAGAGGTAAAAAGGTCTCCCTTAACAAGTATCACCCGATCCGCCCCGCCAAGCAGTAAGTGGGCAAACCCATGTGCCGCCAAGACCTAGAAAAACTTCACCCCATGAACCCGGGTACCCCTGTAAAATTATCAAACGTAAAAAACCACCTGGGGTGACCTATGGCAAGGGTGTTGTCTATCCAATAAATGGTTCTCGGGGCGGCGTTACCCATACACACCTCCCGAATTTTAATAATAATAAATATAAATTTGTAAATGCAAAAAACTGTCGATAATTTGGCATTTCTAAATTTATGTTTTTCTGAGAATTGAGATTGTAATATTACATTGTTATTATTATGTACTTTGAATAATATATTTTAATTTAAAGTTGTTGTACCCCATAAAAGCTGTGCTTGTGAGTAAGGGGGTATCTTATCGTGATTGCTATTTAAAAAAAAAATTACATTAATTTCAGTTTTCAGTACATTTTTTGTCGTATTATGAATAATTTAAATTTATTATTTATGATATATTTTTGGAATATCTATTAAATAATTATTCCTAGGTATTAATTACTATGTTGATCTAAAGTTTTTTTTACATATCGGAATCGGGAAAGCGAATGTTTGTTGAGATTTTACGTGTTTCTAAAAGGTGTGGTTTTTTTTCAAAAATCTTCAAAACATATTTGTAAGGCTGCGAACAGGTATTTAATTTTAACTAAAAATTCTTTAAATACGCGTTGTGAAAGATATAAAAATGATATCTTTAAGATTATTTTAATTTTGAGTTTGGCAAGGTCTAGAGATTGTGTAAACTATGTTAAACACCATATTGAATTATGGATTGACAGAAAGCCAAGAAGCCCATTCTAATTAGTTATGTATTCAGAATATATCTCAAACATGTAATTAAATCTTAGTAGAGCTCGTAAGGAAGTTCCAGCAACAGTTTTTTTTGATATTTTGATTTTTAATGTTTAGGATACCATCAAGCAAGATTTTCAAGAAATTGGGCTATATACATAAATAAGTCCAGAAATATTATTATTATTATTAATCAGTGGAACAGGATGATTTATCAAAGCTCCATAATATATTATCGAGCAAAACTAAGCCCAAAACAACAAAGTCGAAGAGAACAATGCTCATAACTATTACTTACTCTGACATTACCTTGATATATCTATATTCTTACATTGGAAATAATATCTGCGCTACCTTAGGGAATAATATTACTTTTCTCAAATATTTATTACTATTATATCAAGACAGAAACAACAGGTAGCTTTTTAGACATAATATGCGGAAGCGGCCAGTCCAAGATTCAGAGGTTGCAGGTCACGTATTACTTAAGGGTTTGGAGTGGGTGCGGGGAGGTTGGGTTTGTTCAGGAAGTAAAGTAGGGAGGTAGAGGAACAGGACAGACGTGATCTAGTTACAACTAATATGGTTACTGCCAATCTGTTCAAAACGTTTTTGAAATGGGTCAGTCAAACCTAATTTTTTTAAGTGTCTCTAGTGCAAACAACCGTCTGGATCCAGTGAGACTAAAGGTCTCTGTCCATGACCGTACTATGAACGTATCAGCCAAGTAATAAACACGCTATGCCCACTAAAACGTTCTAACACCGTATGATGCCCGTACGTAGCGAGTTTAGTGACCGCATGATACCCGTAACCACCGGGGTTAGTAGGCGTACAGTGCCCGTTCTATCGGTTGTAGTCATAGAACGCACGTCTCTAGAACTGAACACAAATCACGAACTGACGGAGTGGCAACGCGGTTAGAACGGGGTTAGAACGGGGATCGTACGCGTATGATCCCCGTTCTAACGCCGTCGCGTACCATGCATAGAGCGGACCGGCACCTGCAAAATATTGTCATCGAGAATACGCGGTCTGTCCGGTCATGGTATGCGACGGTGTTGGTCGGTGACGGAACGGGCTGGTGGGCAGCGTTTCATACTGATCGATACAAAGAATATTTTTTGCATGCGCCGCTACGGTTACGGTCATGGTATGGAACGGTGTAGTGGGCAGAGACCTTAAGGCGTCCCATATTGGGGTATTTTGTGAAGCTGATTGTAGTGGAGAGGGGAAGAAAATTCATCAAAACGTTTAAAGCCATTTTAAACAACGCTTCGATTTTGAATGGAAGTCTTTCACTAGGACGATATTGAAAGAATCTAATACACTAAAACATGCCGCAAATATACTACATTATTATTTTAAATTAATAAATTGTAAAAATTAATAAATTAAAATGTATTTGGCGCAGTTTGAACCTGCAACCTCTGGATTCGCAGCGTGACTTTGTAACCACTCAAACAAGGAGGCCGCCAAACTTTATTGTTTAGGCTTTTTTAAACTTGATTTCAACTTTTTCACTGTTATCTAGGTTTTAATAAACAAATACGCCTCGGTTTTCATATAAAGTTGTTGAAAACACAAACCAAATTAATTTGAAGCCCATAATTTGACAATGATATTTATCCTCCAAGGAAAAAGAGTACATTGCTCATTCTCCGATACAGCGGTTCTACCTGATGGGAAACCAATACTTTGATAATATTGACATGTTTAACTTTAACTATTCTTAAACTCCCAGTTATCTCTTTGTAAATGTATGTGTGATCACTGATCACTGTATTTAAAAAAGTATATTTCTCGTATTTTTCATATTTGTGAAGTATGTAAGAAGAATGAGTTAATGATGAATGCAAGTAAGTCTAAAGTCATGGTGTTTGAAAGAGGGAGTACGGAAACAGTATGCAATATAATTGTGAATGATGAATACTTGAAGCAGGCGAATGAGTTTGCGTATCTGGGTTGTATGTTTACGAGATGATGGGAAGGCTGAAAGAGATATTGAAAGAAGGGTGAATGCCGGTAACTCCATTAATGGAGTTGACTGAATGCTGTTGGTGCTAATAAAAAACTTTCAAAAGAAGCGAAGCTAGCAGTCCACAATGGAGTCCTGGTACCTACGCTGATGTATGGCAGTGAGGCATGGAACTGGCAGAGGAAGGATGAAAGTAAACTCAATGCTGTTGAAATGAGATTCCTGAGGCGTATGTGTGGTAAAACAATGTATGATCGTGTGAGAAATGTGGATATCCGCAAAGAATGTAAGGCTGATGTAAGCATAATGAGTAAGATTAAGAAAGGGACCCTCATATGGTTTGGGCGTGTATAGCGAATGAATTAAGAAAGTAGTGTAAGAAGAATAAACAACGTGAATGTGAATGGTAGAAGAAGTCGGGGACACCCGAGGAAGACATGGCACGATCAAGTGAATCACATACTCGAGTCGGGCCATGTCAAAAGTCAGAATAATAGATGAGAATGTATGAGACGATGTATGAATGTGAGTGAGGCAAAGAGTGTCAAGACCGAGTTGTTTGGCGGTCCGTCCTCTCTGCCTACCCCTGCGGAGAAACGGCGTCATGGTTAGTTCGTTAGTTAGTTAATTTCTGTTTGTATTTTTAATGTATCTATTGTAATTTAATTTTGTTTTGTCATTTTCCAAATTATTTCTCAAAGTTAAAGTTATATTAACTATATGCAAAAGGCCTCTAACTATACGGAAAATAAAATAAGTAAAAGAAAGAAATATGAAAAATTTTGACCCATTTCACTAGGAGTGAGGTTGAAATAAATATCAAGTACGACTATCACAATAGTTCAGTGGTAGAGCTCCTCCACGGCAAAGCAATGGTCCTGGGTTCGATTCCTAGATGTGACCGTATCTTTTTCTGATTTTTATGTTCCAGATTTTTTATTGAGTTTCGCTTATATAACTAATTAACCATCACGCCGTTTCCTCGCAGGGGTAGACAGAGGACGGACCAAACAACTCGATCTTGGCACACACTCCTTGCCTCGTTCACATTCATACATCGTCTCATACCTGCTCTTCTATTATTCCGACTCTTCACATGGCTCGACTCAAGTATCTGATTCACTCGGTCGTGCCGTGTCTTCCTCGGGCGTCCCCGAATTCTTCTACCATTCACATTTGCGTCATATCCTTATACTCCTTTTCTCGTTCATTCGTTCCACATGCCCAAACTATCTGAGCGTCCCTTTTTTAATCTTACTCATTACGCTTACATCAGCCTTGCATTCTTCGCAGATCTCCACATTTCTCAAACGATCGTACATGGTTTTACCACACATACGCATCAGGGATCTCATTTTTACAAAATTCAGTCTACTTTCATCCTTACCCTGCCAGTTCCATGCCTCGCTGCCATACATCAGGGTATAAGGTAACAGCACTCCATTATGGACGGCTAACTTCGCTTCTTTGGACAGTTTTATGTCAGCGCCAACGGCGTTTAGTCCTCCATTAATAGTTGCATTTACCCTTCTTTAGATATCTCTTTCAGCCTTCCATCTCTCGTAAACATACTTCTCAAGTACACAAACTCATCCACCTCGCTTATATTGTCTTCATTAATTAAATTAAAAAAAGATTAGAAAGCGTGCAACAGGCGTAAGCTTTGAGTCAACTTCAAACATAGCTTGATATTTGGGATTTTATGGTCCACGCTCTAGTTTCGTTCGCATGTTTCGTCTAGAACCGTGGGAGGGAAGTTAAACAACCAATCTTGATATTTTAGCAAAGGTTCCCCCCAGAGTATTCCTGCCTTTAGTCCTAATGTCAACCCGCGTGGTTCTGAGTTTATCTCGGAAGGTGAGATTAGGTTCGGAGGGAAATGGTGTCGGAACGGGCGGAAACGGTTTGAATTTAATATCTACAAGGGTAAGAAGTACTTTTCGCAAACTCTCTAGAGATGTGATCCTATTTTCCTTATATACACATTTAAAATTATTACAAATACATTTCGAAATAATTTTGCGTCTTCATATTCATTCACATCATTTAACTTAAGTATATCGGTAGCATTTAATGGAAAATTATTTAAAACTAGTTGTTGAAAATCCGCTCCGCAGATTTTTACTGCTAGGCCCTGCGGGCTGTTTCTGGTTTGGCTTCGCCCAGTTAGTGTTGGTGACCATTTTATAGATCCAATACGAACTGATTCTAAAAATAGCCACTGTAGCTAGTCACCGGGACAAAGTGACCGAGACAAAGCAATGACGTTATACGTAATATAAAGCCACTTGATACAACATGTATTACTGTCAATCTTTTCATATCCGGAGAGATACCACATATTCACAAATTCGTAGCAGTTATACCTAGGGAGGGGACGTCCCCGTCCCACCTGCTGAAGGAAGTAGCGACATCTTGTGCCAATTTCTTGAATTCGAAACCGAATTATAACAGTAGCTTTGTGTGAAATTCCACGTACACAGATGTTATTTTTTTTGTGGCGCGGCGCATATGGCGTGGCGTCCGACATGCACTCGTAGCTGGGTTCTGAAATTCAACCACACAGACGCTACGGTGTTAACACAGTTCGAATGTAAAAAATATGATTTGAAAAAAAATGGACTGTAAGACACGAATTTAAAATTCACAACATTTTTATTATTATTACTTGATTAAATTGGAGATATTTATATAAAAGGAAAAAACCATTCATCTGACATAATTTTTCCAAAGCCTTATTTATTCTGTCTAGATGATCTAGATCTAGAAAAAAACCAATCTAATACGTTTTTACTTTATTTATTACTAACCGACCCGGCAACGCTTTGCTGTGGCTAACGAAACACAACACTATTTATTGGATGGCTGCCCAATCTTCTAACTCACACCGCCATCTGTTAATTGGCATACAAATCAAATCCACACCGCCCACTTGCCAGCCCGCTCGTTCACCACATACAGATTACTTTAATTATATATTTCAACCAAATTACACAAAACCTTGACAAATTATATACCTAAACCTCCCTCATGAGTCATTCTATCTATCGGTGAAAACCGCAATAAAATTCGTCCAGTAGTTTTTGAGTTTATCGCGAACAGACAGGCGGACGCGGCGAAGGACTTCAAATTACAATATGTAGAGATGTAAAGATTAAAATAATGGTTAAATCTAAAAGATTTGAGTTTTGTAGTAAGTGATTAATTTTTGGGTTATTATACCGTTTTGCGATTTCTCATTCTTTAGCCAACGTTTCGGATAGAGTTACAACGTCCATCATTAGGGCAGATTGTAATAAAGTGCGAGTTTGTGTTTGAGAATTTTGTTTATTTCTAGCGCCCCCTAACACGTGAATCCGAAACAGCAATTGTCGTTACGTTTATATTTAACACAACGGGAGGAGGGGGGGCGTAACGGGATACCACGACGGAGGGGGGGGGGGGGACGTAATGAGATAGGAAAAATATGTTTGTGGCAGTCGCATGTATCGCAATCGTTTTATGTATATGACGTCACAAAGCTCATGACCCCCCATACCCCTTGACACAGGATGGCCCCTAATGGGATGGGATGGTGTGGGATGGGTTTCTCTGGGTCTCCTACTGCCCTCCTGAAAGTCTGAAAACCCCCATTTTTCTCTTGGTATTCTACCGCCCCCAAAGGGCGTTATCTCCCACGTTGAGAACCTATGGTTTAAATTATACTATATGCGCATTAATCCTCTTGACCGGTATTCCAGTAAAATAATCTGTGAAATTAATATGGTCACGAAATTATCATTTTACGTACATTTTGTTTAATATTTAAATTTTACAGACTTGTTGATGTGAAATTTCAAACATGAACTAGTTAGAAAATTGTTACGATTGGTGTTTTTATTATTATAATTTATTTAACAATATTTTAAGGGTGGTTTAATTTGTTGTGAAAATATTTACAAGAAATCAAATGGCTCTGAAACACTGATTTGCGTAAGAATGAATTTGTGCAAGTGTACAATTAAAGAGGAATATAAACGCTAGAAATATTTCGAATCTCATGCCTGCAAAATTTTAAAATCGAGCGTCTTTTTGCACGAGGGTAGCAAGCGAAAAAGTGGTTTTTATTTATTTTGTGCATAATTTTATAAGAATGTAAAAAAGTTAGAACATGGAAAACCTCAAAAATAGTCTTAGCCATAAAGGGGTATTTTTTAAAAATTGTTTCTTGTATTACTTCATATAATAGTTAAGTCATGAAAAAATATTTTTTCATAGAATTTCTATACATAGAAAAGCTAGTAAAAGCTTCGATTCATCCATAGCATATTTTTTGATGTTCATACAGTAAGCCGATTCGTCGTAAAGATTAATCAAAATAGTATCTAAATAGGATTTCACGTATATATTCATCTTGTATATATTTCGTTATATTTTGTAACTACCCAAATAGGAAGATCTGGCACACCTTTGGGACCGGCGAACAATGAGGATTGTTTCTACGATTGATACAATAATTTGTCTTTGTCTAAAAGCAGAATGCCACCATTATTCAAGATTCTCATGTGTAACAACTTAACATAGTTATTCATTCATCCCCCGAGCCTCCTACATAATTTGCCAGATTATCGTTCTTACTTACTTAAGTTAGCTGACAAACTTGATAAGACTTTTATAGAAATTCGAAACCAAACACCGTTTGCAGAGATCAGAGAATCGGATGAGTTTGTAATGCACTATTGCACGTATATTGGTTACGTATTTCTCTAATAGTTCTGTGAACAGTGGATCTAGTGTCAAAAAGTTCCTATTATTCTCTTATTTACAAAGGGTGCCCGCTACGCCTCAATACAAAGGACTATCCCATCAAAACCGTGCTTTCAAAAATCCCCTAATTTTTCCAAAAAACCAATTTCCTCACTTATTCGAATGAGAATTGAACATTGTTCCGTTCCTTCTCACCTTTTTAAAATTAACATTCTTGATTCCCCAGATTGTATATTCTGTGGTCTAGAAGTGGGAACTTTAGATCACATATTTTTTGGTTGTCCCTCTCTAAATAAATATCCTCTCTTCTATCAAGCTTTACCTAAAATTGCCTCCCAATTCAACATTTCATCTCTTCTAAGTCTGAACTCGACTCCAATCTTCCCAATGATTCTGAAATTTGCTCATTTAATAAAATTAATACATAAAATCAACTTTCCTTTCTCTGTAATTTTAAATGATGGCCTAGAGCACCCTTGATGAGTGAAAGCCAGGAAAAATAAAAAAAATCAAGTTACAAGATTTGTAAGTAGGTAACAAAATGAACATGAACCATGTAAAATTTTATATTACGTTTTTTAAATTTCATATAAAAAATATACAATTTGAAAAAAAAAGTCACATTCTCAATGACAATAGGCCACTTGCATGGACTTCATAACGACTTGGAAAAAATCGTGTGGATAGAGTTTTTTACTAAGATTACGAAAATGTTGGTAAAATTTTTTAGAAATGTACAGTTTTTTTTATTTTTAAATAAATAAATCCATTATTTGGGCTCGTGACGTCACTACATGAAAATGTCCCGTCGCCGAAAATGTTCCTATTAATTTTATAAAATTCCACACTGATTTATTTTTTTATATGGCATCACTTTGATTTCAGGCGAATTTTTTAATTCGTTCACTAGATTTATTGTTTGTTCTCTGCGAACTTATCATTTGGTTTGATTTTTTGACAGATGTTCTGAAGAGAACCCCGTACAATTAATGGGTACGGGGTTCTCTTCAGAACGTGAAGAGGATGTCGGTACATGTTTTAGAGGTATAATGATTATGGTGCTGATTTTAACAAAATAAAATTTAATAATATTCTTATTATTATTACAATTTACAAGTTCAAGTATATTACATTGAATTTAGTAATATAGACGCTGTACATTATAATGATTTATGATCAATAAGATGGATCAAGGAAAAAAATATTTATGAGATGTAATATTTTTGGTATGCCTCGTTATTCTCCTGTGCCATTCGTGTGGAAAACGTTCTTTTTTTTTAAATTATTTTCGGCTATGTAATTATCGTTTTTTCACACCTATAAAATTATGTCCCGTCTTTCCGGTTTATAAAAAATGGTCTGATTTTTCGGATTGAAATTTTCAAAAAATCCCCATAGCCCAGTCAATCTAGACAAAAAACAGGCCCTAACTGGAACAAATTAAGGGAAAGCTGAATTTTTGCAAGTAAGTAGTACGTACCCTGGGGAGTATTTTCACAAAAGTCCCCACTCCTCCCCCGCTTGCTTCCCCCCCTGTGCCCTCCCAAACATTAAAATGTGGGCTTCTACTAAAGCGATTATATCTCATAAACCAAAACATATATCATAAAAAAAATTTCGTCACCTAGCTTCTTACAAAATTGCCAAAAAATTATGTTTTGTAATTTTTTTTATTATCTGTGTTAGTTTGGCCAATAATAATGAGATTGTTGTTAAAAAAAAATTTTTTTTTCTAAAATATTTTTTTTAAGTTGAATATTTTTTTTGTCCGAGAGAATATGAAAAAATATTTCAAGCAAATCATTTACCAAATTTAATAAGCTTTAAAAGCGTGTATAACAGTATTTACTTACATACTTAATTTCTATCGAAAATATGTGGATAAGCGCTTAATTTAGAACGCGCGCTGGTCGTAACACGGAGCGGCGTGTATGTTTGACGATCTTGTCGCGTCGCTACTTGTTATTTTATTAAGTTGAAACAAATGAAAAAATTTAATAAAAATAATCAGTTTCATCTCCTTTGTCTTGAGATTAAGGTGTGTGGGTTTTGTGCGTTATATTTTGATGTAATTGTGCCAAGCTTTCAAGTTTTTTGTGCGGTTTACCACCTTCATCGGGTAAAAATATTGAGAAACAATTAATTAACAAACTGCTGAGAACCTATTGTGTATTTTGTGTAAACTGACCTTACAGGAAATGTTGTTATAGTAACGAAGTGGTTACAAATGCAAATTAACGCTAGTATTGAAAACGATGACAATAATCATGATAAATTAACTAATTTGGATAGCGTAACCGTGCACATACATAGATTGTAGAAAAAGTATTCTAGGGCTAGCAGTATTAAGACTTTTACAAATATTAATTGTAGCTCATCGACCGTAAAATGTAAACTGTTAAGTGTGTTTAATTTGGTCGCCGCAGAAGCTCGCTATCATAACAGTTGTTTCGAGAAGTTCTGTAAAAGTAAACTAATTAAAAAAAGTAAGTTTGTAGGAAGATCTAAAGACGATAATTCAGCCAAAAAAGCTTAAACTCTGTAATTTCTTAGAAAATACTGATGAACTTCAGTTTAATTTAGAGAAATAGTTATAGATATTTGTGGCACTGATCTTCCGTACTCAGATAAATTTCTGAAAAAAAAAACAAATAATCGACTATTTTGATTTTTGGCAGAAAAACTGCCATATGAATATCTCACTAAAGTTATAAAATACTAGATGACTGGTGCAGAAGCAAAGAAAAGAAAGCAAATCTGGAACTTTTAAGAATTGAACGCACTGCCGCAGAAATAATCAGAGAAGATATTTAAAAAAATCCATATGATTGTGAAAGCTATCCTGATATTCCGGAAATCACTGGTGGGGGCTATGATTTAGTTCCTGAAACTTTGAATCTATTCACGTCACCTGTAACGAAGAGGTTGTATGATAATGGACCTGATATTACGAAAAGACGTTTAGTAATTAACCACGCCATAATAGCATCTGCAAGGCCTAGGTCTTTTTTGTCATCAATACAGACAAGTTTGTGTATATCCAATGAATGTACGGATCTAAACATTTAATAGAAGTGTTGTCGTCGTTGTTCGTCTTATCATGAAGGTGACATACCAGAGATCTCTAATAAGCTGGGCCTCCTACAATCGAAAATGACACATCGTTTGACAATTCCGACGTTAATATAAAAAGATTAGATGGCCTAAATACATTTCATGCCATGGGAGGAATCAAGTGTATCAATCTGGCCTCTAATATGACAACAACTCTAGATGTACCTCGTCTTCAATGTGGAAATTTTGGGAAAAAAGAAAACATCCCTCAACGTTGCTACGCGAAGAGAAAAATGAGCAGCTTGAAATATGTAACCATAAAAAATATCGTGAATGTACATCTTCTAGAAAAGAGCATGCCGATGCATTATATTTTGTATCTCTAACCAATTAATAATATTTGGCTGATTTATAAACCACCATTTTAGTGAAAAATCACCTCAAGGGCGCTGAAGGGCACGCAAGGGTGGTTAGGTAAGTGGCACGCATTCAAAAGTTGACTGGAACGGGTTTATAAATGTCGCTATGAACGATTGTGTGGATTATGGAACCAGTTAAGTAATGGCTGTCCCATTTATTGATATTGATTCCAATAATCCATCCTCAGTGTACACTGCACTATGTCTCCCAACAGAACAGTGTAAAAAGAACAATCAAATATGCATTGGAACTTTCGACCAACCTGCTTTTTCTCAGAGCTATTGAAATGGTACCGAGGGCTGACGGATCATCGGAAATTTCAAAAATTATTTTACGACTAGAAGGTTTTCATTTGTTAATGTAATATTTAGGATTTATTGGCCGCATCATGGAAGGAAGTGGGCTAGAAGATTTATGGAAAACTGTGTAACTGTAAAGAACGCGGCCCGCCAGTATCTCCTGAGGACATACCTCCTAGTTCAAACATGGCCAGGAAATGAATTACCATCTTATGAATAGGGATAGCAAATAAGAGAATATAAGTTAACACATACAAATGACATGTCCCGCGAATCCAAATGAACTTCTAATTGATTCTTGTGACTGTAAAACCTCGTGCGGAAAGTCGTGCAGTGTCGGAGAGCAGGACTAGAATGTTCTGATATTTGTGGCCACTGCAATGGACTATCCTTCAGTAACACATCTGAAAATACTGATGAAATATTTGAAGACGACTGTGATACTCAGTTAATAATAATATTCTGTAATCCCTTAATACCTACGAAAAGTTACATAATTTTGTATTTATTAGAATTTTTTCGTACTTTAATTGCAAATACTATTAAGTGTTAAAAGTGTTTTTATATGGTAAATAAATTAAAAAGTACACGATGTTTCAATTTAAAACTATAAATAGTGCATCTAAGCTCAAATCGGTCACCTGCAATCACAGCTGACTAGGTTACCCGCACGCCGCGGCGCCGTGCCCCCCTGCAATGGAGTCGGATTTTGACCAGTATTAAGGATAAAAGTAAGCAATGTTATATATCGTTTTAAAGCTTATTAAATTTGGCAAATAGTTTGTTTGAAACATTTTTGTGTGTTTCCACAGACAAAAAAAATATTCACCTTTAAATCAAAATTTTACGAAAAAAAAATTTTTTTTGGCGACAATGTCATTATTATTTGCCAAACCGTAGTAGATAACAAAAAAATATATTGCATCTTTTTTGTAGACAACTTTTTAAGAAGTATAATGGTGTTATATTTTTTCAGATATATTGTATAGTTTAGGAGATATGAGGATTATGTGGAACTCTACAATTTCAAAGTTTGGAGGGGGGCAGGGGGGAAAGCAAGCGGGGGAGGAGTGGGGACTTTTGTGAAAATACTCCCTGTAAGAAGTACTATCCACCTGCAAAAATTCAGCTTTCCCTTAATTTGTTCCAGTTCAATGCGTTTATTGACTGGGCTACCAGGGTTTCAAAAATACGATTAAAAAAAAAAAAAAATAAGAATGTCTTAGAATATTTGCCTAAACCGGAAAAAAATTAAAAAAAATGTGATGCAAGTGGCCTATTCTTCATTTCAAATTTCCTTCAGGTTGGTAGATACCATAACATTGAAAAGCTCAGTCAAAGATAGCCACCTTTTTACATTTTTTACATTAACTCCACATAAGAGTGGCCCAGAGGAAAAAAATCTCTCAAGAAAATAAAAATCGCTCCTTGTATATCTTTGGGGATGCCGAGAGGAAGTTCTGTAGAGGAAAAAGGTATGAGGTGCAAATAAGGTCAATGTGTCTAGGAATGACGGACGTATGAATCCATCCCTCCCACTGCGATGGCATTTTTTTCACTTTAGGATGGCATTATCAATTTAATTAAGAGACCAATGACTTTGTTTTCATCTTCCAATTTTGATAACATCAATGAAACAAAATAAATTAATGGAATCAAAGTGACGTCTTTTAATTGTAAATTTTTATTTCGTTGTAAAGTACCTGTTTTAGATTACGTATAGAATAAAATATCAGACAATTGCGCACCACGGCTATCCTTGCACTTTTTCTCTCATTTAAGATAGGTTTTGGCAATAAACGCCGCTACATTCATCAACTTTACCGTCCAATTTGCATGATCAAGTCGGCAGGATCGAAAATCGATTCTGTCTTCAAGTACTCTTGTCATGCAAATTGACACCACACACGGTGAAGTTTACTCGATAGCGCCTCAAATGTCTTGCAAATTGGACGAAGTGTCATGCAAATTAGACGGTAAACTTGATTTTTTATAGCCTATTTGGGGCGTAGTAGTCAAAATGATATTAAATCAACCGGCGCCATCAATTTTCTTTCAAAGAACATACTTGATGATAACTCGGGATCGTCTGTTCGGTATTTTATTTCATTAACAATAAATTAATATAAATCAGAAAACACAAGAATTTTTTATACACCGCTATTTAAAATGGACCCATTCAAACAACTTTTCAAAAAAAAAAAAACAATCAAACAGCTCGCGATACAAACACCAACTCTCCAACAAAAGTACGGAAATAAAACAGTCTTTAAAATTAATTTAAAGGAGGAGGACTGGGAAATATTTATGAAGCGTGTTTTCACATTATGGTAAAAAATAGGAGTCTAAAAAATAATGAGATAATTAATGTGTTTAATGAAATTTCTGAAATTGTTCAATAGAATCGATGAAGTGAAACCAATTCCATTATTTAAGAAGTGGGAATCCGATGCAAACAGAATTATTATTTCATAGAAATTTAAATTTTCGGGGGGAATTGTTTTAATGAGTTGAATAAGTTTAACGAATCTGATAAACGACAAAGACAATTCAATTAAAAGAGAAGAACGGTGAAGTTATTAGGTACTCTTAATATTTGGGAAGATATTATAAAGTTGTGTTTCAAAAGACAGTTAAAAATAATTGGAAAAAGTTACTTGTAATAAACACGTAATAATTAACTTTCTTCTGATGTTTTTATTGCCCTATAATATATTTTACATTAACACCACACAGGAGGCCTTGATGGAATGGGAAGTCAGTCATCTTTGAGGATGCTGTATGCATGAGCACTATTTATTTTGAATATCACGAGAATAATGACAGTATTCTGCCTTTTATGTTGTTAAGAGGCTTTATAGGGCTTAAAAATATTGGGATTTATAACTAAGCTAACTAGAAATTTGAACAATATAAAGTGTATTAAACTGTCATATTTTGCCGATGTAAGAAGTCAACTTGAGTACAATTCTCCCGTCTGGAACCCACATTATAATATACATGTCCAAGCTGTTGAAAGAAAGCAAAACAAATTCTTACGTTTTCTAAATTTTAAAATGGGTACTCCAGCAATTATGTTTAACTACAACACTGTGTTAAATATGCTCAAATTGTCAGACAGAAGATTTTTCACTGACTTGGTATTTCTATATAAAATTCTAAATGATTTAGTTGATAGTTAGGTATTGCTGGATAGCGCTACATAATACTAGAAGTCAGGATTTATTTCAGGGTAGAAATTCTGGGTATATGTATTCCTCTTTGCCCAGAATGCAAATGGAGGGAAACAATTATACCAAGTCAGTGGACATCTTCAGTTTATCTTTAAACAAATATAAAATATTGTTACTGAGGCAGTTCAGTTATGTACAATAAATAATGTATATTTCTTACCATTCACATGTAAAAGCCCCGAAAAATGGCGTAAATCAATAAATAAATATACATCCAACAAACGGCTATATTTTTTCATTTTCTTATTTTATAATATTTTAGGATATTAAATTCAATTTTATTTCTACCACCACAGAACATAAAAAAGTGCTATGTGTGTATTTTATTTTCCTGTAAAATCTACAAAATGGTACGTACATAATTAGATACTTTTGGTTATTTAATAAAACATCTACCCAAAAAGAATCCTTAAATGCTTAGCGCGTTTTTATTCAGAATCATTAAAGGTAGCGCGTTTTAATTCAAAGTCATTTAAAGCTCGGACTAGGCTAGTAGTTTAGTCACGCCACTTGACTGTCCAAAAAGCGTTTGCATTACGGTCAAGTACATTATTGAGTGGCTTTTTGGAATATGAACGGGCTGCATCGCAAAAGTGTTAATAGGCTAATTGTAATGGAAATTTTGGAATAGGCGTAAGAAGACATTAGTGAGATTAAAGAAAATATATATATAGATAAGAAAATGGATTAATAGAAGAAAAAATAAACGAATTTTAGAGCTGCATCCTCGCTGCAACGAGACGACATTTCTACGGTTACTAATGAACACTAAAACCACTAATTCGATCTTGTTTAGTAGTTGAGCCAGTGAGTAGTGACACATGGTAGGGGGGTGCTACTTGCCCGAAAAAATAGAACAAAATGAAATGACTTTCACTGACTAAACCACAATACTAAATTTGAGTTCGACAAGTTTAGTTACGAAATTACTCGCTATCCGACTAAACTGCGGGCTTTGTCCGAACGGGTTATTAGGGTTTCTACTAAACTCACAGATGGGGTGAGGCACTTTCATTTTGGGAGAAGGGTATGGGCACCGCCACTCCGGAACCATTTATTGGATAACCAACGCATCTGCTATATGTTATTCCAAGTGGTTCGCTACCTTTGGTTAGCAGGGGTTCGCGGGTTCGTGGAGTGAGGTCTGTCTAGGTCTTGGTGGTGGGGATCGGGAGAGACTGGTTGATGGAGACCTTTTGACCTCTATTCTAGGACTCTCTCGATCCATCACATCATCTTGCACCGCAGTGTATTCATACGTCCGTCATTCCTAGACACATGGACCCCCAGGTTCCTACCGAACACTCATACATTTTTCCTTCTCAGAACTTCCGTTCCTTAAAAAGACCCTCAATACCTCGTGTGTGGAGGTATTTAAAAAAAAATGGCAGTCAGCATAACTCAAAAACACAATGTCGTGATGTGTTATGCTATACGAAATGGCTCCATGATAATTGATCTTCCGACATACTTATATGCAATATACAGTCAGTTTAGGGAAATTACGGTACATATGCAGAGAGGATGTACCACTGAATAACAAAAGCATAAAATATATTTTCAATCAAATGTACCAAGGACAAAACTACTTGTCTACGAGTATATATGTGCTGTACCGATGTGTCCCTTCTTTTCAGTCTCTGCTCATAAGGCGTGCTGGAATTCTATAATTTAGCCAACCAATAACTTACCCAGAATGAAAGTGTGCAGGAAGTGGCTCTTGATGCAACTCGGGCTGAAGCCGGTGTTGTCAGCCTCGAGGAACACGACGCACACGATGTCGTTGCCGATGTGTCGCTTCCTCTGCAACTTCTGCGGGTCGTGGCGCTCGTAGGGCAGTTGCGTGCTCACGTGGAACATGATCTCTATAGAACGCCAGCTAGTGTACACTGAGTAGAGGCCGGTCAGGTCGTGCACGGTGTCCAGTCCGCCCTTGTACTTGTCGAAACCTGGGGGAAACAAAATATTTGATTATCGATTATCAAATAAAATAAAATTCTAAAGCACGACAGAAAACAACCGCGCAAAAGCGAATTCGAAAGTTGTTGAGTACCTTCGAGCGTGCATTTCTTTAATACGATGTGATCCAATAACACCATCGTTTTCTCATAGAGGAAGCTTTCACGCACGAAATTCTTTCCTCTCTTTCTCTGCAGGTTATGTTTTATGTTTTACAGTACTATGTTTTATATTTCACTTTGATTATTATTAGTTCGTATTATTTTTAATTGATAAACTAACGTTTAAGACAAGATTTTTATGCATAGCACAAAGGGTAACAATTATTACTTATAATAATTGTGCTATGCATAAAAATCTTGTCTTAAACGTTAGTTTATCAATTAAAAATAATCATTAATATTTGACAAGTTAAAGTATATCACCAAAAAATTTAGACATAATTCGTCTCGACGCCACCTAGCGAGAGATTTAGCACTAACAATGCCTCTCTCACAAAAATAGAGTTGGTTGTTTTCAGGTGGAAAAATGTAATAAGCAGTAATTGTTGAATGAAACACTAGTATTTATTGAATTATTTGGCGGGTATTAGATAAGCCGACATAGCTCAATGATAGAGCACCTGACCGGCAATCAGAAGGACGCGGGTTCAAGTCCCGTAGGCGGCATGTATCTTTTCTCGGAAGATTTTTTCAATATAGATCAGTGTTTCAGGCTGATAATAATTATTGCTTATAATAATTATTAGTTCTGTTATTAATTATCTCCGCCTAACAACTGAACCTTGATTACGCATGCTGTGAACATTTGTAATTGGAGTGTTAATATCTATGCACATCTCAATGCAATTTTATTACTGTAACAATTGTTAATACTCTGTAAATGTTTCAAAAAATAAATAAATAAGTAATAATGTGAGAAAGCATACCTACATAGATCTGTATATATTGTAAATTAAGTCAGAGTTTGCAATTAGAGGAATCTTAGGAATTATTAATGGAAAAAAAGGATGATTGTAAAAAATATGGGAAATTTTAAAGAGGTTAATGTAAGTAATTCAAAAATGAAGGCATGCGATTGTTAAAAATCACTAAATGTAATGAGGTGACAATAGCTTATTTGGCAGAGGCTCCGATATAGTTATTGCTATTTTCTGTGTTTGTCTGTATTTTTTTAAAATTAGCTTCACACAGGAAGCCCTGAGGAAAATAATACCCCTCAGGGCCTATGTCATCTTTGGAGATGCTGTGAGGAGGGTCTTTTTGTGAAAGGAAGGAGAGGAAGTTCTGGGAAGGAAAAGGCTGTTAGAGGTGGGTAAGAATCTGGGGGTCAGTGTGTCCTACCACTGCGGTGCCAGGCGATGTTCCGAGAGAGTACGGCTGGAGAAGTCAAAGGGATTCCCTCAACCATTGTCTCCCGGTCCGGCCTGCCATCTGATGGGCAGGCGCATCCGCTGCCAAGATCCGGACAAACCTCACCCCATGAACCCGGGCACCCCCTCTAAGTCACCAAACGTAGCGAGCCACTTGGGGTGACCTACGGCAGAGGTGTTGGTTATCCTATAAATGGCGGCGGTACCCATACCCGCCTCCCAAAATGAGTTGACTGTATCATATTGTCATTGAGTTGTCGAGAGTGAGAATGTAGAGACTAAACAAGCAGCTCACATTATAATTTATATACTAATCCCCTTTTGATAAACGTGCTTTACATTTTACAAAACTGATAAACAATCGCTTACCCAACATTAAAGATAGTTGGTCAGTTGCGTAAAATTTAAAAAAAGTTCATTAGTAAGGCTATTCTCAATAATATTTTGGTTGTCTTAGCCTTACAATATCTCTACATCATCGAATATTAGTACCGAGCATTGACATATTTTTCGATATTCACGATTTTAAAACGAAAACAACTTGGCATATTAATAACCGATTTAATAAAATTACAACTTTTAAATTGAAATCTCTGAAAATCCCATCTGTGTTCTTAAACTAAGTATTTTAGTGGGAAAATGATCCCATCGAAAGCAGTCAAACATTCACACAAATATAAACATTTTAAAGAAGATTTTTTTGTCAATCTTAAATTATTATTGTAAGAATTAGATTTTACGTATAAGTGTCAAATCATCAAAATTAATTCTCTCTGTATTGCGCCAGTGAAAAATCACCTGTATTTTTGTCAATCGTAAATTATTATTGTAAGAATTAGATTTTACGTATAAGTGCCAAATCATCGAAATTAATTCTCTCTGTATTGCGCCAGTGAAAAATCTTTCTGTATTTTTGTCAATCTTAAATTATCATTGAAAGAATTAAATTTTACGTATAAGTGAGAAATCATCGAAATTAATTCTCTCTGTATTGCGTCAGTGAAAAATCACCTGTATTTTTGTCAATCTTAAATTATCATTGTAAGAATTAAATCTTACGTATAAGTGCCAAATCATCGAAATTAATTCTCTCTGTATTGCGTCAGTGAAAAATCACCTGTATTTTTGTCAATCGTAAATTATTATTGTAAGAATTAGATTTTACGTATAAGTGCCAAATCATCGAAATTAATTCTCTCTGTATTGCGCCAGTGAAAAATCTTTCTGTATTTTTGTCAATCTTAAATTATCATTGAAAGAATTAAATTTTACGTATAAGTGAGAAATCATCGAAATTAATTCTCTCTGTATTGCGTCAGTGAAAAATCACCTGTATTTTTGTCAATCTTAAATTATCATTGTAAGAATTAAATCTTACGTATAAGTGCCAAATCATCGAAATTAATTCTCTCTGTATTGCGTCAGTGAAAAATCACCTGTATTTTTGTCAATCGTAAATTATTATTGTAAGAATTAGATTTTACGTATAAGTGCCAAATCATCGAAATTAATTCTCTCTGTATTGCGCCAGTGAAAAATCTTTCTGTATTTTTGTCAATCTTAAATTATCATTGAAAGAATTAAATTTTACGTATAAGTGAGAAATCATCGAAATTAATTCTCTCTGTATTGCGTCAGTGAAAAATCACCTGTATTTTTGTCAATCTTAAATTATCATTGTAAGAATTAAATTTTACGTATAAGTGCCAAATCATCGAAATTAATTCTCTCTGTATTGCGTCAGTGAAAAATCACCTGTATTTTTGTCAATCTTAAATTATCATTGTAAGAATTAAATTTTACGTATAAGTGCCAAATCATCGAAATTAATTCTCTCTGTATTGCGCCAGTGAAAAATCATTCTGTATTTTTCAGTATTAAATTATTATTGAAAGAATTAGATTTTACGTATAAGCGCTAAAACATCGACATTAATTCTCTCCGTATTGCGCCAGTGAAAAAAATCGTAATTCAGTACAGATACCTGGCTTAAAATCTGAGTAACCAGACTATCCCGACCTTTCTATGTCCTCTTTTTTCCTACATTTTCTTTGCAACACAATATTTGCCAATATTAAGTGTTCGATAGTACCATTTCACTTTAAAAAAAGAAATAAATTGAAATCGGAATAGAATAGATTGAACGTGAGCAAATAAAGCTTTCATTTCGCAGTCCAGTGATTTTACCTAGATATTATAAAGAATGAAAATGAAGGCAAACATTTTTTTGGTATGTTTCAGTTAAATTTAGTGACACGCGATATTCTAGAAAAAAATCCATACTTCTGGAAGTAAAAACAAATTGGATTTTAACTAGTTTTTACGAGAGGCTCATAAATCACAGATTGGTGTATGTTTCTTGTATTAAAAAAGTTTTTAACAAGAAGGTACTTGTGGAGGCTCACAAAGTTGTGTAATTTGTTCAAGGAGAATGAAAGAGTTTGGCGTGCTTATATGCTTCATTTTCAACCTTGCTGAGGAAAGTTTGGCTACTTCAGTGTATTTTTGTAGCAAGCCAGTAATTAGTAGCCTCTCGATGGTAGTCCATGGTTAATTTTTACAAAGAAAAATCAACAAAAAAATCTCAAATTCAAAGAAAAATTGTAATTTTATTGTCTGCATAAGTAATTTTAAAGAAAAAGTTTTTAGAAAAATAAAAAACAAATATTATAAAGCAAACACTCGCACGTAGATATAATAACTTTTAAATATATCTGAAATGTATTTATACATCTTTTACTTATTTGTTTATCTTGTGGGTCTGTTTGTGATTGTAACTTATAACTCTAATTCAATGAACTCGGTTTTCATTTGAATTTAAGTGTTATTTTAAAAATTGGAACTGACTGAAGAATTCATACAAGCGATAAAGTGCCTACCTGTAATACAATGTTTTAATAGAAAATTATTTTAACTGTCAATTTCTAAATTGGAACTGATGTGATGCGAAGCGCAAAAAACGTTTATGCGTTGCCTATATATGAGGGAAATACATACTACCCATTCCTGTATCCATCGTTGTTCTTAACAGGAATGCTCGATTTTATCACCAAAAAATATTTTTAGGCAAACATTTTTTTTAAGTTAATCTACGGTACCATACTAAATCCGCCAATATTGAAAGAGATCAACTTATATATCCCTAACGCGTATACTCGTGGGAGATCCCACGCACTTTTTTATGCTCCGAAAGCGGGAACTTCTGCCCATCGGAATGCACCACGAAAGCTGAAGTCACAAGGTTCACTCGGATGAAGGTTTACTCGATGAAATGTTCCATTCTCGTTTCACCGAGTGTTCATACGCTTCCTTCGAAGGAAGAGTTCACTCGACATTCTCGCTACGAAGTCGTCGAGAGTAGTCGCGGCCGCATTGGAATTCGTCCGGCGCTGACGGCTAAGTTCGGGAATATTTACGATTTCAATTGACATTTCCGATAACGTCGAACTAAATTACGAGAAATTGGCGATTCTTGTAAACAGTAAATAAATTTCTGCACCATAAAATGAACATATGGTTAAATAATAACCTGAAAACTGATATCTACCAGTATTTTTGCACAATGAAAATATTTTTATTCCAAAATAGGCCTCGGCTTGCAATAAAATCCATATAAATGGAATATTTATTAACGTATCCAAAAACTAAAAACTGTTTTGGAAAGGTGATGAAATATGATTTTAAAATTTGTTATTAGAAATAACCACGTAATTTTTTAAATAGAATAATTTTTAATGTAAACTTTTAAAAGTTAAAAAAATGGCTCTACTTGCTTTTATTCTAACTAAAATTACTGGTAACAAAAAATATATAAAAACACACACTTATTTTGTTAGACAAGTAAATTATAAACGTTTCTATCACCTCACTTTTTTGTCGTTTCATATAAAAATAATTTATAAAAAATTCACAATGTTTCATAATTATTTTTTCAAATTCGATCAGAGACTTTGGTTCCATAGAAGTGTACATTCGTATTATTTTGTGGTTAATTGTTATATTGAATATATAGAGAATTATTTTCTCTTTCCAATGCCGTTTAGATCATATTTTTCACTATGATAGTAAGGGAGAAACAACGATTTCTATGAGACGTGTAGGAGTTATTTCGAAAAGCGAACTAAACGGAGCATTTTGACGTTTAAGCCGCTCCGGCTACTCGTCCTCACGCCAGAACATTTCGGCCGACTAATTTGCGAGTGAAAGACTGTTCACTTGAGTGTTCACACACATCATTCGCGTCACGTGATGTTAAATTCCGGTTGCGAGTGAACAGTGCCGAAGGAAGCATTCCAACATTGTTGGAATGCTTCATTCGGAACTGTCTCTATTCACTTTCGTGTTCACACGGTTCATTTCGAGGGAAAGAGGCTGAATGAAATCACGAAATGAACGATAAATGAATGGTGTGAATGGGCTATAAGCAGGGCGACCCAACTGCTTAACGACTGTGCATTGAGCATCGACATCTTCAATGTCACCTACAGAGAATTCAGTAACCATCTCTTGATATACGTCACAAAACTGTTAAACTGCCCCCATGCGCTTTGAAAAAAAAATTGTAATCTTCTCCATATTTTTTTGGTATATAACTGTTTTATGGAGAACCTGAATAAAATAAATAAATATATAAATGTGTTGAGAATTCACACATAATTTCATATCTCACATAACTCAACAACAACAACAGGTAAGTATGGTCCTGTATGGTTTTGCCTGTGCAGAATATAAATTTATTTACATTTTAACGCAGCATCATGTCCATTAGTCAAATGCATTATGCATATCGTTTTGTATCATCAATATGTTGTTATAACAGTTTGTCTAGTAGTTATGAGTAAGAAGTAAAGGAAAACAATTGTAGAAATGTATCGCAAATTTGTACAGCCCCCTTGAGGTGATTTTTCACAAAAAACGGCGCTATACAAATCATCAAAATATCATTATTATTATTAACTGATCAAGAAACAAATTGTTATTACAGAGTTGCCGCTATAAATATTTTATCGTGATCAATCTGCAACAATTGTCCTTGTTCTGATGTATTTTGTACATAAACTTTCAACTCCACAAATATTACAATTATAATATCCCGTAATTTTTCGAGTCTGTGCTAGTAAAGCAATAAGCAAGGAAATATAAAAAAATCAGAGTGTGCAATTCACACGCGGCAGAAGTGAAACTAGAAAGTCACTAGATACGCTTTCTTTTTTATTGCCTGTTTATTTTAAAGTGGTTTGAAGATTGGATATCGATTTAACCAAAATAAAAATGTTTATTTTTTTTGGATTTGATAGGATTCGAACCTCCGTTCGATGGATGTCTTTTGGGCGCTCAGAGTCAGGCGCTTTACGCCGCTGCGGTATCGGAGGCTGGCGCGGAGCCGTGAATTTACCGCATTATATTAGAACCGAGGACCGTCAAATAATAAATTTTAGTGACGCACTTCCGTTTCATCCGAATTTCAAATCACAACGAAGCTAAATAAGTTTCCCTTAAAAAAATAAGCTAAGCCTTTCAGAAATAATCCACCATCAAGTTTTAAGTAAAAAATGAGAGAATAAAATATATTATGCGTTCTCCGAAAACCTTTAAAGATTTTCCGCATTACCCTTTCTTTCACGTTTAAAAAAAACACTGTCACGACAAGAAATCACGTAAATTTTATAATATCCACACTTACACATCTCGCTTCAAATTGATTTGCAGTACAAAATGTTATGTAAATGTTAAGAGAATATTAAAATGAAACGATGTTTCCAATAATACCGGGGTGTCTTCCGTCTTATCTCAACCCCTACCTCCTACCCTTGTTCCAAAATTTACTTCGCTTCACCGCACATAAATGTGATAAAAATAATGTGATGTATTAGGAACAAGATTGGAACATAATTTATTTGTCTTAAGTGCTCCTCAACAGAATAAGGTAGGCTTCCGACGAGATAATATAAAAGTGACTATTTTTATATGCGAACGTCAGGCGAATTAAATTGTCTGAAGGAGGCTCTATATTTACGACAACATTATAAGACTCTAAGATAATTTTCCAAGAAGGTTTGTATAGCCCGAATTAAAAAAAAAAATTGTAAGCATTCTTGAATGAAAGAGGGTATAACCAGAGAGAACCAGAAACATGTAATTTTTAAATCAGATTTTAGACGTTTTGACTCGTTTCTACAAAAAATTATAAATTGATTTCAAAAGAATGTTCTTTTATCTATGTAGGAAACGCATGTTTTAAATTTTGAGAAAAAATGTTTAGTTTTAGTGTAATAAAGTTATACCATATGTAGGTCGTTGGCAGATTTGTTAAATTTTCAAAAAAGATTTTGTATTATACAACGCCCATTTCAAATCATATAATCATGCAGTAAAATAAATCAATACATTATCTGGGAAACGCATGTTTCAGAATTTGAATTTTAGTTTAAATAAAATCATTAAAAATATATACATACATGTGTTTCTTGACGAAAATTGGTCCGTTTGTGTATTTATTTGCGCACCTACAAACTAATATATTCATTTTTTTTTTACATTCTTATTTAACTTAGACGTTACTAAAAAATGATAAATACTTATAATCAAAAAATAATTACAAAAAGCAAATAATTGTAACAGATTTATCATCACGCCTTTCAGCATTTTTGGATGTATGTAGGTATAAATTAAAGCAAATTTGGAATGAAATAAAATCGACATTGAGTTATAATTTTAAAAAGCTGATACGGAGAATAATTCATCTTTCTCATTGTAACCGCCCTGTACGATCGTAAGAACAACTTTCGACGAAATGTGGATTTTCGGCCAATGGCTGGTTAAACGCTCTTAATAATCATACAAAATATCTAAAATGTAATTAAGTAAATTCAAATCTAGTCTCCTTCAAAGGAAGCAGTCTTCCAAAAGGTCTTCTAATGAAATGCTTGGTGTAACTCTATGTAAATGAGCAGCTCAGATATGGGGGCTCCATTGAAGCCACAGTTAAGTAGCCTATCAGGCTGAGGATATGTACAGGGTCCGCATAGACTTTAATAGTAATCAACTGTTAATCGTGCACAAATCGCATGTGCCTCAAATAACTGAAAAAAAAACCCTCGACTCTGTCCACAAACGGGATGTCCGTTTTATAGATTCTCCTATCTTAACAAACGGATTACAATCTTTAGAGCAGATGCAATGTTGTCCTTGTTGTACCGGTATTACAATGGAAGATTCTCCGAGGGACTAGCGCCATTGATTCCTTCGATACTGGTGCACAGTCGGT
Organism: Limnephilus marmoratus; assembly: GCA_917880885.1. Lineage (NCBI taxonomy): Eukaryota > Metazoa > Arthropoda > Insecta > Trichoptera > Limnephilidae > Limnephilus > Limnephilus marmoratus. The sequence goes on from OU862917.1 coordinate 48,685,338, forward strand.
AACACTCCGAACGCGCGCCCAACATTTGTACACTGTTGATATTTGTCACATTGGAACGGGTCGCTTTCACGACTTGAGTTCAACTCGGATGTGAAACGATTTGCCGGTCTCTTGAGTTTGATCTCTTCTACAACAAGAGTCTCTCCACGTTCACTCCTTCCTCTCTTCAAAAAGACCCTCCGTACAGCATCTTCAAAGATGAAAAAGTCCTCGAGGGAAATTATTTCCTATTTTCTTCAGGGCCTCCTGTGTGGAGTCAATGTTAAAAAATGTTGAACTCTAATATAAATAACTTTGATGACTTTGTCCTACATACCTCTGAGTCTGACTTTGTCTCCCAGCACTTGCAGGAACTCTTCAAAGAGCGGTGAGTTCTCGTTGTTGTCCAGTATTTCCTCCTCCGTGTACTGACCCTCCTTCACGTAGATCACTCCGACCTTCAACTCTGATTTTATGAAGACCTGCAACAAGATGAACGGAATCGTTAAAATTGTGCTCGAAAATACATTAAGTAATTGTTAGGTCGAGCTACGTAGCACAGACGATGGCTTTAAAGCTAATAACTCATATAGTTTATAGACTTATCCAACAGATGTCTTTAGTGTGTAGGTTTATAACCGAGCGATTTTAAGAGACAATAAATAATAAACGTCAAAACGTGAACCTGTCGACAAGAACAAAATACCAGGAGCACAGAAGTATGATCGGGTATTTTCATTTAGTTAGTGTTATAAACATTTATTGCTTGCAGATTGTAAGTAGTTGTTAAAAATCACCTAACGAGGAAACCATTCATAATTGAAATGTTTTCTTAATTTTCTTGTGATTTTTCACATCTCACACCACATCACACCATATTCGTTAAAATATATTTGATCATTCTACAATGATCGTAATCAATATATATTACAAAATTTTTTCTACAATGTGCGTGCTGCTAAAACTCACAAACGATCAAGGGAGTTATATGGTGTGGTAGCCTCCTATTCCCCATCCATGAAGAAGGTTCCAGTTTTTACTTAAACGGCGTGCTTGTGAAGATATAAGGGCTGGAAGTTTCGCCCTCCCGAACTTCTAGAACAGTCCAGAATATTTGAGAGTATTCGAGAGCATTCAACAACATTCCAGAACATCCCGGAACATTCTGGAATGTTTGGGAATAATCTGGATCATTCGGGAACATCCCGGAACATCCTAAATCATTGTGGAACATTCCAGAACACTCTCGAATGTTGTGGAATGTTCTCGAACATTGTGGACCATTCGAAGCCTTTTTTGTATGTGTGGGGCTACCCACTGGCAGGGGTATATATAGCCATATCCGTCGTGGGTTCGAACGTCATTTAAATCTTATACCAACTCCCAGAGCGAAGCCGGAAGTTAAAAATAAATGAAATGTTATTCATATAAATGATATGCATATCATATGAATTTTTATATGTTTGACGTGATTTTTTTCAAAATTGGTACAAATCTTCTAAAAATTTTTATATTTTGAAAAAAATATTATGTAAGCTATTTAAGAGACTACGAAATAAATTTTATACATCAAAAATTAATTTAGAAATTTGAAGTTGTTTAATTGAAATTGGAAGTTGTTTAGCAGAAATGGGACATGGTAAAACCCATTTCCCTTTGATCTAAATAATTAATTAAAAATAAAAACAGGTTTAAAAGCTATATGTAACTGATTAAATAAATTAAATTAATAAATTTTCTTAGTTAAAAACATATCTTTTCTAACATTCTACAATACATAGCTTCGAAAAATCCAATCAAAATCTTGTACAAATGTACGAATTTTGGCGAAAATGCCAAGGTATTTGCGCTTTCCATAAACAGTTCCGTTTTGTTTACGAATAATGACACAGTATTTTTTTTATTTTTTTTATGTGAATACCACACAAGAGTCTTCAACTGCTCTCGTCTGGAGCCAGTGAGACCATGGCATCCCCAATTGGGGTATGTTGTGAATTGTGAAGTAGAAGGTAGTGGGGAGGAGAAGGAGATGGGGAAGAGGAAGGTGGAGAAATACCTGGCTTAGATAAATATCTGGTCACCAAACACGACTAAAGCCATTTCAAGCAACGTTTCAATTCTAAATGGTGGTCTTACACCAGGGCGATACTGAGAGTATCTTCCACTCTGGAACATACGGTAAATATAGTACATATATTGTTTTTAATGAATTAATTATGAAATACCACCAATTAATCAAATAAAATTTATTTGCGCACTCCGGGTTCGAACCCGCGACCTTCGGATTGCGAGTCTTGAGTCTTACCTCGGGACAACAGAGGCCGTCTAAATAATGGTATAGTAGAATACAAAAATATACGCATTTCGGGTAAGTAAAAATTAATTAACAATAATAGAAAGAGCTATAGAACAAGTTGTTTTGGCATTATGCAAGCAATGTATAAATATTTAATATGAAGGAATATCAATTTAGTAATACAAAGTTTTTCTAATATAGGTATTCAATAATACTATAATTCAATTTCAAAAAAAAAAAAAAATTATTCATATACAAATTCTGCTATGTATTTCTTCCTTCTGAAGGAACTATCAAAGTGGAGATGTCATGTGTTATTAAGCAAAAGTTTAAAATATAATGCCTGTATTTATATCAAACATCAGAAATACCGGTAAATATAGTCAACACTCAACAATTAATTAGCCAAAAAGCAAAATCTCTTACTTATCCCTTTCGCCCAAACAACGTTTGGTCAAAGAAACTTCAGGTATTTTGCAACAAAACTTTAATAATACACTTCCACTGACCATTAGACAGCACACTAATTACGTAAAATACAAATCAGATACCAAGTCTTGGATCACTGGCAAATACAGATCATATATATTAACAATATTTTTAAAACCTCCTAATGCACGCTTTCCCATTGGTACGACGCTGATTGTCCTAGTATTTTTACTTTAAATGTAAATAACATTGTTGTTGTTATCCTTATTTTTGTGTTAAACTACTTATGCTAGAATGCACCTGCTCTTAACACAGGAATTCCTAATGAGACAGGCAGAGCAAATTAATGTAACTTAATAAATAAAGATAATAATAAAAAATATATATAAAATATGGATACTCTTCACCAATGTCCAGAATTTGCACAATGGTCAAATCAAGTGAAGACTATGATTTTTTTTAAATAATTCTAAAAGAACTAATAAGAAAGTGAAGAAATGTTATTGTTTTTATAACTTCAAGCGGGGTTTTTACGTGACTTGTAGCTTCTACATTCTCATTTAATCGCAGTCTTTTGTCTTTGCTTTCGTACACAATTACTTGGTTGTAATTTACATTTTCAATAGACATTCATGTACCATATTTTGTAAACTGAACGTAAGTTCGTTAGTAAACAAATTACCTAGCAAATGGTTTCTAAGCAGTAATGAATATAGTGGGGGCAGTACCATCATAATTAAAACTGTCCTAATTTTTGGTTCCGCCAAAATGAAATGAGAAGAATTTCTAGACTACAGTGAAACACAATTTTGAAGAGCAAGTTAAAATGGTTTACCAATTTTTTTTTCGAAATTCAACCGATCTATCTTACGTTTTTTTACATTATAAGATATAAAAACGATCTTCAATAACAGGCAGAAAAACGCAACAAAAAATATTTTAGATTATTCTAATAAGAGCAAAATCCGAACTGGATTAAAATTTTCCCCCACAAATAAAAGTAATTTTCTCACGGGAAGATTCCGACGTCTTGCACTTTTTAGTAATTGAAATTAAATAGTAACTTAATTACCCGAGAAATGAAAAGTGCTCGTAAGAAGGTTCGCTAAGAAAGAAGTGTGGAAATGGAGAACGAGCACTGATTAAATTTTCTTTTCCAGAAAAAAATTAATTATCATGTTTAAAAATTGTTAGATGAAGCCTTAAAAATTGTTATGAAAATTAAACGACCCATTTAACTCAATTAAATATAAATGAAACCACTGCAGTATTCTTGGAGTGATATGAAAATTTTCTTTCATTTTAAAATAAATTAGATATAATTATAAAAAAATATTCCTTGGGTATACGAAATTCAAGACGTTAAACTCAAGCGCCCTTTCTCCGTCAAAATATTTTTCAAAAGCTTAAGATCAAACGAACAATTATTTCTTCAACAATGTTCTTTTTATACAAAAAATGTCACGATTTAACCCCTAAGGCAAATTTTTTCGCTTTTGGGAACATCTCACATATGTATCATAGAAATCATTGTATCTCCCTTACTGTCATGGTAAAAAATATGATTTAAACAGTGTTAGAGATTGAAAAAACCACGTTTTATATTCAAATCTAAAAATTAACCACAGAAAAATTAAAATGTGCACTTCCATGAAACCAAAGTTTCCGACCGCTGAGAAAAAGTTTTGAAACTTCGTGAATTTTATAATTTTTTTTTTCAAACGACAATAAAGCGAGGTGATATTTTTTATAATACATTTGTCTAATAAAATAAATATGTGTTTTCATTTCTTTTTCGTTAGCTGCATTTTTAGTTTTCAAAAAAACGTAAGGTTCACAATTTGGGAGGCGGGAAAGCGTACCACCACCCTGGGAACATTTATTGGATAAACAAAACCTGCAATAGGTCACCCCAAGTATTTCGCTACGTTTGGTCAATTAGCAGGGGTGCCCGGGTTCATGGGGTGAGGTTTGTCTATGTCTTGGAGGCGGATGACCAGGACACACTGAACCCCAGTTTCCCACCCACCCCATAAACCCTTTTCCTTCCCAGAACTCTCTTCACCTTTCTTTCCTTAAAAAAACCCCTCCACACAGCATCCCCAAAGATGACAGAGGCCCCGAAGGAAATTATTTTCTTCAGGGCCCCCTGTGTGGAGCTCATGTAAAAAGGTTAGAAATTTTTTAAACTTTTCTGTTTGCATTAAAAATTTTAATATTTCAAAAATTAAATATTTTTATTTCTAATAATAACACTTGAAATGGCATTTCATCATCCTTTAAAGACTGGTTTTAGGATACATTCTGAAATATTCCAATTGTTCGGATTTTATTGCAAAGTGGAAACTTTCTGACCTTGACGAAATATGCCCGAACCCTGCGGGGTTAAAGCAATATTTAAATGTAAATCTATTCCTGTTCTTTACACATGTAAATATTTCTGAAAGTAATCAACACCAAATAAAAGTTTTCAGGATCGCAAAAGTTTGACATATCAGTAGTTTATGTATTCCAACAAGATTAAACCATTGAATTCCCCCTTCAGAAGTTCCCAATTCCACAAACCACAGCGTGTCAGTGACAGTGAGAGTGACAGGGATGTGTGACGGGGAAGTGTGACAGTCGAGTGTCACACATTACTAGAAAGGACATCCGAGATGGGGAATCAAGAAATGAACGGAAGAATGGATCTAGTACAATCGACGGTAGAGCAGTAAACACCTCGAAAAAGGGCGGAATCGAATAAATTCAGTAATTGAAATAAAAAATTGGTTACCCATTTAAAGAAATCACAAAATAAATAAAATTCTTCAGAATTCAATAGGAACTAAATAAACCGCAAATAGATAATTATCTATTATAATAATGATATATACAAAGTGTTGAAAGAAATTTTATTTATAAATTTTATTTTAAAATGTAACGATTGTCCCTCATTTTATATTGGAAAAACCACTCGTAATTTTGAAATTCAGAATCAAAGGACATTTAAGGTGTCTTAATAATAATAATTTTTCTGAGTTCGCTAATCATATCATTGAAAATAACCACAGTTTTGAAAAAAAAATACGCGGATAAATATTCTTCATATTAATCATAAAGGAAAATGTTTACATAACTTAGAAGCCTTGGAAATAAAAAAAAAATCCCTTATAAATAATGAATCTATTATCAACAAACAAAAAATATTGTCTTATAGCCCAATCATGGATACGTTCCCCTACCCACCCACTCTTCATTAATACCTAGCAACGGCTCCACCCCTACCATGATAATACATTGTTCCCATCCATATTTCAAAACTGTCAAATCAGTATACATTTGCCCTGAAGAAGGAACGGTCGTTCTGAAACCGGTCGGATTTACTCAAATATAAAAGTGGTTCAAACAAAGTTAAATTGTTTCATTTATCTATAAATGGATAACCACAAAGTTATAGCTACATTCAAAAGTATAGAAATTCTATTTGTTTATTTTGAGACTTGTCTACAATGCATTTATTTTTAAACGACTTCGAAAAGGAGGAGGTTCTCAATTCGACTGTATTTTTTATTTTTTACTTTTTTTTTATTATATTTTTTTTTAATGTTTGTTACCTCAGAACTTTTGACTGGGTGAACCGATATTGATGATTCTTTTTTTTATTTGAAAGCTGGTGCTTCCCGTGTGGTCCCATTTTAATTTGGTCCAGTTCTGAAAATGGCATCCATGAGAAAATCATATAAGTCTTAAATTTGCATCAAGTATGTGTGCGACAAATGGACGAATAACTCAATATCACGCCAACCGATTTCGATGATTATTTTTTTATTGGAAAGGATATACTTTAAGGGTAGTTTGATCAGAGTTTGGTTAGGTTCTGATTATGGGATCCATGACAAAGAAACGGAACTCTCCAATTCTGAAGAACAAATTTACGATTCTCGGCCGAATCTTAATCGAATTAGTTAGTGTACTTCAGATTCACTAAAAATCAAAAAATAAACAAAATTTTAACAAAACAAAAAAACGACTTCAAAAAATGCACTAAAAAGTAAAAAAATTATTTCGTATTCTTCTACAACTTTATAATCAACTTACCTTTTCTACTCATCAATATACTTGTTATTTTTGGAGTCGGTGTCAACCAAGGTACCCGCGGCCCGGCGTGTTCACTCTACAGCTCCTCTCCCGCCGACACCGACTCCAAAAATAACAATCGAACGTACATATTGATGAGTAGAAAAGGTAAGTTGATTATAAAGTTGTAGAAGAATACGAAATTATTTTTTTACTTTTTAGTGCATTTTTTGAAGTCGTTTTTTTGTTTTGTTAAAATTTTGTTTATTTAAATTACGCGACAATGGTTTATCACATAATTTCGAACATTTTCGCTGCATTTAAACAAAATATTGCAGAAATTTATTCAATCGCTACTAATTATTTTCGTTACTACGCCAACTGGTTTATCACAGAAATTTGAACATTTTCACGGCTTAATTTAAACATAATATTGCAGAAATTTTTCAATCGCTACTAATTATTTTTGTTACTATGCCAACATTGAGCTACTCATCTTGCCTTTGAAATATGATATTCATATACAAGTTTCTTCACTTCTCCAGTTTCATAATTTGGGAAAAGAACAATTCTATTATTAATCAAATTCAATTTTTTTAAATTTATGTGATGTTGATTCGTGAGTTAGATTTGGTTTTATTTTGATTAATTTTATATTATCTAATAAAGAAAAAAATATCCAAAGAAGTGAAGCTAGCAGTCTATAATGGAGTGCTAATAACCTACCCTGAAGTATGGTAGTAAGGCATTGAACTGGCAGAGGAAGGATGAAAGTAGACCTAACTCTGTAGAAATGAGATCACTGAGGTGCATATGTGATAAAACCATGTACTATCGTGTGAAAAATGTGAGATTCGTAAATAATGCAAGGACGATGTAAGCCTAAAGGGATGCTCGGATGGTCTGGGCATGTAGAGTGAATGAACGAAGAAAGGAGTGTCAGGAGAATATATGACGTAAATGTGAATGGTAGAAGAAATCGGGGACGCCCGAGGAAGACATGGCAATATCAAGTGAAATGTCTATTTATGTACATAAGTTTCTGAAACAACAAAAAATCGCGTTCTTATCGCCGATCGTCGTTTTTGCAAAGCGTTAAATAATAAAAAAATGAACTTTCCTTTCGGAAAGCACCACTAATGTCAGAGCACAGTTTGATAAAAGCAAAAAAATGCAATTGGACCATCGTGCTTTTTTAAAGTTTCATTTTCATATGAGTCATCCTTGTGTGGTCATTTAAAACCTTTTAAGCGATCACAGCGCTATCAATCAATTATGTCTGCTGTTAAATGTCATTTAAGACTGCAATTATTAACTGATTTTTTTAAATTTTCATTTTACGTCGTTGAAATGCGTTCACCTTTCATTTTAATAAAAATGGTAATGGAAAATATATTAATACTTAAAAAATTAAAATTATTTATGTATTCAAACAATTTCTGTTCGTAAAATAAAATTTCAGTAAAGAAAATTTGGAATTGAAAACATCAAAGAAAAACGATCGTTAAATTTATATTTTCATTTAGAAAATAAAATTAATTGGTAGCTCCCGGGATTGAATCACAGTCTCCCGCAATCCGTGGAAATTCGTAACCACCCGTTGCAGCAAGCCCCCGCTAATCCCGAGATTATTTACTGATTGGATTTATGAATCGCGTGTTTGTCGGTAAACAGATACAAGTTATTCTCAACGTGTAAAACTTTGGTATTTCTGGACTAAATTTGATCCTACAGGATTGCTTCGTGCCGGGAAAGTACTGGACCTCTTCAAGTTGAGCGGCACGGCACTGGGTTAAAAATTTCAGCCTTTGAAGATCACTAAGTGAAAATTAGCCGTGGAAGGCTCGATGAAAACCTGTTTCAATTTACAATTTTCAGATTTCAGAAGCTGTAAAAATACCTTTGTGAAAGGAGAGTTAAAATATTTTTGACACACTAGTGTCTACTGAAGCACTTGTTTCAGTTCAAGCACAAAGCTCGGAATATGTTGGCGTCAAAGGTTACAAGTGAGGAAAACGATACGCTATGCTTTTTCAGAAAGCTGTAAAGTAATCTAGGTATTTGTTGGAAAGTATGCATATGAGTGGTTCTGAAAAAAGCCACTCTTAATATGAAATTGAAATAATTAGCGTCTGGGTTCAGGGATAATTTAAACTATTATTTATCCACTTGAGCGACCACGCGAAATAAATGAATTTGCCTTGATTGCTCGAGATTTTCAAAACATCATTTTTTAAATTTTTCGCCAACATTAAAAAAAATCTTATCTTCGAATTTCAACATGGAGACATAAAAAATTAATATATTGCTACATAGCCAATGAATCAATCTGTATTTTACTGTTTATCTCATATTTGTATGATTTATAAAAAATTTTAAAATTTTAAAATTTATAACCGCGCGAATCCTGCGTGTTCGTTACTTTGAAACTGCCGTGAGAGGTACTTATTCAAGTCAACAAATAATATTTTTGATTTCTGTATATTGTCTGTGGTATACAGATAATCAACGGTGCATATACATGGGAAAAATACTTAATTTTAACCGTAAACATCTGATCGAAAATTCTGCATTAAAAAATATTTAAAAAAAATATTTTTAACTCGTTCTAAAATTCGGATTTGCGACATCTATGGTCATAATAGATGAAGCATTTCAATAGCTTCATTTTGATTCCAAAATAACCAACGTTGGCGATACAAATATAAAAAAAATGTCGAATCAAGAGGTAATGGGCTTTTTTATCCAAAAAGCAATCGGAGACATTTAAAATGTCGCCTATATATGGCAAAAATCGCTCTAGTGGTTTTAACTATTATTAATTACTAGCTGGTTCCCGGCATGCGTTGCTATGCCGTTTAACAAAGAAATTGTTTCTCCTTGCGTGTCCTTTCCCATTCGTCTCGTTCCCCTTCCGCCCTCCCTTCCTCTCCAGCGTTCACTTCCCCTCTCGCGTTTTCACTCCGCCTCCTCCACGTTCCCTCTCCCCACTTCACTCCTTCCCTGTCCAGCGAACTCCCCTCCTGCATTCAATACATTCAGTCCCGGTACATTCAGATTTCTTACTTATTAACTTACTTGAGGAAACTGTTTCTTTGAGTCTGGAAACAAGGCGGAAAGCAAGTCAGCTATTATTTCTTTCAAAATTTGGAACAATTTGATGCTGTGATTTATATTGACATAAATACATTTTTTTAAAATTTTAACAGAAAGACAAATATTCCCGCGTTACGAATAACCTGACAATATTTGAAAATCTCCTTCTTCCACGGTAGAACGGACGTCCAGGCAAAGCAGAGGGGAGAGGGGCTGTTAAATGAACTGGCAAACGAAGGATGCAAATGACCGGTCTCTAAATGCTTTAAAACTATTATTGAAGAGTCATCTGCGTAATTCTGATATGGCAACTAAATTGTACTGTAATTGGAATAATATTATGTTAAACAATAAAAAAAAAAAAAATTAAAAACGCTGCTGCCGATCGTGTTTCTTGATAACAATTAACTTTGGCAATTTGGGAGGCGGGTATGGGCACCGCCGCCCCAGGAACCATTTATTGGGTAACCAACACCTCTGCCATAGATCACCCCATGTGGTTCGCTACGTTTGGTGACTTAGCAGGAGTGCCCGGGTTCATGGGGTGAGGTTTGTCCTTATTGTGGCGGTGGATGCGTCTGCCCGCCAGCTGCATGGCAGGCCGGACTGAAAGAGAATGAATGAGGAAATCTCTTTGACTTCTCCAGCCGTACTCTATCAGAACATCACCTTGTACCGTAGTGGGATTGTTGCTTCGTTTAATAAAAAAAATAGAAAATAAAAAAATTAGAATCTTGCGAGAGCCTTGAAGGAGTAACCATCTGTTACTTATACCAGGGCGGGTAAGTGGTGGATAACCTCGACTGTACCGTAGTGGAAGGGATGGATTCATACGTCCGTCACTCCTGGACACACTGATACCCACTTCTAATACCCTCTTCCTTTTCAGAATTTCTTCACCTTCTTTTTGTAAAAATACCTTCCAAACAGCCTCTTTAAAGATGACATTGGCCCTGAGAGAAATTATTTTCCTCAGGGCCTCCTGTGTAGAGCTAAAGTAAAAAAAAAACTTCCAACAAACCCAAAATCCTCGTACTCTCGTAGTAATGAAATAGCCAGATACTCCCTGTACAAACTAAACCAACGTTAATATGACAAAATATTTGGTTTTCCACAGTGGAAAATTTGCCAATAACGGGATATTCGCTATTAGCAAACCTGTATTTTGTACGAGTTGTTTGGGGAACCAGCTATTAGGGACCCCGTTATTGGAACCATTTAGTATCCACGTGACTATTGACTATATAACGTCAAAGGATACGGAAGGGTTGGTTACGTATGAAGGTTTAATAAACAGCCTTTGGTTCTCTGTTTGGGACATTTCAAGAGCCTTTGTGTAACAAGTTAGATATTATTTGCAAAAGACAGCCTCGGCTGATTCAAAGCTACCGGATAGCTACAGGACTGTTTTCATTAAGTCTGTGAAGAGGGCTGATTTGAAACATATTGTACATACAGTGTTTACCCTTCTACATTATAATACAGATCAGATCGAACACCTAAATACTAAATAGCGAGATAATTATGATTAATTAAACATACATATAAAACATTAATCATTTTGATATTATGGTCAGCAAAAAAGTAGAATTTCAATTTATTCATTCAAAAATACTATTTTGGGTTGCGTGTCTTTTTGATATTATTTTAAACTTCCAAAGAGCGTCCGTCTGTGCAGATGTAAAGAATGGGGAACTATGTTCCCACCCAGTGCGGCCCGCGCAAATATCTGCCGTTTTCTTTTTAAATATATTTTTTTTCATGTACAATTTTTAAACGTTGATTGACATTTGATTTTAAAAAGCTTTTTAACGCACGCGTAGTGTACGTCATAGGTTATCAAAGTGGGCGATAACGCCCCTAGTTATCGGGCGTTTGAGACTTTCATGGGGGGCAGTAGAAGACCCAGATAAAATTAGAGGGCATCGAGATGGCACAGTGAGAGCGTGGGCAGATAAAATATGGTCTAAAAAAGACAAAAAAAAACACGCTAATCACGTAGGTACTAATAAAGCAAAGTAAGCTTTAATATTGGTTAATTTTTGTTATTGCACGTATTGTAATCATTTTTATCATGTGTGCGAAATTCACACATTTCAGTAGTTCGGGAAGTTGATGAAAATTGAACTGAAAGATTCCATTACAGATCTACATAAATTAGGGTAGGTCTGTAGAAAGGAATTTATTAATGCGGGTCTTGAAGAAGCCCGGATTATATGAAGGAGGAAAAACAGATGCTAGTTACTCGTTCCACATACGAGCCGACTTACAAAAAACGAGTAGAAGAATCACCTCATGAAAACAACATCAATCGTGAACGGGTGTTCAGCTCGTGTCCTTCGAGTTTCATGCACGTGCACCGGTGCATCGGGGATCAATGCCGCTAACTCCTTAGTGCAGGATCCATTAAAATACACGTTGACCAGACTCAGCACGCCTACATTATCAATAGAACGGACCGCCATCCCATGCAAATTTTGGGGCTCCAGCCCAGAAGTGGCTCACAAATACGTGGGCGTACTTGAGATTTGTACAGTGTTTGGAGCTAGTCACTATTGAAGAATCTGGTAGTCTTAATACGCCCTTGTCTGACTGTAAATCTGGTCCATTGAACTGTAGATCTCGGATTTGCTCTGAATTTAGTATCGATTTCAAAAATGGAACTGATTGTAAGTAAGCGATAAATCGATAAAGTACCCATAAATAATTATCATTTTTAATTTGGAAAAAATAAATTTCTAGTAATTAAAGTACCTACCAAAAATAATATATTTTTGAGAATATTATTTTTAATAAATTCTGTATCGAAAATGAGGATTTCTTTTGTTTTCATTTCTTGAGGTTAATATCTTGACAAGTAACGCAGAATTTCGTGTTTTTTCAAGCATCTGCCCTTTTCCATTTTCATTCATTTTATACATTCTTTCAGCGTACAAATCATACAATTATAAAATCCCGCGATTTTCACGGGTCCGCGCGCTTGTATTGTCTAAAAAAAAACAAGATTTAATATTTAACATGATCGATATTATTTCTTCTGAAATTTCAAAGGCATCACATTTAAAAAGTTATTTTCATCATAAAAATATACAATAACCGTCTTCTTGCTGCTTTATTATTAATAATCTTTGTAACACGGCGTCAGACGCCGGCATTGACAGCCTGGCGCTGCGTCATCTGCCGACGCTATAATATAGGGGAGAGTTGCAGGGGGAGTGTAATGAAAAATTCCCCCCCTTTCAGGAAATTGAAATTCACTCCAGTCGTGTTACGGGAGGAAGTGTATCGATGTGTCGAAGGGACATGGCTCATCTGCGCCTCTGTCGAGCTGGGACAAGTAACCTACTTTGTTTTATTGTATGTCATAATGAATCCTGTCAGCGAAGCTTTGTAAAATTTACTTGCAAAGCAGCCATTTTCAATATGGATGCTTTGGCACACTTTGTCACAGAAAATAATGTCACCTACAGTCCTACAGATGATTTATTAAAGTCGACAATACATTTATTTCATTTTATTTGTTTGCTACAAAAATCAATTAACATTTACGGCATTATCAAAAAACAAACTTATTTAAAAAATCATACCTTTCATGAATTTTAACTCTTTTCCAATCTACTATAAATAAGCCATGTTCCTCAAGTTTCTGGTAAATGTTTGGTTTCGATTACCTCCTTACTATAGTTTTATGTGCACTCTGTTATTATTATTTCTAAACGTAAACTTCCCCTTATTCTATATTATAATTTAGTTTTAATAATTCTTATTGTTAATTATTAGAATTGGATTGTTGCGAACTCCTGCATCTCATTGACTTTAAGGTATCAACTCGAGCGACAAGGCAAAACTTATTATTCTGCAACAATAATTCTCTAACCAACTACCACACACATGCATCAATTTCTCGACTACACACACTAGGGAACAAATTCACCTCAAATATCGATGTATTTAATACAAGTTTACCGTTATTCAAGAAATATCTGAACAATATTTTTATGTAGAATATTTTGATATCTAAGGAGCATCACGTAGGGTCTATTGCATATATTTGTGTATTTCTATATTAATGTACAATGTAAAAACTTGTTAACGTTTTCTTTTTATGAATCTTGCATTTTGTCATGTATTATTTATTCATGGTATTTAATCAGTCACCTGTAAATTTTGTAATTACTAACATACCTACTAGTTTATTTCTATGCCATTTACAACAGAAACTTTCTCTTTTATTGTAATGCACTATCTTTCCTTAAATTTATCTGTATATCTACCTTTCATATGATGTTTACTAGTTATATTTTTATAGTTTATCTTTTTTATTCGAAAAAACTGTCTCTGTATTATAAACTTGTCATGTAAAAGCCCATCAGGGCGTTGAAAATTAATAAATAAAAATAAATAAAATAAATAAATATTGTTCTTTAGGAATTGCTTTGTATATACTGTATATTCTCTGTTTCACACTGTTACTCTGTGCACTGTTATTATTATTTCAAAACGTAAACTGCCTCCTAATCTTTATTATAATTTAGTTTTAATGATTCTTGTTGTCAATATTGTTCTTTAGGAGTTGCTTTGTATATACTGTACATATTTTTAGCCTTAGCTCAAACGTGGATTTACACAAAAACTTCTGATATATATCTATATACCTATGTTACCATAACACGCACATGCAAATCGCTCAACAAGATATAACTTATCCCTACTCTCTTACCAAATAGTACTTTCTTTGACTTTATATTGTATCTGTATTTTTTACAAACACACTTGTACTTAATGTACTTGTATTTTCATTACATTTTAATAGTATTTTAATTACACAAATGTACTTGTATTTTTAATTTTTTTTTGATACATGCTCCTTGTATTATTTTTTATTCAATAATACGTATTTTCTTTCATATACTTTTCATATTATTTTTAATTTTTCTGTTTTTCCATACTTATTTTTTATATTCATATATCTTAAACTTATGTAGATATTTTTCATTCCTTTATACATCATACTTGTTTTAGATGTATAAATTATTTTATTTTATTTTTATATTATTTTGTTTTTCATTCAACTTATTTTTAATTTGTATTATTATACTTAACATAAAATTGGCCACTACAACACGGGCATGTGCCTAGTGTGATGGCCAAAAAATTATCCATTTACTGTAATGTATAAACTTTACTGAATAAAGAACATTAAAAAAAAAAAAAAAAACTGTATATTCTTTGTTTCACATTATTTAATCAATTTTGTAAGGACTCGTAAGGAATACTATAGGATTAATTTTAAGTTTATTATAATTAAGCACACTTGAAGTGAAATATCACAAAACTGCGCTATATAAATACAACGTTATTATTATTATTATCAGATGGGGCAATTAAAGTAAAAAAAAGCAACAATGAAAATCATATTGAAAGTCCGTGTAAGAACTAGCACGGACAAAATCTTCGCTAATCTCAACATCTTGTCAATTAAACAACTTTATTCTAAAACTATACTCTTTAACATTCATAAAAACAAAACACAAGAAATTAACACTAACAAGTATGTTAGAAAAATCAGATCTCAGGGTCAAAAACATATCCAACAATTTACTACAAATAGAACATTTGGGCAAAAAACTTCTTATACTGTGGTACAAAACTACAAAAAAACTTCTTATACTGTGGTACAAAACTACAAAAAAACTTCTTATACTGTGGTACAAAACTACAAAAAAACTTCTTATACTGTGGTACAAAACTACAAAAAAACTTCTTATACTGTGGTACAAAACTACAAAAAAACTTCTTATACTGTGGTACAAAACTACAAAAAAACTTCTTATACTGTGGTACAAAACTATAAAAAAACTTCTTATACTGTGGTACAAAACTACAAAAAAACTTCTTATACTGTGGTACAAAACTATAAAAAAACTTCTTATACTGTGGTACAAAACTACAAAAAAACTTCTTATACTGTGGTACAAAACTACAAAAAAACTTCTTATACTGTGGTACAAAACTACAAAAAAACTTCTTATACTGTGGTACAAAACTACAAAAAAACTTCTTATACTGTGGTACAAAACTACAAAAAAACTTCTTATACTGTGGTACAAAACTACAAAAAAACTTCTTATACTGTGGTACAAAACTACAAAAAAACTTCTTATACTGTGGTACAAAACTACAAAAAAACTTCTTATACTGTGGTACAAAACTATAAAAAAACTTCTTATACTGTGGTACAAAACTACAAAAAAACTTCTTATACTGTGGTACAAAACTACAAAAAAACTTCTTATACTGTGGTACAAAACTACAAAAAAACTTCTTATACTGTGGTACAAAACTACAAAAAAACTTCTTATACTGTGGTACAAAACTACAAAAAAACTTCTTATACTGTGGTACAAAACTACAATAAAATCTCACTCTCTCTCAAAAACCACAACAACTTTGTAACATTTAAAACTCAAATAAAAAAATGGATACAAAGTATAGGGGACATCAGAAACAGAAATTATACTGACACCAAATATAGACTGAAACCTAAACCGAGATGATGGGAAGGCTGATAGAGATATTGAAAGAAGGGTGAATGCAGGTAACTCTATTAATGGAGGACTGAACGCCGTTGGCGGCAACAAAAAACTGTCCAAAGACGCGAAACTAGCCGTCCATAATGGAGTACTGGTACCTACCCTGATGTATGGCAGTGAGGCATGGAACTGGCAGAGGAAGGATGAAAGTAGACTGAACGCTGTAGAAATGAGATCCCTGAGGCGTATGTGTGGTAAAACCATGTATGATCGTGTGAGAAATGTGGAAATCCGCAAAGAATGCAAGGCTGATGTAAGCGTGATGAGTAAGATCAAGAAAGGAACGCTCCGATGGTTTGGGCATGTAGAGCGAATGAACGAGGAAAGGAGTGTAAGGAGAATATATGACGCAAATGTGAATTGTAGAAGAAGTCGAGGACGCCCAAGAAAGACATGGCACGACCAAGTGAATCAGATACTTGAGTCGGGCCATGTCAAGAGTCAGAATAATAGAAGAGAATGTATGAGACGTTGTATGAATGTAAACGAGGCAAGGAATGTGTGCCAAGACCGGGATGTTTGGCGGTCCGTCCTCTCTGCCTACCCCTGCGGGGAAACGGCGTGATGGTTAGTTAGTTAGTAAGTTAGTCAACCTAAACCACTCCACTGCACTAAAATAACCCAATCTAATTTATTGTACAAATTATTGTGGAAATAAACGCTTCATAATGTATTTAAAATTACTTCACATAACTCATATAATTAAATTTTAATATGTAAATGAAGACCCCATGGGAGATCCTAATCCTTTCGGGACTCTAGACTAGAGGTTACTGCCAAATTCAACAGTGAGGCGAACTTACGATTTGTTCAGGGTCCGAAATGGTGTACTAATAAGTTATTAAGAGGGCATAACCAGAGAAAACTAGAAATATGTCATTTTAAAATCAGATTTTAGATGTATTGCCTCTTTTCCACAAAAAAAATATAAATTGATTTGGAAAGATTGTTCTTTTATCTAGTAAACGTATTTTTTTAAAAAGATTTGCTAAATTTTCAAAAAAGATTTTGTATTATACAACATCCATTTCAATTATATAATAATGCAGGAAAATAAATCAATACTTTATCTGGTAAACGTTTGTTTCAAAATTTTAATTTTAGCTTAAAAAAAAATCATTAAAATATATATACGTACATGTGTTTCTTGACGAAATTAGTCCGTTTGTGTATTTATTTGCGCACTTACAAACTAATATATTTCAGATTTTTTTACATTCTTATTTTGCTTAGACATTATTGAAAAACGATAAATACTTATGATAAAAAAATAAATAATATTACCAAAAAGACATAATTTTAATAGTTTTATCATCACGCCTTTCAGCATTTTTGGATGTAAGTATAAATTAAGGCAAATTTGGAATGAAATAAAATCGACATTGAGTTATAATTTAAAAAAGCTGGTACGGAGAATAATTAATCTTTCTCATTGGAACCGCCATGTACGATCGTAAGAACATCTTTCGATGAAATGTGGAAATAGGGTAGGTAGAACATAACTGAAAACCATAGCTAAAATAATTTTAAAATTGCACAAGAGTATGAAACAAACCGTCAAGTGTCATTGCGATTAGTCTTAGATTTCAAATCAGTTGCCAAACAGCACAAACCTTAAGAGCGTTTAACCAGCCAGCGGACGAAAATCCACATTTCGTCGAAAGTTGTTCTTCCGATCGTGCAGGGCGGTTACAATGAGAAAGATTAATTATTCTCCGTACCAGCTTTTTTAAATTATAACTCAATATCGAATTTATTTCAATCCAAATTAGCTTTAATTTATACCTTCATCCAAAAATGCTGAAAGGCGTGATGATAAAACTATTAAAATAGTGTACTTTTTGTAGTTATTTTTTGATTATAAGTGTTTATCATTTTTCAATAATGTCTAAATTTAATAAGAATGTTAAAAAAATCTGAAATATATTAGTTTGTAAGTGCGCAAATAAATACACAAATGGACCAATTTTCGTCAAGAAACACATGTACGTACATATTTTTTAATGATTTTATTGAAACTAAAATTAAAATTCTAATACATAATTCTGCTAGATAATGTATTGATTTATTTTACTGCATGATTACATTATTTGAAATGGGTGTGGTATAATACAAAAACTTTTTTGAAAATTTAACAAATCTGGCAACGACCTATGGAATAACCTTATTATACTAAAAATTAAAAAAAATTCTAAAAATTTATTACATACGAATGCTAGATAAAAGAACAATCTTTCGAAATCCATTTATAATTTTTTGTGGAAAAGAGTCAATGCGTCTAAAAACTTTTTTGAAAATGACGTACTTCCGGCTTTCTCTGGTAATGCCCTCTTAAAAGCGTAAACTTAGATTATATTCATCACATTGCTAAAAAAACGTTTTAATCCTAGTTCAAAGCATCTGCCCCTTTACGAGTCGATTATTTTGCAAATCCAGGCTGTAAGTAGCTCTTAACGTGCCTAAAAAAGGAAAGAAGACGGTTTTTTGTTGGATATGGGAAAGAATAACGGTATATTTAACGGTGAATTGCTACGGTTATAGTGGGAAGTCACGTTGCAATCCGTATTATCGGAATAGAATGCCGGAGTGAGGTGATTCGCGGGCAAATTCTATTAAAAACAAACTGTTGTTGTTGAAAGCCTTCAATTGTTTTCTTAGATTGGTCGTTGTCGTTGGACGAGGGACGAGAGGTAATGTCCCGGTTTGTAATTTTAGTTTTTAAAATGCCAGTATTTCAGCAGTTTACAAAATTTATCAACATGACACATTACCTATATGAAACGTTTTAAAGCTAGTGTCAGAAGCTAGTTTCGTCCGAGTTTGAAAACGGTTTTTTCTTATCAAAAATAATTTTATTTTACACTTGCATACTAAGAGAAAATTCAAAAAGCTCCGTAGCACGTAGGAAAATGTTTGCGTACATCTAGAAAATCTAGAGAGAAAAAGTCATGCAGTGGTTCTTCACTATATGATTTTTTATTTCACCTTAGCTCAACACTTTACATAACACCTAACATTTTTTTATATAGTCCCTGAAGAAAAAAATCCTTCAGGGCGTATTTCATCTTCCATGAAGATGCTGTGTGGAGGATCTTTTTAAGGAAAGGAAGGAAGAGAAGTTCTGGGAAGGAAAAAGGAATCCGGGGGTCAGTGTGTCCAGTGACGGATGTCAGAATTCATCCCGTTGTGGATGTTTCGAGAGAATCCGGCTGGAAAGTTCAAAAGGTCTTCCTCAACCAGTCTCCCGATCACGTACGGTACGCAGCAGATGGGCAAACGCATCCGCCACCAAAATTCAGACAAACCTCACCCCATCAACCCGGGCATCCCTGCTAAGTCACCAAATGTAGCGAACCACGGGGGTGACTTACGGCAGAGGTGTTGGAATCTTGGATGTTGCCTTCCAAATTGGTACTTTATTTTAAAAAAATGGCTGGATTTAAAAATAAATAGTAATAAATTACTATTTAGTTACGGTTACGAGTATCCGGCACCGGTGCATATTCGGGAAACACGCCAAACCCGTGCCCAACATTTGTACACGGTTGACATTTGTTACATGAGAACGGGTCGTTTCTTCGACTCGTTCTTGTGTTCAACAGCTCGGCTGTGGAATGATTTGCTGGCCTCTGTGTTTTCTCCTTCCTACAACATGGGTCTCTTCAAGACCAATGCTCATTCCTTCCTCTCCTCAAAAAGACCCTCCATACAGCATCCCAGATGACATAGGCCCTGAGGGAAATCATTTTCCTCAGGGCCTCCTGCGTGGAGTAAATGTAAAAAAAAAATAATATTTAAAGGGAGCAAATAAAAAAAATAAAAAAAGATTTTACGAACTGTTTACACATTATTCCATTGTCTCCTTCAATATCACTCTAGTGATATATCAATGTCAAGAATTAAAACTTTACATAAAACAATACTTCTAATTATTTAGCCAATCTAATTAATTCCTCTACTAAATTCCCTTCCGATCACAACATTCCCCCATTCAGAATGCTGAAGACCCACTGTCTACTGGCAGGATTAGGGCGAGGTACCTCAGGTTCGTACCCAACCCTAATATTTTATTTTCTCTAAAAGACCCTCCACACAGAATCCCCAAAGATGACATGTGCCTCTAAGAAAATTGTTTTCCCCGGAGTCTCCAGTATATAAAAAATAAATAAAACAACCACAAGTTTTTCATTACATAGCAGTGCATCGCCTCACCGCGATAAAAATAAACTGAAAATCAACTTGGCTGCAGTCATGTTGATGAGATGAAAATATGACCAAAATTCTACAAATTATTTTTCAGATTTTGTTTTAAGATTTAAAATTTCAAAGTTTAAACTTGTTGCCAGGCGGAATCAACTCGCAATCACGAAACTTGCGTTATTTGCATACCGGTTGAGCCCCTGGCACATTAACATTACAAACAGATTACCGGCCGAGGGGTGCGCGCATTAAATCCTAGGCGAAGTGTTATTTTTTTGCGCCGCCCATCATACGTGGCTGGTTTTTTAACGCCACCTCTTTGGCAGTATTCCTCCCTGGTACGTGTTGCATTATAAATAAAGGCTACTGGGGAGGAATTCTTAAACGGGAAGTGAAACGACCGGAAAATGGACAGCGCGAGAATGAAGGGTACTTGGATATGGACTGGACACCGATTGAAATAATGTTTTATAAAAGAGAAATCTAGGATGGGAAAGAGACGTTGAAAAGGACATTTATTTGATATCAGATTTATTGCGTTGAAAAAATATTTGTAATGGTTAACCGTTAAAAAATCGGGCGCATTTTGTCAGTAGGTAAAATATTTTTGTAATAAAATCCTAATAAATGGAATATTTGAAAAACGTATCCGAAAACTAAACACTTTTTTCGAAAGGTGATGAAATATGTTTTCATTTAATTAATACAAAATTTTTCAATGCAAACTTTAAAAAGTATTTAAAATGGCTCACCTTAAGTTTTTTCTAACTAAAATTACTGATAATAAAAAATAAATAAAAACACACACATATTTTATTAGACAGGTGAATTGTTAATGTTAGTATCACCTAACTTTTTTGTCGTTTCATATAAAAATATTTCTTAATTAAAATATTTTTATAGTTCTATAATTTTTTTCATATTACGGTCGGAAACTTCGGTTTTATAAAAGTGTAAATTTTAATTGTTTTTTGGTTAACTTTTAGATTTGGATATTAAGCGTGTTGTTTTCTCTTTCCAATACAGCTCGGATCATATGGTAGTAAGGGAGATACAACGATTTCTATGAAACCTGTGTGAACTAAGACAAATATGGTCTCCTGTGATTAAACGGGTTAAAAGTACATTTTTGACCACGGAAACAAATTTCGACAAACACGATCTATCAAGTTAGACAATCGTACAAAAAACATAATTCCGACGGTAAATACAAGTTTTGGACAAAGACACCACAAACATAGTAATCTTTAATGCCGGTCTGATTAGTAATCTTTAATGCCGTTAGGTACTGATTTTTACAATGAACGTAATAAAAGAGAGAGTTGCTTAAAAACATATGTGCGACAGAGAAAGGCGTGGGCGGAGAGGTATGCCACTTTTTTGACCTTAAATCGCCTATTGCAACGATTTTTGTATCAACGTCAGGCCAGTGTTAAAGTTTGGCTGGTAATATAACAGGCAATAAAAGCATTCAATCTTTCAATCAGTGCAAAAAATGAAGGAAACAAAAAACATTTCTGTTACAAAATTAAATAATTGTTAAAGAAAATTAAATTACAAAAAAATGAAAACGTGAAATAATAAAACGTATACCTCCTACACGTAATGCACAATACCATTACAAAATACACTTCACTATATACGACCGTACCTCATAATTTTTTTTTATTTCATTTTTTCATTAGCACCTTTATTTATTTTTGCACATTATTTTATTTCACCTCAATTTTATTTTAATTTACTTCAATTTATTATTTAATTTTATCTATTCATTGAATTTTATTAAATTGTAAAATAGGGGGCTCAGCACAGGTAAAGCACCCAGCTAGGCCTCCATTATCAAATAATGTTATAAATATGTAAATTTATTGTATATAAATAGAATCGGTTATCAGGGACCAAAAGATAACAAAATTTTATGATCTAACCGCCTTGAAACAGGGGTCGCTATGTAGTACGAGTACGAAAAAAATGCAGAAAATAATTAATTAATGTTTTTTTTATGATTTTTACGGCAGCTTAAAAAAACCTGTAGATATGATTCAAAAACATTTTAAATTTAAATAATCCGTGATTTTATGAACGTAATTTTTTAAATTTTATTTTATGGTTTTGAAGTCGCAAGGTCCCAATTCAAAATCATTGGTTAGATCAGTGATGATCAACAGTTTGATCAAATTTATCAATTTTAAATTTATTCAAAGGAAACGAGTTTGACATTATTTGGAGAATAAAATATTAAAGAAATTTTGATATTCGGTTACTTTTTAGACATTTTTTTTTTCCGAAATTTATTTCTTAAAAAAAAAATTTCCACATGTCGTCACTGATCACTGAGCCAAGTAAACGACCAATCCCTCACTCCGCCCCTAACTGTCCAATACCTACTGATTTTTTTATGTTTTCAATTTAAAAAAAAAATTTATTAAAAATTCCACCGGAGACCTAAATTTTATTTATATTTCTTACTCCAAATAATGTCAGGAATCACTGGTTAAGAAAGTCAAGTATGTCCCTTGACACTCTAAATACAAAAAATGGTGTTTCGAGGATTTAAAAAAACTTGGTGATTAAAGTCAGCTTTTAGGTAGGACTACTAACGGGACACTGCCAACTCAGGAGACACATGCAGCTATTGGGAGTGGAAAACACCAATAGGTGTAGAAAATGCGGAGGATGAAGAAACTCGAATTCACGTACGGTGCCAATGTCCTGCCCTGGTGGGAACTAGGATCAGATACCTGGGGAGACACACTGTAGAACCAGAAGTCTTAGCCACATTTCCAACGACAACTGTGGTGAAATTTATTAAAGGGACTGGGTTGTTGTTAAAGGATTGAGGTAAAATGGGAGATAGCACAATGGGCCTACGGCCTAAGTGCTCATGGGAACTAGTCGTAAACTTTCGTCAGCTTTCGGAGTGGGCCGATTTACTACGATGACACGCCAATACATTTTTCTTCTTCAAAAATGCTACTTTGAATATTAAGTAATTATATTTATCGATTTACGAAAAACTGTATCACAATCGCTAAGGAATTTACATTTTTCTCTGTCCGAAAATATATCTAAAAAACAGCTTCACAATTCATCCGACCGTGTCTTTGAATATAACCAGAAACCAACGAAATTGATATTTTTTTATAAAACGTCATTGTATCCAGGTTGCTCGGAAAAAAATAAAAAAGAACGAGTAATTTCCGAGTGGGCAGCGAAAAATGTGCAGATATCCGCGATGATCAAACTCGCCCCCAGGTTTAAAATTCGCCCCCGTAACTATTATTAATTTATCATGTACGAGGGGGGATTCAAAAGTAACGAAACACGGGCGGTAGAGGGAAGAAGCGGAAGGGGAACGGGTTTTGTATTGTCGGCAGTTACACGGCAAATCTTTCTCAGTCAGTGTGCAAAGTTAAATTTTAAGTAAATCAAGATTTCTTCGTTCGGCGAAAATGGAAATGGCGTTCTCGAAAACTCGTCTCCTCTCTGAGGATCAAAGAGAGCGTCGCCTTCAAGCCTGCCACGAATTGAAAAATCAGCTGGAAGTGGACCCAGACGTTTTCCAAGGGATGAGTATTGGTGTTATGGGTACGATCCTGAAACCAAGCAAGAGTAAAGCCAATGGAAGAGTGCTCTCTCACCTCGTCCGAAAAAAGCGCGTCAGGTGAAATCAAATGTCAAAACGATGCACATTTGTTTTTTGATATCAGAGGTATTGTGCATATATGGTTTTTCCTCCAGGCAAAACAGTTAACTGATAGTTCTACATGGATGTACTAAAGAGAGAATTAGGAAAAAAGGTCGAATCTTTGGTTCACAGTGGACTGTTCTTCCACTACGATAATGCACCTGCTCACACCGCATTGTCTGTAGTATTTGAGCAAAAATGGAATGATCCCGATAGCTCACCCGCCCTATTTACCCGACCTGTCTCCCTGTGACTTCTTTCTGTTCCCTAAGATGAAAAGGGGATTGAAAAGGAAACAAGGGAACCTAGGGAAAAAGAACTGTAGAAGTAGAAGAAGTGAAATCAAAATTGCTGGAAGCCGTAAGACATTCTAATCAGTGAGTTTGAACAGTCAAAAAAAAGGTTGGACAAGTGCATACACTCTTACGGTGAATATTTTGAAAAAAAAAATTGGTGTAAATTAATGAAAAATAAAAAAGTTATAAAGAAAGTCTCGTTACTTTACTTACGTTACGTCTTGGACATTAGGCAAAGTTATGCCAAAAACATATTAGCATACCTCTTCAAAAACAGAACTACCGTTGAAACTGCTCGAGATACTAGAACCAAAGGGCATAATCTCCTACTTTTCCCTTTTGCTAAAACAACCTTTGGCCAAAGAAATTTTAGATACTTTGCAACAAAACTATACAATACACTTCCATTGGCAATTAGACAAAACACAATGTATCTTAAATATAAATCTGACACCAAGTCCTGGATTACCAGCCAAAACAGATCTAACATCAAAGATTTTATTAAAACTTACTTATAAGTATTTATTGTTTCAATGTTTCGTTGATGATTAACTGTTACTTGTAGTATTGTGTTATAATTTGTACTTTGTATGTATTATTATTATAAACTGCCTATGCTAAGCGCCTGTTCTCAACACAGGTTCTCCTAGTGAGACAGGCACAGAATAAAACAAATTGTAAGTCAAATATTAAAAAAGATGAATAATAAAAAAATAAAATAAAAAATAAACTTTTGTTCTCGTTACCTCGTATTATATATCTCTGAAGCTGAGGTCGCCTATTGGACCAAAGCGTTTCCGCTGTGGGAGGAAAGACACGCACTTGACATATCATTGTTATACTTTAAATGGAAAACTGCCGTGCCGCGACTCGCCGCTTTGCTCTGGGATGATTTAAACATGGCCCAAACAATTTTCAATTTATTGTGGTTTTCCTTTGCAGTTAACTTTGATATAGTTGGATATGCGTGGTTTAATTTAAATATGTTGTCAAGCACAGACCTTTACTTATTTCGAGATTTTTATTACATGTAAAAAATAATATACTTTTACCGTAATACTAATCAGATTCTTATACCGGCGTTCAACCTTCGTATGATAAAGCTGAACTCAAGGCGAAGCTCAATGCAAATTCACTCTTATTTTAGATTAACCTGTAAAATGAATCAGTTAACAATATGACTATCGTAAAATATGCGTTGGATAAATTAAACTTTATTGTTTCGCTTAAATACAATTAAAATAATTATCGATTACTTTATGAAAAAATATAAGCAAAAAGAAACAACAAAACACATTTTTGGCTAAAATTACCTACGACTCTTTCCCTTGATTCACATTTTCTTTATTATAAAATTATTTACAAAATAAATAAAAAAAACCTTTTTGCTAAAATCGACCTTGACTTTAGTTTTTATGAAAATACAAAATTTTAAATATTTATTGCAACGATAAAAAAGAACAAAAAAAACGATAAAAAAATATATGATAAATATATAATAAAAATATAACTAAAATAATATTTATGAAAAAAGACCGAAAAATCGGAGGAAATGTATTTTTTTATCATGTAATTTTTGACAAAACTTTATATTTTTATACCGCGCCATTAAAAAGATTTTCGCGGAACTATCTGATATCAAATCACACAAAGTTTGGTTCTTGTCTATGGCACCGCCATTTTCTTTACCTGCGTCATTTCCGCTGACATCGTCGCGTCCGGCGACGTTTCCCGCGCTGAATAAATTATTTTTCTTTTGCAGGAACTGTGCGATTAAAATTTCATCTAATAAATTCATTGCCTGCATAAAATTAACTTGAACATTTACTAAGAGGAACTGAGTAATATACTATATCACATTTATTTACGATTCTGTTATTTTACCCAATTAAAAATCGAGTAACTTTGGTGGTCCTCTAGTGATTTACTTTTGAGGTATTAAGCCGTGTTGTGTTTCCTCTTTCTTAAGCCAACGTTTCGGACAGCATTACAGTATCTATCATCACCCAAAATTCACGCCTAATTACGAAACCAGTTGAAAATACAATTAATATTAATAAAGACGCCCGGGCTAAACTCAATAGTTCTTGGTATCCGGTAAGTGACTGCTAGATCAAAATTAAATGCAGAAAACCATTTTAAATTATACTGCAATATAATACCAGTTATTAGCGGGCAACACGGTATCGCATCTAGATATAAAACATTCAATTTGGGAGGCGGGTATGGGTAGTACCGCCCAGGAAACCATTTATTGGATAACAAACACTACTGCCATAATTCACCCCCAGTTAGGCTAAGTTTGGTGATTTAGCGCAGATCATGGGGTGAGATTTTTCCTGGTCGACTGAGACGTGAGACTGGTTGATGGAGACATAACCTAGACCTCTCCAGCCGGACACTCTCGACCGGGACCTCCGCAATGGGAGGGACGGATTCATACGTCCGTCACTCCTGGATACATTGACCCCCAGATTCCTACCCAAACATCACGCCTTTATCCTTTCCAGAACTTTCTTTCCATAAAAAGACACTCCACACAGCATCCCAAAGAGGAAAAATGCCCAAAGTTATTTTTTTTCCTTAGGGCCGCCTATAATTACCTACTAATGTAAAAATAGCACAACATTTTCGATTACAAATCTGCTGTAATACACATCTGCTGTATTGTCCGATACTCAAAAATCGTCAAAATCTCCATTAATATTTTAAATTATTATTTTTAATTGATAAACTAATGTTTAAGACAAGTTTTTTTCAATCCAGATGAGTGTTTCAGGCTAATAATGATTACTTATAATAATTGTTGCCCTTTGTGCTATGCATAAAAATCTTGTCTATCAATTAAAAATAATTAGTCATTAGTTTATCAATTAAAAATAATAATTAATATTTGACGAGTTTAAGTATTTCACCAAAAAATGTAGTCATAATTTGTCTCGACGCCACCTAGTGGGAGATTTAGCACTTACAATACCTTTCCCAAATAAAAAAATAAATTTGGTGGTTTGCAGGTGGAAAAATGTAACAAGCAGTAATTGTTGAATGAAACACTAGTATATTAGAATTATTTGGCGAGTAAGAGATAAGCCGACGTAGCTCAGTGGACATTGCAGTTTACCGGAAATCAGAAGGACGCGGGTTCGAGTCCCGTCGGCGGCATGTATCTTTTCTCGGGAGATTTTTTCAATATATCGATATAACACACATCGGAGTGTTTCAGGCTAATAATTATTACTTATAATAAATATTTTAAATATTGAATGGTCGACATGTTTTTTCAGCATAAATAGGGTACTAATAAGTGAGTTATTTACCGAACAACGATGATATTATATTGTATCTAGTTTGCTTGTAATTTGAACACAACTCTTAAACTACCCTACCTTTATCAAAGCACCGCCCTTTGAAAGCCGTGCCGAGGCTTTTACCGCGTCCCTTACATGAATATGGTTAGGAGTTTGTTTGAATAGATCCGTGTTCAGCGGGGAACAATACAAATTCTACCAACCGTAAAATATTACAATATGATGCAAGACGTGGTAAGTTGGTAATAAAACTTTTTTTCAAATTTATTATAAACTGATTTTTTTAAACAAAAAATCATTAATTCGATTATGTGTTTCTGCAGGAACTTTTATTTATATCTCCTAATAAAAAGCATTTATCTGAATTTTTTCCTAATTTTATTTTTAATATTATTATTCAATTTATAAAAACAGTTTATATTTAAACAAGTTCTGGAGTGAAACTAACATTGTGCGTGATAGCTGTTACGGCTTCGGAAGACGTTATCAAACTGGGATTAGCTCACTTACAGACTGTATACTCGTATATATATTATTTCCACACATGTACTTATAATAAAAAACAAATTTCTTTTACTTTTACTACCTACGCAATTATAGAGCATTTTTTAAAAATATTTCAAATAAGAAATTATACAATTTTACCAAAGAACCTTTATTATTTCAATGACAATTCTTTTTTAAAACTTTCTTCAGGCAGGTAGGTATTGTAATATTGAAAAAGTAATAAAGTCCAAATAAACACGAAGATTTCATTTCAAATTTGAATAAAGATCTTGAACAGGATACGGAATGAACAAATTTACAGACAGACGAAATGCAAATCGGTCAAGTTATTTTTCATACAATTCTTTTTTCAAACTTTCTTGAGGAAGGTAGAGGGTCCAATAAATCCAACGATTTTAAATATGAAATAAACGAACTTGAAACGATCTTGAACCGGAAACGGTACACACGAAACAATTTACAGACAGACGAAATACATAACGGTCGAGTTAAAACTGGACATCACTACGCTTGGTTGATAACTTGTATAAGCCATCAGGCTGAAAATGATAATGGAGGAGAATGTACAATGCATGATAGTAAGCACAAATTTATCATTAATGTTGTTGACTGAAAAGGAAAGAACAGACATTTAAAATATACTAAAGAACCAACAGGAGTACAATTTATAGACATTCTCTTTTCATATAATTACTCACTAAATTACATAATATTCAAATATAATAAAATATGCAGGATACTGCTTGCTAGCAACATTTATAAAATAATATGCCTACTGTAATACATAATCATGTACCTACTGTATTTATCTTTGTTGATACATATCTTTTTAATAAATATAATATGTTATTTAACCGCCTCAGAACAGACTCTGTCTAGTGAAGTGGGTAAAATGTACATAAATGAAAATAAAATAAACGCCCGGGTTGCCGGCACTGAAATTAAAAATTGAATAGAAATTATGCAGTTGGCAATTCCTTTGCAAAAATAGTGGTACGAATGTTTTTTTTTGTTAGCTCCACACAGGAGGCCCCGAGGAAAATAAATTCCCGGCATTTTATGTGATGCTGTCTAGAGGGTCTTTTTAACAAAGGAAAGGATAGGAAGTTCTGGGAAGGAAAAAGGTACGGGGGGTCGGTGGGGATCTGGGGGTCAGTGTGTCCAGGAGTGACGGACGTAAAAAAAAAATACGAATTGTTTTTTTTAAAGACTAACTGGGATTTGAAGGGACATTATAAATGACTACTAAAGAAAAGATAAAATAAATATTATTGAACCGCTGCTTAAAGCTGTAATAATGCGAGGCTGTCTTTAAATTTAGTATGATAAATGGTAGAAAATAATGTATTTGTGAAAGGTAAAGGGGACTCATCAATTACTTAGTTTGGAGCGCAGATACAAGGGAAACCTTCTAGGATTATACAAAGACCCTCTAAGCCTACCCACCCTAGTATATTTCATAACATATTTATGGTTTTGTCAAATATTTGTTGCTCAGTACTTGATATTTTAATTCAAAAAGTTTAAAGGCTTATTTTAGGTTATTTTAATTTAAAGTATCCACAAAAGGGTTTTGTGTTACACTGTTAAAGGCACGTTCTACCGCAATGTATTTAGGATTTTTTTTCAATGTAAATAATATCTATATCCATGGGAAGCTTATAGTATTAATCTGGTTATTAATTTACTGTATCTATAATGGTCTCTAGTCCGTGCCTAAGGGTGGTATTATGCGTTTGTATTTATTTGCAGAAATAAAATCTGTTCACAAAAGCAATGTGCTTGTAAAATAATTATCCTACTAAGTATGCTCTCTGTGGGTAAAAACTCAAATACCTTAGGTTCAGTGCTTGGCTAAAAACTACTGTCAGTTACGATAATTAATTTATTACTATATGATCACACATTTTCTCGGACGGTTATAAGATGCATTGTTTATTTATTCCAACACGCTGACGATTGTTTTTTGCTTGTGTATTAGTTTTGTTAAAATCCTTTGTTTATAAACACAAAAGGTCCTTTGAATCATTCTCTTTTCTAATTAGCAACCGGAATGAGCAGTTCCTGCAGAAACTCAGAGGAACCGTGCCGGAGTTTTTTAGAGTGTAGATTTAAAAGATGCGAAGTCATCATGTAAACAGGATTTGTAAAATAAACTCAGAATACTTTTTAAACAGAGCGTTTTACTAATAAAGAACTCCAGTTATTTTTTTTTATTTTTTTTAATAAATCAGATTTTAGACGTATTAATTCTTTTCCACAAATAAATAAAAATGGATTTTGAAAGATTGTTTTTTTATCTAGCAATCGCAAGTTTTAAATTTTGAGAAAAAATGTTTATTTTTAGTATAATAAGGTTATACCACAGGTCGTTGGCAGATTTGTTAAATTTTCAAAAAAGATTTTGTATTATACCACACCCATTTCAAATCATATAATCATGCAGTAAAACAAATCAATACATTAACTGGGTATCGCAGCCGGTATATCAGTCTTCACATCTCTCGTGAACATACTACCCAAATACACAAACTCATCCACCTGCTCAAAGTATTCATCATTCACAAATCGTCCAAAATAAGACCGAATGTTAACGTAGAAAAACTCAACAAAAGCAGTCTGCGAGGCTTAGCGGGAAATAGGCTGCCGGTATTATTTTTGTAAGGTTTGTTTATGTTTTACTTGATAAACATTTAGGACCGCTTATATACCTAATTGTTATTGAAAATTCTCCCAAAAATTCTTTTGATGTGCTACAAAATTAAACAAATTCTTACGATTTTTCCTCATCAAATTGCTTCTCAGATTTTAAAATTAGTTAGAATATTTAGCATATTTGAACGCACTGAAAACTGTTTTACTTCCTAGATAAAATACCGTAAAGCGGGAATGTAAATGGGAATAAAAAATATTTGTTTCCCGAGGTGCTCGTCATTTTTATTAAAGATCAGCGCTAATTGCTGAAATTCTTTGTAACAAAGTGAATATTATTAAAAATTAAGGTTATTATTAGTGTCCGACCGAAACAGAATCTTCGGTAGCAGTCTCAGTTTCGGCCGAAACCGAAACTTTTTTAGACGTGTAAAAAATCTATTGTTTACTGAAAATTGGCTTATTTTTCAGACTTATACAAAGACGTAAACACGTGTTAAATGAATTAAAAAATAATAATTGAAGTATGTGAATTTTTTTTGATATTACTAAAAATTAATAAACATGTTAACTACTCATTGGAACAAAAATTTGTCAATAATCAACGCTTATGTTCATTTTAAAGGAAGGACCTCATTAATTGAGCATTTTAATTTAAATTGCATTTACAATCACAACATTCTTAAGACTAAATTTACCACTTATTGAGGTCTTTTGCAGAGTTTTGGTGCGGCCGAAGGTTCGGCAGAAAATCTGCCGAAACCGAAACTTAAGCCGAAACTAGATTTTTTTTGCCGAAACTTGCCGAAACCGAAACCGAACCTTCGGTCGGTCACTAGATATTATTATCATTTTTAAGTTTGTACTAAAACCAGCTAAAATAGAAAAAAACTTGATTTTCGAAAAATTAAACCCAAAGAGAACGGTAATAAAAAAAATAATGGCATCCTTTTCTTCACAAAGATTTTTATTTTTGTGTTCTTTGGAAATGGGAATCTCGTATTTCTTATTAATTTATTTGAATAAAGGCATATTTTGAGATTTTCACGGCCAAAAGTATTATCGTGATTTATTTTTGGGGTATTATGCCGTGTTTCGCTTCCTCCTTCTTTAATCAACAACGTTTCGGGTAGTTTTACAGTATCCACCATCAAATCGACGGATTGGCAATTGTCCAGCACTCAATTGAAAACGGGCATTAATTTTTATTTGTCATGGGAAGACCGAAAAAGCATCGAGCACGCCTGATTAGTGATTACGGAGGTAATTAAAATCCACAAAAACCCCATTAACATTAATAGAAACGACGCGACGCGCGACGGTACCAAGTTTTGACAAAAAAAAAAACCATATTAAATTTCACTAATTACTGGATCGGAGCGCGCAATACAGTGTAGCCAAATAAACCCACTCTTCTCAACAATCTGCGGATCTGCAATGATGTACACTGTAACGCCATCCAAAACGATTATTGAAGTTGGTTAAAATGGCTTAAAATAATATCCCATACTTCTCTATTTTTATGCTAAATAGCATTTTTTTGTTTGTTTTTCTTCTCATTAAATACATAAATATTTATGTCTTTAAATTTCATAATCATGATTACGATGTAACCGTACTGCTCTATTTTTATGATAAATATTATTTTTTGTTTGTTTTTCTTCTCAGTAAATACATAAATATTTATGTCTTTAAATTTCATGATCATGATTACGATGTAACCGTACTGCCTGTATTTTTATGATGAATAGTATTTTTTGTTTGTTTTTCTTCTCACTAAATACATAAATATTTATGTCTTTAAATTTCATAATCATGATTACGATGTAACCGTACTGCCTGTATTTTTATGATAAATAGTATTTTTTGTTTGTTTTTCTTCTCACTAAATACATAAATAATTATGTCTTTAAATTTCATAATCATGACTACAATGTAACCGTATTCTGTATACGTAATCATACGTATGCTTTTTTATGTCCTTAATTCGAGCACAAATATAACCACATCAAAAAAATATGCATGTACCATATATCGTTAATATGTTATCCTTTTTTTGTTCCTCTTTCATCCATAAGCAAATGTTTTTAATGGAAGAGCAGTAGATATAAATCTTGGGACACAAACATTGTAATATAACAAAAAAAAATCAGAGTGTACAATTTACACGTGGTGAAACCTTCAGAAAACTAAAGTAGATAAGAGTGTGAAGGATAGGAAGCACCACGCAAAGAGAAGACCGATAGGCTACGAAACACCGCACAAAAAGAAGACCGATTATTTCATTCTCTCGCAAGCTAAATCCTATGGATGTATGTGTTAGTTTCTTTTTAGTGTCGCTATTTTTCGTTTCATCGAGTTTCAAATCACAACGGTTCTTGAATTCAAAATAATGAGGAGGAAGTGCACCACGGATTAATACTCCAAAAAAATATCAGAATATTAAGCCGCCGCTACCGGAATTCCTACGATTTCTTACATATCTCCCTTAATAATAATAATAAACTATCCATATAGAGAAAGGCAAAATTGTAGATGGAGACGAGGGTATATTTAGAAATTTCAAAATTAAAAGTATGAAAGGGGATGAGGTTTATAAATATTTAGGATACCCGCAATCGAATAGATTAGATCACACTAGTATTAAAAATGATATTAGGATTAAATTACAAACTAGGATCAGAAAAATTTTAAAATGCAATCTATCTGCTAAAAATTTAGTAAAAGCAATAAATACTTGGGCAATAGGGCAGGCACCTCTACTAACGTACTCATTTGGCATAATTAAATGGTCCAATACAGATTTAGATAGTTTAGAACGATTAATTAGAACTACGTTAACAAAATTTAATTGCCATCATCCAAATTCAGCTATAGAACGAATTAATTTACCTAGAAATTTAGGAGGTAGAGGTGTAGTTAAAATAACATCTTTGAAACACAATCAGGTAGAAATGCTTAGAAATTTTTTCCATAGGAAAGCTAATAGCTCAGAAATGCACAAAATAATTTGCAAGGCAGATAGAAATATTACACCTTTAAATTTATATGACGAGAATGCCAACATTCTTATAAATACTAACCAGGAATTATTAGATTCCTGGTCAAATAAAATTATTCACGCAAAACACTTCAATTATCTCAACCAAACGTATGTTGACAAACTTTCGTCAAACAAATGGTTGAGTATTAGAGAGTTGAGCGCAGAAATAGAAGGATTTATGCTTGCCATTCAAGATAGAGTCATTAATACTAAAAATTATAGAAAGCATATAATCAAAGTTATAAATCAAATTGATGATTTATGTAGAAAATGTTTGGCTTTTCCCGAAACTATAGAACATATTATATCGGGATGTTCTATATTAGCGCCGTCCGAGTATACATTTAGGCACAATCAGGTTTTAAAAATAATTCACCAAAGTTTGGTAATTAAACATAACTTGATTGACTGCCATAATATAGTACCATATTATGAATATGAACCAAATTCATTTTTAGAAAATGAATTTTATAAAATATATTATGATAAAACTATACTAATAGACAGAATAATTAGTCATAATAGACCTGATATAGTTTTACATGACAAAATTAAAAAAAATAACTTATATCATTGATGTAGCTATTCCAAATTCCTGTAATATTCAAAAAACCATTTCTGAAAAAATAAGAAAATACACAGATTTAGGAAATGAGATTAAAAGAATTTGGCATTCTCGGACTATAAAAATATTGCCATTTGTTATTTCGGCCACTGGCATAATACCTAGGAATCTGATTCAAAATTTAAGCATATTAGATTTGTCAAAGAATTTGTATATAAAAATGCAAAAATCAGTCATTTTAAATACATGTAAAGGATTTTTTAAATATTTATATTGAGGGATCGGTAGGATTTATAGGTTCAATTAGAAATGCCACAGAGCCGAACCCTCTGATATGAAAATATCTGGAGTCGGTGAATTATATTCCCATTTGGTCTCTAGTAGGTTGACATGTTGTTCTTGTATTGTTTTGTATTTATAATACTTATATAATGCAATTGCATAGCGTGGATTCACTAGATGATCATTTGGGGAAGTGTATGAAAGGGTTTAGTTTTTCCTGTTTTTTTTTTTTTTTTTTTGGGGGGAAAATTTAACCCGGACATTTAAATCTGGTGCAAAATAAATTTGGACAACTTATATAGCGCTGTTTTTGCGAAAAATCGCCTGTGAAGTTTTCAAGCTCTTTAAAAAATATGGTTTATTTTTTAAGATAATATCTAGAAGCGTTCCACACCGAAACGAAAATTATATTAAATTCCCTTAGTATGAAAAATATCGCAAAGTATGCTTCGAAATTACTATAAACACGTTTTTTATTTATTTTAAACATTTTCACAATGTTCGTATCGATTTTATCGCTTTAAACATTAGCGCGCTCCTCTAACATTCGTAATTACATATTTCTCCATCTTCTTCTTTTTGAGCGCGGATGCGGCGCCTAAATAAACACTTCGATTGAAAACAGTTATCCTAACTGATTTATTCTTCTTAGGAGAAGAAATTAGATTTGATTTATTTATTTAGGATCGGTCATCAAACATCAGTACCTGCTTATTCTAAAGAATTTTTAATAAATTCTTTTTAATTCTTCACCTAAATATAAAACTATAGACAATAGTGCGGTTGGTCGGTCGAGAGGTTCAAGCGACGGTTTCACATCTGGGTGTTTCGGGTTCAAATCTGCATTATTATCCATTAATAGGTACACAAACAAAATTTTCCACTTACAATGGTGGTAGAAAAGAAAATCAAAAATTAACAAGTTATTCGCAACCTGGGAATTTTTGTACTTCTCTTTAAGCCCTTATAGGTTGCTGGTTAGTATACTAACCAATTGTGTATGAAATTCCAAAAATGTGCCCCATAAAGAGCGTTAAAGGGGGGACAAGTGCGTAAATAAACACAACCCCCTCGTGTTATCCACAACAAAAATAAAACCCTACCAAACGATTCGGCTAAAAATGTGGGTTATTTATAAAACGGGGAGAGGGAGGAGCGGGAATGTCAAAGCATTTCAGCGAAGTATCGCGTTCGGCATTTCGCAGTGCAAAACAGGCATGGTAAATATTTTCACCTAAAACCAACGCCGTGCTGCGCGCCCGCCCGTGTCGCGGAGAGGTATTTCATTGTTTGTCGTGAGGCTTCGCTAAACCAAACCTCATCGTGGAAATGATACGGCCCGGAAACAATTCCACTTAAAAGACATATCTATGGATGGTGCCAATAACAATTATTATTATTTCAATTAAATAATCATAGATGACTCAAACAGACCATTGAATAATATTAGCCTGAATTGAATTATCGAGAACGGAAGCATGGAGCATGGAGCATATTCAGCATATTTGTGGTAGAAATTTAAATAATAATAATTTTGATTTAGCTGTGTTTGAACGATGTTTATATCAGAAATTAACAAATATAACAACTTAATATAACAATTGCGTTCATTAAAATGAAATCCCTCTTCTGCAATGACAATATCAGCTTAAAACTAAGGCAGAGAATGCCAAAATGTTATGTGTGGTCGGTCTTGCTGTATGGATGTGAAACATGGACCTTGAAAGTAAATACCATGAACAGGTTAGAGGCTTTTGAAATGTGGCTTCACCGGAGAATGCTCAAGGTCCTATGGACCGACATGATCGCCAACACAGAAATTCTCAGGCGGGCTAGAGCAGATAGAGAACTGCTTACATTAATAAAAATCAGGAAAATTTCATATCTGGGTTATATCTTGGTTGCGAAACACAGTTTTCTTGAATGCGGTATTCCGTATCGCGCTAACAAGTTAATTACTGCGTTTGTGTTAGACACTAACTTTAAAAAGTAGTTACACATACACAAACACCAGATAAGACTGCGCATTTTGCTGCCGAATCCTCATTAAGAGATGTCAATCGCGGGAAAATTTGCAAATTTGCGAATGACGTCGCGGACGAACATCAAAATAATTCAACAAACGTATTATTCATGAATTTCAATTAGGTTTTTATGTAAGTAGTTTTAATAACTAATAAATAGTAATTCGTGTTTTTAAGTAGGTAATTAATCCTTTTAAAACATGACAGGCGTAGACAAGCCACTGAAAGCCAAGTAAAAGCCAAATAAATCTGACAGCCGATAACACACGACGAACGCTTTCCGATATCTTTAAATTTTGTCTATTTGTCTTAATTGTGTCATAACGCTGACTTAACGTGAAGGTGGAAGCATGAGTGGCAATCGGCCAACGTGAAAAACGCCCATCTCGTACTAGATCCCACTGAGAGACAGCCTGGGATCTCATTGCTTCGCAAACTCTACTCCGCCATCAATAGGAAAAGGTGCTCCCATAGCCGTTGTACCCATATGATGTATAGATGGGGCCTCAAAGAGTCGGCGATGCGTGAATGCGGTGCATTCCATTCATTTCCTGGCGGGATTGATGAAGTCCACAGGGCAACGTCTGAGGCCCTGGCTAGACTGTCTCGCAGACCTAGACAACTAGATGTCCCCCTTTGACCCCCCATCATACGAAAGAAGAAGAACGCAAAAGAAACAGAATCACCCTTGTGGATCAGTTTGAGGAGTTTATTCGGCGTATCGGGCAGCTGGCCCAGAAAGGATGAGATGAGGTCTGATGTTGACCTCCTAGCTCAGCGAGTGCCATGAAATAATATATTGATTGTTACCTGGTCCAGTTTGAGTAGTTCCTCCGGCGTGTCGGGAAGCTGGCCCAAGATGAGCGGTGGGCTGATGTTGACCTCCTTGCCCAGTGAGCGCACTACCTCCTCACGATTGTACCGGTCCGCGAAGACGCACGAGGCCGGGATCAATCCGTGCACCGTGTAGCTGATGGCCCGCACCAAAATCCTGTGACAAACGAAAGAAATTCATTAGATTATTCTGTTATGTTTACGTCTTTATCGAAGGAGATGGGGAAAGTGAGATCCTGGAGAGCTCCTCTGCTACAAATAATGCAAAAAAAACTATTAAGGAGATTTTAACGAAATCACGCACTCTATAAACGGATGGCAATAAGGTTGAAAATTACACATAACTCCAGTTGTTTTTTTTTGATTTACGGAAAAAAAACTCCACGATATGCTCGTTTTATTTTATTTTGTAGAGTTCAGATGTGTACATGGTGAATAATACATTATATTACTATGTTTAAGTATAATATAATTAAATCTTGACATGTAGCAAACACTTTGTGGGAATACATAATTATAATAAACACAATTAAATAACTTTGTTTCAATTCCACTTTATTATTTTTTAATCCGACCAGTTTCGTTTCCTACTATAATGTAAATGTAAATATATATATTCAATATATTTTTATTCACCCCTGAGGAAGGTTCAGTACGAACCGAAACTGGTCGGATTAAAAAATAATAAAGTGGAATTGAAACAAAGTTATTTAATTGTGTTTATTATATAATATAATTCTTTTTCGTTATTTGTTTTTGGGGTGTTATGCCGTGTTGCGCTACCTCCTAAGAAGGATAGCTAAAGATAGCCAATGTTTGGGACAGCGTTACAGTGTCCTTCATCAGGAAAAAATACTTTAAATATAAAAACGTATCTAAAAAAATTGTTCTTCAATTGAAATTAATATCATCTTCTTTATTTCAATAATTTTTTTCGCATATTTTCTTTATGTAAGAACATACCTTTCGTAATTTTCTGCTTTAATTTTCGATGTTAAAGTTAAAGCAAATGAGTTTAATCAGTAATAATTTATAAAAAAGAAAAAAAATAGCTTTTCAAGACCCCACATTCCGAATTTCGAGGTATGTAACTTTGTACTTTCCTTGAACACTAACAGCCTTACTAATAAAAAAAAAAAACGCTTCCCAACCGATAAATCAACACCGTAAAATTTCTATTTCGAATGATACCTAACTAATAAAAAATGTCTTTAACTGTGCTGAGAAAGTACTGGCAACATTGAATTTTGGTAGATTGGCGCATGCGCCATGCGCTTAAGTTTCCTGGCAAAATGACAGTTTTGATAGTGTTATGCGAATCAAATCCCCGTGTTTTTTAAGGCTGCTTAACTCAGATCTCGATTATTTTTTTGTTCTTTTTAATAACAATTCTTTTTTTATTAAATATTTCACAAGAGTCGGGTATTTTTTTTTCATAATTACTTTATTATTATTTTTTTATTAGCTCGCTCCTTTTATCATTTGTATTTACATATCCTACTTTCAAACTACCTTCAGTAATCTTCTTCTTTATAAATGCTTATAACGGAGCCTTCTACGAACTACACAGACAATTTCAGACAAGTTGTCACACAAAACAACGTTATCGTAACTAAAGTTTACCGTGCAACTGTTTGAGTGAAACAAGACTACCTTTCTTTTGCCCAGGGATATCTACCGGAGCTCCACAATAATTAAAAGTAAACATCAAACACGAAGTTTGTTAACATTATCGCTGGAAGAGGATTATCCCGACCTTGCGGCGCGGGCGGAGAGTCCGGACTCGGAGCGAGTTCACGCTCCCTCTTCCTCTCCTAGTTCAACATCGCTACCAGAGTCAATATTATGGGACGCTTAAATATTGGGGCAACTTCTAAATAAAATCAGGATAGGTAGATCTGGAACCCTTTAAAGGTATCGTTATTTGAACTCATGTAGGTATTTCTACAATATCACACAGAATCTTTAGCTATTATCCATTTTTATTTTTAAATGTGACATCTATTGACTTTTAATAGACGTCGTATAAATCTTATATATAAAAATGAATCGCTAAATGTGTTGCTAAGCGCAAATCTCGAGAGCAGCTGAACCGATTTCGCTAATTCTTTTTTTGAAATATTCCTTGAAGTACGAGGATGGTTCTTACGGAGAGAAAAATTAAGAAAATTGTGCAGAAAATTGGATAATTTCAGAAAACATCGCACGTTTGACAGTTCGGGTGTTTGAGGATGACATTTTGCAAAGCAATGATTGTTCAATCAGGATTCTATTTTTGAAAATCTTTAAGTTGATAAATTTATTTAAAGTAGGTACTCCCCTAATAGTTATGAATCAAGAATTTTAGATATTTTAAATAGGTACCTATGTTAGGTACCAAATTTAATATACATGGAAAATGGAAATTTGAATAAAAATTGTAAAAGGTGGCGCGCGGGCTGTTTAAAAACTGAATGTACTGGGATTGAATATATGGAACGCGGGAGGAGGGTTGGCGGGACGAAGGAGCGGGAAATGGAAGAGGGAAGGCGGGGAAGGTGGAAGGGGAACGCGAGGGGGGAAGGGAACGTGTCAGGGGGGAGGGGAACTCGGGAGGGGGGTTCGCGGGACGGGGGAAGGGGGGGGGGGAGTGGAGTGGGGAGAGGGAAGGTGGAGGTGACGAGTGGGAACGCGAGAGGGGAAGAGGACGCAGGAGAGGAAGGGGAAGCGGAATGGGAACGGGACGAATGGGAATGGACACTCAGGGAGAAACAATTTCTTTATTAAATGGCATAGCAACCCATGCCAAAAAAAGTGAATCGCTGAATTTGTTCTGCACCAAATTGAATAATTCTTTTTTTTGTGTGTTCGTTATTGTCAGGACAAGGTTTTCATAAAACTTTCGGTGAACTCTGGCATTATGAAATTTGTATAAAAAATTGCTATTGGTGGCAAGCGAGGTTTGAAAACTAAATGTATGGAAAGCGGAAGGGAGATATGCAGTCGCACCCTAACTTTTTTTCACTTTTGCGACTTTTGTAATTCATATTGTTTAAATATCATCAAAAATTCTAATTTCGATTGTGTGTCTGTCTGTAATTCTGATTC
Organism: Limnephilus marmoratus; assembly: GCA_917880885.1. Taxonomy (NCBI): domain Eukaryota; kingdom Metazoa; phylum Arthropoda; class Insecta; order Trichoptera; family Limnephilidae; genus Limnephilus; species Limnephilus marmoratus. The sequence goes on from OU862917.1 coordinate 48,726,276, forward strand.
AACGAACTCTAGAACTCGTATTTGCTTTGAATTTAAGTATTGTTTAACTTGAAGTGTACTTTAACTTATATATTACTAGCTTTTGCCCCCGGCTTCGCACGCGCCACACTCCCCCCCCCCTCCACTACCCCCTCCACTCCCCCCCCCGCTCACCCCTCTCCCCCCCACCCCCATCTCCCCCCTCCAGCCCCTCTCCAACCCCCCTCCATACCCGTTACATTAATTTTTTAAACAGCTGCCACCTGTTAAAACGTAACAATCAAACACACGCAGTAAATTTTAACTATCAAAGGGATCTCCATAGTAACCTAAACAAATAACAAAATGACAGCGCACGTCAAACAATTACTTAGGAACACTTTGCTTTTCGTCTGGACAATAAACGCATAATAAATAATTTCATAACACCATAGCTTACCAACGTACATAGCCTATAGTACTTGCAAATAATGTAGCTTTCTATTAGTGAAAGAATTTTTAAAATCCATTCAGTATTTTTTGCGTGAAAGAATAACAGACATAACACATACATCCATACATCCATACAAACTTTCGCCTTTATAATATGAATAGGATTGTTAACAGAAAATTATTTTATTTGCCATTTTTAGTGATTAAATAATATTGTTTCAATAATTAACATCATCACAAAAGTTTAAGCTCTAAAAGCTAATTTAACAATAAAAAAGTTATTACACAGTGACTATCAGTTTTTAAGATCATTTAACCTGTCATTTGCCAGGAACGCGCCGGCGCGCGAGAATCGAATTTCAAAAATGAATATTAATTCAAATAATTTGGATGAGATTTTAAATTTTATTCCATTAATATATAACATAAAATAAAGCTTTAAATAGCTTCCTCCATTCTTGTTCTTAAGGTAATTTAAAAAAGGTAAGGTAAAAAACCCTGGCCTTTGACAGGTTAAGCTACTTTCTAAAATAACTTAAACCTACTTAATGTAGGCAGCTCACAAAAAAGCTAAATAATAAATTAAGATTCTAAGAATTTTGATTTTAGCAAATTAAAACCAATTGTGTATCAAGGTGCGTGGTTCCTTTTACAACATTTTTTTAAGGCTTCAGTTTGTGACACTTTCAGCATTAAAGAATTTATGATTGTATTTTGGCCATATTGCCCGCACGGGATTTTTTTGGACAGCTGCGGTTGCCAAAAATACGAACTAGAACCGGGGAATTCAAATCTGGGCATCATCATTCTGTGTACGACTGCCCAGAGCTTTGAACCATCTCTGAATTGACGGATGACGGATCCGGCACTCGTGAATAAGGCCACCACTTGATAATGGAGACTGGATTTTTGGATAACCTCGTGATTGGGGATCATCTTTAGATTATGGAAACTTACAGACTTTATGTCATGGAGTCATGCTTGACAAGGCCACGCCTTGCTCTGAAAGTAACATTATTTTTTTTAATCCAGCCGAGATGATATTCCTGCCTGCCATGCTGTTCATCTACTTCGCTTAAAGAAACAATCTGCGTCACAACATATTTTGCTCCCAACTCGTATGGGTACCGCCATCCTGGGAACCATTTATTGAATAAACAACACTTATGCCATAGGTCACCCCAAGAGGTTCGATACGTTTGGTGACTTAGAAGGGGTGCCTGGATTCACGGGGTGAGGTTTTGGCGACGAATGTGTTTGCTCACCTAATGCGTGGCGGGCCGGTTCTGGAGAGACTGATTGAGGGAGAAGGAACCTAACCAAGATTCCTTCAATCCTTCAGGCGCCGCAACCGGGTTAAAAAAGAAGAAGATGGAGAGATATGAAATTACGAATTTTAGAGGAGCGCGCTAGTATTTAAATGTGTGAAAAAGTTTAATAAAACCCGAATCGTCTAAAATAGAGCAAAAATCTCGCCGGGTTGTCTTTAACAACATTTAAAGAAACAATGTGAATAAGACGATGTATTAATGTGAACGAGGAAAGGAGTGTGTGCCGAGATCGAGTTGTTTGGCGGTCCGTCCTCTCTGCCTACCCCTGCGGGGAAATGGCGTGATGGTTAGTTACTTAGTGAATTTATATAATTTGTAAAATAACCGAAACAAACGTTTTTATAATAATTTTAGGAGCATACTTTGCGATTTTTGCATTTCGGCCCGACGAATGTCTAGATATTGGTTCTCAAAAATAATATATATTTTTTAAAAGTTTAAAAACTTCAAATGTTTAAGGGAGGTTTGTAATAAATCGGTAAAAATTCGGGTAGCGGCGTCTTCAGCTCATCGTCCTGTGCTACAGTGTTAGGGATGCATTCATACGTCCGTCATCCCTGGATGCATTAACCCCAGATTCCTATCCACCCCTCATACATTTATCCTTCCCAGTACTTTCAACCCTTCATTTCTCTAAAATACCTAGATCACAGCATCCTAAAACATAACATCTCCAAAAATGACACAGGCCATGAGGGAATGCTTTTTCCTCCGAACCTCCTGTGTGTATCAATCTCTTTACTTTCATCTTTACAATATTCAGATTGTGATATATTATAATAAAACGAATATAAAACTTTATTCCACTTAATTTTATTCGACCGTAACCGGTTTCAGCTCGTCAAAGCCATCTTCAGACTGGTACAAATATTTCCTAGTCTACTAATTACACTGTAGCGACACATCATTATTATCATCGCCATCAAAAGAACATACGAGAAACATCTAATATTCGCGCCCATCGGCAAACCTACTTGCCTAGGTACCTTCGTACCTATACTGGCCGCGATGTACTTTCTCGCCGGCCGTGCCAGCCCGACGATAATAATATCGCCCCGCCTAGAAAGGTCTCGAGACAGCACCGTACAATATCTGTACGGCGCCGAATATTCTCGTAAGCTGTCGAAGTGGCTCGTATTACCTACCGCGAGGTAGTTACTCTACCGCGGCCATATAAGCAGCCGATCGCTCGCCCGCTGCAGTTCAGTCCAGTTCAGTCTCACATTAATCTTCGGTCAACATCTCAACATGTAACAAGTGCTCCTGCATGGCACACGCTCCAGGGCAGCTTCCTCGAGGTCCATCACCACGTCTCAGCCACAAGGCCCATCGTGCCTTCAGCCCCGCAGAACAGCAACATCCCGCGACTCACAAGGCTTGCGTCACCTTCAGTCCAAGGGATCAGCTCACCACTTCATGGCACCCCGAAGCCTCATCGTGTTTCGCTGCCATGGAAACACGCTCCGCCTCGCCAGGACTACCTGCTGGTGGCTCAGCTCACCGAGCCACACACCGTTCATCTCCGCGATTTAAAGCGTCGAGCAACGGCCTGGAAGATAGGTCATCTCCACCGCCATGGTGTCGAGCAACTCGCTGACCTTCACCACACCATCTCCACCTCCGTGCGCCTGCAGCATCTTATCACGGCACCCTGCACACATCATGTTACTGCTTCACCGACCATCTGCTGTCTGCTACGTAGCCCAATAAATGACTGACTCACCACTTATCCATATCACGTCGGGGTCACCAGTTGAGGGAGCGGGAGACAGAAATGAAAGACGTCGGTCGATGTAGCGAGTCAGTCGTTTATTGGGCTACGTAGCAGATGGTCGGTGAAGCAGTAACATGATGTGTGCAGGGTGCCGTGATAAGATGCTGCAGGCGCACGGATGGCTTTGACAAGCTGAAACCGGTTACGGTCGAATAAAATTAAGTGGGATAAAGTTTTATATTCGTTTTATTATAATATATTATAATGGAATTCCACCATGAATTATCACTCTCAAAAATAGAAATATTCAGATTGTGCATAATATTATGTAGTGTACATATATTAAGAATGATGTGCAATGGAAAAAAAAAGATTCCTCCTACTGATGAACTCGCAGGATTGTTGTAATTGATTATACATACTCGTATTATGACGTCGAAGAGAACTTTATTCTCTATATTATATTATATAATGATGTGCACTGAAAATATAAAAAAATGATTCCTCCTACTGATGTACTCGCAGGATTGTTGTAATTGATTATACATACTCGTATTATGACGTCAAAGAGAACTTTACCAGTCCTTCTAGGAATTTCTTTCCCCACGGTCAATTCATCCTTACAGACTTAATCATATCAATTGTGTTCATCTTATATGACACTAGCCCACATATATTTAAATAAATCTGCCAGTTTTGCCTCTGTATTTGTAATTTTCCACAAATAGAAGTAGCAAACAAAGTTCTCTATATTCTGGTCCCCCTAGAAATGGTTCCCTAAATCCACGGGTGATCAATCTCTTTACAATAATTCCTCCCGAGGATTCACTCTCCGAATTTATTATTAGGAGTTTAATGGTAATTCGAATATCCCGGATATAAGATAGCTGGGAAATAAATTTATTATTGGAAAGGGACAAAGCTTCATATAAGATTATAGAAATGTAAAGAATGCAGAATAATAATTATTATAACATAAATTAACAGTTTTTAACACAGCCTCACGGTGGGCGTCAATTTATAACGTTAATTATATATTAAGTACTGCCTTCTGCCTTCTTAAGGACTGTCTTCTGGTTCTCTCCACGAGAGATATGGGATTCCACTGGATACCCCTCTCACTCAAGTGAACTTGAACGCATCATATCTCACTTTAGCTCCGAGTACCGAGCTCTTGGAATGATTCTGGATCTCTGGTTGTTCAAGGCCGTGCTCTCGTTTATATAGGGCGGCTGGTAGTACATCCTTTGGTAATTAGGTGACCGGGAGGCGTATTTACAAAACCTATACCGATTCAGTCGCGGTAACGACAATTTACATTTTAAATATACCTCTATATTGGTTATTTTTTATCACATTGCAAAAACAAAAAATGTTCTAAATTCTAGATAAAATAATCTTTCTTATGTGTGTATTAGAAATTAATAATTTTATTTCTAAATATTTAAATTTTAATATTATTCCCATATATTGTAAATACACCTCTATATTGATAATTTTTATAACTTTGCAAAAACAAAAAAATGTTCTAAAATCTAGATAAAATAATCTTTCCAATGTGTATATTAGAAATTAATAATTTTATTTCTAAATATTTAAATTTTGATATTGAAAATTTAAAGCGACTCAAACGCGTTAGGGATTGTAAATACGCGACCGGGAGGCGTATTTACAAAACCTATACCGATTCAGTCGCGGTAACGACAATTTACATTTTAAATATACCTCTATATTGGTTATTTTTTATCACATTGCAAAAACAAAAATTGTTCTAAAATCTAGATAAAATAATCTTTCTGATGTGTATATTAGAAATTAAGAGCGTTTAACCAGCCAGCGGACGAAAATCCACATTTCGTCGAAAGTTGTTCTTAAGATCGTGCAGGGCGGTTACAATGAGAAAGATTAATTATTCTCCGTACCAGCTTTTTAAAATTATAACTCAATATCGAGTTTATTTCAATTCAAATTAGCTTTAATTTATACCTTCATCCAAAAATGCTGAAAGGCGTGATGATAAAACTATTAAAATAATGTACTTTTTGTAGTTATTTTTTGTATTAAATGAAAGAACACACTTTGTAAAACACCACTTTTTATTATAATTGATATTTAAAAGCCAACCAGGTTTCGCTCGATCTCGAGCTTCATCAGGGCTATTATAACAACTAAAATCTTTTAGTTGTTATAATAGCCCTGATGAAGCTCGAGATCGAGCGAAACCTGGTTGGCTTTTAAATATCAATTATAATAAAAGTGGTGTTTTACAAAGTGTGTTCTTTCATTTAATATATAATGTCGCACCACAAAGTGTTTGCTTCCTTCGATAAAAAAAAAGTTATTTTTTGATTATAAGTATTTATCATTTTTCAATAATGTCTATATTTAATAAGAATGTTAAAAAAATCTGAAATATATTAGTTTGTAAGTGCGCAAATAAATACACAAACGCACCAATTTTCGCCAAGAAACACATGTACGTACATATTTTTTAATGATTTTATTGAAACTAAAATTAAAATTCTAAAACATACGTTTGCTAGATAATGTATTGATTTATTTTACTGCATGATTTTATTATTTGAAATGGGTGTGGTATTATTCAAAAACTTTTTTGAAAATTGAACAAATCTGCCAACGACCTATGGAATAACCTTATTATACTAAAAATTAAAAAAATTTCTCAAAATTTATTACATAAGAATGCTAGATAAAAGAACAATCTTTCGAAATCCATTTATAATTTATTGTGGAAAAGAGTCAATACGTCTAAAACCTTTTTCGAAAATGACGTATTTCCGGTTTTCTCTGGTAATGCCCTCTTAATAATTTTATTTCTAAATATTTAAATTTTAATATTATTCCCATATATTGTAAATACACCTCTATATTGATTATTTTTTTTATCACTTTGCAAAAACAAAAATTGTTTTAAAATCTAGATAAAATAATCTTTCCAATGTGTTTTTAGAAATTAATAATCTTATTTCTAAATATTTAAATTTTGATATTGAAAATTTAAAGCGACTGAAACGCGGTAGGGATTGTAAATACGCGACCGGGAGCGGGGAGCTGCCCGGTGATTAGCCGATGGTTTGAATTGTGCAACCAATGCTATTCCTACGGCACGCTGCGTTTGTAGATAAGGACGCTGTATCATATGTGAGCGAGAAAGTATTCGAACCCGCGCGGTGTATATTATCTATTTACACAGAGAAGATTAACTATCATTGACCTCCAAAATAAAATAAAGGTTAATTTAAAAAAAACTTTCAAGCCCGAGCAACGTTCGGGACTTCAGCTAGGTAGAATGTAAAATAAATAGATCATTTAAAAAAAAAAAGCAACAATTTCTAAAATATTAAAAAAAATATGTTTTCTATAAAACAGGATAGACGGATCTACATTTTGAAGTGAAAACTTCTTTAACACCGTTGAAACTCGATGAAACGAAAAATAGCGACACTAAAAAGAAAACTGGGATAGTAAAATCGGTCTCCTCTTTGTGCTGTGCTTCGTAGCCTTCTCACTCTTGTCTACTTTAGTTTTTTTAAGGTTTCACTTTTACCGCGTATAAATTTAACACTTTGTTTTTTTTTTTCATTTTCAGCCTTTCTTAAACTCGTAACCTATTATATAAACAAAGTAAAAACCTTGTTACAAATTATTTTCTTCAATACTATATTTTTAACCTACAAAATAATTAATGGCCATACATCAATTGAATTACTAAGAAAAATAGAATAGCTGCAGCATAAACACGCACATTAATTTGGGAGGCGGGAATGGGTACCGCCGCCCCGGGAACCTTTATTGGATAACCAACACCTCTGCCATAGGTCACCGCTACGTTTGGTGATTTAGCAGGGGTGCCCGGGTTCATGGGGTGAGGTTTGTCTAGGTCTTGGAGGCGGATGACCAGGACATACTGAACCCCAGATTCCTACTCACCCCTTAAACCCCTTTCCTTCCCAGAACTCTCCTCTCCTTCATTTCCTTAAAAAAAAACCCTCCACACAGCATTCTCAAAGATGACATAGGCCCTGAGGGAAATTATTTTCCTCAGGGTCTAATGTATGGAGCTCATGTAAAAAAAAAAAAACAAAATGAGACGAAAAAAAAATAACTCCCCTTCAGAAAAAAATCGAGAGCGAAAAGTTGTTAATGTACGGAGCAATTGAGATATTTGGCGAATAACCAAAGGAAATAAAGTTAGAAAAAATATAAACAAACTAGCTGACCCGGCAAACGTTGTTCTGCCGTATAAAGTATTTCTAGAGAAAATTTGTCACAATTTATGCCCCTTGCGTCTTGCTGACATTGTTCACTGTAATATTCGCACACAAATAGATAAATTAAAATAAATCGTCCAAAATTTTGCACGCACTGCTTTGTGATACATAACAAATGCCGAATGAAATGTCAAAATGACGCGACGCTTCTCGTGAATGACTTGCGCATGTGTGGATGAAAGTTCGCTAAGGCGGACGTAGCGCCATCTGTCATTCAACAACATAAATAATATTGAAATACGGACAACGATCAAATTTGTTCGTACAAAAATATTAAAATCCATTTAAAATATGGGAGGGTCGCGATTAAAAAGTGGGAGGGTGGGGGTGGGATGGTGAAAATTTGGGGTTAGAGGTATTTTTTGTTGCCAAAAAATAATACAAAAAATCTGGATAGGGACAATAGCGGTATGAAATATACTTTACGACCTATTCTCATACCTACCAAACATACATTTAAAAAATCCATAAAAATCGGTCGAGCCGTTTCGGAGGTGTACGACCACAAACACCGTGACACAAGATTTATATATACAGAGATTTAAACTCTAATTAAAGCGCAAATACGTGATCGATTCATATAATATAAAAAAAAGTGTAAATAACTATTTAAAAATAACAAATAAATAATTCATATTTTTATTTTAAATCGATTGCCTATGTCATAGTGAAATTGCATAACGTATCCTGATAATGAGGGCGTGCTCAAATCTGAAAACCGATTTTATTTCAAAACTCAAATTAATTTTGCCATGAATTTTCACTGAAATTTTTTCCAGGCTCAATGTACAATTCAGATGAAAACTTTTTTCGCTCTCAAGTGAGGTTTTGTAACAGGTGTATTTTTTTATAAAAAACCTGTCGATATCAGTTTCACAAACAATTTTTTCATTAATATGTTTTCAATTTATGAGTTAACCTAAAATAATAAATTTTTAAGCTCTAATTTAATTATTTTAGCAAAACAAACACTTTTTGCAAGTGATGCTCAATATGTAGGTATATGAGCAATAGTTTAGCCCGTAAAAATATTAGTTCTTTCTAGAACGCATACAAATTCAATTTGTATCGGTGATTCAATCCAATACTTGAATGCCTTTCTTGAAATAATTGGGGTTTATACGAATGAAACTATTTATCCATATTTAAATTGCGTATTTTATTATTTTAAAGCAAAATACCTTGCAAAGAGTGTTTTTTCTAAAATAGTTAAATTAGCGCCATCTATGAAAGAGCAAATTGTGAATACTATCAAGTATACCCTTATAAAAAATATCTTCATTCAAAATGGTCTTCATTCCAGAATGTGGTGATGTAAGTGCAAACCCACACATCCCATAGAGAGTATTCAGTTACAAAAGGGATTCAAGTAAGAACGTATATATTTAAAATATGTAATATAATAAATAAAATGAAGTAAACCCAATTATCGATCTCTTATCGGTCCATCGGATCGAAGATTGTGGGAGCCAATATCTTTCTCCAATATTCTTCGATGCTCCATTCTGAAGTCAGCCAGGGTTCAATGACGACGACCTTTCTGGAGTTTTTAATCCTGGTTCTTATTAGATGAGGACATTTCCGGTGTTGTTAATCATGGTTCTTATTAGATGAGGACATTTCCGGTATTGTTAATCATGGTTCTTATTAGATGACGACATTTCTGGAGTTGTTAATCCTGATTAGATGACGACATTTCCGGAATTGGTAACCTTGGTTCTTATTAGAGCTGCAAACCCACGAAATCGCCCTTTCGTGAACATTGAGGAAGCAATGCAATGCTTGGGACGTCCGAAAATCATACGACATTGCACACTTCTCCAGCCATTCCACGGTTCTCGTTTTGAAATTGGCCCAGAGCTTGGTAATACAAAAAGCTAAGAAGAGCGTCTTTTTCACTTGTGGACTGTAGAGCTGAAATCTTCTACCTTATGTAACGCTAACCCGTCTTCTTAGATTTGTGTATTTTATAAAATAACTCGTTCTCTTTAGTTCTTGGACTAATCTAACTTTACCAGTTTGTATTATATTATAATGCTGTGCTTTTGACAAATTCATTCATTCGGTAAAATCCAGTGATTGTTCAACATCCAGCGGCGCGTGACTACCATCTTTAGTTCCAAGGTCTTACGATCATAATTATAATAATAATTGGCATGAATTCCTATTCGTCAACAGATGGTGTTAAGATAAATTTAGACATCTCACGGTCAAGTTTATCTCGTCTCATAATTGAGGGGTACTTTTAAAATTAATTGGTCGATGAATAATTTCGGGAATTTCTATTATTATTTGAGTTGATAAGCACCGACCAAGGCACTTTATACATCGATAATTATGATATTTTATGGTTTGCTGGTTTTTGGTTAGCTGAATTTTAGAAACCGATTTTTAAAACCTTTATTGTGAATACCGCACAAGAGTCCCAACAACTCCCGTCTCGAGCCAATGAAACTATGGCAAGTCCAATGGGGAGGGTGAAGTGAGGCAGTTGTGAGGCTGAAGGCAAGAAGTGGGAAAGTACTCATAAGTACTTCCTCATCTCCTGATGGAACCGGAAATGCTATTTGGATTTGGCCACCAATCACGGCTAAAGTCATTACAAGCAACGCTTCATCTCAAGATAGCTTAACTCGAAAATTTCAAGTGCATTTGTTTTTAAAACAGAAAAATAATTGGAACCACCTTGGAAGCAAGTTGTTGGTATTTTTACTGTGCACAATAACTGGATCACTACATAAACTGGATAAACTGGATCACTACATGACGCAATTGGTGTCCGGTCATGGGGAGTTCAGAGGACGACTACATAGTCTGGCACTGTCTCCTCATCCGAACTGCGCATGTGGTGACACTAACCAGACAGCCGAGCACATTCTGTGGCACTGCGAGTTGATGAAGGATGCCAGAGAGGAAATGTTGGATGGTTTGAGAGGGATTACAAGACCGGCATGGAATGCCGATCTGGTGTCGAACAGAGATAATTTTGAATGCTTTAAAAAGTTTGTAAAATCGTGGGTGGAGAGATGGCCTGTGCTTAGAGTTGCTGACTTAGATTAAAATCATATTTGTTTCAGGTGCCAAACGTATTGCTCTTGTCTCACCATGGTTACTCCTCCCTCTCAATTTTATTATTGCCTATGCTCGATTGCTTTATACTTCTGTTATACTCTTGTTTTTACTTTTCTTGTTTGGTGGTATGACTACACCGTATTTATTATTCTGTTTTTATTTATAACTACTATTATACAATATTATTTTTGCTCTTTACTGCTGCGTAATCTTAATATTATTATTTTTTTCTTTTTTCTCTATTTTGCTGCGTCAATTTGTTGTTGATCATTTTACTTGTCTCACTTGGTTTTATTATGTTACTAACATCTTGAATTGTGACTAGGTTGCTGTACTGAACTCCATTGTACTGTATTGTCCAACTCCCCACCATGGGGGCGGATAGACCCGGTCCCTGCATCCAGTCAGGTGGCAGAATTCTGGTAGGGCCGTCCCACTAACGCCCGTGCCTCCCCCGGCGTCATGAGCGAGCTTGAGGAATGTTTGCGCGAGTCCGGCTCCCTTCCGTCCTGCCTCCGGTGATCCGAGGCTCACTTCATTCCCCAGGGTCTTTGGGAGTATCTCCCCCCCCCTCCACAAACACTTCTTCAAGGGTACTTTTGGGAAACCGGCTAAGGGACGCGGGCGTTTGGGCACGTTGCGGCCAGGCCGCTCGCCCGCTCATTCTCGCCGGGACTGCCCCGTGATAGTGGGACAAACTGCCCCCGATATCTTTCTTTTTATATATTTTCTTTGGTTTTAATCATACTTACACCTGTTAATATTTTCTTTATTTATTATTTCACTTAACTAAATGCTGAACCAACAGGCGAACACATCTATGATGTGTCTTTGTTTTGTTAATTACTGCAAATGTAAGTATGCATACATTTTTCTTTTTTACTAACAATCATGCATGCAGGGACATTGGAGGGTCTAGATTCATTTCAAAAATAAATGTAGCTTCCTTTTTATAAAAAATTAGAGTCCTGACGTGTGCGGCTAAGGAGGTTAAACAATCAGTTTCCTCACACAGCCGTGGGAAAGTGGTGGGTCCCCTCGAATGTGCACAATAAAGTTTTTAAGTAAAATCATCCATTCGTTCAGAATACAATTATTAATGTTCTCAAAGTTGTCTTGACAGAAGCTCATTCATGTGATCTCTTGAACGAAACCATTCCTTTGTTAAGAATATTATGAACTAAATATACAATTTGGCTGTCCTGAAACGGGTATCCTTCCGAGTTGGACAGACAAAGAATCATTTTGTAATGTATTGTAATATACATATGTATATAAATAAATAAACTTTTTTTCTTTTAAAGAAAGACAAACATTCCCGGGCTACGAATAACTTAACAATGTTTCAAATTCTCCTACTACCACCAAAGTAAGCGGAAAAATGTTGCTTGTGTTGTGATGGAGGACTTAGCCAGCTGAGGAATCGAATGCACGTTGATGCCCACACAGCCACCGACCGGTATTTGACCACCTCGGAAATACATAATGTCGTTTTGTACTCATTCATTTTGTTGTGGCGATAAGTACTTCAAGGTATCGCGGTGGATCATATAATTATAAAACTATATTGTGATTGTGTCGTGTCGTCGTGTGCCCCTTCACAGAGATACATTGGTAAGTGATTGGTTATCCCTTTTCCTTGCATACCTTGTTTTTTTTTTAAAAAAGACAAACATTCCCGGGTTACGAAAAACTGGACAATATTTGAAAATCTCCTACTACCACCACTAAGCCAAACATGTTGTTTGAGTCGTGATGGAGGACTTAGCCAGCCGAGGAATCGAACACAGGATGCTTGGGTGGGATCCAAACGCGATGCCAACTCAACCACTGACCGGTCACTTATCACCAAATTCCATAAAACACCATTTCGTCTCATTTCATATAGTATTTACAGTCCATTTATAAGTGCATCTAAAGCTGCAATTCGTGAGAAGTTATTGGAGAACTTTATAATAAAAAATGGCAATAAGGAACTCCAGTAAAAAATATTATGGCTTTAAAAAAATATGTTCTTCATCTTCTTCTTCAATGGCGCTACAGCCCATTTCGAGCCTTGGCCTCCTTCAAAATAAGCCTCCACCGCCCTCTGTCCTCGGCCGTCTTCTTCCAATCTGCAACATGGAGTAATCCTCTTGCATCCTTCCTGACATCATCCTCCCATCTCAGTCTAGGTCTGCCCGCCTTTCGTTTACCTCCCGGGTGTCCTGTCAGAACCTTCTTCGGTACTCGTGTGCTTGGCATTCGGTGCACATGTCCGGCCCATCTTAATCTTTGGAGTCTTAAATGGGTGGAGAGTCTGGGAGCTTGGTAAATATCATAGAGCTCATTATTGTGGCGGATTCTCCATGCCTCTCCCTCTCGCACCGCTCCTAAGATTCTTCGAAGTACCTTTCTTTCAAAGATGTCCAGCCGTTCCGCTGACTTTGCTGTCAGTGTTCCCGCCTCACATCCATAGGCCAAGACCGTTCTGATAATTGTTTTATATAAGGTTATTTTGGTTTTCCTATGGACGTTTCGGGATTTGAACACTGGCAGCAACGCGGAGTAAGTTTTGTTAGCGGCTGTAATGCGCTTTCTTACTTCTACTGGGTCTTCATTGTCCTGCGTTATGATGGAGCCCAGGTAGGTAAACTCTTCGACCACTTCGAAATTATAATTGTCTTTGAATTTCACTTTGTCTTTTATTCTGCGGTGAGGGGTTCTAGTTTGCATCATGATTTTTGTTTTATTTTCATTGATTTGCAAACCCACCTCTCTTGCCGCAGTCTCCAAAGGGTCAAACACTTCTCTTACAGCCTGTAGGGATCTTCCGACAATGTTAAGGTCATCTGCGTAGCCAACTATTTGATTGCTTCTGTAGCAGATGTTTGAGTCGGTACTGATCATTGTCTTCCTCACGACGTGCTCCAGTACAATAATGAAAAGGGTGGGTGCTAAGCCATCACCTTGTTTCAACCCCTGGGAAACGTTAAAATCCTCCGTTGTTTCACCTCCTATCCTTACTCGACACCGTGATCCGACCATTGTTGCTTTTACAAGCTTGACTATTTTGGGCGGTATTCCAAAATTGAGGAGTATTTCATATATTTTCTCCCTATCTATACTGTCATACGCCTGTTTGAAGTCAACAAATAGTTGATATATATCTATATCGAATTCCCAGCATTTTGTCAGGATTTGTCGAGTAGTGAAGAGTTGATCAGTGGTGGATCTCCCCCTCCTGAACCCTGCCTGATATTCTCCTAGTAAGTTTTCTGAGTAATATTCTAGTCTTTCTTTCAGAATCATTGTGAAAATTTTATACGCTGTACAAAGTAACGATATTCCTCTGTGATTTTCACACTTCAATTTGTCTCCCTTTTTATGTATGGGGCATATTATGCTAGTTTTCCATTCTTCTGGTACTCTTTCAGCGGTCCATATTTTCACAATGAGATTGTGTAGCAGGTTCTTCAGTTGTTCGTTTCCATATTTATAGAGCTCTGCAGGGATATTATCTCCTCCCGGAGTTTTATTGTTTTTCAGTTTCTTTAGGGCAGCCCTTATTTCTGCCATTGATGGTGCTCTTGTTGTTTCATCACTATTTAGCTCGTCCGGAATTGGAGTTGGTTCGACTGTCAGGTTGTTATTGGGATTTAAGAGCTGTTGAAAATATTCTTTCCACCTAGTCTTGATCTTTTCCTTATCTCCTATTATGTCTCCATTACTATCTCTGCACAGAGATGTGTTGGGTTTGAAGCCCTTTTTAAATACATTGACGCCTTTATATGCCTCACGTGGATTGTTATTTGCAATTATGTTCATATAGACCAATAAACGCTGATTCTGAATATATAAGTTTTATTTAATAATATTAAACACAAAGTTTAAAAAAAATATTAAAAAGTCCATTTTTAATCGGGTCGTAAAAACACGCCGTCAAGTTGGCATTATTGAAATTTTAGTGGTGAAGTCACTGTTCGACGTGTCGTCACATCACCGTAAATTCATTGTATGGGAATGTATGATATGACACCAGCCATCGCATTAATTTATTCGTTTATTTACATACTGTTTATTTAGATTTAGTTGTAAATAAAGAAAAATAAAGGTATCTCTTATTAGTTTATCTCTATTATTGAAAATATTCAAAAACTACTGCACAAAAAAAATAGTAATGCTACTTCTAGGGAGAATACTTCGAACAACGGAATTTAAAATGGCGGCAGTTGATCAGTTGATTGCCCGATTCTAAAGTAATTTTTCAGGAGTGATGACGTCGCACGATTCACCATACATACGTTGGTTTTTGGGGGATCTTGAAAAATGAAAACTTTGACAATTATTTTAACTATTAAAACTAACTCTAAAATTAAAAAAAAATATATGAAATTATTTAAGTTAGAAGGTCATTATTCTTTAAAAAAAAATTGGACTGGAGTTCTCTATTGCAGGTACAGGAACAATTTTTAATCAGAATTAACTAGTCGTTAGTAAGTAAACTAAAATGTATATTTAACTTTAAAGCAAACAATTTACCCTGCAGTTTGCTGGTTCAGTAGTATAACCCATTATGTTTCGTGTGATCGTAGCGAGAACAGAATCATTGTGAAACTTCCAGAGGGAAGGGGGGAGGGTGCAGCGGGGTAGATGCTTTGCTTACACTCCACTGAATAGCGAATTGTAGCGAAAGTAAATGCAGCTCTCTCTCTAATTAAATAGAGTAACGCTACCAATTAAAGTGTCATACAGCTAGACTGGTATTTTATAATTTTCAAATCTGAATTGTAGACTGCCAATGCTTTTGCTTCTTACGAATATTAAAAATCTACAACATCTAAATCATTTATTTTTAAATACCCCCTTTTCAGTATGATACAGATACTTTCATAGGAGTATCATAAAATCAGTAATAATTCTCCACGGAATCATTTGAAGAGCACTTCACAACTTATGTTTATTTAACCCCTAGAGCGCTTTTTGCCACAATATAGCACTACTTAAAATACCTCGGATTGCTTTGCTGCCAATTTTGGTAAATTAATTAAGAAAATGAAGATAATGTTGGTAGTTCTTAGTCGAAGAACGATACAGTTGAAAGTGACCGAATTGATATGGGTTCCGTAGCTCAATCGGTAGAGCTCTTGCCATGTAAGCAAAGGGTCCTGGGTTCGAGTCCCAGCGGAGCCAATATCTTTTCTGATTTTTCTGTCTCCAGATTTTCGATTGAGTTTCGCTAATATTGTCTTCATTTAATTAAATTGGTTTTTTGTTTTGTTTATTTATTTTATTTTATTAATAAAATAAATCACACACCAATTGCCCATAGAAAAAATGTATTTAGATCGATTCTGTAGAAATTCCGCCTCCAGAATTACTACTAATTCTACCTACGCACACATACAATTTTGTAGAATTGTTTAAAATGTCATGTGCTATTTTGGTAAATTATCGAGGTTATATTGGTCCTAGGCCAAATTTATCAACTTTTATTTTTAGATGTTAGGTTCAAACAGTTTACAGCACATTTTAGATAGGTTATCGAAATTTTAATTTTTATTAATTTTTAACCCCTAACGTCTCTGACATTTTGCAACGTACTTCTTATATGTGAACTGTCAGAATGCAGATTCCGCGGAACATATTTTCGCAATACATTCGATTCTAAACAAATTGGCTGCTATTAATATACTGCTTTCGAAAGCAAATGAAAGACTTTTTCAGATTTCAGTTTGTGATGAATTGCATTAATCAACAGTGAAAATAAGAGAATATCGTAGCTTCCCACTTTAATTCAAAAAGAAAATACCAATTAATTATAAAACAGACACACCTGCGACATCTACCGGTTCAAAGTAAATTGAATTCTTGTTGACGATAGGGATCTACAATTAAGTAGAGTGAGATGAGTATTAATAAAAAACCCACAGATGGTATTAAAAATCGTCACGAGGCAGGGAAAGACCCTTTCTTAGGCGCAATAATAAACACAAAGAATGATTAACCAATCACAAAAGTGGAGGGCGTATTCATATTTTGAACAAAGAAATGGACTTTGAACTAGGTAATTAATCAGAGATTTATGGAAAAAATATCGTCATCGACCGAAAGATCAATACACTATAATGTAAACAGGGTCTCACGCCCGGTGCATCAGGTACAATGACCCTAGATTTAAGATATACAATCAGTGCAATGAAGGTGTTGACGACCGCCGTTAACGAGCAAATTAATCCATATTATGTTGGAAAAACTATGCAAGAAAATAACAAGAAAATTTTAATAAGAGGAAAATTAAAGAAAAGACGTGCAAAACATAAGAAAAGCTACTGTAGGGATATTTAGTTGTATAACGAGTACATAGAAAGTCAAGCAGGCCAGATTAAGAGGAAAGCGTGCATTAAACATTTAAAAGGAAGAGAAACACTGGAAAATTAGGAATGTCACTTTTAGATGAAGCAATAGAGTCAGGAAAAACGATTGGTAAAGATAATCTAATGAAAAAAATGGACGTTTAAAAGGAAGTGTTTATTGAACAATATAAGATTTCGACTTAATTTTGCGTTTTCAGACGAGTTTAAATAGATATCGTTATATATTTGGAATAGGGAGGTCATACTAGTTACATTGCGTTAGGTAAATCAAACAAAAAGGGTTGTTTTACGTCAATTGTTTGAAGAGAATTCTATGAGAGATAGTACACACTGCAAGGAAAAATGAAACATTATTTGGGTTGACGACCTCACACGTGATTTTGTTGTTCAAACAATAAGAAAACGAACATGGTATTAGGTGATTAAACCCATTTTAATGGCTTTTAGGACGATAAAAATTACCATTGGTCCTATGGAGAGTTTACTTAACTAAAAAACCATTATATTTTATTACCCTCGAATAAACGCTGAGTTATTGGTGAGTACATCGTAGTCTAGACCTAAACACATGTCAAATTTTAAATTAATGTGAATTCAGGGGAGAAAGGGACGGAATTTGTAGGATGAACCATAGAACGTAATAAAAAATGACAGGAATTTAAGGACCGGAGTGGGAGTATCTCCTATAAAAATGTGGGAAATGATATATTAATTAGTAACAAATAGAAAATGAAATTTTCTATTGAGGCAGCAAACATCGAAAAACGATACGGATATCAGAGTAATGTACGGTGAAACTATGGGTGAATTGATACGGCCAAAGAAAGCAAAGAAAATCTTAAATTAACAATTAATAAAATAAATACGGCTGGAAATATAAAAAATTATAGGGATGTGGAAAGTTACATGAGAATGAATGAGGAAAATCAAAAAAAGAACATCGTGAATAAAAGGAAAATAAGAGAAAATATGAAAATTCGAGTCTACGACATAAGTAGAGACGATGCAGCTTAAAATTGAATTGATCCACATAGGTGGCATGAAGATATGGAAGAATTTAGTAAAAAGAAAATTGGAAAATGCATATTAAAAGTTTTGGCATGAGTTTGTTCATGTTCTGGTAGCGATAAACAAAATTGAGAATTATATACAGTTTATCGAAGACGGACCTTTTACGAATTGAGAAAAAAAAGAACTTAAAAATTATGAAATTCAAGCTAATTTTGTATGACCAACAGACAAAAGGAATGAGGGGCATTTTGACGTAATATCGCCGGTCCGATCCTGGAAAAATGTTTAAACGAGATAGGGCATGAACAAAGTCATGAAAGGTGGACCTAACGACAGTTAAACAAAAATGACAGAATCGATATATGAAATCTCGAGTTGTTAGAGATTAAATTCGTGGATCAAAGATAGCTTAGATAGGCCATTCTAATCCTGAGAGGGGTTTAAAATACAGGACTTAGTGATTTTTCGGGAGTCAGAGCGGGTTTTTGAAAAGCGGAAGTTGGAGTGACGTGACGATACGTTCGGTAATTTACTGGTGGAAAAATTCTAATTAGTTAGAATCACAGGACTTAGAAAAATTTCATATTCGAGCCAGTGTCTTATAAATATTTGAGAAATTAAAATCAGTGGGAATAGAAATAAAGTTTACGTTTTATTTAATTGTGAAAAGTTAAAAGTTCTGTAATAAATACAATTTGATTAGTGGAAAATTCGGTTTTATAATCAATAAATATCATATTTGGAGACTTAGTAATGTCGCGACAAGTGTCGGTGTGGTAATTAAATAAAGTGATGTAATAATAATAAAAACTAAAAAGAAGTTATAAAAAATTATGTGCGTTCAGTTTAAACGGAGAGAGTTCTACTAAATATCAAATATTTATATTAATGATTTAAAAATAGTGCAAATTAAAAGAAGTTATAAAAAATTATGTGCGTTCAGTTTAAACGGAAAGAGTTCTATTAAATATCAAATATTTAAATTAATTATTTAAAAAAAACAGTGCAAATTGAAAAGAGATAATAATTAAATAAGTGCATCCAGTTAAACGGAAAAAATCAACGAAAATCTTTAATTAAATTGAGTGTTTTAAATTAAGTATCAGTCTTTTATTAATTAAAAAAAAATAGTGTAGTCGAAATAATTTCGTGCTATAGTCAAAGTGTAGTTGATGTAGCAGGATAAAAAAAAAAAAAAAACAGTGTTTAATAATAATTTCCGATTTAATTAAATGGATAAAATTTTACCTCAGAATAATTCGGCTAAATAATTTACAATTGGGCGGCACATTCCTACCACAAAGTGTTAATCTATTATTAGATTCAAAAAATTTGAAAAGAAAATTAAATAAAAATAAAAATGAATGATAATACATAATAATATTTTATTGCTAAATGAAAGTAACGATTTACCATTTCGGAATTAATCGTGAAGTAACTATCATTAAAAAGTTATTTAATCAACGGGTTTTGAAATAAAATGCAGTTAGAACGATAAACATCATTTAATTTAGATAGATTAAACGGGAATAAAATAAAATTGAAGTCGGAAAATTTTTATTTGAATTTAGTTGATAACATAGGAGTAGGTATTAGGTAAGGAAACACAAAAAGGTCGGTCGTGTAGAACCCGACGGAGTAGACCTTTTGGGGTAAGTTTTATTAAAAATTAAAATTAAAAAAATTTTCAGGTTCCAAGGTGAGAGCGGCATGCAGCAGACAGTTGGTATTTGAATTAATTTTATAACAAAGTATTACTTGCTTAATATGTGATATGTACCTATATTGAAATATTATATATAAAGTATGTATATTTATATATATATATATAGGTTTATGTTACGGCATTTAGTGGCTCAAAGCGTCCTTTAATTACCGGAACTTCTTGATCATTTCGACTTACTGGCTCATTTGGGCACTTAGTGGCTCATCGTTTTTTTTTTTTTAAGTCCATCATATCAAACTCGATGAGACGAGTCGAACGGTGTAAAAAAAATTTTTGAGTGAATAAATGACATTTTTACGTGGACCGTTAATGCTCCGGAATGCGTTTTTTATCAGTAAATATTCATCCATACTTAGAACATCAATTGAGTACACTTTTTATCGCATCTATAACATCACGGCATGCGACGTTGCCGGATGTTCTCGTCATACAATATCATTCAAACTCCAAGTCGTTTATCAATGCTTTGCGATATTGAACTCAATGGTTAAATTCCTCAAAATCTATTATCGCATGACATTGCTATGTCAGATTGAATCTTTTGCGATATGTTATATGTTTGCCGGTATGTTATGTTGTATTCTATCTACATAGGTAGCCAGACTGCCAAGCGCTCGCTGTGGACTGTTAGTTGTTTTAGAAGAACAGACATTATATTATACGAGTAATATTTAGCGGCTATTCGCGCGCTTTTTTAAAATTGAAGATTGATTTACGAATTGCTTTTATAATATCGTTATTAATTTTGTGTTAATTGTTTTTGTGTTTATTACAAGGTTGATATTATTACGTATTTTAATACACATTTATGTAGTTTTTTCTTTAATAAATAAAATATTTGCCACGTCATTCTGTATTTGTCTTTTGCGTTCCGAAAGCATAGTCAGTTGTAATGTAATGATATCTATACAGGGTTTTCTAAAAATTTCAGAAATATATTAGGTACTCATGTAATATGTTTTTTCATACAGTTATATTATTTTTTTTAAATGTTTTTTTAGTAGAACGTAATTTTTATAATGGATTATATTATCATATTTAAGAAATCTAACAAGTTTTTCATTTTAAAAAATGTTCTGTACCTAGGTAATTACTTTACGCGTGACAATTTTTCAAAAGCATTGTCTCTAGTTGTATTGAAGTAATTAAAATATGTTTTATTGTTGTTTTGGTGTATTTTATAAAAAAAAGTTATGAACAAAAATAAACAATAATTTAAAAATAAATTACAATATACGGCCTACATAGTCCAGGAGTGAGACCCTTGACTCGCAAACCGCAGGTCTCAAATTTTATTTGATTAATTTGTGTTATTTCACAATTAATTCATTTAAAATAATAAATAGTATATTTGCGGCACGTTCCAGAGTGGAAGATACTATCAATATCGCCCTGGTGTAAGTAAGACCACCATTCAAAATTGAAACGTTGCTTGAAAATGGCTTTGGCCGTGTTTGGTGTCCAGATCTGAATCGCCAGGTACTTCCCAACCTTCCTCTTCCCCACCTCCTTCCCCTCCCCACTACCTTCAGCCTCACAACATACCCCAATTGGGGATTCCATGGTGTCACTGGCTCCAGACGGGAGCAGTTGAGATTCTTGTGCGGTATTCACTGTAAAAAAAACTCCACACAGGAGGCCCTTAAGAAAACGATTTCCCTCAAGGCCTATGTCATCTAATATGCTGTGTGGAGGGTCTTTTTGAGGAGAAGAGGGAGTCAACATTGGTCTTGAAGAGACCCATGTTGTAGGAAGGGGAAAACCCAGAGGCCGGCAAATCGTTCCATAGCCGAGCTGTTGAGCACAAAAACGAATCGAAGAAGCGACCAGTTCTCATGATTTTGAATTTGATTTTGAATTTGATTTTGAATTTGATTTTAGATTTGATTTTGGATTTAGGGTAGGGTTCAAAAATCTTGATTATTTTGTTTTTACATGAATATCGCACAACGTAGTGGATAGGGGAAGGAGATAGGGAAGAGGAAGGTTGGGAAGTTCCTGACTATTCAGATCTGGTCACCAAACACGGCTAAAGCCATATCACGCAACATTTCAATTCTGAATGGTGGTCTTACACCAGGGCGATACTGAGAGTATCTTCCACTCTGGAAAGTGCTGCAAATATAAAATATATGTATTATTTTTACTAAATAAATTGTCAAATAACACAAATTATAATCCCGCGACCTTCGGAGTGCGAGTCAAGAGCCTTACCGCTGGACTACGCCGATAAATATACAATAGACTAATCATACCTAAGATGACTTGAGTAAGGACTAATTGTAAACGAGGTATTCCAATTTGGGAAGCGGGTATGGGTACCGCCGCCCCGGGAACCATTACTGTATAACCAACACCTCTGCAAGCAGTTTGCTACGTTTGGTGACTAAGCAGGGGTGCCCGGGTTCATGGTATCAGGTTTGTCCAGGACGTGGCGGCGGATAGGTCTGCCCTGCTGCGTGGCGGGCCGGATAAGAGAGTTTGGTTGAGGGAGGCCTTTTGTCCTTTCCAGCCGGACTCTCTCGACCCATCGCCTTGCACCGCATTTGGAGGGATGGAATTTTAGGTTCGTCACTCCTAGACACATTGACCCCAGATTCCTATCCACCCCACATACCTTTTTCCTTCCCAGAACTTCCTATCCTTCCCTTCCTTAAAAAGACCCTCCACACAGCATCCCCTTAGATGACATAGGCCCTGAGGGAAATTATTTTTCTCAGGGCCTCCTATGTGGAGCTACTGTAAAAAAAATGAGATTGCGAACTTCGACTACGAATCCGGAGGTCGCGGGTGAGAGACATATGAATCCATCTCTCCCACTGCATTGCAAGGCGATGGGTTGAAAGAGATTACACATCTGCCCTGATGATGGACACTGCAACGCTGTCCGAAACTTTGGCTAAAGAAGGAGGTATAAACGGCATAATACCCCAAAAACTAATAACAAAAATACTTATGGCCGTGAAAATCTAAAATCACCTCTGCGATAGGTCACCCCAAGTCGTTCGCTACGTTTGGTGACTTAGCAGGGGTGCCCGGGTTCATGGGGTGAGGATTATCCGGGTCTTGGCGGCGGATGCATCTCTGCCCACCAGCTGCATGGCAGGATGGATTGGGAGAGAGTGTTGAGGGAGTCCCTTTGATTTCTCCAGCCGTACTCTCTCGGAACATAGCCTTTCACCGCAGTGGGAGGGATAGATTCCTGGACACACTGACTCCCAGATTCCTACCTACCCTTCATCCCTTTTCCTTTTCAGAACTTGCTCTCCTTCCTTTCCTAAAAAGACCCTTCACACAGCATCCCCAAAGATGACATAGGCCCTGTGGGAAATTATTATACCTGATGTAAAAAAAAACAGTCTATCCCGATCCGTCCTGCCATGCAGCTGGTGGGTAGACGCATCCGCCAACAAGACCCGGACAAACCTCATCCCATGAACCCGGACACCCCTGCTAAGTCACCAGACATAGCTTACCACTTGGAGTGACCTATGGCCAGGGCTGGGCAGTATTTGAAAAACTTGTAATTGAAATACGTATTTGAAATACAAATATATACAAATACAATGTATTTGGTAATTGGTATTTCAATTACCTGCTGCTGAGGTATTTTGTAATTTGTATTTCAAATACTTAAGGCTTCAAAATACATTTTCAAATACATTTAGTGATCTTAATAATGATAATTAAAAATAACCACACATAGATAATACATAGACTAAAAACGCTAGAATCCTGTACCTACTATTGTCCTTTGCTATAGGACTCTTTATTAATGATTATTTGTAGTTCTCTTAGGGGGCATACATTAATTATGTGAGCTCAAAAAAGGAGGGGGGGGGGGGGGTCCAGCAAAATCTCACGGTACTTGAAAAGAATAAACGAAGTGGTCCAAATTATCTCACCAAGGGGCGGGGGGAGTCTATTTTGGAAGAAAAACTGCTCACCTAATTAATGTATGCCCCCTTATAATTGCTTTATAATGTACTGTACTGTATTTTTTTTTACTTCATGCTAGTTATTATTATTGTCCTGTGCTATAATAGCACTGTTATTGTACATTTTGTATCATACTTGTCATTGCTTTGTATTGTACACTCTTGTATCATAGTATTAGATTTTTTTTTCATTAACTCCACACAGGAGGCCCCGAGGAAAATAATTTCCCTCAGGGCCTATGTCATCTGGGATGCTGTGTGGAGGGTCTTTTTGAGGAGAGAAAGGAATGAACATTGGTCTTGAAGAGACCCATGTTGTAGGAAGGAGGAAACACAGAGGCCGGCAAATCATTCCACAGCCGAGCTGTTGAACACAAGAACGAGTCGAAGAAATGACCCGTTCTCATGTGACAAATGTCAACCGTGTACAATGTGTTTCCCGACTATGCACCGGTGCCGAAAGGATCAATGATGCTAGTTCCTCGGAGCATCTTCCATTGTAATACCGGTAGAACCAGGATAGCATTCCAACTCGACGCCTGTGCTCTAAAGATTGCAATCCGTCTTTTAAGATGGGAGAATCTATTAAACCGACCGCCCGTTTCTGCATAGAGTCGAGGGTATTTTTCAGGTATTTTGGAGCTCCAGACCAGAGGTGGCTGCCAAATTCAACCGTGGGGCGCACTTGTGATTTGTACAGGGTTAGCAGTTGTGTACTATTAAAGTATCTGCGGGCCTTGTACAGTACGCCCAGTTTTTGATCGAGCACTATTGGAATAATTAAATAATGGACTGAATACTAGAAATAAAATATTGGACTGAATACTAGAATGTTTTTAAGTTAACTACTGTAGAGCGCACTTGAAGTGAAATAACACAAAACTTCGCTACACAAATGTCATCCATTTATATATAAAAATGAATCCTTGTTTCCCTTGGTCACGCCATAACTTCAAAATGACTTTACCTATTTCATTCATTTTTTTAAAGTTTTCTTATACTTTTAGAAGGTTCTTACGGAAAGAAAAATTAAGAAAATTACGCAGAAAATGGGATAATTTCAGAAAACTTAACGACTATTTTAACTACGCACGTTTGACAGTTCGCGCGTTTGATGAAAATAAATTTAGCAGGCAGCTGTTTTTTTGTAACCAAAGAATTTTCATTGGATTTTTAAAATTATAGATATTTTAAATAGGTACCTATGTTACCAGGTACCAGATTTTATTGATTGTTTTTATAATATAGAAAAATGTTCTGGGACTAAATATATGGAACGCGGGAGGGGTTGGCGGGATGGGGGAGCGGAAGAGGGGTGAGGGTAGGCAGGGAAGGTGTACGAGGAATGCAAGAGGGTAAAGGGAAGCGGTAGGGGAACGGGGACGCACGGGAAAGGACATGCAGGGAGAAACAATTTATTTCTTTGAATATTGCAGTGCAACGCATACCGGGAACCAGCTAGTGTTATTATAATAATAATTATTATAATCTAACACCTAAGTCCTATACCACAAATCTTTACAAGTGGAACGGAGACGAGATGTGTGTCCTGAGCAATATGATTAGTCAATTTTAGCACGTCTCTGTTTCACTATGCTCTGCTTTGCTTCTATGGAAACGCACTCTTAGATATGGGCACTTACGACAATTTATTGCAACCAAAGGTTCTACCTAAACCAAATGTATTTTGTAATTTGTATTTTGTATTTTGTATTTGAAATTTAAAAATGGTTAAAATACTGTATTTTGTATTTCAAATACACGACTTGAAAGTATTTTGTATTTCGTATTTTAAATACATGCGAAAAAGTATTTTGTAATTTGTATTTTAATTACAGTAATGCATGTATTTTGCCCAGCCCTGCCTCTATGGCAAAGGTGTTGATTATCCAATAATGGTTCTCGGGGCGGCGGTACACATATCCGCCTCCCAGATGAATATTACCACCTAATCTAAACAAGTTAGCAATTAAAACCGAAAACCCAATTTAAGACTATTTATACAATGTAGACTTAAACCACCTGTACAATGTTGGAGTTCATTTTTACAAATTCCTTCAACCAATTAAACAATAATGATTGTCTCTTTCTGATATATTTTTATTTCACACGACAAACAGAGACGGGTATAATTGGAGTGATGTTTCTAAAAATGGTAAATTCAATATTTTACCGGAAATGTCCCAGACGGAATCATCTAGTACCGGCACGCAAATATTTAAGCATTGTAAAAAGATCATATGAAATGCAAAGTATAAGCGAACGGGATGTAGTCCTTTCCATTAATAACTTAGAAATTGCTTATTATTGCTTGAATTGTCAAGTTACGCCAACGCCCATTTTCAACTTAAGTAAAGTAAAAAAGTAAAAGCGATATTAAGGAAGCTAGCGTGATTCAATTATTATGACACTTCCCTTTTTATTAAAATGCAACTATTACCGATCCGCTACCAGTCCGTGGAATCTTCAGTTTGTAGGCACGGGGTAACGCTATGCGATACGTGGCGGAGGGGGGGAGGGCTACAGATACTTTGCCGGAATTTGATAGAAATTATTTTATATTAAAAAAACTAGCAATGCAATATACATTTTTAAAAACAGATCGATAACCAAATAGTTTTTCTATGATTACCAAAATTATTGAGTATATGGTGTAAAAGACAACTGAGATACAGAGTAAAACTGTTCTTAGTGTAATTATATTACCCCGGTCTAAAAAACTATCGAAAGAAGCGAAGCTAGCCGTCCATAATGGAGTGCTGGTACCTACCCTAATGCTTCGCTGTGAGGCTCGGAACTGGTAGAGAAATGATGAAAGTAGACCGAAATGAATAATAATGATCCGCACATAATGTAAGCCTGATGTAAGCGTAACGAGTAAGATTAAGAAAGAGACGCTTAGATTGGTTGGGCATGTAAAGCAAATGAACGAGAAAAATAGTGTAAGGAGAATATATGATGACGCAAATGTGAATGCTAGAAGAAGTCGGGGACGCCCGAGGAAGACATGGCACGACCAAGTGAATCAGATACTTGAGTCGAGCCATTTCAAGAGTCAGAATAATAAAAGAGCATGTATGAGACGAAGTATGCATGTGAACGAGGCAAGGAGTGTGTGCCAAGATCGAGTTGTTTGGCGGTCCGTCTCTATTTGTAAATTGTAAAATATGATAGCAACTAAGTATAATAATAATTTAATAATGAGCAAAATTAAGAAAGGGACCCTCAGATGGTTTGGGCACGTAGAGCGAATGAGCGAAGAAAGTAGTGTAAAAAGAATATATGATGCAAATGTGAATGGTAGAAGAAGTCGGGGACGCCCGAGGAAGACATGGCACGATCAAGTGAATCAGATACTTGAGACGGGCCATGTCAAAAGTCAGAATAATAGAAGAGTATGTATGAGACGACCATCACGCCGTTTCCCCGCAGGGGTAGGCAGAGAGGACGGACCGCCAAACAACTCGGTCTTGGCACACACTCTTTGCCTCACTCACATTCATACATCGTCTCATACATTCTCTTCTATTATTCTGACTTTTGACATGACCCGACTCAAGTATCTGATTCACTTGATCGTGCCATGTCTTCCTCGGGCGTCCCCGACTTCTTCTAAGAGTATTATAATTGCTCTTGAAAAGAGAAACTTCTTCGCGGCCTGTTTCATACAAAATTTAGTTCTGGATTTACGGTTAAGATACCAAATTATTTCATTACAGAACTTCCTCTTCTTCCTTTCGCTAAAAAAAATCCTCCACACAGCATCCCCAAAGATGACAAAGACACTGAGGGATTTTTTATCAGGTGTTGTGCTAATGCGAGAAAAAATACAATTTAACCAATTAATATTATTTGGCGGTCCGTCTCTATTTGTAAATTGTAAAATATGATAGCAACTAAGTATAATAATAATAATTTAATAATGAGCAAAATTAAGAAAGGGACCCTCAGATGGTTTGGGCACGTAGAGCGAATGAGCGAAGAAAGTAGTGTAAAAAGAATATAGGGTCAGTGGGCCGGTTGTGGCCACCTTAAGGATTTTTTCGTTTTTGAATGAGCACCAAACTTGCACATAAATGTAAATTATAATTTTTCCAACATTAATGTACAATAAAAATGCCTGTCTTTAATATATGTAAATATATCGAATAACAGTTCTTTAATTATTTTTAAATAATTTTTTTTCATTGAACTGGACCCATGCATTAGTTGTGGCCACAATTTAATCAGTTCTGGCCACACCCGTGTGCCGGTTTTGGCCACATGAATCTATGTAGGGAACTTATATTTTTTTATCTAAATTAAACACAGTAATGATTATAAATCGATGTTTATTATTCAAGTTATACAATAAACTTATAAAAAAATAAGATTTAGCGCATATTTAGACCTGAGAGTTCGATTTCGAAAGTATAAAAAGAATTTTGCCTTTTGGTTGTACCTGTAAACAATGGTGGTGGCAATATCATTTTAATATCAATCTCAGCAACAGATGCCAAATCAGGAATTTGTGGCATTGTGAATTGGCTACCAGTGTTATTATGTTTTCTCAGGTAGCTTATCTCGAACTCATTGTCTTCGTCTTTTGAACGCAATATTTTGCCGACATAATAAAAAGTGGCTTTGGGATTCTTGAATTCAACCAGGACATAATCTCCTTCCAGGGGTGTTCGATCTAGTTCTTCGAAACCCGACGGCTTTACCTGTGGAATCCAGTCTTCGCAGTCCGAATGAGACGTATCATGCAAATTTTCTTCCTCTGACGTCTCTAAAATTTCAATAGTCGGTTTCTTTTTTTTAATGTTCCTATTTATTTTTTTAGCTAGTTTTATCTGTTTTTGTTCTTCTTTTCTGTCTTTCTCCTTTTCCTTAGCCATCATAATATCTTTCCATTTATCTGATGTTAACACCGAAGGAATATACTCTCTCTTTCGACTGGTAGTATTTGTCTTCTTTTCAGGCCATATGACGCAATTTTTCACTAATTCTGCGGCATTAGTCGGCATATTCAATTCTACAATCTCAGAAGAGGATACAATATCTTTAGATGTTGATGCTGATACGTCCAGGATTTCTTCGTTTACCGCTATTGGAAATGAAGGTTCAATAACAGGAGTTTCTGGAGGCGTTGTAACTCGATCTAGATTAATACAAGTAAGATCTGTATTTGGCAATGCAGTATTATCGTCTTTGAAGGCCAGCCATACTTTATACAGGAACAACCCTTCAGTACAACCTGTCCAATCCATACCAGTGCTGTAAGTGACTTTGAAATCTTTAAGCATATTTGGTTCAATTTTACTCTCCAAATACTGTAGATGAGTCGATTCCACTAGGCGCATGTTTACATTAGTTTCAGTATGTTTTGGTGCAGTTATAATTCTTTTATAGTTTACAAAATCAGGACCAAATGGATAAAGTCCGCAAGACTTGAATCCAGCTTTCACATTATTAGAAAAATTTGTATCATTTATCAGAATGTTGTTCAAAGCAGAAGGGAGATTAAATTTAGTTATTTCTTGTCCTTCGTTATCAATTCTCCACTTACGAATGTACTTCAACCAACGTTGCTTTAAAGGAAAAAATACAGCCACGTCCAGTGGCTGCAGCATATGTGTTGTGTTTGGAACCAAGGCTATGACGATAATTCCGTTGTCTCTGCAAAGTGAACTCAGGTGAAGAGTCAGATGGGATTTATGTCCGTCTAAAAATAATACGATTGGAAATATTGTACCCTTTTCTTTGAGATAAGGCAGGAACACATTACCAATAAATTCATAGAAAGACTCAGCAGTCATCCACCCTTTGTCTGTCTTACCAATAGACCAACGATTAGGTGCATTTTGAACTACATCTGAATTCATTCTTTTGTATTTGTAAAGTGTCAAAGGTGGAGCCAGTTCTCCAAGAGCATTTACTGTAAACAGAGTAGTGATATTTTCTTTATCACTGTTTTTTGAAGTGTCGTAAACATGTTCGCCTTTCGTCGCTAAGACAAGTCCACCTTTGGGGGCTAAGAAGAATGAAGTTTCATCGCAGTTCCATACTCGAGCAGGATCTTCAAAAATCTTACATCCATCAGGTCCTAACAAAGTAATGACTTCTTCAAACCAGTTTCTGATTTTTTCTTCGGTTATCAATGCGCGTGCCTTGTTTATGTACTCTGCATGTTTTTTGCTTAAATCAGGATGTCTCGTCATAAATGACTCAAACCATGTCCTCCCAGGGCGATTATTGATGAAAGGAGTATTGATGTTGCCAGTAACAACAATCTTCTTTACGGAATCTAATAAACATTCCCTGTTAATTGGAAAACCTGCCCGGGCACAATCTTTAATCCACCTGACTAGTGACATCTCTATTTCTATACCAAGTACAGCTTGTGGTCCTACGTGACCTGAGGCCGCTGGTGCACGTCCACATATTTTGTTACGCAAAGTACTACGGGGGACTTTGTAGTTTTTACTAGCAGTAGATACCTTCATACCTCCTTTTATAGCATCGAGGGCCAAAATCACTTTCGATGGTGAATAACAAAAAAGTTTGCGTTTTGAGTGCTCAATAGCATCTTTCTTCTTATTTGCCGGAGTCATTTTCACAGTTCTGAAGAAGAAACATAATAATTTATTAAGTTAAAATATCAAAATTAGCGGATATGTTCATTTTTTTAGATAATGGCCAAAACTAGTACTGTATGGGAGCCACTTGTGGCCACCAACGTGGCCACAACCCATACATTTGTATAAATTCTTGTGTCAGTAATGGCCACATCGAAAAATCATGTTTAAACAACCAATTTTCTAAAAATAACCTCAAAAACATATTACTTTACCCTTTTATAATGGGTACAACTTGTTTTCAAATAAAACATCAAAAGGATTACAAATATATATTGAGATTACTTACAGTGGGTTCCTTAAGGTTTTGGATAACAATCTCAATAAAAAATTCCGCAACACTTATTTGCATCGACCAAACACAAACTGTTAACAATAAGATTTATTGTGTCACTTGTCAACGAAGACCATAGACAAATATGCATTTTGCCATAGAGTAAAAAAAGATTCGATTTTATTTAGCTTATATTTCGACTTGTAAAGTTGAAAATGGCCAGAACCGGCCCAATGGCCACAACCGGCCCACTGACCCTATGATGCAAATGTGAATGGTAGAAGAAGTCGGGGACGCCCGAGGAAGACATGGCACGATCAAGTGAATCAGATACTTGAGTCGGGCCGTGTCAAAAGTCAGAATAATAGAAGAGAATGTATGATACGATGTATGAATGTGAGTGAGGCAAAGAGTGTGTGCCAAGACCGAGTTGTTTGGCGGTCCGTCCTCTCTGCCTACCCCTGCGGGGAAACGGCGTGATGGTTAGTTAGTTAGTTTCTTTTAGATCGATTTTATCCATATAGATCGGAGGTGACAACTTAAAGAAACGTACGAATCAATGAATAAAGTAAATTATGTAATATATTTCTAATAAGCTTATTCATAATTTTTCGAAAACACTAGTAAAACTAAGATAAAATAATTATGTAGCAAATAAAAGAAACTACACCAATATGTATTTAAATACCTAATTTTATTTATGATAATAATAAAATAAACCTTAACACAAAAAAAAACAACCGTAAACACCAAATAAATAACAATATTAATTAGCAAATCATACTACAATTTTAAAAAAACGCGCCAATAATCAAAAACGGCCGCTAGAAATGATAAATATGTGTGAATAATCAACAAGCAACATCCAAACTGTTCTGTCAACCTACCTACATATGTGACTATATTGGTAACATTAAACTTGGCAACGTAGCTTGATGCGGTAAGTGTGTTCTTAAAATAGATCAAGGAATGCACGTTATTTTAAGATATTTTTTTTTAATAAATAAACATAATTTTTGATTACATATTATAGCTGACCATATTTTAAACAAAATTTAAAAGACAGCATGTTGGTACTTCATCTACGTAAGTATATATTACATGCGAAAGAATGAGCAACTTAAGTAGCTTCTTCTAAGATGAGCCACAAAATGTGGTATGACATAAATATATATATATATATATATATATATATATATATATATATATATATATATATATATATATATATATATTTATATTTATCCCAAGAAAACTAATCAAAAAGAAACACACTTAAATAAAATTAAAAGGTATCGATTACTAATACCTACTTAGAACGCACTATGCTATTTAAAAAATAGTTGTGTGCTAGAAAAATTTCAAGTTCATATTTTATACTTATTTTATTAATATATGTACTATTATAATTTCAGCTAATATAAAATGATAAAAAAATGAGTTATGATATTAGAATTTATTTCAATTACAATATAATTGTATATATCAGTATATTTATTTATTGAGGCAAAATATATATGTATATGTATGTAAATTATAACTACATTTATTTGGGATCAGGTTAAGACATTTGCGAAAAAGAAATTACCATTATTAAATTCAAAAGGAAAAAAAAATTTGAACCATATAAGCTCGCGTTCAAGGATGTTCCAAAAGTAAACAAATGTCACTCGTTGAATCTAGGTCACGAAGCTAGCGGGAATTTTTACATAATTGAAATTGTTTATAAAACAACTCGGTCATGGGGGCACTGGGTCAGATGCTTTTAAAGGAAGATGTACCTGGGTCTCCAATAGGTGGTTGACAGGTATTAGTATTATAGTAGGTTAGGTTATTATATAGATTATTATATATTTAATAGGTAGTTGACAGGTATTAATATTAATTTTAGAATGGGACAAATTCATGAAATTGCGCAAATATAGAAAAGGTTGTAAACACAATCTTTAACTTGAACATGAAGAGATAAATTTTGAACTGAACAATTGAAAATAAATAGATTTATTATAAGCTAGTCAAATAATAGGTACATCAAACATTTGGAAAATCACGGGTTAGTTTAGGAGTGTATTGAAGGATTACATGGAATATTCGAGGAGAAATTTATAGAACGATTACTCTCGTAGGTATCAATCACTTACAAGAAGCAGTTGGAAAATCACGGGATAGCCTAATAAAAAGTATCAATCATTTACAAGAAGCAGTTGAAAAATCACGGGATAGCCTAATAAAAAGCATCAATCATTTACAAGAAGCAGTTGAAAAATCACGGGATAGCCTAATAAAAAGTATCAATCATTTACAAGAAGCAGTTGAAAAATCACGGGATAGCCTAATAAAAAGCATCAATCATTTACAAGAAGCAGTTGAAAAATCACGGGATAGCCTAATAAAAAGTATCAATCATTTACATGAGACAACTGAAAAATCACGGGATAGTAAAAATTTTACCAAAAGTTGAACCTTGGGGGAAAATTTAGAAAACAGTTCAACAATAGGAGGCAGTGGTCGCTCCTTAAAAAAAACAAGGACCATTAACCAAACACATAATAGAGATGGCAATCTCTTAAATAAAATTGTCAACCAAACAAATCAAAAAGCTTGGAATTTTCGGCAATCCAGAACAAACCGAGATAATTTCTTAATCTATTAGTATCTATTAATATTACCCACTATTATCATGTATATATTCGGTTACCAAACTTAGAATTTCGCAGAGTTCTATGAGAGGGATCCGAGCTCGGAATGTGAGACTGGCTAGTTTTATATTGTGAGTTATAATCCTACCCAAACGTATGTTTACATATATAACTTTCTATGTACTGTACATTGGATGATGTGGACCCGCTTACAACTAGCGTTTTAGACTCGACAGAGTTACTCTCACATCATTTCTTGTACGTGGAGGGAGGATTCACGACCCGTAACTCTGCAAAACACCGTGAGTATATGATTGCATATAGGACGAAACCGGTTCGCCCTAAGTAAATAGTAGACCTTGGAGGAGTAGGAATTTGGGGGTTTCGTTACACACATGCAAAGCCTTAAAAAATTTAAATATCGATCAGAGCCAAAAGAAAAGTTCAAGAAAACTTGAAGGGATGAAAGAATTCCAAAAATAAAATAAATCAGCATCAGAGAGATAGAAATATCACAACTGTCTTGCCGATGACCAGGAGAG
Source organism: Limnephilus marmoratus (assembly GCA_917880885.1). Taxonomy (NCBI): domain Eukaryota; kingdom Metazoa; phylum Arthropoda; class Insecta; order Trichoptera; family Limnephilidae; genus Limnephilus; species Limnephilus marmoratus. The sequence goes on from OU862917.1 coordinate 48,760,199, forward strand.
TTTTATATATTTAAAGCAAGAAAAATATTTAAAGCAAGTTAAAAGGTAAAAGGCGAGAAAGAGGAGAATTATTACAAGTTTTACAAATCGACATATGAAATTAAAAGTATTTAAATTTTGAACGCAAACATAAAGTTTTTAAAATCGCTTACCTTTGGTTTTTATCGCGTAAACTGTAATTGGGTTGTTCTTCTTTATAACCTACATAAAGTTGTCTCCATCAGCGATTGGAGAAAAATTCAACAGAATAACCAATATTATTATTTTATAATTTCTTTGAAATCTACTATACCAAAGACGTAACGACTGAGGGAGTTTAAAAAAAATATGTGTTTATATTTTTGTAGTAAAAATTACGTGACAGAGTTGTAACTCCTCGTGAAAGAAGTGTATTTCATACAAATCACAGTTGTCTCCTGCTGCCTCGACTTGTGTATATTCTATAATATTGCAAAAAAAAAATGATATGACGATATAAAATTATTTTTAAAATCCCAAAGGTATAACCTATCAAGTAACGGCTATTATTATTTTATATGATGTTTAATAAAATATTTTAAAAAATCTCAAAAACTTGTCTCCTACAACTTTTATGTCGTAGGTCAACTCTGTCACGAGGGTTTTCATTCGAAATAGGTATACACGCAGCTCATTTCCCCTCTGAGATCCAGAGAGAATTCATTTATAGTAAAAACAAGTGTGACAGAGGGGTGAAAATCTGACAGAGTAGTAAAAGTTGTGTAGGTTAAAAATAAGAACAACCGAATTACCACTTTGCAAGAAACTAAAAAAAAACCACTTTTAGTTAGTCAAAAATGAATTATAAAAGTTATGGCCACTTAATTTTTTTTCGTTTAATATAAAAAATATTTATTAAAAAATTTGCAAACCTTGAAAAATATTTTTAAAATGCTAAAAGTTGATTCATAGAATGGTTTGTTTTGTGTGCAAACTGAAAGCGCAATTTTCTCTCTTTCTAACATTATTTAAATCATATATCTCAGGTCTCAGCATAATATAAAATGAGATAGCATAACTTATATTAGTATGTGTCGATTCTCCTCAAAAATATCCCCCAAATTGCTTAAAGGTTAAGTCGAAAAAAAAAAACAACCCAAAATGATGGAAAAATTGTGAACATTGACCGTGGAGGGGCAACCGTCGAAAGTATTTCTTAAACGGAAAAACGATTTCATTGGCAGAAAAGTCTGGTAGTCGAAAGGTTTCGTGTAAATTGACTATCTACATTGGTTTTCATTCGTATCGGCGTAGATCTCTCTTCTAGGGATCATATCTGCTCAGCGCTGTAAGTTATTACAATCTGTCGCTGCGAGCTATGTAGATACAGTGGTCACTACACAGTTAAGTATAATATAGAGGTTTGACCGCAGGCTGGCAACAGTCCAGGATGTATGTATATATTCAAGGGATGTCCAAGAATTAAAAATCTTTATTGAAGAGAAAACTTTTTTAGCACCGATGTGATTTGAAACTCGATGTAACGGAAAAGAGCGACACTGAAAAGAGACAAACACATACATCTATAGGATTTAGCCTGCGAGAGAATGAGATAGCAATAAAATGTTTATTTTTTTCACGGGTACTCGGTTCCAATATAATACGATAAATCCATCGTCCCACGCAAGTATTTCTTGGTGTGGTGGTATAAAGCGCCCGACGAACATTTGGCCGATCAAGGATCGAATCCTACGAAAAAATTTTTTTTTTTGTAGAATCAATATCCAATCTTCAAACCATTCCAAAATGAACACGCAAAAAAAAAAACACAAAAGTAAACGACATCTATCGACTCCGAAGAAGAAAACACAAATAGTAATAAGATGACCAAAGGGAAAGGTGCAAAGGAATTCGACGACTACAGTATTTGCCCAACATATGTACACGGTTGACATTTGACACATGAGAATGGGTCGCTTTTTCGACTTGTTCTTGCGTTCGACAGCTCGGCTGTGGAACGATTTGCCGGCCTCTGTGTTTCCTCCTTCCTACATCATGGGTCTCTTCAAGACGAATGTTCATTCCTCTCCTCACAAAGACCCTCCACTCAGCATCTCAGATGACATAGGCCCTGAGGGAAATTAAAATGGAAAAAATCATCCATCACATTGATAAAAAAAGTGCTTCGTAGTCGCTCCCCTCTTGTCTACTTTAGTTTTCTGAAGGTTCCACTTCTACCACGTGTGATAGAAGTGGAACCACACTCTGATTTTTTTAATATTAAAAATCAGGTAAAATTTAAAAAAAAAAACAAAGAAACATATCGCCACTACATATCAATGTAATCCCCATGGCGATCGGCAGTAGGTCCTTTATCCCCTTGTCGAAGAACTTCGCCGCCAAAAATGTTCTCACCTCTTACTCAAAGTTTATCTCAGGTAAAATTATCATTGATTGCCTTTTTGATTCCTAGGTTAGGAGGTGAATCCACGTTTCAACCCAAAAAACCTCTTGGTCTTGCTCGTCATCATTTTGCACACACTTTTGTGTTTGAAAAATGTGTATGGTAGACTTACTGACTTCCGGGATCAAGCTCGCGGAATTCAACAGGGCGGACTCGCCCCTGGTTGCGAAAGCGAAAAATTGAAAGCACCTCGACAGCGTAGCGTTCATCTCAAACTAACGCAAAGATCACACTGACGCAGCTGCCAAGCCGGATCACTGCTCATTTTGTAGGGGAAATCTGAGCCACACACTAGTGCTGCCATATTTTTAGAAATTACGTCCGCGCCGCAGAAAATGAGTAAATGTCTTTAATTCTTGGACAACCCTTGCTTATATAACCCCTAAGATGTCTCCGTGATCCTCAGCGGACATGACAGGACATTCTTCACTCCTTAAAGGACAGCATATTGGGAATTCCGACACAGAGGGTTAAGACGGAATGACGGTTCAAATAATCATAATAATTTATATTACCCTTCAGGCAGATTTTGTTGAGGTTTGTGAGATACACAGAGCGCTGCGCATTGCTAACTAGGGCTCACCCATATCTGCTCCTACCCATGTCAAACTACGTTTGTTTATATTAACTGCAAAATCTGACGAGGAAAGTAAAATTGAAAAAAAAAATAAATGTGAAGAGTCAGATCTATTGCACCTACATAATCTGCCAAATAATAAAATAGATAGTCCCGAATTGCCATCGGTCATTGGTTTAAATGTACCAACGAGGCGTATGAGGCACACTACGTTTCTTTATATAAAAGCCAACAACACTAATGCAGAAAGTAACTCGCCAGATAATTGAACAATCATAACGTATACCCACTACGAAAAATTACCACAATTACCCTTTTTTAATTATTCCTTGCTAACCTACATTTTTCACCGTGATGTAAATTATTTCAAAATTACTTACTCTTAATTTTTCAGTTTACTTTTATTATCAATCAATTAAAAATTCTTGAGCATATAATTCTTGTTTTCAAAATTTCTTTTTATTTTTCCACACACTTTCTTCCTTTTATCCTATTATTCATACATTCATAACTTATTTTTTAAGAACCGTTCTGGTCTCAGTCGTAATTAACTACTATAATTATACTTTAAAACCCCTCAGAAAATCGCCAATATGCACTTTTAATGTCTTTAACGAAATGACATTTTACGAAAACTTTGTATTATTACCGCTTCACAAATAAAGCTCTATAAATGAAACATTTCTGAACGTAGCCAAATAGTAAAAACTGTTTTAGACAGGTTACAAAATAAGCTTTCGAATTAGTATATTACAAATAAATATTAATATTTGTAAATATTCAAATTTAGAATGGAAACATTAAAAAAATATGAAAATGACTCACGTGATGTTTTTATGTGAAAACGGTACTAAAATCACAGATTATGTAAACAACAATACTTATTCTATTGTATAAATGTGTAATAAACACTTTTGTCATCTTACTTTTTTATAATTTCATATAAAAATATTTAATAAAAATTAACAACGTCGGGTGCCCGTAGGAAATTTGGTCGGATAAATTATGTGTCAGACTGCGCGTCTGACAGAATGTTCTTTCTATGTATTTCTATGGACAACTTGAATAGAGATGTGCAGCGTGATTCACTATCGACATTTCACTTTTTATTTTACGGATGTAACTAAAACAATAACGAAGTTATAATGGTTTCTATGGAGACATACGCGCTGACGTGTAAACACGCTTATTGTACTTGACTGCTGTCGTATTTTTAACGCATATCGTTGCGGAGGGGTTAAATTAATAATACCATGTATAACGAAATTACTTTTCATATTCCTCCATGGACTTACGTAATAGATACCGTCATCATCGTCACTCTTGGCTCTACAACCCCTGGTGGATCTTGGCTTCCTCAAGAGTCTTCCTCCACTCATCTCGGTTTTGTGCCAGTTCTTTCCAGTTTAGAAGCTCCACGGTAGATATATCTTTAAGGACGTTGTCGCTCCATTTTAATCTTGGTCGTCCCAGGCTCCTTCGCTCTATCGGTCTTGAGTTCAACAGAGACTTTGGTGCTTGATGTTCGGTCATTCTCTCTCTACACGACCCAGCCACCGAAGTCTTCCCAGTTTAATTTTTTTCAATAAATAAATAAATAAAATAAATTTTGTAACGTTTAGATCATTAAATAGAGTATATAGCATATTGTTGTAACGTCTGCGCCAAAATCCATTTTCTAAAACCGGTCCTCAAAGAAACGCCTCAAAATTTTGCCTTTCAAAAACTTTCAGTACTCGCTCATTTGTCTTAGTCAGAACCCAAGTCTATGCGAGTACTGGTCTGATAAGTATTTTGTACACTAGATACCATAACCATGTAATAATTAAATTTAATAAAACTTGTATTATATTGTACAGGGTATGTCTTAATATACGAAAAACATTGGCGCAGCCGGTGTTCAGAACTATGGTCTGGAATTTTTTTTTCCTTCGAATAACGCGCCGAATACATGCGAGGCAGAACTGCAGGGATCAGACATTCACGGTAAGACGTGGGCTTTTAGAACTCTATCTAGCAAGGCTCATAAGGGTCACAGGATGCTATTTCAAGCAACGTTTCAATTCTGAATGCTGGATATTCCAAGAACGACTCTAATAGTATCTACAAATGCACAACAGTATTCTACACACACCTATTTATTACTTCCTGATTTACAATAATATTATGTAGATGCTATACAGAATTGATTCATTTAACCTTTAACTGCTGACGTGCTTTTTTATGCGTACTGTGACGTGGGGACCTGGGCGGCCCGTTACTTTAAATTTTTATATTTTTATTTATTTATTAACGTTCTTTTTCGGGGCTTTTACATATGAATAGTAAGAAATATACAGTATTTATTGTACATAACTGAACTGCCTTCGTAACAATATTTTATATTTGTTTAAAGATTTGATTAGAGATCCATGAAAATTTTGACGACCGAATTATTATTTATTGGAAATTTAAATATATTTAAATAAAATAAAATACTTTTTTATTGTTAAGTAACTTATATTTGACAATATGGATACTATGTAACAATTTTTGGCAAAAATCACTTGGGATCAGAAATCAGTCTGTATTATCTATTAAACTAAATAAAAACCAACGAACTCACTTTAATTATAATATTTCAATAGTGCCCCGAATAAACTATATACATAAAACTTTAGGAAAGTTGATTATGTTTATTTTTATATAGTAAAAATCAACTTTAAAAAGTCACGTAAGTACTGACGATGGGTTAGAGAGGCCCGCAAAAAATAAAATGAATTTACTTACAGAAATTTAAAATTTAAAACTTACGGCTCTAGCGTCACTAAATTTGAAGCTACTGGAAGCGGGTATGCGTCACGCGCGGGGGAGGGGAGAATTTTGATATTATTATAATTGCTAGGCCGGAGCGGGCCCCACGTCGGCAGTTAAAGTTTAAAGGAACTTCTTAATTGGTCTTTAATATGCTTTTTTATTATTTCTGTTCTTTTAATTTTAGAATAATTGATTCCTAAATAATAAAAAAAAACAAAAGCAATTAGAATGAAAACGATATGCCTTCAAACCTGAGGTTTTTTTTTATCAGTAAACCGAAAAATTGTGCTTTCTGAATTATAAAAAAATAGGACAGGAAATTATGAACTTGTCTGATTGTGATAATATCGTTAAGCGCTACCCACCACAAATATCAAACTAAATCATTAAAGACCATTGGCGTTTGGAGTTTTTTAAAGTCTGCTAATTTGCAAAAATTGCGAATTATACTTTTAATAATTTCGGCGGAGTATTCTAGAATATTATCTCTCTTTTCTGAAAGAGTAGATATTAAAAATAGTGGGAAAACATTAATATTAAAAAGCTTATGTTATTTAAATAATAAACGGGCCATTGCGACAAATAATTACACTAATAAATAAAGCATGTTTCCACTCACAATTACAAATGACACGGCTGTGAAATATTGTAATAATTTAATACACAATGTGAATAGACAATAAGGTACCTGTTTGGCCACGCTTACCTATTACGAAATAATAATCACGAATTTTCAATCGGTTTGTATTTATATACAAGTGGAGAGCAAAATAATTATTATAATGATTCAATTGTTTTCAGCAAAATGCTGCAAATTTCGATAATCTGGATTATTTGAAGGATGTTAAATTATTGTTATAATAATAATTTGATGGATTTTATATTATTTTAATACTGCGCGTTCTGATAAAATGAAATAGTTAACAACTAACATATTTAACATGTGGTTGATTTTAAATTATCCCATATTTGGAATTGGAATTCAGTTTTCGGTAACAATGTTATTTTATTTCTTTTAAATAAATTGGTTCTCATTTGACCATATTAGAATAGGAATCCAATTAGATAAAATCATTTTATTACTATGTTAAAATAGGAAAAAAAATAATTTATATTTAGGCAGGGGAGCAGTTAGATGGATCCAAAGACATTTGGTGTTTCAAATATCTTTGGGTGAATCAATATATATATGTACAAATGTAAATAATTTCCGAGGTAGGTTTGAAATTTTTCACCTTCAATAAAATAATCGTACCTTTAATTTTAAGGAGATATATAAATTACTTACAATACTTTGGAGCCAATGAATCCACCTACATTTCACCCATATTTTTGAATCATAAAAAATTACAAATAAAAATCGTTAAATTCATAAACGCCTTAAATCGGCGTGTTACATACTTTTAATTAGAATAGCTCACAAGAGTCCCAGCTGCTCCCGCCTGGAGCCAGTGAGACTATGGCACGCCCAATTGTAGTATGTTGTGAGGCTGAAGGTAGTGGGGAGGAAAGGAGATGGGAAGATGATGGTGGTGAAGTACCAAGCTATTCAGATATGATCACCAAACATGGCTAAAGCCATTTCAAGCAACGTTTCACTTCTGAATGGTGGTCTTACACCAGGGCAATACTGAGAGCATCTCCCACTCTGGATGACGGTATTTTACTATATAAAATTAAAATGAATTAATTGTGAAATAACACAAATTAATCAAATAATTAATCAAATTCGTTACCTGCGGATGTGAGTCAAGAGCCTTACCCCTCGACCACGAAGGCCCCAAAGAGACCAAAATGCCCCCAATGGTACATTATTGGGCAATATTGAATATTGCTACTTCTGTATGTTATCTATGGCCTGCGTAATAATCACAGAGATAAATACATATTTAAATATGCATTTTTAATATTTTTAAAATTTCGGGTCGCGGAATCACAAAATTTAATGCACAAAATTCGGATATTTAATAATTTTTACTAGGGAAGTTAAATATAATTAAAATACGTAAGTAATATTGGCAAAAATTTAATATTCCTTTGGAAACTTCACATTTACTGAATTCTGTGACAAGAGGGCATTCAACTTACATTTGTTTGAACGATTGAACTATCTAGTTTCTAACCGAAATGAAAAATTCAAAGGATCTTGGCTTTGAATGGAAATTGATCGTGAACTGAAAACGTTGGGGGAACATTTAATAAATAAAATTTGTTGTGAAAAACATTTTAAACATACATCAAAATAAGCATCTGCCTTTTAAGATTAAAACGGAAAAATAATCTACAGAATTCCATACATGCCTACGTCAAACGTTAAAAGTTTCCTAAGGGATTAAATATTCTCAACGCTCAAAAATGACAAGTTGTTCTCTCATTTGGCGTTCTTTGTAAACTCACATAAATTCGAGCAAATAATAATAAAATACAATTTGTAATCGCCTTTTGCATTAGCAATTCGAGTCACAATCCCGGTAGAGCCTCCAGATATCAGATGGGATCTTGGGAGAGGAGGGTTGGGGGTTGGGGGGTGGGGGGTGGACATGTCGGGGAAGTGTCAGAAACAATCCTCACATCATACGAGATCACAGTCGGGGCGGGAGATAAATAAAGCCCTTTCATTGGCCCACCTAAAGCTTACACAACAAAAGAACAAAGCTGTTTTATTTTTCGTAACTTTTTACGTCAGAAATAAAAGCACATTCCATTTCTTTTTGGTTACACGCGAACAAAACTTCGAGATTAAACTTTAAAAAATCAGAAAGATAACATCATTATTAACAAACGGATAAAGGGTTCAGAACATACATGCAACCTATTTTCTTATAATAGTTTACACAAGAAAAAGTAATAAAAAACAAACCCTTTTTAAATATAAACATTATACAGAGTAAGTATTAAGGGCGTATTTCACTTACTTTAACTAGAGACATAATTCGGAGTAAAAAATGTGTATGAAATTTTGGTCTCCGGTAACTTATTTAATGTTTTTTTTCTTCAAGATATTATGCGGAGTAAAAAATGTAAATGAAATTTTGGTCTCCGGTAACTTATTTAATTTTTTTTTCTTCAAGACATTATTCGGCGTAAAAAAGTGTAAATGAAATTTTGGTCTCCGGTAACTTCTTTATGTTTTTTTTCTTCAAAACCTGAAAAAATTCTTATAGTTGTTAACACAAGAAAAAGTAATAAAAAAGCAAACCTTTTTTAAATGTGAACATTATACAGAGTAAGTATTAAGGGGCGTATTTGACTTACTTTATTTAACCAGTAATTATTTGCATTATTCGGAGTAAAAATGTAAATGAAATTTTGGTCTCCGGTAACTTTTTTCTTCTTCATAACCTAAAAAAATTCTTCCACTTGTCAACACTGGTCACTCAGCCGAGTAACCAAATAAACCCTCGCCCCGACCCTAACTATTCAATTCATAGTGATATTTTACGTTTTAAGTTGAAAAAAAAAATGTCACCAAAATCTCATTTACATTTTTTCTTCAAATAATTATCAGGAATCACTGGTTACAAGTCCGTAAAGTACGTCTCTTAACACCCTATATGGTGTAGAAACTAAAACACTGAATAAAATTATTTACATTCTCCTGAGATCGTATTTACCACACGCATTAATCGCTTTGATAATATTAAGTAAGTATTTATTAATTTTTTTAAATCTATCTATATATATAAAAATCAAAATATGTTTGTTTCTGGGTTGGTATATATGTATGTACGTCCGCTACGCGTTGCTAAACCATTCATCCGATTGCGATGAAACTTTGGGGATTTGGTGTGCGCATGCCCGCGATGGTATCTATATACAATTGTGAGTTCTGGCATCATGAAATTATGCATTGCTAACCGTTCATCCGATTGCGATGAAAATTTGGAGATTTGATGTGCGCATGACTGCGAATGTTTCTACATATACTGGCGAGCTCTGGCATTATGAAATTTGTATAAAAAAAATTGCAATGGGTGGCACGCGAGCTGTTTAAAAACTGAATGTACCGGGACTGAATATATGGAATGCGGGAGGGGGGAGGGGAGCTCGGGAGGGGGGAGGAGAATTTGAGAAGGGGGTTCGCGGGGCGGGGGCAGCGGGAGAGGGAAGGCGGAATGGGAACGCGTGAGGGAAACGGGACGAATGGGAAAGGACACGCAGGGAGATCCACCGCGGGCATAAGCAAAATATATATACAAACCTAGAAGCAAGCACATTTTGTTATTTATATATATAGAATTCCCCTTAATACCATGCGAGCGAAGCCGCGGGTAAAAGCTAGTATTAAATAAATGTATTATTGTTGCACGTTTTTATAGTTTTCACCCGTCATATTCGTAGGTATTAGGGATTTCCAGGTGTTATAATTTATAAAGAAAGAATGATTACAATTCAACAACGTAATTTTATTTTCTCTTTTTCATACAAGAGATTAGGCACGCAATTGAAGCATTCATTATTTCAGTAAAAAATACTTTTCACGAAGGATCAACGAGAAATACGAATATTACTGAGTTTAAAATAACAAAGATTTTCGTGAGATCCGCCAGGTGTTGTTTGGTTAGTTTAATATATTCACAATTTGTTGTTTTTCTTTCTGAAAGATAAAATAAAGGGCTTATTATGAAAACGTTACTTGAATATTAGGTAACATGTGAAATGTAGGCATAATTTAGAAACATGCTTTAAAAATGTACAAACAGGTACAGAACCAGGCAATGTGCACATTTCGCAAAAAAAACAAAACCTTAAAATGAAATATTGTAAGCGTGTTCATTTTGCACGATTAGTTTTAAATCTAAAAGTAGAGCAGGACTTCGTTACGCTGTCTATAATATTTTCTTTATTTGTAAAAAGTTGTTATATCGTGGCTGCTAGATAAAAATATTAAACGAAATGAATACTTCATTGGATAAAACATAAAAAATAAATAAAAATTAAAAAAAAACAGTTTCCGAAGAACCTTTTCTCCGTAGGAGATTATTTTCAAATACACACAATAATATACTTACACTGATAGATGTCCAAATACAAAACGCTTTCACTATATTATTTATATAAGCTGTTAAGTTTTTTTTATTATTAAGCTATTAATAAGCTTTTTTTGTTTCATGATATTTAAAAAAGAAAATTATATTTTTGAATGTAGCTATAACTTTGTGGTTATTCATTATAGAAAAATGAAACAATTCAACTTTTTATAAACCACTTATATAATGCGTAAATCCAAAAATCTCCCTTCTAATATTAAACCAGCTTTTTATACAAGAAATAATATCGGTAATTTTTTGAGAAATACCATAAATTGACTAATTCCGGAAAATATAAACTCAAATGCAATGATTGTCCCTTATTTTATATTGGAAAAACAACTCGTATTTTTGAAATCAGAATCAAAGAACATTTATGGTATCTTAATAATAATAATTTTTTTGAGTTCGCTAACCATATCATTGAAAAAAAAAAATAGTTTTGAATAAATACATTGATAAATATTCTTCATATTAATCATAAAGGAAAACGTTTAGATAACTTAGAAGCCTTGGAAATTAAAAAATCCTTAAAAATAATGAATCTATTATCAACAAACAAAAAATATTGTCTTATAGCCCAATCATGGATTTGTTCCCCTACCCACCCACTCTACACTAATACCTACCCACCCAATCTACATTAACTAGCAACGGCTCCACCCCTACCATACTAAAACATTGTTCGAAACTGTCAAATTAGTATAAGCTTTCCCTGAAGAAGGAACGTTTGTTCCGAAACCGGTCGGATTTACGCATTATATAAGTGGTTTATACAAAGTTGAATTGTTTCATTTTTCTAAAAAAAATATTTTCTTATTCCACCGTTTTTTACCATAAAAATGCTGATTCTGAATTATTTTCAACATTTACATCACAATGTTGGTAGGTACGTTATATGTTATCATATGTGTATGTTGTTGCTACGCTAATGCGTTTATGATTATTTCATTTGTTGTTTTTAATCTGTGGAAGTAATCTCCTAAGCAAGACAAGACAACCCGACAAGCAACTTGCAGTAGCTTAGCGGGTAATAAATTCCAATTGTATGGAATTTTTAGACAGCATATTGGACATTAAACCCCAGTGATATCGGTACAATAACATCCATACAGACTAGGAGACTTACTAATACAAAAATCACTTCTCAACCGTTAAATAGTGTTTTCGTTGCACATTGTATAAAGACCGTACATACCATAATTTTACATTCGATTTGGTACAAACATAAAAATGTCTGTACCTCTCTTTTTTAAATCCATTTTCAAAACACCGCATTTTGCATCCCACCCATGCACAATAGCGCATTTTTAGTTATTTTTTACAGCGCGCCGAGTGTCCTGCGCAGTATTTGGTGACATATATACTCGTATATATTTTGTTATCTCTATATAAATCGTCTTTTTGTTTACAAAAAGATCAATGTACTATTACATTCGCACAACTTAACAGTGTATACAACAGATAAACAACCCTCTTTAGCTGGATACGGAATGTATACCTGTATCTTTCCATACTATTTTTTTGTCAATTTCTATATTAGTAAGGTTTTCACATTAACGGTTGTTTATCAATTGCATAAAATATTCACTATGTGTTTTTTAGCAAGGCTGTAAATGTCAGCTGCTAATAAACCTGCAAAATTTACATTAAAAACTGAGTATTTACATTCCTGTTATAGATCACAACGATAAACCTACGTTGAAGTACAGATATCTATATTTACATTTGAACCTACGTACATTTTCCCAATACTGGTATCATCTTATTCCCACTTGCGGCCTTCCGCGTAGCACGCCCTGTAAACACGATAATATTAGCTTAGCAAGGTACTCGCATCTTATACAGGAAATATTTAAATCCTGGAAAAACGTGAAAGAAATACCAACTTCCGATGTTGTTGCGTACAAAGTAACAAAAATATAATTACCAGAAAAATTATAATGTTACGGAAGTTATAAACTTTTTCCATTTATTGGAAAACCTACACCCCTGCCATGGATCATCCCAAGTGGTTCGTTACATTTGGAGATATAGCAGGATTAACGGGATGAGGTTTGTCCAGGTCTTGATGGGACTTGCGTTTGTCCACCTACTGCGTGGCGGACTGGATCGGGAGAGACTGTTTGAGGGAGAACTTTGTCGCTTCATCGCCTTATACCGCAGTGAGAGGGATCGATTCATACGTCCCCACTGCTGGACGCATTGCCCCAGATTCTTACCCATCCCTTGTACCCTTTTCCTTTACAGAAATTCCTCTTCTTCCTTTCCTTAAAAAGACCTTCTGTATCTTACCCCTCGACGGCCGTCGTAGCCTAAGGGTAAGACTTTTGGCTCGCAATCCGAAGGTTGAAGGTTGCCGGTTCGAATCCCGGCGTGGGCAAATAAATTTCATTTGGTTAATTTGTGTCATTTCACAATTAATTCATTAAAAATCATACTCAAAGAATATTTGAGGCACATTCCAGAGTGGAAGATACTGTTAGTATGGCCCTTGTGTAAGACTACCATTCAAAATTGAAAAGTTGTTTGAAACGGCTTTAGCCGTGTTTGGTGACTAGATCTGAATAGCCAGGTACTTCACCACCTTCCTTTTCCCCATCTCCTTCCCCTACCCCTAACTTACTTCAGAATCACAACATAATTGGGGATGCCGTACTCACTGGCTCCAGACTCTAATGAGATATTCACATACAAAATAAAGCATCTTCAAAAATGACAGGTTCCAAGGAAATTATGTTTTTCAGGGCCTTCTGTGTGGAGCAAATGCGAAAAAAGAAAAATAATATTGTATTGGTTACGTTCAATGAATGAAGGCCAGACCATAATTTTTACACCCCACATGTAGCATCACGAGGGAGATTAAAAAATACGTGCTCGGTTACCAGATCTGAATAGCCAGGCACTCTCCCCAAGTTTCTCTTCCCACCTTCTTCCATGTCCCATTACCTTCAGCCTCACGACATACCCCAATTGGGGATGCCTCACTGGATCCAAATATTTGGGAGTAGTTGGGACTCATGTGTGATATATTTTTTGTATGGCATCAGAAAATTACCCTCCTACCCCCACCCTCCCATTTTTTAATCGCGATTTTAGTATTTTTGTATGAACAGAACGAAATTATTTATGTTGTTGAATGACAGATGGCGCTACGTCCGCCTCATCGAACTTTCATCCACACATGCGCAAGACATTCATGAGAAGCGTCGCGTCATTTTGATATTTCATTCGGCGTCATGTTCTCGCGTGGGCAAACCATCAAGCTTATTTGGCTAAAGACGGACTGACAAAAAATATCGTACACTCAATTGCTCTTCGAAATTCATATTGATTTTCTTTATTTCATTTTCCTACTTTTTTTGGTTTTTTTTTGTTTTTATCGGCGGTCATCATCGACAGCGCTCCATTCCTCTTTCTGTCATAGATCCCATCCCCACACACTTACAATCTATTCGTCATTTTTTATTTAACAACCAAAATATTCACTAGAAATAATTTATACGGTAGAACAACATTTTCCAGGTCAGCTAGTAACATATAAAGTCCAAACTATCTAAGCATCCCCTTATTGAAACTTGTTCTTTACGCTATGGTTTTTTTACGAATACTTAGTTTGATAAGAACCACCCCTAAATTCAATAAAAAGGTTACATAAGTGTCAATGAAACCGATCTGTGGCTTCGCGAACTAAGTCACCAAAATTAACTAAAAACGATTTAGTTGAGTTCATACAATTATCCGTCAATGGGTTTTAACACACCTAAGGGAACATAGCCATACTACGTGACCAACTTTTTGCAATTTGTAACCCCCCCTCCCCCCTCGGTGACCACGTGTAGTATATTCCAAGACCCACCTCTCCCCCTACAGCTTTCACGGGAGGCGTCTACTAATACGGGGTGGCGCAGATGGATCGGGTGGTTTTGAAGTGGACTGTACGTCTGGAGTGAGGGAGCCAGGTGTTCGGCGGTCTTCGTGCTGTGGTGGGGGGGACGGGAAGTTTCAGTTGCAGTCGTTGCAGACTGGCCACTGGCAGTCAGTCGCGATGGCTACGTGGTCCGCTGAGCATCGTGTTTTCGCAGTGGAAGAGTTTATACGCAATAACGAGTCAATTGTTGCTGTGACGCGTGCCTTTCGCCGGCGTTTCAACATCCCACCTCGCGGTAGTGTTCCTAAGCGAGACATAATATTGAGTTGGGTGCATAATTTCCGCACTACTGGTTCATGTGCTCCAAAATGGACGTCTAGACCTCGAACAATAAGAACGCCTGAGAACGTGGAGCGTGTGAGACGCGATGTCATTACGAGCCCACGTCGATCAACGAGACATCGTGCTCAAGCTCTTGGAATGTCGCGTCGGAGCCTTCAAAGGATTCTTAACAAAGAACTGGAATTCCACCCCTATAAAATCATGGTGGTCCAGAAGATTCTCCCGATTTCAGAAGATTCTCTTGATTCTCCAGAAGATTCTCCCGACTCCAAGAATGCGTCGCTCGAGAAGGAGGGCATTTGATGGATGTAATTTTTAAAAACTAACTTTACAATTTTTTTGTTAATAAACTTCCATTGTAACTACACGTTTTGCACTTTATTTCAATCCAATACCTTTAAAATTGACAGTTTGACAAGTATTTTAAAACCACCCGATCCATCTGCGCCACCCGTTATCTACAGGAATTCCAAAAACTGAAAAAATCGAACTAACATCTATGAGAACCAAAGTGTTGACGAATATCTACAGCTCAAACTGTTGACTAATATCTATGAGAACCAAAGTGTTGACGAATATCTACAGCTCAAACTGCTGACTAATATCTATGAGAACCAAAGTGTTGACGAATATCTACAGCACTGGCAGAGGTTGGATTTGCAATTATGTATAGCATATTGGAATAACGTAGTATTGCGTATGCAGTTTAAAAAACTTAATTTATTTAAGTATGTATGTAAAAATCCCTAATATCGGACTATTGGACACATTTAATCCAACCTACGCTCTGTAGATATTAGTTCAACCTACGCTCTGTAGATATTAGTCAACACTGGGACCGTCATAGATATTCGTCCGACCTTAGCTCTGTAGATTCAACACTCTGAAGTTCGTAGATATTAGTTCAACATATGAGCTGTAGATATTCTTCCGACATACAGGCTGTAGATATTAGTATCTAGAGTCATTTCACGTAGTAATTCATAAATATGGTTTTGAATCATTTCTTGCTAACGAAAAGTTATTTTTTTTTGGCTTATATTTGTCTTTATTAATACGGCGCTTGCTGCATGAAGGCAAGAGTGCATGCATACCTATAATTACAAGTGGAAAAAATATTATAAAATATATTGTAACCAGACCTTAATTTAGATTTCTAGATTGACTACGTGATAAAAACCTAAGCCCCCCGCCCCTCATTGTGACCAAGCATGGTATTTTGAAGATCCCCCTCCCCCCTCAATGGGTGACGTAGTATGGGTACGTTCCCTAAAAGCAATGAAATTACACAAAAAGCTTTATCTGAAAGTTGATATTTTATAGAACCTTATCACAGCACTTGAAAAAAGTGAAAAGTGATACATTTTCACTTCGCTCTTCTCCCGCAAGGCCGCGTTTTGTTCTATCGCAGCGATAATGATAATGGCTCTGTTATAATGGATGTGATTAGTGAACGTCGTTCAACCAAACTTAATTAGCTTTAGTTTCGTTCCCCTAAACACATTTCAATCTGGTTCCACATTTTATCGTTTTATTTCAGAAGATAAATTTTATAAAAAAGATAACATAAAATCTAAAATAATGCTTCAATCGATAAAGCATTTAGATCGCGGTCTAGATTGATGGTCAAATTCGATCACAGCATTGCACGATCACAGCAGCCTTAGATATTACAAGCCGGCAGGTAAAGATACGATGTTATTATTTAATTACTTTCAATTACAATGTCACCTCTAAATCATGTTTGTATTAGGTATGTAAACTAAGAATTATTTTACTTATATGATTTTAGAAGGCGATGCGAGGCCAAGGCATCTGTACCAGGTCTCAGAGGGAGCAAAAGCAAAAAAAGACCATCTGGTTAAGTTTTCCAGAGTTAATGGATTCAATAAGACAGATTATTCATAAAAAATTAAAATATGTTTATATTTAATTGCCATATGGTTTTTTGACTTTCAAATTTATTGTCTGTACATAATACAAAAATCAGAGGTAGATACAGTAATGCATATTTTCGAAATTTTTCAGATGTCAAGAAAAACCTGATATTTTAACTATTATAATGTTTGCTACATACATATGAAATGGGGTAGGTCCAAACGACTCTCAACTAGCAATTCGGATTTCGCAGGATCTAATCCCGGTGTGCAAAAGTAAATTTTATTTGGTTGAATTGTGATATTTCATAGCGTATTAATTTTTTTAAAAGGCAAAAAGTCTCGGGTTATGAATAACCCTTCGCGGAAAACGTTGCTTTTGTTGTGATGGAGGACTTAGCCAGCCGAAAAATTGAACACAGGACACCTGGGTGGGATCCAAATGCGATGCCAATTCAGTCACTGAGCGGTCAGCCAGCCATTAAATAATGTAGGTATAAAAGTATATGTGCCAGTGGTGGTCCATAAGTTTTCAGTGAGCTAGAGTGCTAAGATTGAAAAATACGACGTTATTGATGTTGTTGTAGTGGAAATGATTTTTTTCTCAAAAGTTCAACTTTTTGTACGAAGATCTTTCAGTATGTGGATGGGGCGCATCCCTATGTTGAAAAAATCCTGAAAATCTTCGTACAAAAAAAATTAAAGATCGAAAAAAAATTTTTTTTCAGCTACAACAACATCAATAACGTCGTATTTTTCATAATTAGCTCTCTAGCTGACTGAAAACCCACGGACCTCCACTGATATGTGCGGCAAGTTTCAGATGATATGATGGAAGATACTACTAGTACAGCCCTGTTGTAAGACCACCATCCAGAATTGAAATATTGAAAAAAATGGCTATAGCCGTGTTTGGTGACCATATAGCCAGGTAATTCTCTACGTCCTCCCCCTTCCCAATAACTTCAGCTTCACACATTACCCCAAATGAGAATGTCACAGTCCCAGTGACTTCAGAGAAGTTTGGACATTACCCCAAATGAGAATGTCACAGTCCCAGTGACTTCAGAGAAGTTTGGACTTTTGTGCGGTTCTCATATAAAAAAAAAACATTTTTTACATCATAATGATTACATCAGGAACGCGAGTGATTCGTTTTGATAAATAATTACGTTAAAAATACATTAATCATTGCCTGAATTGACATCTCCAAGATTTTCCATCAGGGGCAGACATTTTGGCTCTAACGAAGATGAGAAAAGAAAACAGAGAAATCTGCCACTGTCGCCTTACATCATCATCAATCTCAAATGCCTAATTATTTCATACCAAAATAAAAATGAATTCATCGGCTGCTTCCAGACTAAGAAACGGAATCACTCCACAGGACAACATTAAGAGTAGCTTCCACTCAGGAAAGTGCCGCAAAGATACCATTTATTATTTTAAACAAGCTTTTTCCCGCGGCTTCGCTCGCATGGTATTAGGGGGATTCCCAATCCGCCTCCCCCTCCCCCCCTCCACCCTCATTAATTCCCGGTACATTCAGTTTTCAAACTTTTCAAACTGCTCGCGTGCCACCTATTGCAATTTTTTTATAAAAATTTCATAATGCCAGACCTCACCAGTAGTTTTGTACAACAAAAAAGAATTATCCAATTTGGTGCAATCGTTCGGAAGTTATGCGCCCACACTCATTTCGGCGATTCATTTTTAGAGATATATACGCCGCCAACATCGTTTCCTCGGCAACAGTTTGTTTTGCTTTTCTTCTGACGTTTGCAATAACTCGATTTTGTTAGGGACAGAAAACGCATGATAAATATTTTCATGACGCCAGAGCTTACCAATATATGCATATATAGCCAATATTACTCGTAAATAATGTAGCTTTCCATTATTTTAGTGAAAGAATTTTTAAAGTCCATTCAGCAGTTTTTGCGTGAAAGAGTAACAAACATATATCCATAAATACATCCATACATACATCCATACTTACATCCATACATACATCCATACATACATCCATACCAATTTTCGCCTTTATAATATTAATAGGAATATGAATTAACACCGTTAAATAACATCGTTCTAACACGCTTATTTTCATCATTCCCATTTGATTAAAATACCTCATAAGTTAAGAGACCGAAAAATTGAGAAGAATCAGTCGAGAATTCGATTCTAATTACATTTCCAGTCTTTTCAGAGAGTATTTCGTTTGTTCGAGTCCAACTGACAAACAATATAAAGGGAAAGAAAAACACGCCCGAAATAATAAAGCTAATTTGAAATAAATTTGAAAGCTGATATAACGTCCAATTAACTCTAGCCGGTAGCATGAACTTCAGAGTTTGATCTTGTGATTATTAAGGAAAATCCAAAATTAAATTATTCTGGTTGCTTTATAGTCTCTGGCGTAATTCTAACTAAGCCCCAAAATAAACACAGGTTATTTAAATTAAACTTGAAAAAACGGTAGATTAAAAAGCTTTTGGCCCTTGTCGGAAATTCGCTAAGGAACTAAAAACGCCTAACATAATAAAGTTTGAGTTATTTCCGACAGCGAGATATTAAAAAGCTGGCGGCGTGCGTAAGCTAGTCAACTCACTGTGCCAATCTCACATCGAATACGGAATTTTAGCTTGGGGTAACACTTATTCTAATGCCCTCGACCCCATCATTAAAGCACAAAAACTAATAATAAAAATAATTCTTAAACTTCCTCTCACTATCAGCACCGATACGATCTTCAATACTTTCAACGTTATGGACATTAAACAGCTCTACGCAAAATCCATCTTAGTTTATTTACATAAAAACAACAAAATCCTATACAAACCAACACAAATGATACACAATACCCGAGCCAAAAATAAAGAACTTCTCCAAACTCCCTTTTCTAAAACCACCTTTGGTCAAAAACACTTTAAATACATAGCTTGCAAACTACACAATACACTACCAGCTACGATTAGACAAACTGAATCAATGACCAAATTCAAACAAGATATAAAGAAATGGATTATAAGTATTGGACGTCACACTACTGCTAACATCTGTAAAATAGATTACAAATAGACAGAATTACCATCTCACGCATGTCCTCACCCTTATTAAAGAAATTAAAATAGTAAAATCCTATGTGTATAATATAACTCCCTATATAGATTTGACAGGATTTACTACTTTATTCATCTCCTCCTTCACCTATATAATTGTCTCTTTATGGTATTAACCCTCAATTTAAATCATCTTTCTGTTTGAATTGTATAAATCAGTATGTATCTTACCTTAAATATTCTTATGTTATAATTAAATATTCTTATGTATGATACTCATTTATGTACCTCTACGCCTGTCTCAACACAGGTATACCCTAGTGAGACAGGCATCGAATAATGTAATGTAAACATACCTTTTATAGAAAAATAAATAAATAAATTATTTTTAATAGAGTCAAATATTAATTAGAAGAAAAATAGGTGATACGATGTTCTCAAGAGTGTCAAATTGTTTTTAGACCATTTAGACTACCTACACCGTGGCAGTGGTCAGGGGGCATACATTAATTACGTGAGCTCAAAAGGGGGAGGGGGTCCAGCAAAATCTTACGTTACTTGAAAAGAATATACGAAGTGGCCCAAATTTATCTCACCAGGGGTCTAGATTGGAAGAAAAACTGCTCACGTAATTAATATATGCCCCCTAAGCATGATATCCAGGTAAAAAATAAGAAATCGACATACGATGGGAACACTGGCGAATCTGTCTATGGGTTTGCATACGTAAATGATAAACGGATTTGTAAAAATCAAAAATACCAAAAAAAAAATGTCAATTTAAAAATTAAAAAACTTTAGGGCTTCGCATGTGCTTATTGAGACTAAACGGGAGTTGATTAGTTAATGAGGTCTTTAGTCATATTTCAACCACTTTCATTTCTCCAAGATCGAACGGAGTAGATTGATCGCGTCTTAGGCTAATTTATTTAAGTCAATGGATCGCTATACGATTTAATTCAAATCTAAGAGCTTCGCTTGTTCACCCCCATTCAGACAGTTATTTTTCAGAGTAATTAACTGATTAATTTTTTTCTTGTATATTGATAGCTTATCTGACACTCAGGAGGCCGCGTTATAATTTGTCAATGGTCGGTAGGAACATTTCTTACGAATTGTCGACCGTCCTCGCAAATATTGATAACTGATCATAGATGGCGGATTTCGTTAATATCGTATTTACGAAGGGTTTTATCGATCGCCCGTCACAGACCTTCAGAGCATTTTAGTGAAAATCACAGCTCGAAAAATGCTCACAGGAAACCTCGTTTCAACCAGAATAGAGACTAAGTGACTTTAAATATGCTTTTCCTTAAAACATGTATCTGATATTTCATGTTTACCAAAATCGAAATCCATGCTCTTTGCGGCTATTTTAAGATTATCTCTCTCTCTCTGGTTTCAATCCTGGGATTGGTTTGCAGCAATTTCATCTATTTGTTTCTTCCACTCTTCCCTGTCTTGTGCGGCTCTTTTGAAGTCTGCATATGATAAGCAGCGCACGTCCACCAGCAGGTCCTCCAGGTACTCTCGGCGTGGGCGTCCCCTAGCGTTTGTCCCCTCGGTCATACCCTCCATTATGGCATGCAAGAGGCCTTCTTGCCTTATTGCATGGCCGATCCATCTTGCGCGCCTTTCGGACAAGGTCCTGAGCAGGTGCCTTCCTCCTTCGATTCTTTGAAGAACCTCCTCATTTGTGATGTGGTCTCTCCAGGAAATTCCTAGTAGTCTTCTATAGGACCACATCTCAAAAGCCTCTAGTCTCCGTTTATCTCTTTCGGATAGGCACCATGTTTCGCAGCCGTACATCAAGATACTCCATACATAGGTCTTGATGAGGAGTATTCTCAGTTTCAGGTCTATATTATTCGATTCTATTATTTTCGACCTTTTATTGAATGCAACCCTAGCCTGGTGTATACGGCTGTCGACCTCGCTCTTAGACCGACCGTCCCATGTTATTTTGCTCCCGAGGTAGACAAACTCCTTGGTGTTCTTTAGTGGAACTCCTGACATCTCTACTCTCATCTGATGTTGCGTTCGGCCTACAGTCAGCAGCTTTGTTTTGTCTTTATTTATCTTCATGTTGTAATTGTTTTGAAGAATGCTTTGCATGTTTGTTAAGGCCTCTTGTAGTTCTTCTTCGCTTTCAGCAACCAAAGCAATATCGTCAGCAAACCTTATCATATCCATTAGATTATCTAAGGATGATTTTTTCACAGAATTTGAAAAATAATTAATCACATTTCCAAATTAAAATTCAAGACCTGTGAAGGTTCTACTCAAGATCTGTTATTATTTTACAGTACTCGGATAATAACAGAACTTTAATAGATCATATTTGTAAAAGCAAAGTGGTCTACAACAAATTTATGAGTTCACTATCACAGAACATGAACAGGATATTTGATAAATTCTACAAATTCTATGAAACAAGAAAAACTTGCGTCCTAAGAAGTTTGTAATCTATATATGTATATAATAATTAAATCCCTGTTTTACCTTGGTCACGCCATAACTTCAGAATGACTTTACTTATTTCATTCATCTTTTTTTTTTAAATTTTATAATACATTGTAGGAGGTTCTTACGGAAAGAAAAAATAAGAAAATTGCGCAGAAAATAGGATAATTTCAGAAAACTTAACGATTATTTTAACTTCACACGTTTGACATTTCGCGCGTTTGATGAATGTGAATTTAGCAGGCAGCTGTTTTCTTTGTAACAAAAGAATAGTCTAAGAATTTTTTAAATTATAGAAATTTTAAATAGGTACCTACGTTAGGTACCAAATTAGATAGATTGTTCTTATAATATACAAAAATGAATATTTTTGATACATGAAAAATAAATTTTTTAATTAAAAATTGTAAAAGGTGGCACGCGAGCTGATTGAAAACTGAATGCAACGGGACTGAATATATGGAACGAGGCAAGGGGTTTGCGGGACAGGGGAGCGGGATAGGGAAGAGGGTAGGCGGGGAAGGTGGAAGGGGAACGCGGGAGGCGAAGGGTATACGGGAGGGGAACGGGGAAGCACGGGAAAGGACATGCAGGGAGAAATAATTTATTTCTTTGAATTTGGCATTGCAACGTACCCCGGAAACCAGCTAGTATAAAATATATAAAGTTATTTTTAAAATGTTATAAATAGACGGAGGCTTGATTTAATAAATTTTATTTTCTCCTTACACCCACATTATCAACGCCTACGTATTCTAAAACTTGGGCCAAGCTTATTGCTCAGATATTAAGCCAGTTATCAAAGCATATTATTGAAAATAGATCGTCATGAAAGGCGGAGTTTGAAATTATACGAAGGAATATATGGAGATGATACGAGCAAAAGCAGGTGTCACGTAACGGTACTAATAATAAGTATTCTGATTAAATTGAGACAGAATCAAGGGAAATAAAATTGGAAAAGTTTTAACTTTACCCATAAGAAGTTAACTTTACTATTGGTGTAGGTATTATGCCCTGAAGTGTTAATTGCTATTTAGTTACGATAGTAAACACATTTTAGCTTTATAAACATATACATAGCGAAAGAAGACATAAAAAGAAGTATTAAAAATTATAATAATATTAGGATGATTTATGTAGCGCTGTTTTCGTGAAAAATCACCTCAAAGGCACTGTACAATATTTATTATACAAATATGTCTACAATGTTATAACTTGTTTTTAACCCACAGACTAGACAAACAATTATAACATCTTATGGTCAACAAAATGCATCCACAGGTTCGTCAATCTTTAATACAAAATTATATGTACAATGCATTTGACCAATGAACGTGAAGCCGCGTTAAAATGTCACTGTTTTTTTTGTTTATTAGAGATATTTAGATACAGATTGCATGCAGAGATGGAAGAATTCTGGAACATATTTTAATAGTAATATGTTCTTTAATGGACGTATTTGGAAAAGCAAAAGTAAAATTATATGATTTTACGCAACAGTGCAAGGATTTGAATTAGAATATTTATCTTCCCAAATGTGATTCGTCCCTCGATAAGAGACAGATTGAAGTATGAGGCTTCGAATAATGTTTATTCAATAAGAAAAGTGTTATTAAGATTTATTATAGGCAAGTATATATTTTTATTTTGCTTGTAGGCACCTTTTTATTTATTTTATAAAGCATTTTAACGTAGGTAATTACTGAGATGTGTATAATGTAAACGAAACAAAAGTTATTTTAGAGTGTACAGGGATATACTACATTAAGTATATTTAAAAATGGATGTTCATCTGACGCCAGCACCGAGTAAAATATGAAATGTTTGTGAACAGATGTAATCAAAAATTTTAGACATGCTGTGTGTTAAAAATAAAGGAATTCCCAAGGGAACCATGATATTTATTATTCTCATTGCATTGAAAAAAATATCGGATGCAATGATAAGCGTGAGGATAAAATATTTTTTGGTTTCATGGATAATTTTATTATTAATATAACGTATAAAGTAACGATCTAAAAAAAAAAATTCTTACGTTTTATTGTTTTTCATAATTTCGGTCAATATTACGGTGAATTTATTATGCAACCTTTCTCAAAATAGTTGATCGGGTTCTATTCTCGGCCGTTGATATTATTTTTTTTTTAAAATGCGTAGTTCCCTTGATACATATTTTTAAATTTTCCCATGATTTTTCAAGAGTCTGCGCTGATATAATAATAGCATAAAAATAATATTGTAAAAATACTGTCCTATCAATCTTAAAAAGTAACGAAACTGGTAGGCTACATTTCCACATATACTATTAGTCATTTTTTTGGTGTTGAACACTGCGTTATGAAAAAATCATAATATGATTCGTATTACGGTTTTTTTCCTAACACAGCCAACATTTTTCTAACACAAGAAGATAACACTAATAATCGAAACGAAAATATGAAAGAGAACAAGACATAGAAAAGTTAAAAGATAACGGTCGCAACAGGGACAGTTTGACTGATTATGTTAGTCATAAGTTATTATAATAGTTTTCCTAGTCTGTAATGGTTTAGTAATAAAATAGAGCATTTAAAGATATATTATATCGCATAGCGCTCTTGAGGTAATTTTTAACAAAAACGGCGTTATACAAAGCATAGAAGTATTATTATTATTCTAAACCAGTGGTTCCCAAAGTGATCCGTACGAACCCCCCAGGGTCCAGAGGATCATTCAGGGAGTCCGTGGAAAATTAAAATTGAGTTCGGGGTTCAAAATTAAAAAGGCAAAGTTTCGATTCTTTCAGCGATAACAAAAGTATCTGCCACTCCGGAACGTGCCGATATATAAAATAATTTCATCAATAATAAATTGTGAAATAAAACAAATTAATCAAATTTGCCCATATTGAGATTCGATTCTCCGGATTCGTAATCAAGTATCGTAACTACTCAACCCCGAAAGCCGCCCTAACATTTGAATGATATATATGTAATACCATTATATTATAAAGTGCAATATATGTATAATAATTTTTTAAAGATAAATTTAACGAGCACCGTTAAGCTCACAGAACATACTCGTAGGTATCGATAGACACAAGGCAATTGCAAATGCTGTAAACGAGAAGAAATTCAAAATTTTGTTAGATATATAATTTTTATCCATTTTTTTTTCTCTTTCTGTCTGCGTCGTCGAAATATTTCTAGGAAAATAAATGTGTCCTTAACGGCATACAATTTAAGAGGATTTTTTTATCAGAAAAATTAAATATAAATTAAATTCTTTCATCAAAGAATTAAAAAAAATGTTAAGAATTCCAAAAGATCTAATCAAAGCTAATTTTATAATAAAAAATCATAATTATAGATCTACAAAAACAGGATGTTATTTTTAGAAAAAAAGCTTTCTTTTGGTTCTCCTGAACAATTAACATTTTGTCCTTTATAGCATTTCAAATTTCGTAATCGATGTTTTACGTTATCTTCGTTATAACTCGAGGACGTACAACAAATGACGAAATGTTTTCATAGGTTGGAAATTGTTTGGAAAAAAAATGTTTTTACTTGATCAATTCGATGTTATTTACAAAATAAAATTCCGAAAAAAGAATTCAGATTGTCCTCGTGGAGTGACTTCATATATTTTACTGTATTAAAAAAAACTGGTCTTATTTGAACTGGGAATGTGTACTACTCTCTCCCGTATCAATGTGGACTCAATCCCACCACAGAGCATTAAGAGGCAACTGAAACGGCGCTTCAGCGGCATCAAATAGATTTCACGGGAAATTCTGGTGTTGTGGTTTAAAAAAAGCCTTTCGCAGTGTTTTTCAGAAAAATGTACTAAAAGGTGGGATTACATTTTCTGTTTTGAATTATCTCCGACCCACCACCGTTTTGAAAAGGCCAGGGGTGGAAAAATACAAACTTGTATATTTTAAAATTCGTAGAATTTTATAAATACGAGATTTTTAATGGACAGAATTATATATTAGGAAAGAACTTTTAATGGTGATCCTCACAAGTATTCTTCGTATTCCTTTTTTTATATGAATACCTCACAAGAGTCCCAACTGCTCCCGTCTGGAGCCAGTGAGGGTAGGTAGTGAGGAGGGGAAGGAGATATGGAAGAGGAAGGTGGTGAAGTACCTGGCTATTTAGATCTGGTCACCAAACACGGTAAGGCCATTTCAAAAAACATTTCAATTCTGAATGCTGGTCTTGCACCAGTGCGTTACTGAGAGTGTCTTACACTCTGGAAGGATTTCACACTCAAGGAAGGATTCCTGAACATCTGTTGGTGGAAAACGGTTATTTTTTTCAGGCACATAAAACATATTATTCAATTTGGGAGTCGGGGACGGGTACCGCCACCCTGGGAACCATTTATTGGACAACCAATACCCCTGCCGTTCGCTACGTTTGGTTACTTAGCAGGGGTGCCCGGGTTCGTGGTGTGAGGTTTGACTGGGTCTTGGCGGCAGATGCATTTGCCTACCTACTGCGTGGCGGGCCGGATCGGATGAGACTGGTTGAGATAGACCTTTTGATTTTTCCAGCCGGAATCTCATGACCCGTCCCTTGCACCACAGTGGAAGGATTCACACTCTTGGACACATCGACCCCCTGATTCCTACCCACCCACATACCCTTTTCCTTCCCAGAATAACCTTTCCTTTCTTTCCCTAAAAAGCCCCTTTAAAAAATTGGTCGACTTTTTTAATTTGCGTCCGAATGGCAAACACTTTTTATGAAAAATGTAATAATATACATAATTATCTTTGAATAGAAAGTTGCCATTTTTGGTGTAATTTTTTGTGAAATGAGTGTTAACTTGAAAAAAGCGGTGTAATTTTTATATTTCACTGTTCCTTAATTGTCATTTTTAATCTGTGTTCGTCTTCATAGAAGTCGATCATGGCTGTGAAGAGAGAGGCGTGCAGTGTTTTAATGTAATAATTTTGAATTTGTGTTTATCAAGTGAGATATGATTTTAGATTTTCACGGCAAAAAGTATTATCATTATTTATTATTGGGGTGTTAACTCCTACTTTAGCCAACGTTGGCTACAGAAGGAGGTAGCACAACACGGCATAACATCCCAAAAATAAATAACATAATTATGGTTTCAAATCAAGTTTAATTTGTAGAACTCCATTTTAATTCAAAAATAATTTAAAGTTTTTTTAGTATTATTTGTGAATTTTATTTATAAACAAGTTCTGCTGTGTAATAAATATTATCAAGCTGATAATGCCTTCGGAAGGCGAAACGGCAGTCTCACTTAAAAAATTAATTACACAGCAGAACTAAAATAATATGCTTTTTTTTCAATTTGAATAAAAAATAATGTTATTAATGAATGTACTAACTGTTGATAAATAATAAATAGCAATAAATCACATCAGAAACGTGATAATGTTGGTACCAAAATTATTTCATTAATAATTGATAATTCTTTATCTGAATTTTGTATTTCATTAGTTTGCACGTTTGACAGATTTAAAAGATAAATTTCTTCTTTTGGAAGGCAATAATCCTGAAGATATAAATTTTTAGCTTCACAAATTTTAGAATAATTATAATAACCTGCGATTTTTCATGGATTATTTGCTGGTTGTACACAAAAAAACTCGTTTAACTTAATAAAACAAAAATAATTTTTATCTATGCTTCTTGTAGGGGTTGTGCAATGCAATATGACCCATATGGGCATCACAGCGTAAATGGCATAAATACAGCTAAAATGGTGCAAAAAGTTCGTTTGTTTTAGGCTCATTTTTTAAATTGTAAGCATCCGACCTCTGGTTTCAAAGCAGAATAAACAATGCGGCTTTCAAAGATTTCATATTCTGCAGTTTCAGTACGCGGTACGAGAATATCTCAGGGTGTATTATTGTTCCCAAACAATGGGGGCTGAAGCGATTTGGGTGCAGGCAGGACCTTTGATATACGGCGTGAATCCTCCCTTTGTCTGCTGTGCTCCGGGTAGACTGATTGTATTTCTAGGATAATATAACTAATTCCGGGGATTAATGGAAGTGGCATGGAAACAAGATGGATTCAACAACAGTCGTGTTACTGTAGACATCGCATTATGGGGTATTTTCACAAACTACAACGTTAACATTGCATTATAGGGTATTTTCATAAACCATAACGTTAACATTGCAATATGGGTATTTTCATAAACTATAACGTTAACATTGCATTATGGGGTATTTTCATAAACTATAACGTTATCATTGCATAATGGGGTATTTTCACAAACTATAACGTTAATATTGCATAATGGGGTATTTTCACAAAGTATAACGTTAAAATGGAATTATGGGATATTTTCACAAACTGTAACGTTAACATTGGATAATGACGTCTTTTCACAAACTATAACGTTAACATTGCATAAAGCGATATTTTTACAAACTGTTGTTAACACTGCACTATCGGGTATTTTCACAAACTATTGCTTTAACATTGTATATGGGATATTTTCACAAACTATAACGGTAACATTGTATAAAGAGGTATTTTCAATTTCCACAAACTATAACGTTAATCTTGCATAATGGGGGAATTTTCATAAACTATACCGTTTACATTGCATAATGGGGTATTTTCACAAACTATAACGTTTAAATTGCATTATGGGGTATTTTCACAAACTATAAGGTTAACATTGCGTAATGGGGTTTTTTCACAAACTATAAGTTAACATAGCATTCAGGGATATTTTCACAAACTATTATGTTATTATTGCATAATGAGAAATTTTCACAAACTGTAACGTTTATATTGGAAAATGGGGTAATTTCACACACTATATAACATTAACACTGCGTAATAAGATATTTTCACATACTATAACGTTTACATTGCATAATGGGACATTTTTACAAACTGTAATGTTAAAATTGCATTATCGGGTATTTTTAAAAACTATAACGTTAACATTGCATAATGGGATTTTTTCGCAATATATACCATTAAAATGTGTGGAAGATTTATTGTTTATTTTTTCGATCCTGATCATTGTGCTACAAATGTGTAGTTTTAATATTTTCATCCATAATTATTTATTTTGAATCGCACATTCCGAAACGGTTCCAACTTCCAACTGGCTTCAAAGTCATTATGACATAGACAACGCCACTAGCTGGTAAGACAGCTGACACCGACGTTTCACGATGTGACGTCAACGCCGCCGAATTCACGAATAAAAACGAACGTGGCGTTTTGGCGGCAAATCAAAAATGGAACATTTCAAATGGTCATGGAAAATTTATTCGTCCACATAAAAATAAAATAAATACCTACATTGTTGTTATTAAAAATTATGACAATGAATTAATTTAAAAAAAAACAGTGAAAATAACCAGACAATACTTGAAAGTAAAAGAAAGTTTAATTTTTGTTTCGGTTTTTGGCAACTGCGCAGGCAAAGTGTCACTGTGAAATGTATTTTTGTTTGAAAAGATTGTTCGGGAATATAAAGATGTAACATAGCCGTAGAAAAAATTATTATGCCAAACAGTATTCACAATCTAAAATTAATTATATCGAAGGAAGCAAATGCTTTGTGGTGTGACATTATATATTAAATGCAAAAAACACACTTTGTAAAACACCACTTTTTATTTGAATTAATATTTAACAGCCAACCAGGTTTCGCTTAGCTCAAGCTCAAGCTTAGCTCAAGCTCAAGCTTAGCTCAAGTTTAGCTCAAGCTCATGCTTAGCTCTTTTCTATTTGTATCTCTTTCTGGCACCAATCGCGTTTCGTCTAATCTATTTCAATCTCTTTCACTCATTCTTTTATTTTATTTTACGTATGTGAACTAACTAACTTAACCATTACGCCGTTTCACCGCAAGGGTAGGCAGAGAGTATGGACCGACTCGGTCTTGGTACACACTCCTTGCTCCGTTCATATTCTTACATCGTCTCATACATGCACTTCTATTGTTCCGACTCTTCACGTGGCCCGACTCAAGTATCTGATTCAATTGGTCGTGCCATGTCTTCCTCGGGCGTCCCCGACTTCTTCTACCATTCACATTTGCGTCATATATTCTCCTTACACTCCTTTCCTCGTTTATTCGCCCTACGTGCCCAAACCATCTGACCGTCCCTTTCTTAATCTTACTCATTACGCTGACATCAACCTTGTATTCTTCGCGGATGTCCACATTTCTCACACGATCGTACATGGTTTTACCACACATACGCCTTAGGGATCTCATTTCTACAGCATTCAGTCTACTTTCATCATATGTGTCATATCTTTAGTTGGTATAATAAGCCCAAGTCATGAGCGCAGTTTTAATATTCTGTGGCAAGCGTAATAAAATAATTGCTGAACTGTCTATCTATACTTGTAAGCGACGTTGAAAATGTCGATGGTCAACGCAGAATCGTTACGCAGTTGAGTTGCTCGGCGCTCTGTTGATTGGCGCATTCTGATAGGCAGAAGTCCGCGCTTTCAGAGCATAAAAAAAGTGCATGGGATCTCCCACGAGTATACTTGTTAGGGACATATAAGTTAACCTCTTTCAACGTGGGTGGATAAAGTGTACTTCCAGAGATTAGGAAATTTTTACGGCGGGTTTCCAAGGTGTTGAAATAAAGCATTCCTGTTAAGAACAAACAAGGCGTAACACATAAACCTCGTTTCTACTCTTTCTATTTCAATACGTAAGTACAGTACACGATATTTTTCCAATATACACAGTGTGTAACAGCACATACCCGAAGGATTTTAACTAGTGATTCCTTAGCATATGTGAAAATGATGTCATTTTGCCGTCTGATGTTTTTTTTGTCAATTAAAAATAATGAAAATATTTTTTTCTCACACCACTGGTGTAGCCTAGCGAGAGAAGCACTCCGTCTCATTTCAGCAGCATGGTAACACACGAAACAGCGCGTGTATCACGTGATCCCGTAGCACTACGTAGGAGTGTGATCCGTGGTGATATGTGATTGAAAAATATATTTTTTTTTGTTTTCAACAGAAAAAAATATCATCGGACAGCGAAATGACATTTACTTTATTTACGCCAAATATGCTCAGAATCGCTGTTTAAAATCCTTGGGCAGGTTCGTGCTGTTACACCCCGTATATAAATTTATATTATTTTCCTTTTTATGTGTAATAAAGGAAATATTTATATATCACTACCTTAGAACATGTTTTTCATTGAATTTATTTGACTGACTCAAAAAAAAAAAATTAAAAAATTTCTTGTAATAATCTTTTTAATCTTAATTTCAGTTTATACAAATCCTAAAAGTGAGTACATTTCATATTGATTAATAAATTTTGGAATAATTCTGAAAGGCAGGAGATTTACTCCTATTCACAAAAGATAATTAATGTATTTATTTATTTGAGACACAAACAGGATATTTATACAACATTTTTGTGGGTAATATATAATAAATTAAAATACAAATATAAGTATCCCTAGATTAATGTATCTGCATTAATCACATATGCATTTTCACAAAAGCAAACTCTTGAAAAACAATGCAAGTATTATTTATACATAACTTGAAAACTTAAATACAAAATTGAAATACATAATAATAACAAGTATACAATATTTATAAAGTATTTACTGAAAAGTAATATAACTTTTTTTTTTTTTTTAAGTGCACAAATTGTGGAGATATTTTTTGAAATATGTTATATTATTTGCAAAAATATCTATGGAACTGTGTATTTTAACAAGATCGTTGTATGACCGAGACATTCTAGAGATAGGATTAAAATATCCCGTATTATTCGTAAAAATTTCAGTCCAAAATATGTTAAGTGTTCTTGTAGATTTGGGCCTGGCGTATGTAGGTACATACAACATAAGTTAACATACAGAAAACAGACTACTTCTAACGAAATTGACTTTTGGGTATCGAAAGCTAATGAAAGCGCTTAACAATTTTATAGTCCCCTAAATCTCAGAATCCCTTTAGTTAGTGCTCCAGAATTGACTTGAAGGCACTAAATATTAATTCTCCATTTGCCAAATACTTTAAACTTCGTTAATTGGTATTGATTTTGGATTCGCAAATAAGCGGTCCTATAATTTGGATCGCTTAGTCACTCAGCGGGATAAGCCTACTTCAAAGGTAACATTATACAACATATTGACTTTATTTGTAATCAATGATATAATTTCATATTAACTACTTCATACGAGTATACCTACATAGATAGTTTTATGTGCTCACGCCTAAGGGAACTTGACAACAAATAGCGGATTCTAGCTGTAAAACAAATTGAAATCACGTGGTTGAAACTAATATCATATATATGTTTTGTTACTTGCTATACAAATAGACAGGGTGTTAAGGGACTTATGACTTACTTTAACCAGTATTCCCGACATTGTTTGAAGTAAAAAATGTGAACGAAATGGTGGCCTCCGGTGATTTATTCAATTTTTTTAAGTAGGTAATCAAAACAAATCCTCGCCCGACCCTAACTGTCCGACACCTACTGAATTTTTATATTTAAAGTTGAAAACAAAATAAAACATCACAAATGTCACCGGAGACCAACATTTTAATTACATTTTTTCCTCCAAATAATGTCAGGCAATACTGGTTGTAGTAAATGAAGTGCGTCCTTTAGCACAATGTATGTATAATTTCTTATATATTTTATGATTATACAAGCGTAGAACTGCGAAAAATCACGGGGTACTCTGGATTCTTGACAAATCAGATCCAATTTTGAAAATTAAAATGACGTTTTGTTAAATATTATAGGTAGGTACATTATCACTTAACTTAATTCTTCACGCAATCAGTTCAAAATATTAAAAAAATTGTAAATTTTAATTTAAATTCAAAGCACATCCGAGTCGCAGAGTTCATTGAACCAGAGTCTCATGTAATACTAATTGGACTTAGACCACCAAGAGTTCAAGATACAGACACCTGGACGAGCTCTTTCAAAGAAATCGGCCTTCGAACCGATTTGGAAAAGAGAATGACATTTGTGATCTTTAATTTACTTTTTCGATGCTAGTTTCGATGCCTGTATGAAAATATTAGTCAGAAATCAGTTATTGTTATTATTATGTCAGTCAAAAATCTAGAGCACCTGACATAGTTATTCACAACAATCAATTTTTTATTTTATTTTCTCGTACCTAAATCAAATTACCAAAAATGACATAGGAACTTGCAGCATTAAACTCCAGATAATAATTATCTTGATGTAACAAAATTTTTCAAAATTGATACATTGAGTGTACGTAGACAATTCCCTGATGCGATGTTGCTATATAAAATCGTAAATAACATAACTGACTGTCCTGAATTATTGAACATTTTTATTAAATATGCTAGTTTTTTAACTAAAAAGAAGGTATTTGACCATCTTAAAAGTAAACCATATCTTCGTTATTTGTTTTTGCCTACCTCCTTCTTTAGCTAACGTTTCAGACAGCGTTGCAGTGTCCATCATCAGGGCAGATCCGGTAGATGTGTCGTACATCTATGTATTACACATCTACCGGATCTGCCGGATCTGCCCTGCCACTGCAACGCTGTCCGAAACGTTGGCTAAAGAAGGAGGTAGCGCCACACGGCATAACACCCCAAAAACAAATAACGAAAATACTTTTGGCCGTGAAAATCTTAAAACGTATCTGGTAAACCATATCGTTTCGTTGAGGCGATATTTACCTCGAGGAACCGCGGTAGAACTATATATGTAACTATTTTGTGATTGTATGGTGCGCTTCTTCGCAGAGGTACAGTTGTAAGTGATTGGTTATCCCTTTTCCTCGCATCCCTAATTTTTCCTACACATATCATTCATAACAATTTTGTCACTTTCATTTTTAATATTTACAGTCCATTTGCAAGTGCATCTGAAGCTGTAATTCGTGCTTTACATTTTGCAGTGCACGTACTTCTCATTAATCCACAAGATAGTTACCCACGTTACCAAGCACTTATAGGTTGGTTAGACAAGTTTAAATTTGCTTATGGTAACTTTATCAAAGGCCTCAGGCATCAAAGACGATATAGATATATTGTAGATATTAACATGTCACGTAGTCCACGACATTAATCTAATAGATAGATTATTATATGGCAAGGATAGACCCAAAGGTCTTTCATAAATTGGGTCAAATTCCAGCAAACTGTAATATTTTATTTAGGTAGGCTACAACATTTTAGTACGATGGTGATGTATTTTGGGTTCCAAGACAAATAAACAAAGTGGCATTTCAACACCCCTTTCAACAAGTGATTTTTATATAACCTAACCTAAGGTAAGCTATTTAATCAAGTTGAACCTTTTTAATTATCTTTAATAACTTTTCAAAGGAGTGACGAATTTTGATATAATGTACACGCTCCTACCGCTATACTTTGAAGAGAGAGCTCAAAGAAAAAAGTGATGATAAATTTCTTAATTTTATACAATTTACAAAGTGTTCATGTAAACACGTATTTATAAATATTTATTTATCCGCGATCGGTCAGCTGATTTCGAATTTACACTATTTTATTTGATTATCTTTTAAACAATAATCGGTACTTATGTCCAAATAAATATCCGCTGTTACTAGGCATCTAGCTAACTCCTCTAAGAGAGAGAGAGAGAGACTGGTTGACGGAGACCCTTTGAACTCTGCAGCCGGACTCTCTCGACCCATCGCCTTGCATCTACTGCACGGTGGGCCAGATCGGGAGGGACTGGTTAAGGGAGACCTTTCGTCCTCTCCAGCTGGACTCGCACGCCCCTTCGCTTTGCACCGCAGTAGGAGGGATGGATTCAGACGCCCGTCACCGCTGGACACATTGACCCCAGATTCCTTTGGATCCCTCCGGTCATAAGTTTTTCCTTCCCCTAACTTCTTCACCTCTTTTATGTGAATAAACAGTCACAGCTGCTCCCGTCTGGAGCTAATTGAGGTATGTTGTAAAGCTGAAACGTAGTGGAGAGGTGAAGAAGATGGGGAGGAAGAAGGTGGGGAAGTACCTGGCTAATCTGATCTGGTCACCAAACACGGCTAAAGCCATTTCAAGCAACGTTTCAATTCTGAATGGTGGTTTTACACCAGGGCGATACTGAGAGTATCATCCATTCTGAAACGTGCCGCAAATAAATCAACATTATTTTAAATGATAAATTGTGAAATTAGACAAATTAATCAAATAAAATTTTAATTTTCGCACGCCGGGATTCGATTCCACGACCTTCGGATTGCGAGTCAAGAGCCTTACCCCTCTAACTACGGAGGCTGTGGCCGTGACCTATCTTTCCTTAAAAATACCGTCTACAGAGCATCCCCAAATATGACATAGGCCCTGACGAATGTTTTTCCTCTAGGCATCCTGTGTGAAGATAATATAAAAAAAAATTTAATATCAATCACAGATCCACCGCAGAAACAAGTATGTTTGATGATGGTGATATTCTGAATTAAAACGCAGTCAAAGGGAAATATCATTGTTTTAATTACAACAGTCGGCAAACTATGTATATAGCTTTAAATTTTTTTTTGGTAGAGCATAAAGGCTTTGATGTAATCAAAAATGCCACAGGCTGCTTTAACAAAGTAATTTTCGTTTGTAAAGTTTTATTTTAAAAAATAAACCCTATCGTGTTTTGTGTATCATTCAGTGGATTCATAAAGCCCCAAACAGAAAGGATAATAAAAATGACAAACAAAATGTTTTATGGTTTTTTTTAATGCTCCGAATGCGGGTTGAAGTTCAGCAGGAAAGTAATAAGCAGATACAATAGTCACTCAATTTCATAGGAAATGTGGGACAAAGCTTGTTTTTGATACTATGTCGTTCTAAAATATTATAACAAGCAAAATTTCCCTGATAAAAGAGCAAACGAAGATCAAACAAACCAATATACTGCAATGACACAATATTAACCTAACTGGTGGGGTACAATTTTTACTGTTTGAATAAAAAATACGATATTATGTGTTTTGTGTAGTGGAATAAAGATCTGGTGAAAGATCTCCATGCTGTTTGAAAATGGTAATAGTCGTGTTTACTAAACATTAAACATTCGTAAATCGGGGGGCGGGTATGGACACCGCCGCCCAAGGATCCACTTATTGGATGCCAACGGTGGTTCGCCACGTTTGTTGACTTACTGTTGTAGACCACTTTTATTTTATTAACACTCTACCGGTTTCGGAGCAGTCTTCCTTCGAAATTAATTTATCTTTTTGTCCCGTTCTAAATATTTTTCCAATAAACCGCTCTGTTCTTTCCGGAAATACTGAAATTACCCCTACCCCGTTCCTTACTCAAACATACTCAAACACCTATCATTTGAATGTCTGTCAATATTGTGTATCATAATTAGTTATAATATTCTCATGACGAAGGAAGGGTGCTTCTGAAACCTGTAGCGTATTAATAAAATAAGAGTGGTCTACAACAAGTTTTAAATTGCAAATTATGTTTAGCCACGAAGTTAATGCTTTATACAAATATGTTTTAATATATCTCTGAAAGTGGCAGTTGACAAAGTATGTATATTAGAAAATTTATGTTCGGATTTAAATTTATATCTGTGATCATCAACTATGGCATAGACAAGACAAATATGTCATTATTGCTCCAAATAGGTATCACAAACGGCAATTTCAAAGTAAACAAAATGCAGGATTCACACGTTTATAAATGTAACGATTTTTCAAAATTTTTTTATGCATCCTGAAAAATAGAATAAACTATCAAATATAGTTGCATTCAATGACTCCCTAACACTGTAATAATAATAATAATAATAATAGCCTTTATTCAGACAGTAAATTAAATTACATTATTTATAACATTTATAACACTTATCATGCATCGACTCCCTGTCTGTATGTCGCTAGTTGACAAAGGCCTCCTCCAACTGTCGAAATTTCTCTCTATCATTAGCTACTTTTGTCCATGTACCACCGTGGCTTTGATGTCGTCAACCCACCGTCTAAATGGTCTACCTCGTTTTCTCTTCTTGTCACCTGCGAACCAATTCATGACTAATTTTGAAGATTTTTCACTTCCTCCGATTGTATGGCCTGACCATATAGTATACCTTCATGAGTGGGATTAGTCATGAACACAGAAAAGACCAAAGCTTTGACAAATCGGAAGCAAGAACCTATCACGATCTATAACAATATGATCGACTATGTGGATGAGTATGTATACCTAGGTCAAATAATTTCTCCTGTAGATTTAACCACAAAAGAAATAGACAGACGTATTGGAAATGCTTGGAAACAATATTGGGGTTTTAAAGAAGTAATGAAAAACAGTGAAACTAGGATAACTATTAAACGGAAACTTTTTGATCTGCATACTTCCTGTACTTACTTATGGTTGCCAAACTTGGGCACTCACAAAAAATCACAATAAGAAACTCGAAACTTGCCAAAACTCCATGGAAAGAAGTATGCTAGGGAAAAGACTTTTCGATAGAATAAAAATTGAAACTATTAAGAAACAAACAAGAAAAAAAGATGTCACAAAAACAATAAAAAAGCTAACCCTATAAGCAATGTATATATCTCCGTATTAAAATTCGGAGGTATGATTTTACAAAAGAGGGCAAAAATTCCAAATCGAACGCTTAAAAACTTTCTGGCGCTCCATGAAATTGATAACATAGCGAAACGCTCCAGTGGTTAGATTTGAAAACGTCAAATTTATGAGTATTTTCATCGTGTAGTTGCAGTAGGTGTCGGGTCTAAACACGTGTGCGCGGAAGTACCCAGAGATGTCGCCCCGAAACAGGAAGTTGTCTTTCCCGCGGTTTCCCTGGCCGGAACAATGGGCCCAGCGCCGCAGTGGAAAACTGCGTCATCTCCGCCATAATGTAACTAACAAGTAGGTCGCCACCACTGATCACTAAATTTCTAGAAATGTGAGCAACACGGATTAACAAAGAAAACCAATATCACCGATTTACGTGAGACACTTCAGATCTAATGGCACATTTTTATTTTTTATATTCCATAATAAATTCAATTCACAGTGTATGAGACCACTTTTCTGTTCCATACAAATACTGTAAACAATAGGGGCGCTAGACTCCGATCGTCACTTTGGTTTCGGGAGATAATAATAACTCAGAAGTTTCTTGGATAATGAACAATATTTATTTTTCAGACGGTTTTTATACTAATTTTAGTTAAAGGAAAACGTAAACATGTTATTCATTTTGCCACCTGGTGTTTACCTCGATGATCGCAGGTGCAAGTTGCACAACAAGCTAGTTTTAACATGTAACATTTCGCAAGAACCGACTTGATTATATTGTTTTACTCTTCCCTGAATAGGCAATATTTTCAAGGGGACACGTGCGGCCGATAGCTGCGATTTTCACGTAAACAAACTTGTTTTGACACGAATTATTTTTTCTTGCATGGTTTGACGTCAGTCTCACACCTGGTGTTTACCTCGATGATCGCAGGTGCAAGTTGCACAACAAGCTAGTTTTAACATGTAATATTTCGCAAGAATTGACTTGATTATGTCGTTTTATTCTTCCCTGCGAGTTTCACGTAAACAAAAAATCCAATACATCAAGACGTCTGTTACACTCCTCCCGGTGTAATCTGTTTGATTGCACCTAGCTAGTTCGTCGGACGCATTCTTGATGTAGATATTTTGGTTTGATATGTGTCCTTGTGAAGAGGAGGGGGAGATGACTCAGCAGGTGTAGGAGCTGGTAAGATGACGGCGATTTTAACGGCTGGTTCTAGGTACACCTCGGAACTAGTCTGGATTCGAGCGGTTCTAACTTGTCCGTCAGCTGCGGTTATCTCTTCGATGACGCGGCCGCGAGGCCAATGATTTCGAGGTAGTGCAGGATCCATGATGATCACCAAGTTATCCTTTTTTATGGGTGTGACAGGGTGGTGCCATTTTGTCGGGCCGCTAAGGTGGGAAGGTATTCTCGAAGCCATCGTCACCAAAACATGTCTGCCAGTCGTTGGCCGACACGCCATTGTCGGCGGAGACATATTTCTTCGTCCCTTTTTCGTACATGGACAAGAGAGAGCGTTTTTCCGGCCGACCCCAGAAGAAAATGGTTAGGTGTTAGAGGTTCTTCATCGCGAGGATCCATTGATATATGGGTGAGTGGTCTGTTGTTCACTACGAATGCTTCGATTAGGGTAGTCAGGAGAATTTCCTCTTTAGGTGCTCGTTTCACCGAGCGTATCAGTCTTTCCCATACTCCTCCCATGTGCGGCGTCATTGGTGGTATAATCTCCATTCGATGCCCTGAGTGGTCAGGGCATCAAGCATTTTAACGTCTTGACTTAGTAATTTCAAGGCATTTCTCATCTCGGCTTCGGCCCCATGGAAATTAGTCCCGTTGTCTGAGTACATGGTTACGGGCTGTCCCCTTCGCGCTGTCATTCGTTGTATGGCCATAATAGCAGGCTCGGTGGTTAGAGAAGAAACGAGTTCTAGGTGGACAGCGCGTATCGAGAAGCAAGTGAAGATTGCGGCGTAGCGTTTTTCTCGATGTCTGCCAACTGTGATAGTCATTTCATCTATTTTGCCCAGACTGTTTGCCACAAAGGTGGGGTAAATGTGTGGATCGGTGCGCAGCAAACACAATACGGTTGTTGAATCTGTCCAGAAATGGAATTGGGTTATCAGGGCATGGCTTTCCTTTTACATGGTTCAGGCGAGTCTTGCTGAGATGAGTGCGGCATGTTATTGAAGCAGCGTCTTGGGATGGTGATTGTGTATGTGTTTTTGCAGGATCATCCAATTTGTCCACTTCTGGATATGTTCAGGGGCACTGGGTTTGTCACAGCTCACGTTCGAGTGCCACACGGCTTGAAGTTATATTTTGGGCCAAATCGTAAGGCAGGAAATAAAGCCGGGTTGATCTCCTACTCGTGGGTCGTATTGCCTCTTCGTGGGTCGTATTAACCTTTCCTAGATTCTGCGGTTTTTTATTGGCGGTTAGCAAAGCCAATTGATGCACGGTATTGCTAGAGAATTGCGTGTCTGTCTCGTGACTTTAGTGCCACTAGAGCGTTTTCATCTTGGAGTCAGTTCCATGAAATTTTATCCCTTTTATTGTGGAAACGCGCTCCTCCCGTCTGAGGAGAGTACCGATGTTCTGGAAGGCCTTGCTTGCCTTGGCTGCTCCGATGAGGACCACCGTTGTTCTGGCAGTGGTACTGCTGGGGAGGACTTGCTCACCTTGGCTGCAGTGATGAGGAGCACCGCTATTCTGGTAGTGGCACTGCTTGGCTGCAGTGATGAGGAGCACCGCTATTCTGGTAGTGGCACTGCTGGAATTGAAATTAGAAGATGGAATTAGCCTTGCTGGCCTTCGGTTGAGTAGCGTATCTCGTTGAAAACTTGTTGGGAGGCGGGCTATTTGTTGCCATTGCTTGAGTTGCGTATCTCGTCGCAAACAAGTTAGGAGGTGGGCTAGCTGATGCCATTACTTGAGTTGCGTATCTTGTCGCAAACAAGTTGGGGGGCTGGCTATTTGTTGCCATTGCTTGAGTTGCGTATCTCGTCGCAAACAAGTTAGGAGGCGGGCTAGCTGATGCCATTACTTGAGTTGCGTATCTTGTCGCAAACAAGTTGGGGGGCGGGCTAGTTGCTGCCGTTACTTGAATTGTGTATCTTGTCACAAACAAGTTGGGAGGCGGGGTTGGGTGCCATCACTAGGATAAACAATAAGAAGGAATAACTTATCATGAAAATGGGATGGCAGGACGCGGCTCAGGCTCGTATGGGACTGCAAATTCAGGCAGGTTGGTGATCAGCTTGGCGTGGAGTTGCAGCGCGCAGGGCCGCGAATGGGTCAGCAATCTGCTTTGCGTGTCAGGCCAGCTGTTGTACTCTCTGATAGGGCTTGCTTCTGGCAATGTGGAGTGATTCTACTATCGCGGAGGTGATCTAGGCCAGTGGATCTATGTTTCGATATGTTCATCCAGTGTGAGTACGGTCTTAGTTTTCAGTATATCCGGGACTAGCATTTAGGGTCGGGCCGATTGCTGCAAGCTCGGGAATTCTCTGGCTGGCTGCCACAGGGTATCGAGTATCCATATATGCGGATTACTGCATATCTAGTAGCTGCATATATCGCTGTTGCATGAGTGGTAGCTGTATATTT
Source organism: Limnephilus marmoratus (assembly GCA_917880885.1). Taxonomy (NCBI): domain Eukaryota; kingdom Metazoa; phylum Arthropoda; class Insecta; order Trichoptera; family Limnephilidae; genus Limnephilus; species Limnephilus marmoratus. The sequence goes on from OU862917.1 coordinate 48,801,766, forward strand.
TGTTGCTGCTCAGTTTATTGCCGCATGTCTCATTGTTGCATTTGTGGAAGCTGCATATCTTGTTGCTGCTGGGTTAATTGCTGCATATCTGGTGGCTGAATACCTCGTTAATGCTCAGTTTGTTGCTGCATTTCTCGTTGCTGCATGCCGTAGCTGCATATCTCGTTGCTGCTGGGTTTGCTGCATATCTTGTTGCTGCATGTCTGTTTCTGCATATCTCGTCGCTGCATGTATAGTAACTGCATATCTCGTCGCTGATCAGTTCGTTGCTGCATGTCTCGTTGCTCCGTATATGAAAACTGCATATCTCGTTGCTGCCAATTTGTTGCTAGACGTCTATTAGCTGCATGTCTCGTTGCTGCATGTGTGGAAGCTGTATATCTTGTTGCTGTTGGGTTTGTTGCCGCATATCTGGTAGTTGCATATCTCGTTGCTGCTCAGTTTGTTGTTGCATTTCTCGTTGCTGCATGTGGTAGCTGCATATCTCGTTGCTGCTCAGTTTGTTAAGATGTCTCCTTGCTGCATGTGTGGAAGCTGCATATCTTGTTGCTGCTTGGTTCGTTGCTGCATGTCTGTTAGCTGCATATCTCGTTGCTGCTCAGTTTGTTGCTGCATACCTCGTTGCGGTATATGTGGTAGCTGCATATCTCGTTGCTGCTGGGTACGTTGATGCATGTCTGTGAGCTGCTCAGTGTTTGGTTGCATATCTTGTTGCGGTATATGTGGCAGCTGCATATCTCGTTGCTGCTGGGTTCGTTGTTGCATGTCTGTTAGCTGCATATCTCGTTGCTGCTCAGTTTGTTGCTGCATATCTTGTTGCGGTATATGTGGTAGCCGCATATCTCGTTGCTGCTGGGTTCGTTGATGCATGTCTGTGAGTTGTTCAGTGTTTTGTTGCATATATTGTTGCTGCTCAGTTTGTTGCTGCATATCTTGTTGCGGTATATGTGGTAGCTGCATATCTCGTTGCTGCTGGGTTCGTTGCTGTATACTGGTGGTTGCATATCATCTCATTGCTGCTCAGTTTGTTGCTGTATATCTCTTGGCTGTATGTCTGTTAGCTGCATATCTCATTGCTGCTCAGTTGGTTGCTGCATATCACGTTGGTGCTGGTTTCGTTACTCCATATGTGGAAGCTGCATATCTCGTTGCTCCATATGTGGAAGCTGCATATCTCGTTGCTGCCAATTTGTTGCTAGATGTCTATTAGCTGCATGTCTCGTTGCTGCATGTGTGGAAGCTGTATATTTTGTTGCTGTTGGGTTCGTTGCCGCATATCTGGTAGCTGCATATCTCGTTGCTGCTGGGTTCGTTGATGCATGTCTGTTAGCTGCATATCTCGTTGCTGCTCAGTTTGTTGCTGCATTTCTCGTTGCTGCATGTGGTAGCTGCATATCTCGTTGCTGCTCAGTTTATCGCTGCATGTCTCCTTGCTGCATGTGTGGAAGCTGCATATCTTGTTGCTGCTGGGTTCGTTGCTGCATGTCTGTTAGCTGCATATCTCGTTGCTGCTCAGTTTGTTACTGCATATCTCGTTGCGGTATATGTGGTAGCTGCATATCTCGTTGCTGCTGGGTTCGTTGTTGCATGTCTGTTAGCTGCATATCTCGTTGCTGCTGGGTTCGTTGTTGCATGTCTGTTAGCTGCATATCTCGTTGCTGCTCAGTTTGTTACTGCATATCTCGTTGCGGTATATGTGGTAGCTGCATATCTCGTTGCTGCTGGGTTCGTTGTTGCATGTCTGTTAGCTGCATATCTCGTTGCTGCTCAGTTTGTTGCTGCATTTCTCGTTGCTGCATGTGGTAGCTGCATATCTCGTTGCTGCTCAGTTTGTTACTGCATATCTCGTTGCGGTATATGTGGTAGCTGCATATCTCGTTGCTGCTGGGTTCGTTGTTGCATGTCTGTTAGCTGCATATCTCGTTGCTGCTCAGTTTGTTGCTGCATTTCTCGTTGCTGCATGTGGTAGCTGCATATCTCGTTGCTGCTCAGTTTATCGCTGCATGTCTCCTTGCTGCATGTGTGGAAGCTGCATATCTTGTTGCTGCTGGGTTCGTTGCTGCATGTCTGTTAGCTGCATATCTCGTTGCTGCTCAGTTTGTTACTGCATATCTCGTTGCGGTATATGTGGTAGCTGCATATCTCGTTGCTGCTGGGTTCGTTGTTGCATGTCTGTTAGCTGCATATCTCGTTGCTGCTGGGTTCGTTGTTGCATGTCTGTTAGCTGCATATCTCGTTGCTGCTCAGTTTGTTACTGCATATCTCGTTGCGGTATATGTGGTAGCTGCATATCTCGTTGCTGCTGGGTTCGTTGTTGCATATCTGTTAGCTGCATATCTCGTTGCTGCTCAGTTTGTTGTCATCTTTATCAGCCTCCTGTAGATCTCTGATGGTGGAGGCGTAGGCTTAAGGTAGCATCTGGATCGGCGGTAGGTATAGATGCATCTGAGTTTGCGAGGCAGGGCCGTGATGTCTCGGTTGAAGCCAGGATTTTACGGCCGCTGCGTGTGATGCCATCTCCACTGAGAAAGATTTGATGACGTGGGATCCGGCTCGAAGGACCAATTTGTATGAGACCACTTTTCTGTTCCATACAAATACTGTAAACAATAGGGGCGCTAGACTCCGATCGTCACTTTGGTTTCGGGAGATAATAATAACTCAGAAGTTTCTTGGATAATGAACAATATTTATTTTTCAGACGGTTTTTATACTAATTTTAGTTAAAGGAAAACGTAAACATGTTATTCATTTTGCCACCTGGTGTTTACCTCGATGATCGCAGGTGCAAGTTGCACAACAAGCTAGTTTTAACATGTAACATTTCGCAAGAACCGACTTGATTATATTGTTTTACTCTTCCCTGAATAGGCAATATTTTCAAGGGGACACGTGCGGCCGATAGCTGCGATTTTCACGTAAACAAACTTGTTTTGACACGAATTATTTTTTCTTGCATGGTTTGACGTCAGTCTCACACCTGGTGTTTACCTCGATGATCGCAGGTGCAAGTTGCACAACAAGCTAGTTTTAACATGTAATATTTCGCAAGAATTGACTTGATTATGTCGTTTTATTCTTCCCTGCGAGTTTCACGTAAACAAAAAATCCAATACATCAAGACGTCTGTTACACACAGTAAGGGAATGAAAATGCTTGGATTCATATTTCAAAACTTCGTAGGCTTTAGGAATATTTTAACCTTTGTACATCTTTAGTTCGAAGTCAAATCGAATATATCTCTTCGATTTGGTCCCCTTAGTAAGTCATTCACATTCATTTGAAAAAATATTGTCAAATTCCTAAAACACGTTGATTTTAAACTATATTACCACTCAAAGCATAATCTACAATTATTTGAAGAAATCTACATCAATAAACTTCAGATCAGATCGAAGAATTTTATCCGACTTAATATTTATGTTCAAAATTGTAAATAGTATCATAAACGGCCCTGATTTACTTAACCTTGTTGAATTTCATTTACCTACGAGAGCTACTTATTCCAAAATACTGTTTAAATGTAACAACACCAGGACTGAGCTTTTAAACACTGGTTTGTATATACAAGTTAACACGAAATTTTTAATAGATAAGCCGAGGTGGCGGATCTATTTAACTGCAAGAAAGGTAGGTACAAGAAGGCTACACTATCATATCTTTCCAATCAATATTAATTTAAACTAAAGGGGCATTTCACCATCCTCCTCATAGATTATTCATACGATAATGTACATTTTAGATTAATTAAAGACGATTTATTTATTTAAAAAGTTTGAGTTTACTATTCGGTACTTGAACCTACGAATAGTGACCACATATATTATTATAAAGGATTAGTTAGCCAAGTTTTTTTTTTTTTTTTTTACATTAACACCACACAGGAGGCCCTGAGGAAAATAATTTCCCTCAGGGCCTATGTCATCTTTGTAGATGCTGTGTGGTGGGTCTTTTTGAGGAAAGGAAGGAGTGAACATGGGTCTTGAAGAGACCCATGTTGTAGGAGGGAGGAAACACAGAGGCCGGCAAATCGTTCCACAGCCGAGCCGTTGAACTCAAGAACGAGTCATAGAAACGACCCGTTCTCATGTGAGTAATGTCAACCATGTACAAATGTTGGGCGCGTGTTTGGCGTGTTTCCCGACTATGCACCGGTGCCGAGGGGATCAATGATGCTAGTTCCTCGGAGCATCTTCCATTGTAATACCGGTAGAACAAGGACAGCATTCCCACCTGACGCCTATGCTCTAAAGATTGCAGTCCGTTTGTTAAGATAGGAGAATCTATCAAACGGACCGCCCGTTTCTGCACAGAGTCAAGGGTTTTTTTTAGGTATTTTGGAGCTCCAGACCAGAGGTGGCTTTATACCTGTTGCGAGTATTTATTTACTTATTTATTAATATTTGATATTAATAAATAAGTAAATTAATATTTTGCGCCCTTGAGATGATTTTTCATGAAAACGGCGCTTTATAAATCAGCCAAATATTATTATTATTCATTACCGTATGGATAAACTATGAGGAGGGTATGTGAAATACCCTATAAGTTTACTTTCATGTTTTGTATGTGTTATATACTTCACTTTTATATCTTTCAAGAGCTTGTAAGTATTCATTTTATCCTTTCTGATGTCATTGTACGATCAAATGCCCTCACTTAATAGTTATTTTAAAAATTATATTTTATGTTTTCTTATGAATGTTCTTACTGTGACAATTATTGTGTATGATACATGTATACTGTTTATGTTCAATATAATAAATATGACAGGGTATAAATGGAGTTCTCTCTAACTCGGAAGACAGCAGTCACAGTCGCTATGCTAATACGATGCACAAGTGAGGCCAAAAGATTCTGAATGGTGTGAACACATCGTAAAAGAACGTTCCATTCACCAGTTTCCCAAATGCACTTCTGTGAATAAAGTAGTCGTCTCGGTGTCTAGTAGGTGTGATATTCGTGATGCGGTGGGAGAAACAAGACGGTCGTCTACAGTGACCAGATATGTCAAGTTAGTTAGACGTACTGCGGTGGAGAATGGGCAATCAAGACATAGCAAATTACCGTTCACCATAGGTGTTCAGCGCTACACGAGAAAAACATTCTACAATAATTGCTATGACCTATGACAGCTATCACGTAAATGACGGCGACGCTATTTGACATGCCATTACTTATATCTCTAGGAAAAAAATGTCAGGGTCACCTATGTGGAGTTAATGTTAAAAAATCAAGTTTGGGTAGTGTAGAAAAAATTTTGTTGTCTTCCTCCACCGATTAATTACAGCCATATAAATAGAACTCTCCCTCCACATACTAAGAAGAATAACAGACAGGCAAAATAAATTAATCATCTATGTACGAGTACATTGTTCAAAATAAATTAGGCCTGACACGCATCTCTAGATAGGTATCTTAGTTTCGTTCCGTTTAAGATAAGTTCCAACGAGTAGAAGATTTTTTTAATCATTTTATTATATTGTGGTTAACCCACTTTTAGATGACTTATCCATACGTTTCTAAATTTCAATTTTTTTAAGGTGTCTAAATTGGTTTATTGCCGGTTAAACTAATAATTTGCCGAGAAAATATTTGAGACATTATTAGGTTACATGATTTTTTTTTAAATTTGCAAAAAAATTTAAAATGATCTTTTGGGAAATCTCGAGCAATCGAGGGAAATTTATTTATTTTGCGTGGTCGCTCCAGGGGTATTTTCATATTTGAAAAGATTTGATCATTTTCATCCGAAGTAAGCAAAAAAATTACCTTACAATCTAGAAACCAGACAAACCACACTCCGTTTATCTCTTCGGTGAGCGCTCCTCTCGCGGTTATCTTTGTTCCGTCCATAAAAGGACGTCTACGGTTCAAATTTCAAATGGTACTTCAACGCAAATATGGGTCAATGGAAAAGTCAATATTTTCTGAATCGTTATAAAAGTCAAGTCGTAATTTTAAATAAAGGACGGCTTTGAGTATTTTCGTGGAAATGCTTACGGATTAAAAGTTACATTTTAAAAAGTATTTGTTAAGCAGGCTTTGGATGATTTTGTAAATTAGAATTTTCGCAAAATACCAAAAATATTAAAAACCCAATGGATTTGTAATCTGTCTCTAGACCAGAGTAATGAACTTTAAAGTATATATTAGTGACCGACCGAAGGTTCGGTTTCAGTTTCGGCAAATTTCGGCAAAAAAATCTAGTATCGGCATCAATTTTCATCAATTTCGAAACCGAAACTTTTTAACATGTTGAAAATCGATTGTTTACTGTTATTTAGCTTATTTTTTACACTTATTCAGAGTTAACACGTGTTAAATTAAATAAATAAAAAAAAAAACAATAATTGAAAATAACAAAACATGTTAACTACTTCTTGGAACTTCTCGTTCGGCTGAAGTCAGGTGAGTTCATGGCTCATATGTCACCCACTATCATCAGCAAAATACTCAGTCAATGAGGTCCTTCGTTTAAGTGTTGATTATTGACAAATGTTTGTTCCATGAGGAAGTTAAGACCGTGGTCGTCAAACTGTGGCCCGCGGCCCGCACAAATATCTGGCGTTTTCTTTTTAAATATGTTTTTTTTTCATGTATAATGAAATTATTATATTCCTTTTTTTGCGGCCCGCAAAAATATCTGCCATTTTCATTGTAAATATATTTGTTTTCATGTACAATTATATCTACTATCCGTTTTTTTGCGGCCCGCACAAATATCTCCCGCGTCCTTTTTAAATATATTTTTTTAATGTACAATATTCTATCCTTTTTTTGTGGCCCGCACAAATATCTGCCGTTTTCTTTTTAAATATATATTTTTTCATGTACAATCATACTATCCAGTTTTTTGCGGCCCGCACAAATATCTGCAGTTTTCTTTATAAATATATTTTTTATGTACAATTATATTATCCGTTTTTTTTTTTTTTAATATTTGTGTACGTATACCCACATGATTTTAAAACGTTGATTTTAATTGATTGACATTTGATTTTAAAACGCCTAGCTGGTTTTTGAACATATAGTGTACGTCATAGGTTCTCAACGTGGGCGATAACGCCCCCTTGTGGTCGTTTGAGTCTTTCGGGGGGACAGTAGAAGACACAGAGGGCGAAGAGATAGCACAGTGAGGGTGTAGGTCGGTAAAAAAAAAAATGGTCTAAAAAGACCAAAAAAATACGGTTATCACGTTCTAATAAAGCAAAGTAAACTTTAATATTGGTTAATTTTTGTTATTGTGTGTTTTGTAATCATTTTTATCACGTGTGCGAAATATCACACATTTAGATAGTTCGGAAAGTGGATGAAAATTGAACTGAAAAATTCCATTACAGATCTACACAATTTTTTTTTTAAATATAAAATTATGATTTTAAGAGTTTTTGTTTTTTAACTTGCTAAAAGAAAAGGTACAACCCCCCCCCCCCGAAATCATAAGTGTGCGGCCCGCGGTGATACCTCATATTGTCGTATATGGCCCTTGACCAGAAAAGTGTGACGACCGCTGAGTTAAGATGTTTGTTAATTTTGATTAGTTTTATAGCAGTAATATCAAAAAAATAATTTTGTTTTTTTTTACATATCTACTTATTATTTTTAATTTCTTTTAACCCGTACAAAAAAAATTTTTGTGATTGTAAACGCAATAAAAATTAAAATACTCAATTAATGAGGTCTGTAAGTGTTGATTATTGACAAATTTTTGTTCCAAGAAGTATTTAACATGTTTTGTTATTTTTTATAAATTTGTTTGTTTTATAAAAGTAATATTAAAAAAATCTCCGAATAAGTGTAAAAAATAAGCCAAATAACAGTAAACAATCGATTTTTAACATGTCTAAAAAGTCTCGGTTTTGGTTTCGGTTTCGGCCGAAACTGAGACAAACACTGAAGATTCGGTTTCGGTGGAAAGTCTTGTTTCGGTCGGACACTAGTATATAACTTGATATGGGAAGAAAGGCTAAAAAGATACAGGGCTTCAGAAGAAATGAAAAAAAATATAGAATGTGGATTTTATGTTATATTTTAAGTATTTTTGAGTGAAAACTTCTTAAAACCGTTGTGATTTGAAACTCGATGAAACGAAAAAAACCGACACCAAAAAGAGACAAACACATACATCTGTAGGATTTAGCCTGCTAGAGAATGTGATGGTCTCCCCTTTGTGCACTCCACTCGGTGCTTCGTAACCTCCCCATTCTTGTCTACTTTAGTTTCCCGAAGATTTCATTTCTGCCGCGTGTGAAATGCACCCTCTGATTTTCTTTTTTTTTTGTATTTCTTAGGCGTTAACTGTGGTGATTAATAACATAATAACAAATGGATCCCTTAAAACATTCGGACTGCAATATAATTATTTGACAATCAATTATTGAAGGTATTCACTTATTTCCTACAAGGGTTTGTGTTTTACATATAACATAAACAAAAAACAACACCGGGAGGCATAAGGGCCCGGTTCATTAGTATGACATTTTGAAATATTCTATTAGTGACCCATGAACATTTTGTTTGATTCACTACAAGTTTTTCTGCATTATAATTGATTTGGTTGTGTTTATGAGTAATCTGAGTAATGAACTACACATATATTTTTTTCATAACTGCATATATAGATATTATTTCGATTTTAAACGCAAATTTCGATTTTTCGGAGATGTCTGAATCAACTGAACGATCGATTTATCGACACAAGATTTATATCATTATTTTTCATTGAAGAAATTTATTGTTTGGATCTCTCGTACGAAATTTAGAACAATCATAACAATTTAGTATTAGGTACGTCAGGTTCTATCTATGAGCCGAGGTATTGTAAAAATGGTTCACAAATTTCCATTTCATAGGTTTATTACTTCCGTGGACAGACAAAACAATATTTTTATTTATATGATAAATTATTAATTCTCCAATTATAATAAGTAATTACATCGGCACAAAGCACTTCTTTCAGAGTGAATTGCTTATTTAAAAAAAAAGTAATTACACCAATAAATTGAGGGTTTAATAATGTATACACTGTAAATTCACGATAAATGCTTGTCATCCCTTCCAGAGAAAGCTCAAACCCAAAAAGTTAAATAAAAGAGTTTCAGGCAATTACTTTCTGTTTTGCTTGCGGTTTGGTTTAAACTGTCTAAACGTAATATAATATAATAATAAACAAAGAGACACAACCGTAACCTTTGGGAGGCAGAGACGCACGACCCGGGACCCGCCAAAGCGCGGGAGGATCTACCCCTAAGCGGAGGGATGAGCATAATAATAATTGCTTGCGTGGAATTCCGTAATAATTGTGTCGTTGCTAAGTATGTGGTTTTGCCGAGCGTTGCTATAATTTTACGGAGACATCGTTCATTGTGCGGTTTGTCGGAGAACGTCACGCGCAAGCAAAACCCTACACTAAACTTGTTCTTACTGAGAGAATGCTTAATACAATGTCTGTTGGGTTGTGATTGTTTAGATGTTTTCACCTTAGATCTTAAGACGAACGACTATGCGGCCTTTTTCATAAAACTTAAATTTGGATTTGAGGCCAAAATACTTAACCAAGCCTATTATGAACGTCTATATTCATCTGTTTCCCAAATTTTTATTTTCTTTTCCTTCTCTTTTTTTCTTGTATACTAACTTCGAAAACACTTTTTCTTGTATATTCGAGGCTTGATTCTAGAACCTAGTCTACTACTACTATCCTACTGTGTCATATATTATAATTATGTAAATGGAATAAATGAATAATCTTGTACCTAACTACCTTATATAAATGAAACCTGTCAATTTGACTGTCCTAGAACGGGAGACCTTCCTAGTTGGACAGTCAACGCTTCCTTAAACTGTGAATGTACTTTTATAACAAAATAAATAAAAGCTATTTTTTTTAATTAACAGGTATAGCAAATGTCTAGTACTGATGTGAGCCACTTTACTTATTTGTGATTTAAATTGTTAACTATGGGTCATTAAAGAATTCAATATTTCATAATTTTAGGAACAGTTTTGACAATCTCATCGTAATTACTAAAAAGATGATCTTCCCCAAAATACTATGTAAATATCAGAAATATAAAATAAAGAATAAAACGTTGTCAAATAAGCGTTTTTTGGGCCGTTTATATAAATATCGTTAAATTTACATAGTTGAAAGGGCAAAAATATTTTTAAAAATAATTATTATTAACTCACAAATAATTGCCAAAGTTGCATCTAAAATCATAAAAACGGAATTCTTAAATGGCCAATATACTATAATTAAAATGATGAACTAATAAAGTAGCACATATCCGTACTAGATATTTTCTATACCTTTACATAAACAAAAGTAAGTTTAGAGTCTACTTCATATTACTGCTACATACTTTGTGGTGTTCGTTTGAGTGCGTTTATTAATAAGATTACAGAGTTATCGTATTATGCCAAATAATGTACAAGGTATATACATGGTATGTACATGGTATTTACATGGTGTGTACATGGTGTGTACATGGTATGTACATGGTATGTACATGTTATGTACATGGTTATACGCGCAACGATATAATAAATTCAAAAAAAGGCTTCAAAAAAAGGATACGGCGAATACGCAGAACAGTTTGCTGTACAAGGGGATGAAGTTGTATAACAAGCTACCAGAAACTTTGAAGTCCACACCAATTGGAAAGTTCAAGACGCATTGTAGGAGCTACATTAAATTACATAAAATTTAGTTTGCAATATGAAATATTATAATTAATTAGAAATTTGTAAACTTAAATGTATCTACAAATTACTAAAATAAAATTAATAAATAAAAAAATAAAAACATAAATATATAAATATAATTCTCGTAATATGACTAGGTACAATGTACACAGAGGATAAGCAGCAATACAGGCGTGAATACATTATAGCCCAGTCAACATTAGTTTCTCACTAGGCAGTGCTTAAGAAACTAATCGATACATTTTTTTGTGTATCTATAATTAAATTGTACATTTTTTTAACAGTATACAAAAAAAAAAATAATTGTGTGTAAAAATATTGGGAAGAAATAAAGAATAAAAATAAACTTAACATACGAGTATTAAATGCTTCAAGGATATTTCATAATGTAATGTATTTTTATTTCTGCTCCTCGTTCTACTCGTGTTGATGTTGGCGTCTCACCTGACGAGGAAATTTAATCATCAGCTTTCATCTCACGCCGATTAAATAACATGAGATTTAATATTTCCTATTAATTTAATATCACTCATCTTCAATTTTCCATAATATATGACACTCTCATGAAATGAAAAATGTATTTACCTTTAGCTTTAATAAACCTTGAGCTTTTAAAAATAATAAAACATTATATATTACACGCGTATAATATTCATTTATATTTATCAAGGAATATTATATTAGATTCTATTAGATATTATTAATCAGGAGTCGAAATTAAAATGCGGTGACTGAATTCAAGGCTTTTCGTTGAAATAAATGATAGAAGCAGGATATTAATGAAAAATTCTAGAGAATATTAAATTAGTATATGTATATATTGGAGCCTCTTAAAGATAATATGAGGAACAGATTTTAGTGAATAATTGAACTGCGAATAATTGACTATATATACACATCTGGCGGTTAATGTTAGAAGTGCCTATGTCAGTTTTTAATTAAATGAAGACAATATTAGCAAAACTCAATCGAAATCTGGAGACAGAAAAATCAGAAAAGATATTGGCTCCGCTGGGACTCGAACCCAGAACCCTTTTCTTACATGGAAACAGCACTAACGATTAAGCTACGGAACCCATATTAATTCGGTCACTTTTAACTGTATCATACTTCGACTAAGAACTACCAACATTATCTTCATTTACTTAACGCACATATCTTTTCTGATTTTTCTGTCTCCAGATTTCGATTGAGTTTCGCTAATATTGTCTTCATTTAATTAAATATTATAATTTGAGATTTTACTCATAAAGTTTAAAAAATTAATAATAAATATTCATCCTAGACTTGCAGAAAAAGTCAATAGATGTCGCGTATTACAAATAAAATGGATAAAAAATTATCCAGACACTATCTAGATTGCATTTAGTTCGAGTTGAATCTTGTAATCATATATAAAGATAGCAGCCAATAATATGTGCGTTAAGTAAATGAAGATAATGTTGGTAGTTCTTAGTCGAAGTATGATACAATTAAAAGTGACCGAATTAATATGGGTTCCGTAGCTTAATCGGAGGAAACTAAAGGAAATTGCTGCAAACCAATCCCAGGATTGAAACCAGAGAGAGAGAGCTTAATCGGTAGAGCTGTTTCCATGTAAGAAAAGGGTTCTGGGTTCGAGTCCCAGCGGAGCCAATATCTTTTCTGATTTTTTTGTCTCCAGATTTCGATTGAGTTTCGCTAATATTGTCTTCATTTAATTAAATATTATAATTTGAGATTTTACTCATAAAGTTTAAAAAATTAATAATAAATATTCATCCTAGACTTGCAGAAAAAGTCAATAGATGTCGCGTATTACAAATAAAATGGATAAAAAATTATCCAGACACTATCTAGATTGCATTTAGTTCGAGTTGAATCTTGTAATCATATATAAAGATAGCAGCCAATAATATGTGCGTTAAGTAAATGAAGATAATATTGGTAGTTCTTAGTCGAAGTATGATACAGTTAAAAGTGACCGAATTAATATGGGTTCCGTAGCTTAATCGGTAGAGCTGTTTCCATGTAAGAAAAGGGTTCTGGATTCGAGTCCCAGCGGAGCCAATATCTTTTCTGATTTTTCTATCTCCAGATTTCGATCGAGTTTCGCTAATATTGTCTTCATTTAATTAAATATTATAATTTGAGATTTTACTCATAAAGTTTAAAAAATTAATAATAAATATTCATCCTAGACTTGCAGAAAAAGTCAATAGATGTCGCGTATTACAAATAAAATGGATAAAAAATTATCCAGACACTATCTAGATTGCATTTAGTTCGAGTTGAATCTTGTAATCATATATAAAGATAGCAGCCAATAATATGTGCGTTAAGTAAATGAAGATAATGTTGGTAGTTCTTAGTCGAAGTATGATACAGTTAAAAGTGACCGAATTAATATGGGTTCCGTAGCTTAATCGGTAGAGCTGTTTCCATGTAAGAAAAGGGTTCTGGGTTCGAGTCCCAGCGGAGCCAATATTTTTTCTGATTTTTCTGTTTCCAGATTTCGATTGAGTTTCGCTAATATTGTCTTCATTTAATTAAATATTATAATTTGAGATTTTACTCATAAAGTTTAAAAAATTAATAATAAATATGTCAGTTTTGATAATATTGTGATTTCGATATCAGAAAGTACTTTAAAACCTTCCTTATTTGAATTCTATGAATACGCATATCTGGGGCTCCAGATTGATGAAACTTTGGCCTTTCTTTTAGTTACATGTAAAAACTGTATCCTCTATCTGGTACAATACTCAGATTACTCATAAATACCACCAAAACAATTATAATGCACAAAAATTTGAAGTGAATTAAACAAAATGTTGATGTTGTCTGATACCCTAGTAGGATTTATCAAAATTTCATACTAATGTATCAGAGTGCCTGGCGGTGTTTTTTTATAGCATATTTAATACGTAAAGCACAGACGCATGTAAATAATATTTGATTTTGGGCGAGCATTCTATTATTGCTCTCCTAATTATATAAAAAATTAGTATTTGGATATGCCTGACTAATCAACTGGATGATCGATATGCTATTTTGTTAATATGAAATAATAAGTAAACTTGAATTGGGAATATATTGAAAGTAAACTGCTCTAGAAGAATTAACTGGTTAATAATATCTATTTTAGAAAGTTGCTCTAGAAGAATTCATTAATTAATCTCTACATATTATAAATTAAAGTCCTCCGCGTCGTCCGTCTCTCTGTTCGCGATAAACTTAAAAAATATTGAACGGATTTTCATGCGGTTTTCACCAATAGATAGAGGTGATTCGTGAGGAAGGCTTAGGTATATAATTTGTCGAGGTTTTGTGTAAATTTGTTTCAAACATAACGATAATATTTAGAAGTGTCGGATAAAGCCGAGCCGCCTGGGAGCTTTCATTAAAAACACTGCCTAATCCCTTTGAGATATAACAAAACAATGCTTGGTGGGATATTCCTTTTTTTTAGATCTACAAAAAAGTCCGCGATGGCATATATCTATCTTTTACGGATAGCATACTATACCCATTCAATCTTCTAAAAAAATGGTCACGTACAACGCGGTAATCGTATACGGATACAGTATTAATCCTTATCAACTTAAATACGTTAGTTACCTCAAGCATTTCATGCACATTATTATAACCTTTCGCACTACCTCTACACTACTACTCTTATAAATTAAAGTCCTCCGCGGCGTCTGTCTGTCTGTCTCTTCGCGATAAACTTAAAGACGGCGGTGTTATAAAGGTTGGATAACCATCCATTAGATGGCGTTGTATTTAGTTAGCCACAGCAACGTGTGGCCGGGTCAGCTAATAATATCTATTTTAGAAAACTGTTGTGGAAGAATTAATTAATGAATAATATGTAGGTATTTCAGAAAACTGCACTAGAAGAATTAATAAATTAATAATACATATTTTAGAAAACTGATATGTTCATGAGAGTTATTACTTACAACGATTGAAAACGCTTTGAATGAATCCTCTAAAATTATTGGATTTTCTGGTAGGTTGCGTGTTCGCTTGGAGTAGCATTGTTTTGGAATCGAATTTAAATTGAGTTGACTGCGAATTCAAAGCCATTTGTTTGAAATATAGAGAGGCAGGATATTAATGAGAAAGTCTGCGGAGCTTCTCCATGATATATAGCGCGGATTTTAATATCAATTCAAGTCTGAAGTTCGCGTGTGCCATTATTAACGCCGAACACGTTTTAAGAAACAGACTGTAATTATGAACGATACACGCGGATTTCATACAAAGCAAGATTTATTTGAAAGATTTGACGTTATTAATTTCAAAAGTTTGCTACACATTAATCACCGTTACAGGAAACAAGGGCCATGGGACCTAATTTGTTTTCTTAAAGCAGGAATATAAAATAATAAAATGTGGATTTGGGAGTAACACCTCCATGCCCAGGTGGATTGAAGTGTTCGCGCTCATTATACTAGTTGTACCTACTACAAGAATGGGCCGAGTGAGGGGTATTCCACGTGACCTAACTCACAGTCAGTAAAACAGATAGCTTGTTTATTTTTGAAGTAAAACTTCTTTACGCACGCTCGACTTGGGGGTAAGCTAGTGAATGCGTTACGAAAAGTGGTGATTGTTACGAAAAATGTCATGCGAACCGTAATCGATGCGAACGGTGATCGATTGCTAGGCGAACGGTCGGGCCTTTACGTACGTTTGACTTGGGGAGTGATAAGGATAAGGATTAGGATAAGGATGGTCACCCCTAGGTCATAGGTCCCCCCGTTCGCTACTTTGGTAACTTAGCAGGGATACCTGGGTTCATTGGGCGAGGTTTGTCTTATAAATTTACTTCAGAGGGCATTACCAGAGAAAGCCGGAAATACGTCATTTTCAAAAAAGTTTTTAGACGTATTGACTCTTTTCCACAAAAAATTATAAATGGATTTCGAAAGATTGTTCTTTTATCTAGCATTCGTATGTAATAAATTTTTAGAATTTTTTTAAATTTTTAGTATAATAAGGTTATTCCATAGGTCGTTGGCAGATTTGTTAAATTTTCAAAAAAGTTTTTGTATTATACCACACCCATTTCAAATAATGTAATCATGTAGTAAAATAAATCAATACATTATCTAGCAGAGTTATGTATTAGAATTTTAATTTTAGTTTCAATAAAATCATTAAAAAATATGTACGTACATGTGTTTCTTGACGAAAATTGGTCCATTTGTGTATTTATATGCGCACTTACAAACTAATACATTTCAGATTTTTTTAACATTCTTATTAAATATAGACATTATTGAAAAATGATAAATACTTATAATAAAAAAATAACTACAAAAATCATCCCGCCTTTCAGCATTTTTGGATGAAGGTATAAATTAAAGCTAATTCGATATTGAGTTATTATTTAAAAAAGCTGGTACGGAGAATAATTAATCTTTCTCATTGTAACCGCCCTGCACGATCGGAAGAACAACTTTCGACGAAATGTGGATTTTCGTCCGCTGGCTGGTTAAACGCTCTTCAGTCGTGCGGTCTAAAGCACACTCGTTTTTTTTCCTTAATGTAGTGTATGTGAATATAATGTAGTTTCAATGTCTCTTAACATAAATGGTTAGTATAGGTAGTTAATTGTAGTCCTTAGATATTTCAATAGAGGTCAGTAGTTGTACCATATGAGAGAGACAAATAACGCCAGTTTTGGTCTAAAAACCCGAACGGTTACGAAGAGAGCCGGTAGTATCCGATCTACAGGCGGGCACATTCAGTAAGAATTTACCCTGCTTCAGATCATCACAGAGCATAAGTTAGAACGGACATTAAGTCCCGTTAGATATTGATTGCAAATAAGACGATAATAACCAATAAACTCCCGATCATAAGAGTTGTATTGTTCATTACCCAAACGCCCTGTCATTGACAGTTATTATTGTAGTATTAACCTTGCAGTTTTTGTATTGTGTATATGCAAACAATGATGTAAACCCAAATAAAGTTTTTGCTGTATAGAAACCTACATTATACTTTTATAAAAAACCATAGATAAAATTGTAAGAAACATTTAACAAAAAAATCTGCCTCAATACAGGTTCAACCTAGTGAGGCAGGCTATGCACAACTAAAAATATTGTATAATTATGCTACTTCTGTTTAACCGTTCTTACATTACTTTCTATTTGTTAATTTTTTGTACTGATGTAATCTACATTGAATGAGTACTTTTTTAGTTGTAATGTTGCCAATTTAATTGAATAAAGATATTATTATTATTATTAGGGGAAAAAAACAGTACATCACACTGAATGAACAATTAAAACAAGTAATTTGGCATCTTTTCAGAGCTCCATAGGCCATGATGGAAAAAAAATGTTTTAACTTGAGTATCCTCAATACAATACAAATCTGTAAAGGTTTACTGAAGTCAGAGCTCAATATTAGAAAATTTTCCAATAAAATCACATCTACCCATAAATTGTGATTAAATCGATCGTTCAGTTGATTAGTAATCTCCAAATACTAAGTTTTGAGTTAATGAGGAACGCGGTATTCGAATGCTCTCCAAAAAAATAAATTATTTACACGTGTCTGTGTTCTACACGTTAAATATGCTATAAAATAACACAGGGAAGCCTAACAGTCCGGTACATTAGCAGAAATTTTGAAATTTCTTACTAGTAACCCAGAAAACATTACTTTTTTAAGTGAAAATATCCTTAGTACCGTTGTGATTTGAAACTAGATGAAACGAAACGAAAAAGCTACACTAAAAAGAGAGAAACACAAACATGTATAGGATTTAGCCTGCGAAAGAATGTGATAGTATAATCGGTCTCCTCTTTGTGCGGTACTTCGTAGCCCCCCCCCCCCACTCTTGTCTACGTTAGTTTTCTGAAGGTTTCACTTGTACCGCGTGTGAATTGCAGACTCTGATTTTATTTTATTTATTTCACTGCAAGTTTTTCCGCATTAGGGGTCGTCCATTAATCACGTGATGTTTTTTTAGCAACTTTTTAACCCCCCCCCCCCCTGGTGATATGTGGTGAGGTTTTAGACTAAACCCCCCCCCCAAAATCACGTGTATTTTTTTTAGTACAAAGTATTTTCAGAATATTATCACGAAAAATAAATACACGTGATTTCTCATTATACCCCCCCCGTCGTGATATTTGGTGATTTTTTCCGAACCCCCCCCCTTTCGAGCCTCACGCGATTAATGGACGATCCCTTAATAATAATTATTATTGATTTGGTGGTGTTTTATGAGTTTTTTTACATGAGCTCCACACAGGAGGCCCTGAGAAAAATAATTCCCCTCAGGGCCTATGTCATCTTAAGGGATGCTGTGTGGCGGGTTTTTTTAAGGAAAGGAAAGAGAGGATGTTCTGGGAGGGAAATATGTATCGGGGTGGGTATGGATCTGGGGGCCAATGTGTCCAGGAGGATGTAAGAATCCATCCCTCCAACTGGGTTGAAGGCGATGGGTCGAGGGATTCTGACTGGAGAGGTCAAAAGACCTCCCTCAACCAGTCTCTCTTGATTGCACGTAGCAGGTGAGCAGACACATCGGCAACATGGACAAACCTCACCCCATGAACCCGGGCACCCCTGCTAAATGACCAAACGTACCGAACCACTCTGGGTGATCTATTGCAGAGGTGTTGGTTTTCCAAGAAAGGTTCCCGGGGCGGCGGTACCCATTCCTGCCTTCCAAATTGATGAGTAATCAATTAATAACCAGATAGAGTTTTACATATAATTTTTTTTATTGAAAGAATAGATATACATATTAAAATCAACAAACAAGTCCTGCTAAGCCAATTGAATTGGCTTGTCAGCAGGTGCTTATATTTTAGTTACATATAGATTTTTTACATTTAAAATTTACATCTTATATCTACAGATTCAACATTTTTTTATACATATCAATATCAATATAATTTTTTTTTTCTGATAACCAATTTTTCACCATATATTTAACCTTATTCATAGAATTACATTTCTTTATATTGTATTACATTTCTTTATATTGTATTATATATTTAACCTTATTCATAGAATTACATTTCTTTATATTGCATACTCAACTGAAATTTAAATATTTCGGAGATGTCTGACTAATCAACTGGACGATCGATGTGTAAAACAAAATGGAATTTTACATTAACACACATAAAATTATTCTTTGTAAAGAGGTGAAACCAGAATAATTTGCTTGTTTAATGCATGAGGTCCGAAAATTTACTCATAAAATGCCACTCTGTAATTTAAAATATAATTATTTATTAATCAATTCGAGTACACGGGTGACACAGATCGATATACCAAAAACCTACATGTCCTACATGCATTATTTTGCAAAGTAATTAAAACAATCCTTTTAACGGTCAGTCCATTAAAAAACTCTGGTTACATTTATATAGAGAGTGACCAGCTGCGACCGCTGTACAAAGCTCGTTTGCTTTTGCATCTGGTTTAATGCAGGACTTAATGCAGCGGAGCGGAGGGGATTTAATGCACCGCACCGTCGCATTTTATGTTTTGCGGTGAAAACACCACAATTTACACGCTGAAAAATAAAACCCAGATATTTTTTAATTCGACAGTAAGTGACTTCAACCTGAAGAATAATCTAGACTAGCAGATAAAAACCCGCTCCGCAGGTTTTTTTTGCTAGGCCATGCAAGCGTCTTTTGGTTCGGCTTCGCGCAGTTTGAGTGTTAGTGACCATTTTATAAATCCGATAGGAACTGGTTCCTAAAATAGCCGGTTCCTCAGATCCAGTGACACCAGTAACCGCGGCAGCAATGACGTCATATATAAGACATAGACGAGTGGTATTATTATTCACAACTGCCAGTTACAATAATAATAATATTACCATCAATCTCTCCATACCCGGAGAGATTCACGAAATTACAAATCCAATAGTACTTACGCCCGCCAGGCGATGCTCCTCACGCTAGCTATTAAGAGCGTTTAACCAGCCAGCGGACGAAAATCCACATTTCGTCGAAAGTTGTTCTTCTGATCGTGTAGGGCGGTTACAATGAGAAAGATTGATTATTCTCCATACCTGCTTTTTTAAATTATAACTCAATATCGAATTTATTTCAATCCAAATTAGCTTTAATTTATACCATCATCCAAAAATGCTGAAAGGCGTGACGATAAAACTATTAAAATAGTGTATTTTTTGTAGTTATTTTTTGATTATAAGTATTTATCATTTTTTAATAATGTCTAAATTTAATAAGAATGTAAAAAAATTCTGAAATATATTAGTTTGTAACTGCGCAAATAAATACACAAATGGACCAATTTTCGTCAAGAAACACATGAACGTACATATTTTTTAATGATTTTATTGAAACTAAAATTAAAATTCTAATACATAACTTTGCTAGATAATGTATTGATTTATTTTACTGCATGATTACATTATTTGAAATGGGTGTGGTATAATACAAAAACTTTTTTGAAAATTTAACAAATCTGCCAACGACCTATGGAATAACCTTATTATACTAAAAATTAAAAAAAATTCTAAAAATTTATTACATAACTATGCTAGATAAAAGAACAATCTTTCGAAATCCATTTATAATTTTTTGTGGAAAAGAGTCAATACGTCTAAAAACTTTTTTGAAAATGACGTATTTCCGGCTTTCTCTGGTAATGCCCTCTTAACGTAAGTGGCGCTATCTTTTGGTCTTATTGGCAGGGCCGGATCTACTAAATCTGGTGCCCTGTGCAGTAGGTACCGATGGCGCCCCCCCCCCTACATTTTTATTTTGATTAAAAATTCGTTCACCCCATTTTTTTTATTTAATTATTTATTTTTTTACACTAATTTATCAAATAAAATCAAGACGTATAAAGGGTGTAACTTTTCCAAGTGACCTGGCGGTAGCTCTCACACACGTTTTTTTTAAAGAGAGAATCGCCAGGAGCCTTATATTCTCTGAATATATTGGGTAAACATAAAATTATGGTGCTATTTTAATTATTTTGGGAAAAACTCTTTTTGCAAGTTATGCTTTAAAATAATACAACGAATTATTTGTTTGTGCCCGTACCGGCCGTACCATGATTTAAAATATAGGTTACGAGACAATGCGGGTGGTTTCGCTGAACTAGGTCCATTAGACATTCTTGAGATTTACTGCGTTTATGTATATACCCAACGCGAATATTAATAGAAAAAGCAAATACAAATACGTTCTCATGGCAACGCACAACACAAGAATAGCATCTACAGCGTCTGACTAGCAACAGGCAGTCCCAGCGAGAGACAGTGAGCAGTGAGACGGAAGATGGTCCTTCAAACCCTTCACACCGTCCCCGGCAGCACAGTGGCCAGACGTGAACCCTATGAAGACGGTGGGATAGTGGAGAAGAGACTTCTGAAGAACCCTGGAATATAACCTCAAATTTGTACCTTGCATTTCCCCTGTGTTCTGTGTTCTGTGTTGAGCGAACAAACACCATACAGACACTAAACACTGACGTATGGTATCAACGGCTTACGAAAGACGCTTACACTGACACCGTAAAATAACAAATCTAATAGATATTAATTATACATTTAACGAACTTCAAATAATATGTCAAATCAATGATGAAACCGTCAACACGTAACACGTTGCAACTTGCAACCTGCAAATCATAAATATACCAAACCACCCCTGCAAATCCTGCAAACCGTGCGATGTTGTTGCTAATGGAATTTACTGAAGATTTCATAAGAAAATGGTCTTTAACTACCTTCTCCTAGAGACTTAAATCGTACAAAATAAAACAATAGCGAGCGTACGCTAACTAAAATTGTCAGCATTTTGAAAGGCGTAAGTCGGTTTGTTTGATTCTCTAGAACAAAAATACCACGCTGTGATCTGTGATTGGTTATTGAATTTGGATCGCACCCATTCGTCGTAAAAGACGGTAAAAGATATATGGAAAAATAGATTTATAGTCAGTTACAGAATTTGTAATAAATTCG
Organism: Limnephilus marmoratus; assembly: GCA_917880885.1. Taxonomy (NCBI): domain Eukaryota; kingdom Metazoa; phylum Arthropoda; class Insecta; order Trichoptera; family Limnephilidae; genus Limnephilus; species Limnephilus marmoratus. The sequence goes on from OU862917.1 coordinate 48,823,448, forward strand.
TAAGCCGTTGATACCAACCTGATGCGTGCGCATTCTGTTTCTTTGGAAAGTGTTGCTAGAGCGTAATAATTATTTCGTACTATGGGTAATTTTGAAACGATTCAGGGAATATTATAACTAAATTTGAATACAATATTTATTTTCTCACGGCGCCCCTTCGGAGTTGGCGCCAGGTTTTTGCACGTTTTTGAACGTATGGCAGATCCGGCGCTGCTTATTGGCTACTTGCTTGAATTCGGTTCTATAACAAAAGTAGCTTTTTAACAAACTTCAAGTAAGAAGATGGTTTTGCGTAAGGCGTGGCGTCAGAGATGTATTCGAAGTCGGTTTCTTAAATTTGAACCGTACAGACGCAAGGCTATTAATAACGTCTGATAGGTAAAGAGGTTGTATTTTATAATTTTTCTTTTATTAAAAAAAAAAAAAAAAAAACTAGGAACACTTTCTTTAATACTACCAATAGATAGATATTCGGAACTCATTACGTGAACGGAACAATTTACTATCGTTATTAATTTTTGGGTTATTATACCATGTTGAGCTTTTTTATTTTTTAGACAATGTTTCAGATAGCGTTACAATGTCCGTCATCAGAGCAGATGGCGTAAACTGTGTAACGGTGTAATTGATTTTTTAAGCACATCGGTTTTTACAGAAAATATTAACAGCGGTAAGGCTCTTGACCCGCACACCGAAAGTCGCGGGATCGAATCCCAGCGTGGCAAATAAATTTTAATTGATAATATTGTGTTCTTTCACAATTTATTCATTTAAAATAATATATAGTACATTTGCGGCACGTTCCAGAGTGGAAGATACTCTCAGTATCGCCCTGGTGGAAGACCACCATTCAGAATTGAAACGTTGCTTGAAAAGGCTTTAGCCATGTTTGGTGACCAGATCTGAATAGCCAGGTACTTCCCCACCTTCCTCTTCCCTATCTCCTTCCCCTCCCCACTACCTTCAGCCTCACAACATACCCCAATTGGGAATGCCATAGTCCCACTGGCTACAGACGGGAGCAGTTGGGACTCTTGTGCGGTATTCATGTAAAAAAAACGCCCTTTTAGAAGTTTTTACATATAGCTAGTAAAAATCAGAGTGTGAAACCATCAGAAAATTAAAGCAGACAAGAGTTAGGAGACCAATAATTCTATCTCATTCTCTCGCAGACTAAACCCTATAGATGTACAAGTACGTTTTTGTCTCTTTTTTGTGTCGCTTTTTTGATTCATAATGGTGCTAAAGAAGTTTTCACAAAATTATACAGTATTTATTGTACATAATTGAACTGCTTTGTTAACAACATTTTGTATTTGTTTAGTGACACCATAAAAACGTTTTTAAACACCATACAAATAAAAAGTTGGTAGGAGTAATAGTAAAATCACATAAATAAGTCCTTTCATTGTGACAAGCACAGTTTGATAACGACCTTGGATGTCGAAACAGTCACAATAAAAGAAACTAAAATACTTTGTTTGAATTACATATAAAAGGTAAATATGTTTTTAAATTAAAAGTGGTTCTCAGTATTGTAAATACAGTTAAATTCTAGATAAATTTCTACTCGTACGTAAAAAATCAGAAGATTTCATAAGAAAACAAAAAGAGTTTATAAAAACTAGTCTGAATAATATTATCTCACGTGTTATAAAAATGTACCCCGAAGCATAACCCCAAAATAAATTTAATACTTCTTCTAACACAGCAAACTTATTTTGTGGCACCATTATGATTGAAATTAATAGATTACTTCGTTTTTACCACTTTTATTGTTTATAAAACCGACATGTTTCGTCAGCAAAGCTGACTTCTTCAGGGTTTTGACAGAACTAATTTAAAAATAGACATATATATAGGTAATAGAGAAAAATAATCGACATAAACAATAATAAAATTAGAAAGAAAATGATGTTTAAGGGACGAGGGGTAATATAGAACAATTAAAAAATTTTTAAAAGGGGAATAGATTTAATAATGGGTCATTTAAAAACAATTTTTGATTATTAATAATATTTAAATTTGCATTAACACTCTTTCTAATCTCTAAAATTTTTAATTTGTCCAACTGAATGCCATTGACATTACAATGAATTAATTCTATTCCACTGTTAAAATTAAAGGTATGACTAGTTTCTATTAAATGGTTGGCAAACTCGAACGAAACATGTTGGTTTTATAAACAATAAAAGTGGTAAAAACGAAGTAATCTATTAATTTCAATAAATTTAATAATTTAAATCCATTTGCAAAAGATTTTCTCTCCTTTAAACAAGTAAATAGAGACTTTTTAGCTGCTCGGGACTACCGGCAAGGTAGAATCATGTTTAAATATGGGCTACGAAATATTCAAATGCTTGCAGGTACTTTCAAAGAGATTTGATGACGAGGAATTATTCCAAGCCTTTTCGTCGCGTGTCTTTCAGTGGAATTTACGTTTAAGCATAATACAACCCGTTTACCAAAAGCACAGAAGAATGTCGACGATGTGTAAACGGTCGAATAATTTCGTAACATTCAAAGAAAATCTTTGTCACAGCGGATATGTAATTAAACGTACAATTCGTATTATGTGCCTAAGAAATACACAGTTATTGAAGTCAAAATATTCGAAATGTGTTTCGACAAACTTGTTTCCAAGTCTCCAGAATTTCTTAAAAAATCTTAAAAAAATTTATTAAAAAAAAAAAAAAAAAATTAAAAATTTTAAAGAATGCCCGACACATTATATAGCCACTTTCCACTTCCAGAATAAGGTCCTCGTCATCAGGTGAAATGAACAGTACTAGTTAAGACGAATCTAATGAGTCCAAGCTTGATGGGTTTACTAATAGGCAATCCAGGGTTTTGTCTCCTACCTTCGACCTCGATCATCAGAGTAGTTCAGTGGTTCCAGCATACATTTGTTTTCAAATATGAGGTCACTCATATGTTTGAAATTAAGTAAATACCCAGTATGCGTCTAAAATCCCTACCGGAGGTAATAACAATAATAAAAAGAGCTGATGACCTTGAAACGCCTGCACAGATTTTGAAGAATTGTAGCTACGAACCATCTTGATCACGTCAGATTTCAAACAAAAAACAAAACAACCGCATCGTAATCGGTCAATTCGTTTAGGAGCTACGAGGCCACATACAGACACACATACACACAGAAAGTCAAATTTACTCGTATAACACCGCTCCTTGCATCGGAGGTTAAAAAATAAGTATAATGGAAGTGTTGAAAACCATCTTAGTACATTTTAACTGAAGTTTCATACCCAAAAAAGACGAAAGAGAAACACAGTGGTAAATATTAGAAAATTAATAAATCAAATTATATTATTATTATTAACACAGGAAGTGAGAAATCTTTTTAATGTTTTAATTGAAGATACCCTTTGTTAACACACAAAATAAATTATTTTCCTCCATCAATCACCGCTTCCATTAACAAATTCACTGACCCTAAAATCCCCAGAGGAAAAATACACGATTGTTTTCTGAAAGTAATCGCTGAATTGGAAATAGAAACAGGAGAAAAATACAAAGTGTCTGCTCGTGAAGTTACATGGAAACAGAAAGTTTATAGGATACTGAAATAAATAGTAACAGTATATTGAAGTTATAAAAACAAAACCAATACGATGTTTCAGTTAGAAGCTTACATATAAAATATGAATATTCGAAATTTCTTGACTCAGATTCCCCGTAGGAAGAGAGCTATAATTTGCCAGGCAAGTGCAGTGGATAAACTTTCAAGGTGTTCACGGATACTTGTGCTGTTGTTGCTAACGTTTTCAGAACTCGCTTGGTTAGAGATAATACCGTGGAAACGGTCTCCGGTCGTGCGTTAAGGCTTTCTTGTTCGATGTTTATAAACGAAAAACCGGTGTCGCATTCTGCGCGGCGGCAATGTAACAATGTATTTTCGTTGGATAAAACACAGATCACGCTAGAGAAACTTACTGAAATTTACCGAGATTCATTACAAGTATTTTTCATTTGGAAAACTGGAATACAGTGAATCAAATTATGTAATATTCCTCTGCTCACTCACGGAGTCATGGTATGATGGCATCATAATGGTAATGACTTTGTGAATTCATAAATTCGTAAAACACGTACGGACGTGCGAGAGCTTTCATAAAAGTATAACAACGTAGTAGGAAAGCATGGTGTTTTTTTAGGTCTACAAATTGAGATGGGATCGTTTTCTCATTATTGATTTATGCCCAAGGGTTGTTTCCACCCCTGTGGTACAAAGAAATAACCTGTGGCTAGGCGAGTATAATATAACATGTGCGTTTGGGGTGTTCATCGAACCTAACCACAAATACTACCCGCATCTACCTCCAAAACGACCCATGAATCAGTTCTAGGCGAACGAACACAGACCGTCGGGGGTAGACCGTAATATAGTAACTGGTTCAACTTTTAAGTTACCCTGTTACGACCCTTATTATTTGCTTAGTGAGAAGCAACATGGGGTGAGAAATATCGATATTTACTTGTTGAAGGTGAGACTCAACCGCATTGATTGGGGAGGAACTTCAAATAGTAGAAGAATGATTATTTAGATAATTTATTTATTTATTTATTATTTAAACGCCCGTACATAGGGCTATTACATACATAATACAGGTGTATTGAACATTTACAAACATTATACATATATATATATAGAATAACATACAGTACATACATACGATGCATATTAGTACAACAAATATTTATCATTTTACAAACATATCAGTTACATAAATAACTAGTTATTTTTGCTTTGATGCAAGACGGTGAGGTTTTGAAAATATCGAAAAGGTCTGTATAAGTATTGGCAGTTCGGTGAAAACGCACTAGCGGTGAATGATAGGAATAGTTAGTGCTATGATTGTCACTGTGGAAAAGGTGGTGGAGTCGAGTTGGTTTAACAGGGACACGAATATTTATAACACTTAACATTTGAGGGCAGTCTATGAGATTGTTCAGTAATTTAAAAAGTATAAGAATGTCATTAATAGTACGCCGGGTAGAAAGTAGTGGTAGGTTTAGATCAGACATTAATGCATTGTAGCGGATTTCAATTACAGGCTGTCTCAATTTGAATTGAACGTATCGAAGAAATTTTCTTTGAACTCTCTCCAAACGGTGTAAGTTATAGGTATAAATCGGAGACCATACAGGAGATGCATAGTCCAGCTGCGATCTTACAAGAGAGCAGTAAAGTAGCTTAATTGACTCAATGTTTTGAAAAGTCCTTGTGTTACGTATTACAAAACCTAGAATTTGCATGGCCTTATTGGAAATTGTTTCACAGTGACGATCAAATGCAAGTTTCCGGTCAAAGATAACACCAAGGTCTTTGATAAATGGTACTAATGCAATTTCATTATTGTTAATTAAATACGATGTAGATATTGGAATCCGTGAACGGTAAAAACACATGTGGAAACATTTTTTTACGTTTAGGAATAATTTTTTTATTTCACACCAGCTAGCAAGTCTATCTAAATTTTGCTGAAGGATAAGTGCATCATTTAAACATTTTATAATCTTAAAAAGCTTTAGGTCATCTGCGAATAGAATGAATTTGACATTATCGAAACATAAAGATAGATCATTTATAAATAAAATGAAGAGAAGTGGGCCCAGATGAGAGCCTTGAGGAACTCCCGAAGTTACTTTAAATTTATACGAAAATTTATTATTTAATTTTACCATGAGTTCACGGTTACAGAGGTAACTATTCAACCATTTTAGGAATGATCCATGTATACCAAGGGCTTGCAGTTTCGCGAGAAGGATATTAATATTTACTTTATCAAAGGCTTTTGAAAAGTCAGTATATATTGAATCTACTTGTGCATGAGACGTGAAAGCTTCACAGATATAGTGTTCATATAATAGAAGATTGGTTGTGGTTGACCGTCCGGTAACAAAACCATGCTGTTCTGGAGTAATAATATGCCTAAACTTATCAGCAATCTTATCTAAGACAATACTTTCAAACATTTTCGGGATGGTAGACAGTATGCAAATTGGTCTATAATTTAAAACACAATTTTTATCACCTGATTTAAATACAGGTGTCAAGTGATTAAGTTTCCAAGGACCAGGAAATATTCCAGTTCGGAGTGAGAGATTAAATATGTGTTGAAGAGGAGCTGCTATAAACTGAGCGCATTCCTTTATGAATACCGGAGGAATTTTGTCAGAACCTGACCCCTTCTTACAATCTAGAGATCTGATCTTTTTATTAACATCATCCAGGGAAATGTGGCATGTTGATATATCAGTGACATTGGTGTATTTAAATTCAGGTAAAGACACATTATCATTATTGTGTTCATAAACACTTGAGAAATAATCAGCAAAGAGATCAACTATTTCTTGATCATTGTCAGCATGTTTGCGCCCTGAATACATTGATCTAGGACAGCCGTTATTGTCTTTAAGAGACTTCACATAATTCCAAAAATGTTTTGGATTTGACTTGATAGTCTGCTCTACATCTGTAATATAATCTGAATAGCATTTTTTAGATAGACTTTTACATTTATTTCGTAAATCAGAAAAAAATTTATAGCAGTCAATAGAGTTATTGGATTTATAGTTAATGTGAGCAATTTTTTTACATTGAATGAGTTTTTTTAGTTCAGTACTAACCCATTTTGGGTAACAATCGTTTCGTTTTACAATAGATGTTGGTATGCAATTTTCAATGGTATTATAAAGGATTGAATTAAACACATTTGTTGCTTCTTCTACGTTTGTTGACATAAAAATGAGTGAAGACAGATATAATCGCACTTGTTTATAATCAGCTTTCTTGTAGTTTCGTGCGTGAATAGGAGATTGGGGGGTAAGTTCAATGGGGGCCAAATAAATGATCGCTTGTAATGGGGGATGATGAGAGTCAATGGATACTATTGATTCTTGCGATTCGCTGACATTACTATTATTAATCACTTATTTTTAAAAGATACTTACTTAATTACAAAAAATGAAAATTTTCGATTTTTCTGTTACTTTATACCCAGATCTGCCATTTTGTATAAAAATAACATTTACTGTACACATCTATGTTATAAAATAAAAATCAGGTGACTTTTAATTAAGAACTGGGTATCTAGCATGGTCGATCGATACAGGTTTTATCGAAAATGTCGGTAACTTGTCATCGCTCCCGATCACGACTGCAGGCCGCTAGCGAACAAATAACAATTCACATCAAATAAATTAGAAAACCTTAGTCGTTGTGAACTGTTGTTTGTTCGTTAGCGGCCTGCAGTCGTGCTCGGGAGCGATGTCAAGTTACCGACATTTTCGATAAAACCTTTATCGATCGACCATGCTAGGACCCCAGGGTATCTAGCATGGTCGATCGATATAAGTTTTATCGAAAATGTCGGTAACTTGTCCTCGCTCCCGAGCACGACTGCAGGCCTCTAACGAACAAGTAATAGTTCGCGTCAAATAAAGCAGGAACCCTTAGTCGTTGTGAACTGTTGTTTGTTCGTTAGCGGCCTGCAGTCGTGCTTAGGAGCGATGATAAGTTACCAACATTTTCGATAAAACCTATATCGATCGACCATGCTAGGTACCCTGGACTAAGGTCCCCTCAAAAATCAATATATTTATTTTTTGTACATTTTTTTTATTGTACATTGTTGTTCTTTAAATTTATAATGTGCCCACTTCTAAAGCCTGTCCACCAGGGGGATGTAAAAATAAATAAGAAAAAACAAGAGATCAAGTTTGTTAAAATATATTCAACCATCTACACGCAATTTTTACAGTGAAATAAACGACTGGAATATGATAGAAATGAAATTGATATTTCAGATTAAAAAAAGTAAGAACAAAAATCATTTTTTTGTTGATTATTATAATATCTCATGCTTTTACATAAAACTGGCTTTACAACATAAAATAATTTGAAAATAATAATATATTTAATCATAGCTACTCGTACATGAATCGCATACGCCATAAAATTTATTAACACTCATACGTAAGCTGGAGTATGCTAGTGGTGTGTGGACTCCGCACCAAGCTAAATATATTAATATGCTAGAACAAATTCAGAAAAAGTTCCTTAGGTATGTCTATATGCGGATGAATGGAACGTACCCGAGATTCATGCACCATATGGAATTACTTGAGGCAACAGATAGATTTAGCTTGGAAACTAGACGTAATGCAAATCTTGCAATTCTTAGTTTTAACATAATCCATAATCGTATTGACAGCCCATTCCTCTTGGAATGTTATGTCTTATACGTGCCTGAAAATTTCAGCCGTAGTCGTCGACACGACTTGTTCAAAATACCATACGGCAGAACAGATGTTCTAGCACAGCATAGCATGACAAGAGGAATGGTGCTGTTGAACGAAATATCGGAAACACTAGATATATATAACTCTTCTTTAGATAGCCTTAAGATTTTTTTGTATAATAATCATCTTCCTAGGTGTTAAGACTGTCAAAATGAGAAAATTGTACAGTAATTGGATAAAAAATCTGTTGTACAATTAATTAAAAAAAAAAAAAAAAGTAATTAAAACAAGTATAAGTAACACAAAGAAGAAAGAAAAGAAGAAAAGTATCGCTGCCTAACTAGATATCTGATAAAATAGCAAAATCAACACGAGAATATGGTAAAAATTAACATTAAAAGTAAGTTATAGAATATACAATGTGTTGAGGGACGTACTTGACTTACTTTAACCAGTGATTCCTGACTTTATTTGGATTAAAAAAAATTTGATTTCCGGTAATTTTTTACATTAAGTCAAATACGTCCCTTATCAGCCTGAATAGTATAATAATATATTAGCGATACAAAATGTTAGAAATTTCCGATTTATGAGTTCTGATCTGATTTAAATGCTTTTAATTTTCAAGTATTAATTTCGTTACTAATCATTTTTTTTAAATCTCTGGTAGAAAATAAAATAGTTTTCTTTGATTTTTCTCAGAACATAATTTTATGGACCTGAGTATCTTTTAAACATCAGTAATTCAATTATTGGAAACGTATTTTTCCAGCGAATGCAAAATATTGAGTTCCTATTAAATTTGTTGATTTCCTGTTTTGTATCTGTACATTTTTTCTTTGTTATTTATTTCCGTCCAACCGGGTGGTTAATGAATACAAACGTTTTCGTTATTTGTTTTTGGGGTGTTATGCCGTGTTGCGCTACCTCCTTCTTTAGCCAACGTTTCGGGCATCGTTGCAGTGTCCATCATCAGGGCAGATCCGGCAGATCCGGTAGATGTGTAATTTTTAGTCTAGTGTGTGCTTATTTACTTCGAAGCGATACCGTATCGCCAGCACCACTAACTTTCACCAGTACAAAATACTCGTGACAAGCAGTGGCGTCATCGCCGCGGAACGGAATAGAAAGTTCATTAAAACGTGGTATTTATGCTAGCCAGGGGCAAGTCCGTTTGCGAGATGCCGACGGAAGTGGCTCCATCTCTTAATGAAATCTAAAATTAGAAATCACAATGGTAAGAATTTAAGAAAAAATAAAATGAAAAAAAAAATAAAATTACAATGGTTAACTTTCACCAGTACAAAATAATCGTGACAAGCAGTGGCGTCGTCGCCGCGGAACGGAATAGAAAGTTCATTAAAACGTGGTATTTATGCCAGTCAGGGGCAAGTCCGTTTGTGAGATGCCGACCGAAGTGGCTCCATCTCTTAATGAATTCTAAAATAAGAAATCACAATGGTAAGAATTTAAGAAATAGAATTACAATGGTTAAAGCGAATTTAGTCAATATAAATCAAAATGGTTTACCACGAGCTGGCATTGCTATATACTTAGACATGGTTTTTTTTTTTTTTTTACATTCATTCATTCATTCATAACACCCCTACTACTCTTAAATCTTAAAACTTATCAATACAAACGTTGTTTATTTCGTATTTATTAGGTTTCCACCAATAGCAGAATGACAAATTTTGTGAAGTATTTATTATACTTCAATTGTCTGAAATGATGTGAAGTGTTTCGGTAATGCGTGTTTTCATCCCCCGACCAAATATCCCTCGACATAATATCCAAAGGAAAAAATGTATGTACAATACGCTGAATTATTTCTTATTACTATTTTTGAACAATAATTTATTGTCTTTACGGGATGTCTGTATTATTTTTGTTAGGTCAGATCAGGTGAGGTTAAGTGGGGGTTGTTTTGTCCGTTGAATATTTTGTCGAGGATATTTTATTAGGGGATGTTTTGTCGTGGGATTAAAACGCGCGGAATCAAATATTTCTGCGTAACGCATAAAATCATTCACATTTAATTAACATTAACTGATTGTGGAAACCAAGAGTTAAAGTAGGTAAATTTTTTCATTTTATTAGTAACTAGCTTTTTCCCGCGGCTTCGCCCTCCATGGTGTAAGGGGGGTTCCCATTCCGCCTCCTCCACCTCCCCCCCTTCTCCATCCCCCCCCTCACACCCTCCCTCCTCCCCCCCCCCCCCTACCCACCTCTCCCTCCCTCCCGCTTTCCATACATTCGGTTTTCAAACCTCGCCTGCCACCATAATGCCAAAGCTCACCGAAAGTTTTATAAAAACCTTGTCCTGACAATAACAAACACACAAAAAAAAGAATTATCCAATTTAGTGCAGTCGTTCGAAAGTTATGCTCTTAGCAACACACTCAGCGATTCATTATTATATATAAGATAATTCAACACTTAAAATGCGTTTATCTTTTGATACGTTTTAAGATTTTCACGGCCAAAAGTATTTTCGTTATTTCCGGTAGATGTGACACATCTACCGTATCTGCCGGATCTGCCGTGACGATGGACACTGCAATGATGTCCGAAACGTTGGCTAAAGAAGGAGGTAGCGCAACACGGCATAACACCCCAAAAACAAATAACGAAAAAAAGGCGTTTATCTTTTGTTTAAAATTTTTACAGGTTTTTGTTTTTTTTTTTAATTTTCAATGGCTTTTCACCCCAAAGGAAAATTATTACTTTATCCGAATCACAAATGATTTTTAAAGTTTACCGAAAATTTAACGACGTTTTAAAGGTATTGATGATCCCGAGTCTAATATTTTATTAAGCTTCACAAATCCCTGTGATTTTGAATAGGTTTGCGTGTTTGATTTAAGTGTTACGTAAAATATGCAAATTTCTTTCGTGAAAATTAATGTACGGAGAGTAATGAAAAATATTTTGTTTCCAGCTTTGTGTGATTGAAAAACAAAGTTTGTTTTCCAAATTTGTCTTATGCCGCATAAAACTGGCTGCAAAAGATGTTTTACGACGAAAATGAATTTTTTTAAAGTAGGTACGGGCACCATGTTCGAGTTTTTTTCCACTCTAAAAGATTAAAAGGCAGGGGAGTATTCCTACTCATTAATGTTCGGGCTCATTTGCGTCCCAGATTCTAAATCTGCCACGAGGCAATATTTCTGAGCGGGATAATTTATTGATCTATGTTTCTCCATTTTTACCAACCCGAAATACAAGACGCAGAAGATAAAAAAGCTCAGAAAGAAAATATCTTCTGTTATTGAGTTGAATAGAAATGATCTAGGTTTAACTATTCATAATGTATTTCTATTATACGGACGCTTAATCTTGTTTATTGTAAGCTTTTCCAACAATCATTAATCGTAATCGCGTCAAACCGAAAGGATTAGACTCTATTAACCCTATCTTAGATCTTTGAAAGGAATTATTCTCAAATATTCCAATAATGATGAAAAGGTGGAAAGATTTAGATATTCCAATAATGTCGAAAAGGTGGAAAGATTTAGATACATCGGCAGTATTCTCACGGAGACTTTTGACCCAGAGGTAGAGGTTAGGTGCCGAATTGAAGCAGCAAGAACTGCATTCATTAAAATGAAATCCCTCTTCTGCAATGACAATATCAGCTTAAAACTAAGGCAGAGAATGCTAAAATATTATGTGTGGTCGGTCTTGCTGTATGGGTGTGAAACATGGACCTTGAAAATAAATACCATGAATAGGTTAGAGGCTTTTGAAATGTGGCTTAATGCTTAAGGTCCCATGGACCGACATGATCACGAACACAGAAATTCTCAGGCGGGCTAGAGCAGATAGAGAACTGCTTACATTAATAAAAATCTGGAAAATTTCATATCTTTGTCATATACTTCGAGGGGAGAAGTATCACTTGCTCCATTATTGAAAGGCTAGATAGAGGGCCGCCGAAGGCCTGGTAGGAGACAAATGTCTTGGCTGCGAAATATACGAGAGTGTACCGGTATTAGAAGTGTGGAGGAACTATTCCGGGCAGCCCAAGACAGAGAGACATTTTCAAGAGTGATCGCCAACGTCAGGGGGACCTGATACGGCACAAAAAGAAGAAGATTCCAATAGTATCAAGCATAATATTTATATTACAACTGGATTGACTAAGTGGTTATTTAGTTAAAGCCCAAAAAAGTGGGACACGGTTTCGACTTTGCAATAAAGTCCAAATAAATGGAGTATTTCTGGACGCATCCAAAAATTAAAAACGGGTTTTGAAAGGTGATAAAATACGCCATATAATTTTAAATTTGAAATAAACATATAATTTTTGAAATATAAAATTTTCAATGCAAACATAAAAAAGTTTTAAAAATGGCTCGCCTTATGATTTTTCTAACAAAAATTACTGATAACAAAAAAAAATATAAACACGCACTTATTATATTACGTTATTGCTAACATACTTTTTTATCGTTTAACGTAAAAATAATTAATAAAAAATTCGCAAAATTTTATTGTTTTTTCAAATTGCGGCGGTAAAATTTGGATTTATAATGGTGTGAATTTTAATTAATTTGTGTTTATTTTTTAGTTTTGAAAATAAAGCGTGGTATTTTTGAAGTTAAACTTCTTTACGCTTGACTTGGGAAGTAAGCTGGCGAATGCGTGACAAGCGTTACGAAAAGCGAGGCGAACGGTAGTTGAGAGGGAGTACGCTTCGTATATTACTGTAGGAGCAAGAGAGAGAGGTGCGAGTACACATTTTCTTTATCCCTTTCTCTCGTAGCCAGTTACGTTACACAGTGCAGGACTCTTGTCTGTATCACACTGTAGGAGCAAGAGAGAGCAGTGCGCGCGCACATTTTCTGTCTTCCTAATATATGCATAGATGGAGCAGAAGTTTTACTTCAGTTGTGTGGTCTAAAGCACACTCGTTTTTTTTTCTTTCTAATAACGTTTAGATCATATTTCTAACCATTATAGTAAGGGAGACGCAACGATTTCTATGATACCTTTATGAGTTGTTCCGAAAACCAAACAAATTCGCGTGAAGTTATCTCGCCTGATTTGTTAAAAGGACTTGATGGCCTCCGTGGTCGAGGGGTATGGCTGTAGATGACGGCCTTGCGGGTCTCGAGTTCAAATCCCGGCCTGTGCAAATAAATTTTATTTGATTAATTTGTGTAATTACACAATTAATTAATTAAAATAATGTGTAATAGGTATATTTACATCATGTCCCAGAGATATTCTCAGTATGAAGTAAAATCAGAGAGAGGTTGTCCAATAAACGATTTCTGGCGATACCTAAACCGCCAGGTTGGTGTTGTCTCAATGAAAAAAATAATTTGTCAATCCTCCAAGCAATGGGTTTTTTCATGTATTAGGAATTTATTGTTTTATTTTTTAACAGCTTTCACCAAATCTTCATACTGTTTGGTTTTACTTAGAACAACTCTAAGCTTTCGCTGTAAGGTTGTGATTATTCTGTGTGTTTCCAACTTGTACCACAGTTAAAATTCTAAGCTGTCGTCTTCGCAACTTCCTTCTAACACCCCAACCCAACCCCACTGAGCCCACCCTAATCCTCGTGTCCCGTTTGCTTCACATTTTTTGAGATAAAAGAAGACAGGTGTGTTGAACATAACAAAACGATAAAACATTATTTATTCTTTGTGCGAGAAATTCGTGAAAACAAACAAAAATGATTAAAAAAACATCAAAATTGTTGTGTTATAATAATCCAATTCACTATTAAAAAAAATTCAACATAAATATGAAATACTGCGTAAAGCAATATCTTCACTGTTTGTGTAAAAGCATTTAAATTCGTTTTATGGAATTGATCGATCAATGCCAGCGGCCATTTGTGTGCTCTAACAGAATGTTTTCATTATCATTTCTGTTTGAAGTTATTCATTTTTGTAATGTCATTCAATAACTATTGAAATGTTACTTGTCAAAGTAAAATAGAATGGTCGGTAAGTAGATACCTACTGTTCCATTGTTGCCGATGAATAATACCGCCGGGTAGAGTACATTTCAGAAAATTGCAGTTTCCAAGAACGAAAACCGAAAACCATAATGGTGAGGTCGAGCTAACAATGGGTATTTCTTTCTAGTCGGAATTACACGTTCTTTATAAGGTCTTATTCCCACACAGGGCTGGTATTGTAAAGAAATGCAGGATCAAACGCGTTTTCTCTGTAACCGTGGTACAAGGGTGGTTTCTTAAAGATTTAATTCTTTAAGAAGACAACAAGCTTTCAACACAAATCATTTAAAATATACTTAGTGCATTACAATGAATGCATTTTTAAGAATTTCAGGTATTACCTTATTGAAAACGACTGCATTTTTTAAGAATTCTCGCTGCTCCGGGAACCGTTTATTGGATAACCAACACCTCTAGGTATAGGTCACCCCAAGTTGTTCGCTTTAGTGATTGAGCAGGGGTGCCCGGGTTGCGTATTTACAAAACATATACCGATTCAGTCGCGGTAACGACAATTTACATTTTAAATACAACTCTATATTGATCATTTTTTATCACTTTGCAAAAACAAAAATTGTTCTAAAATCTAGATAAAATAATCTTTCTAATGTGTTTATTAGAAATTAATAATTTTATTTCTAAATATTTAAATTTTAATATTATTCCCATATATTGTAAATACACCTCTATATTGATAATTTTTTATCACTTTGCAAAAAAAAAACATTGTTCTAAAATCTAGATAAAATAATCTTTCCAATGTGTATATTAGAAATTAATAATTTTATTTCTACATATTTAAATTTTGATATTGAAAATTTAAAGCGACTGAAACGCGGTAGGGATTGTAAATACGCGCTCGGGTTCATGGAGTGGGGTTTGTCCGGGCCTTGGCGGTGGATGAAGCTGCCTACTAGCTGTTTGCAGTCCGGATAAGGAGAGACTGGTAGAGGGAGATCTTTTGACCTCTCCAGCGGGACTCTATAGGCGTTTTCTATTATTTTTTTATTTTCTTTCTTTTCGTTAATTATTAATAAATCTAGAATATTTCCAGCCATTTCCTCAACAGGTTGCATCTTGTCATTTGTCATACTTAATATTATATCTGGCTAAAAATACAATAATCATTATAATCCGATTCTACACACTGCGATACATGATACTCAGATATTGAGAACAAAGCTCAATCAGCAAGATCAAAGAATTTAAAATGTACCTAGCTGTTAACAGATTTTTTTAAAATACAAATAATAAAAAAAGGAATAACTGTAAGCATGAACGTTGTCGAGATCATGATATACCTTCCAACATGCGAAACTGACTATCCACAATTTTGATATCACTTAAAATTTAAACCATCGCTTTTCCAAAGTATTTTACATAATATCTAAGCGTGCATTTTTAATGAAACCACAAGAAGTAATTTAATTTGTCCAAAAATAGAGATCAAAGCATTTCTCAAAGAATACAAAGACAAAACAAAACACAATGCTAATTTTCTATAATGATGTTATTTCGCTTCTAACAAAGGTAATGAATATTGAAATGAGGTGTCCCAGGTGTTTCACTGCAAACGTTGTACTTCAATAATAGCAGAAGACTACCTTTGTCTTAGACCAACTTGTTTGACGCGATGAAACCGACCAAAGTTTTTTTTTTCTCTAACTGTTTGAGTCACAAGTTCCTTTGATGTCTTTAATAAATGAAAGTGATACCAAACCACAAAACACTTTAAAATTCTTCAAATTTCATACTCTGGAAGTGTATAAGGGTGTTTGAATGAATTCATGTTTGACGAGAGAGAAAAAGTCAAAAGCCTCTACTACAGCTCGAAAGTGATACAAATTGTATCAAATTTCAATGGAAAATTCAATAACGGTACAAATATTGAAAAAAAGATAAAGTAGTCTTATCATCTTTCAAGAGCGACCGGGATCTTATTACTGAAGATCGTTTTGACGAAGACGGAGTAGAAAATAATGGAAGGAAAATATGTGCGAGTCTTGTCGGGCTCCTGGGACGAACAATGTATTATTCATGTTATGTTTTACGGTAACTTTCTGAATTCAATGTTTTTCATATCAATCAAAAAGGAGAATACTTAAAAGATTAAGCAGAAAAATACGCAGGTGATGGATCATACCTTGCATCACTTTGAATATTATTTACATAGAAAAGGAATGAATTTAACAATCGATGATGGGCTGTAAAGATAAGTCAAAATCAATTATTTTTGAATAATTTATTTAAGCATTGTCAGAATAGATTATTAGGCTGACGCTATTTTGCAATTTTGCAGTCATTTTATGGTCCGGCACAACGTAAAAATGGTGTTAGCGGCCTGATGGAATATCTAACCAGGTATTGCAGAGGTACAGGGCCCGCAGATATTGCTGACGCTGTACAAATCGCAAGTGCGCCCACTGTTGAATTGGCAGCCACTTCTGGTCTGGAGCCCCAAAATACCTGAAAAAATCTTTGATTCTGTGCAGAAACGGGAGGTTCGACTTGCCAAGTTTGGCGGGATAAAAGGTAGCAACCAACACGACTGCTATCTTGAACCGGAACGAAAGAAACAAATTTATAGACAGATGAAATGCCAAACGGTCGAATTAAAACAGAATTTTACTTCGCTCAGTCAATACATTTAAAAAATAAATGAGAAATGAAGTTTTTGGCACTAACCTGAATTGGTCTCTGGAGTTGAGCGTTTCCTGTTTGATGCTCAGAATAACCGGTCCAAGGTCCTCGTCGTTGGTGAAGTAGTTCCAGTGTTCCGTGCCGTAGAAGTAGCGTTCGTAGGTTTCCTGCTCTACGGAGGTGAGCTCAAAGCCTGCCGAGGACTCCCATTGCTGCTCGATGGAGGTTTTCTGTCGCGGGGGACTCTCGTCTTCCGTGTCCTCCTCGCAGAGGTCCGAGTCTCGACGACGACCTGAAAGTAAAATAGTGTTATGTTGATGGAAGCGAAGATGTCTACATAGTAGGATGATGATATATTGATGGAACCGAAGATAATTACATAAAAGGATGATGTTATATTGATCGAACCGAAGATAATCATATAGCCCGATGATGTTATATTGATGGAACTTAAATACACAGAGAATGACGTTATATTGATGGAACCAAAGATAACCGAAAATAACCACAGTACGATGAACTTATATAGCCCGATGATGTTATATTCATGGAACCGAAAAAAGTAGGATGATGTTATATTTATGGAACCGAAGATAACTAAATGACAGGATAATGTTATATTGATGGAATCGAAAACATAGTAGGATGATGTTATATTTATAAAACCTAAGGTATCAACATAGTAGAGTGATGTTATATCGATGAAACCGAAGATAACAACATAGTAGGATGATGTTATTTTGATGGAACCAAAGATAACTATTAGTCAAAAGTATCTTATCCGGGATGAGGGATAGTTGGATTTTATTGTTTTTAATGTTATTATGTGTTATGAGATAAAAATTTTAAAGCAGTTTAATCATTGTAGGTACTCTTCTAGAAAAGTACATGTTGAAATTAGTGGTACGAAACATTCCATTTTGAATATGCATTTGGAATAAAAATTATCAACAGAGTGATGTTATTTACAACATTGAATTGTTTATTTTTGATTTCATCAATCATCCTGACGGTTAACTGTAAACCGCAGTACACTTCAAGCCTCGTGTTGCATTACCATCAGCTGAGCGTTGATATCTCAAATTTACATCCGCATAGTTTTTGCTGGTCGCTTACAATGGAGCGTCATAACATTGTTTACAAATGCATGATTAACCATATTTGTTTACTCTTTCCAGGATGTCAAATAAAACATGTAAACAAAAAAGGGGAATAATAATTTTACGGTGACTAAATGTTTAATGTCAAGTATCTACGTGTGTGATTGAGTCAATAATAAAGAATAAGAATGAAATTTCGCCATTGTGTTCAACACAGGTTGATGTGCAGGTTCAATACCCTCCTACGCATCTCTAAAGATGACAAAGGCCCGTGGGGACCTGTTTTCATTCAGAGCTTTATTTATTTATTAATTTTTTTAGGTTCTCCATAAAACAGTTATTCACCAAATTATTATGGAGAAGATTACAAAATACAAGAGAAAAAAAGGCCAAGGGGGCAGTTTCACTATGTTGAGACATATGTCAAAAGATAGTTACTGAACTCTCTATAGGTAACATTGAAGATGTCAATGTTCAATGCAGAATCGTTAAGCAGTTGAATTGCTCTATTTAATGGGGCATTCTGAAAGGAAGAAGTTCTCGCTTTCGGAGCATAAAAAAGTATGTGGGATCTCCCACGAGTATACGCGTTAGGGCCATATAGGTTAATCTCCTTCAACATAGGTGGATTCAGTACAGTACCCGAGATCAGTTTAATAAAATATTTCCCCAAAAATATTTTTCGGCGGGCTTCTAACGTATTAAGATCGAGCATTCCTGTTAAGAACAAGGATGGATACAGGAATGGGTAGTATGTATATTCCCTCATATACAGGTAACGCATAAACCTTTTTTGTACTTTTTCTATTTCTAGGATATGGTTTTTTTCAGAGGGTACCCAAATAATGGAGCTGTATTCCAGGATACTGCGGACAAGTGCTTCATATGTTCTTCGTATTGCAATTCCATTAGTAAATGATCTCGCATTACGAAGAACAAATCCGAGCATTTTGTTGGCGCGGGAGACAATGTCTGATATGTGAGATTTGAAAGAGAGATTTGCTTCAAAAATCACGCCAAGGTCTCGAATCTCATCTTTGCGTGTTAGTATAATTTTATTAATATGGTATGGGAATAAAAATGTGTCTTGTGATCTTGTAAATGTGACGACATTACATTTCTGGATGCTGAATGGTAAATTATTCAGTTCCGACCATTTGACAAGAGAATCAAGATCTTTCTGCAGAAGAATGGAATCCATATGACTTTTAATAGCTCTGAAAAGTTTAATATCGTCAGCGAAGAGGAGATATTTTGAGCGGTTAATGGTCTTGCCTATATCATTAATGAATAAAAGAAATAAGAGTGGTCCTAGATTCGACCCCTGGGGAATCCCGGAGTTAGTTTTGTATTCGTGAGAAAATTGGTGTCCGTAACTGACATACTGACGACGATTGAGTAAATAGCTAGCTACGAAAGCGAGAAAATTCTGAGAGAATCCTAGGTCACTTAATTTTTTTAATAAAATATCATGGTCGACTTTGTCAAATGCTTTCTGGGCGAAGATATGATTTGAGATTTTCACGACAATTTTCTTGATTTATTTGTGGGTTATTATGCCGTGTTGCGCTTTCTCCACTGTTTCAAAGAGCCGGAGAGCATTACAGTATCATTCATTAGGAGAGATCCATTGATTGTGGTTAAGTGTGGGTTTACGTGTGTAGATGTTGCAAATGTAGGTTTGTAGAAGTTACAAGTTACGGGAATGTGTACCACCGCCCAGAGAACCATTTTTTTGATAACAGACACCTCTGCCATAGGTCACCCCGAATGGTTCGCTACGTTTGATGACTTAGCAGGGGTGCCCTGGTTTATGGGGTATGGTTTGTCCGAGTCTTGACGGCAGATGTATCTGCCCACCTACCGCGTGGTGGATCGAATCGAGAGAGACTTTTTTTACATGAGCTCCACACAGGAGGCCCGGAGGAAAGTAATTTCCTCAGGGCCTATGTCATCTTTGGGGACGCTGTGTGGAGGGTTTTTTTAAGGAAAGGAAGGAGAGGGGAGTTCTGGGAAGGAAGAGGGGTTAAGGGGTAGGCAGGAGTCTGGGTTTCAGTGTGTTCTGGTCATCCTCCTCCAAGACCTAGACAAATCTCACCCCCATGAACCCAGGCACTCCTGCTAAATCACCAAAAGTAGCGAACCACTTGGGGTGACCTATGGCAAAGGTCTTTCGTCCTCTCCAACCGGACTCTCTCGACCAATCGCCTTGCATCGCAGTTGAAGGATTTTTATATATCTATTTTTTTTTTTTCTTTTCTTTATTCATCATATACCTTTTTATACAGTTTTTACAGGTGGTTCGACTACCACGACTACCACTATTACTCCCCCAGATTCCTGCCCACCCCTAATACCTGTTTCCTTCTCAGAATTTCCTCTCCTTCCTTTCCATAAAAATACCCTCCACACAGCATCTCCTAAGATGACACTGAACCTGAGGGGAATTATTTTCTTTAGGGCCTCTCAGGAGCTAATGTAAAAAAAAAGTACCGGATCCAGATTGTCTATAGGCAAAGAGGACGAATGGACAACAGTCACGCGTTATGTACATTCCTCATGCTGTCTTTTTTTTACATGAGCTCCGCACAGGAGGTCCTGAGGAAAATAAATTCCCTCAAGGCCTATATCGTCTTTGGGGATGCTGTGTGGAGGGGTTTTTTAAGGAGAGGATGGAGAGTTCTGGGAAGGAAAAGGGTTTAAGGGGTGGGTACGAATCTGGGGTTCAGTATGTCCTGGTCATCCGCCTCCAAGACCTAGACAAACCCCATGAACCCGGGCACCCCTGCTCTCACTCATACACGCATGTCTCTTTCATACCGTAAGACATACGTTCACCACACCAAGAAATGTTAAGCTTAGTACCTTTGGGAAGTTAATGCGCCAATATATAGATATAGAGGGTTTTTTTAAACTTAGCATTCGGTCAGTTTAGATTGGTGAAGGTGGTCATTTGGTTCAACTCACCCCTGTCTCTCCTGGGGGCGTCCATCTCTCTGCCGGACTCGTGCTCGGATTCGCTCTCATCCCAAATAGTGTCGGTGGCGATTTTCTGCCTAGAACACTCGATCCAGTAGCCGGGCGTGGGGATCAGGTTGTGCGGATACTCCTCGCAGAATTCATCTGGAACAAACATCGATAACGTTGAATTATCAGGAAGACTCTTAAGAGCCATTAACCAGCCAGCGGACGAGAATTCAAATTTCGTTGAAAGATGTTCTTACGATCGTACGGGGCGGTTCCAATGAGAAAGATTAATTATTCTCCGTACCAGATTTTTTAAAATAATAACTTAATATCGATTTTATTTCATTCAAAATTTGCTTTAATTTATACCTACATTAAAAAATGCTGAAATGCGTGATGATAAAACTATTCAAATGATGTACTTTTTGTAATTATTTTTTTATCATAAGTATTTATAATTTTTCAATAATGACTAAGCAAAATAAGAATGTAAAAAAAATCTTAAATATATTAGTTTGCACGAGTGTAAATGAATAGACAAACAGAAGTATTTTCGTCGCAAAACACGTGCTCGGATTTTTATTTCAAAGATTTTATTTGAACTAAAATTAAAATTCTGAAAAGTGGCTTTCGTAGATAATTTTAATTTTAAATACGTCTAAAATTTGATTTAAAAATGACATTTTTCCGATTGTGTCTGGTTATTCCCCATAAGATATTCGTGTTATTGTAATGCATAAATGTCAGGACTTACATGCAGATGGGTGTCGACATTATGAGAATATATTCGTAATTTATTAAAAGTTTATTAGGAAATCTTAATAATCCGCGTTCTAAAATTTATTAGGCTGCCCATTGCTGTTAATTTATCCTTTTGGTCTGTTTTATCCACTGGAGCGCTTTTTGCCACGATATGGCACTATTTAAAATATCTCGGATTGCTTTGCTGCCAGTTTTAGGCAAATGTTCCCTTGATTTGTACTTCATTTGAATTATTAAGTAAAGGTATGGTTTTTTTAAATGTGGGCGTAAAATATTCAAAATGATCATCAAAAAATCACGAGCTATCTGAGGAAAAAGTTTAAAATTATTATTATTATATCCCGTGGAAAAGGTACGTCGACGACAACGGCATCTCAGTTCTTTAAAACATGGACTGGAGAAGATGCAAGAAAATGATTACTTTCTTTCTTTTGGAGGAAGCAGACAAATGTACACTGTTTGCCTCAATATTATTTAGTGCTTAAGATGTCCTAATATTATTATTGTGAAAAGGAACGTATATTTATTGCCTTTTTTGTGTCTTCGCCGTGCCGTAACCTTGGGAATAATAAAATCAGCTAATGCCTGCAATTCCGTTTTTGACCGTAATTACCGATAATTTAGTGAGAATTCCGAATGTGCATATCGATCGTCCAGTTGATTTAGTAAGTCATCGCCGAAAGATCGAAATTTGAGTTGAGTATACTGTTATATGTAAAAGTGTACCATCTATCTGGTGCAATTAGATTACTCATGAAGGCCACCAAATCAATTATACTGCAGAAATTTTTGTAGCGAATAAAACAAAAAAAAATCTGGATCCCTAGTAGGATATTTCAAAATCTGTACAAGACCGTTATGCCCCCTGGTGATGATTTATATCATAGTTAACATGTAAAACACAGAGGCGTATAAATAATAATTGATTTATGGTGAGCATGGCCGGCGTAGTCCAGCGGTAAGGCTCTTGACTAGCACTCCGAAGGTCGCGGGATCCCGGCCGGCGTGGCAAATAAATTTTATTTGATTAATTTGTGTTATTTCACAATTTATTCATTTAAAATAATACATAGCATATTTGCGGCACAATCCAGAGTAGAAGATCCTCTCAGTATCGCCCTGGTGTAAGACCACCATTCAGAATTGAAACGTTGCTTGAAATGGCTTTAGCTGTGTTTGGTGACCAGATCTGAATAGCCAGGTACTTCCCCTCCTTCCTCTTCCCTATCTCTTTCCCCTCCCCACTACATTCAGCCTCACAACATACCCCAATTTTGGATGCCATAGTCCCACTGGCTCCAGATGGGAGTAGTTGGGACTCTTGTGCGGTATTCATGTAAAAAAAAATCGAAAAATGCTTTCCTTATTATCTCAAAACGTAGTATTTGGAGATGTCTGACTAATCAATTATACGATCGATATACGTATGAGGAAATGTTTTCCTTCCGAGAAAATATAGGGCCTTTAAGCCAGATAACATTTTAAACACTTACACGATGTAAAAATTGCGTGTTGCATAATGACGCTGTTCTATTTGTACAAATAACATTAACATTATATTCAGTAAATTTAAATGATTCACCATTTCATGGAAAATAAGAATCCAGAAAAAAAAGATTTCACGTTTGCCCTGATGATGGACACAGTAAAACTGTCCGAAATGTTGGCTAAATAAGAAAGTAGCGCAACATGGCATACTACATCAAAAACAAATCATAAAAATACTTTTGGTAGTGAAAATCACATCACTTACCTATAATCATAAACACTCTGATAGAAGAATTATCAAACGAAACCACCGAGAGGTATTTAATACCTTTATTTAATACCTTTATTTAATACCTTTATTTAATACGTTACCTATAAATAACTACATCATCATATTCGTGATATAATTATATACCAACCTATTACCAAATGAGATAATCCTGATAATAACTAAGTGCATGTACTGATTGCAATTAGACGTCATGATTACATCGGCCAATCTGACGGACATTCTAGTTAACAACTGAACCTCAGTTCAACCTACAATTTAACAGTAATCTTAACAACCAAAGCACACTGGTAAAACCAGCTAAGTCATGCTCATTTTTTTGTAAATCTTTGATTAAAGGTTGCTGTTATTGCTATCAACTCATCCTAAATTATAAAATAAAAAATAAAAAAACAATTTGGAGATATTCATCCACTTATAGCGTTTCCAAAATTGCTAAATATTGAAATGCAATTATCTCAGGATTGTGTTTAAGTGACTTAGTGAACTTTGCCGGTAGATCGACGAAATTACAGACATATGAAATTCAACACAGGACTTCGTTTCGCTCAGTCAACCATTTTATCTTATTTCCCTCTAAAAGAGCTGTTAAAAAAATAATAAGACGATCTTTAACGCAATATATTCACGAATTCCGCCATTGAATATCTGTTTCGAATAAATTTTGTCTTTGGTTGTATATTTCCCAAGCTCATAAATAATTCAGTTGCCTCCACACACGCGGTGTTGGCTTTCACTGGTCGGTAGGGTCAGGAGAGCAATCCGGCTACAGAAACCAGAAACCATGACACAACTCTTTTCACCGTCAACCCAAATACTCGTATTTTATATAAACCCCTAGAAAGATTCACTCGAAGGGAAAACAGTTGCCGTGGCTGAATCTATAAAGATGTATTGAGCCCGTCGAAGCTTTTTATTTCTTATTTTCACGGAGCATGAGAGCTTTACAACCTCTACGGACCGTACTCCTCTGTAAAGAACCATAAATAAACCAATTTGAATGCATTTAATATAATGAAATCCCGAGAAGATGGTAGGTGCATCTTGTTCGTGTAATCAGCTATGCTTACTACCATTTGAATGAACTAAATAAGAACCTACGTAGGTGTTGCATCTCGCGTAATACTAGAAGTCGGGATTTATTTCAATGCAGAAATTCTGGGAATTACTACCACATGTATTCCTCTTTTCCGAGAATAATAATGGAGAGAAATAATTATACCAATTCAGTGGACATCTTCAATTTGTCACCAAACAGTTACAAAATGTCGTTACTGAAGCAATTCAGTAATGTACAATAAATACTGTATAATTTTTATTATTCATATGCAATAGTGAACAATTATTTAATTTATTTTTAATTTATTTATGCTATCAGCCCGTTAAAATGGCCGGAAGTTTTGAAAAAAAATTAGATTTCGTGATTTGAAAAAAAAAATAAAACAAAAGGGTCCATGTTTTATATTTTGTACCAAACTTAATTTTTGTTCCATAACTGCAGTACAAAGAACGCAAAAAAATAAAAGTTTTTAAACATATGTGACGTATCTGTTTTTAAACATATGTAGTTTTTAAACATATGTGACATACCAGCGCCCTTGAGGTGATTTTTCACGAAAACGGCGCTATATAAATTAGCCAATTATTATTATCAAGATGGCGGGTGTAGAAACACGCCCATCACTTCAGTTGAGTTTCAAAAGCCTCTATATTCCATACAAATCACGAAGTGAGTATCAAAATCCGCTATATCCATTTTATTTATCAAAATTACTTAAATATTTCTAGACATACATTGAAAAATGAACACTTTTCGACTGCATATTACTCCAATTCATTATATAAAAAAATGCAATTTTTTATTCACGCTAAAATATAAAAGAGGAAAATAACACTTTTTCTGGATAAAATCAGTATTCTTGTTGACTTACTTGCATAACACACCAAAAACAAATAAAAAAAAACGTTAAAAGGTAAAATTTTTGAAAAATAAAAAAATTTAAATACGTTTTTTTTAAATGTTTTAGGTTTGTTTTCTGATTTTCCATGCATTTTAGCGGGCTAATAACTATTTAAAAAAATTTAAACGCAGTTCTCATTTTCTTTGTAAGACGCAACTTTTGAGACCCCGGGCGTTTCTGAACTCAAAAGTTGAAATAATTGACACACCCTATTGTACAGCCCTCACAATAAACGGAAGATATAAGAATCCCCACGTCTAATTAGAACATTAATTTGACCATTAGAGCACACTAATTTGACCACTAGAACACACTAATTTGACTTTTAGAACAGAAGAAATCTTAGTGACCGTCAAGTACAGATCACTACAATAAATAAAGAAAACTAAAACTCCTAGTTTCAATATGAATACAAATTAAGGTTAGTTGGGTATCTTCCAAAGAAGTTTGAGGTTCGGGTGATTACTTGTTGATTTATTTTATTCTAAATATTTACAATGAATATCAAACCGGACAGACGATCTCAGACTAGGCTCTAAGTAATTTTGCTGCTGCCGCGGGAGGACTAAAGGTTCTCGCCCAACTGGCCGATGCCTTTCCTAATCATCGTAACCGTTCGCACTTAAAACACGAACGATGATGGATGGTACTCTTCTGATATCATTCTCAAAAGCCATTTGTTGGAATGTAGCAAAATTTTGAATACCAACTAATCGTATAAAGACATCTATTAAAGGAAGCAACTGCATAAATAATCAATACGCATACTATTTTCGACTGTATTGAGTCGTCACCAAGAATTACAGACCGTTCTGATTTATTTATATTTACAAAAAAATCATATGATATTTTAGGTACATATCCCACTATTTTTCGACATAGCCCCAGTTATGTTCGATGCACTTGGTGAGCCGTGGCACAAGATCCTTGACTCCATTATTGCAGAACTCCACCGCCAAATATGCTATCTTCTCTCCGACCTAGTCGGTCTCCAAAGGTTTTTCGGCCAAATGTCGCTTACAAAATGAATAAAAAGAAGCAATTCATGTCATTGATTGCATTTTTGATTCTGGTGTTCGGTATTCTGAACCCTTGTTTCTACCCAAAAAACTTCGGCTTGGTTGGAAAAACTGAAAAAAAGAGATCTGAGCGCTTTCCATACGATTTTGCTCTTCAGAATTTTGGGAACCCAAAGTTTGAGCTACACGCTAGTGCCACCATATATTGAAGAAAAAAAATGTCCACGTCGCCGAAAATAAGGAACGGTCTTTTATTTTTGGACAACCCTAAACTTTTGAGGAGATCGATAAACGTATGTATTATTGCTGTATTTATGAGGAGTAACGAATCCATCAAACTTAATAAGCCAATACCCACCAATATGCCCACCCATTATTCACTGGGAGACTTAGAAAGAGGAATTTCCCAAGACCATTGAGGAAAAGGTCGTGTTCAAAAGAGGGCGATGGAGTTTGGACTAGATTTTATGACCCAATAATGGAGTTCAACGTTTATGGAGTTTCAGTATTTTTTTAATCTCAAACTTACAAGAAAGAGTTCTTTCAAATGTGAACGACAGTCGAAAGAACACATTTCTTAAAATAATAAAAAAAAATACCTACTATAAGTTTTTTGTTCAACATGTTATAATAATTGTTGGATAAGTGTACTTTTATTTCCGGTTGATAACTGGTTCCCCTTCTTCAGTAAAAAATATCGATTTTTAAGAAATCAACAATTAACCTAGAAAATAAGTTAGTAATATTACATTTCGCAACAGAATTTATAAATCATCGTGATTTTAACCACGGGAGCCATAACTATACATTTCAAAAATGAATTTAAAATATTTATTATATTACATAAAACATTTTCTAAGCGTTCAAAAGGTGGAAATATAATAAATGGTTAAAATAATGAATAAAACATTTCAAAAGTGTAGATCGTAACTCATTTTCATTGTCAAACGTTTCTGTAAAACGTGATAAATCGGGTTATATTTTTAAAACTTTATCCTCAGTGAAAAATGTTAAGTATCATGACTTGTACTTAGATTACAGCAATCTAAAACATAATCATGGAAAGGTTGTATTAGGCATTTTTAATAATATTTTCACGTTTGCGGAACGGCAACGTTACAAAAAAGGCAATAAACATGGGTTCTCCATTACAATAATGCTGCATCTCTTTCTTACACGTAAAATAATGGTGAAAGAAAAGATGAGACACACAATGCACGTATCTATGTCCGTTTCATCCAAAGTACTACTTTTTTCGTTTGTGCATTGTACGTTTCATCTTTTGCCTCTCCATTGTTCAATGTGTAAGAAAGAACTGCTGCCCAGGGAACCATTTATTGGATAAAGAACACCTCTGCTATAGGTCACCCCAAATGGTACGCTACGTTTGGTGACTTAGCAGGGGTGCCCGGGTCTTGGCGGAGCTTGCTTCTGCCCGCCAGCTGCATGGCAGGCCGGATCGGGAGAGAATGGTTGAGGATGTCCCTTTGACTTCTCCAGCTGTAGTCTCTCGGAACATCATCTGTCACTGAGTGGGAGGAATGGATCCATACGTCCGTCACTCCTGGATACAATGACCCCCTCCTACCCACCCCTAATACCCTTTTCCTTCCCAAAAAAGAACCTCCAAACAGCCTCCCCAAGATGACATAGGCCCTGAGGGAAATTGTTTTCTTCAGGGCCTCCTATGTGGAGCTATTGTAAAAAAAATGTTCGTTTCCTCCAAAGTACTACTTTTTTTCCTTACATCACAGACATACGTACATTGTGTGTTTCATCTTTTGTCTCACCATTTTTTAATGTGTCAGAAAGAGATCCAGCATTATTGTGACAAGGAACGTAAGTTTATTGCCTTCTGTGGGAATATTAAAAGCGTCTATTCCCAGACAATGAATATAAAATTATGGTTGATGCAGGGCTGTATCTTTTCGAAGGATTTTAGCGATCAGTTGGGAAAGTCCATTATTCTGGTGTGCATGACTACTGGAAACTGCACGACTATAATAAAAAAGTGAGGCATTAGATTTGAACCTCAAACGCTTTGGTTTTACGATTCAGACGGTGAACTCCGAGTCGAGATAAGTTCGGAATTTAAAGTTAAACGAAATGCGAAAATCGGATTTGGTTACAAGATATGTGAGCAGGTGAAATAGAATATTACCCACAAGTTTATAGCTGGTAGTGAATTTGGAATAAATTCGTACACTGACAGTAAAATCCCTCGATAAATTCAATGCCCCACTAAACCTGTAACTAAACCTGTCTTTATCCTTGTCTGTGAACTGCAATAAATTTTAAGTTTATATAACTACTCACATTTAAGAGAAGACCGCATAATAAAACTAATTTTGATGTCACACTCAAAATGCATCATCTATTTTTTATACTTTTACAAAGAAAGCTCCGAAGCTTTTACGGAATTAGCTCTGTGTACTCTTCAGAAAATAGTTGTTATTTCAGTCCGTTTAACTTAAGTGCGTGTAATTTCGTCCATGTGTAATTTCGTCCATGTGTAATTTTGTCCGTGTGTAATTTAGTTCATGTGTGATTTAGTCCATGGGTAATTTAGTCCATGTGTACTTTCATCCATGTGCAATTCAGTCCATGTGTAATTTAGTCCATGTGGAATTTCATCAATGTGTAATTTATTCCACGTGTAATTCAATCCATGAATAATTCTTGTGTAATTTATTCCACGTGTAATTTTGTCCATGTGTAATTTAGTCCATGTGTAATTTAGTCCACGTGTAATTTCATCCATGTGTAATTTAGTCCATGTGTAATTTAGTCCATGTAGAATTTTATCCATGTGTAATTCAATCCACGAATAATTTTAACCGTGTTTAATTTCGTCCATGAGTAATACGTAAGAATGTGTAAAATCTATTTTTTATTGCGTAAGTAATAAGTTTTGCAAGTATGATAGTTTCTTTTATTATTGTGAGAGCTGTATCGGCTTACAAGGTCATTTTAAACTGTGGTTAGACCACTTTGAGACGACTTATTTATAGGATTCTAAATTTTAATTTTGAAGGTGCCTAAATTCATTTATTACTGGTTTAACCGATTTACTGAGAAAATAAATGTGAGAATACATTATCTATTTTGTGGGGTTCTTTGAAATCTGTTTAAATAAAATTTACGATCAAATTTTATTTAAATTTAATAATAATAATAGAAATGGAATTTCACGAATTAAACCCAAAAATAATAAATATATTTTTAACATAATTTTTTAACGCTCCGCAGGAAATGAATCCTCAATTCCCCAAATTACATTCCAGTCAAATGCGCTAACAACTGCGCTATGGAGTCCTTAAGGTCATTAAAATAAGATCAATCAAAAAAGTCTAGTTTCCTGCGCCATTGACGTAGAAAATTAAATAAGCAACGGTAAATTTTCGCCTTAAGTTTAGCTATTCAAATGTAAGCACTACAAGTCAGGGCTTTACGAAATCCTTAACGAGTTTCACAATTATGCAAAAGCTTTTGCAACGTTAAAGCGATTTAACCAAATGCATTTACTATGACCATAATCTAAATAATTGGATTAAACAGTAGAGTACATCGTGAGACATTGCAAGATGGGACACACGGTAATGGAGTTAAGAGGCTTAATATGCAATCACTATTTTCAATTAATCTTTACTATAAATTGGTTTACATTGTGAATACCAAAAACACGCTACAGATACATTGGACTGTTGCTATCGTTTCGCTTGAGTCGAATTAAAAGAAAATTGTTGATGACAAACATTGCATGTTGTTATGGGACTGTCAAGGCAAATGACCAAGCTATGGACCCGACTTTACAGTGACACCAACAGTTTGGTACAATACGTATTATTCAATTTCTCGGTAAACAACGCAAAAAATTCAAGATGGATGCCGAAATTATGCATTTTGACAATACGATTCGAACGTCTCGAACATCTCCAAACTCCCTTGTGCCGACTGTGATAGGAATCGTTTAAAACTAAAAAAAAATTGTGCCCATCAATTATGTATTTAGACATTCGTCTTTTCCTCCATGATGTACGAACGATATCCTTTATTTTATTTCCATTATACCTCAAAAAAGTTTAAAAATTAGAGTCTGTAAGACAGATATCAATTTATTTATTACCAAATAATAAATTAGTTAAATATTAGTGTACAAAACACATATCAGACCAGTACTCACATACGCAGCTGACACTTGGGTACTAACTAAGAGGAATGAGCGAGGACTGGACGTTTTTGAAAGGAAAATTTTGAGGCGTGTCTTCGGACCGGTTTCAGAAAATGGATTTTGAAGCAGACGTTACAACAATGAGCTCTTACTTTGTTTAAGGATCTAAACGTCACAAAATTTATAAAAATGAGAAGACTTCGATGGATAGGTCATTTAGAGAGATGACCGAGCATCAAGCACCAAAGTCCCTGCTGAACTCAAGACCAATAGGGTGAAGGAGCTTCGAAAGACCAAGATTAAGATGGAGCGACAACGTCCTCAAAGATATATCTAACTTGGAGCTTCTAAACTGAAGAGAGCTGGCACAAAATCGAGATGAGTGGAGGAAGACTCTTGAGGAGGCCAAGACCAACCAGGGGTTGTAGAGCCAAGAGTGATGATATTGAATAAATTAGTTAATTTCTACTGGCTAGTTGATTGAATAACACCCTCAATATACGTTTCGTCTTAAACTTAAACTACTTCATAAAAAATATAAGCGTAAAATACATTTTTTTTAATTCATTATAAATATATGAACACGCTAGCTTTTTCCCGCGGCTTCGCTCGCATGGTATTAGGGGATTCCCACTCCGCCTCCTCCACCTTTCCTATCTCCAATTATCCAAATTGGTGCAGTCGTTCGGGTTTATGCGCATACATACATTTCGGTGATTCATTTTTAGAGATAGTTATTAAGTAGGACGCCAACAAAGCACTCTTTTTAGGGTGAATTGCCCAATTAAAAAAAAAACATCGTTTCCAAGGCGACAATTGGTTTGCTTTTTTTCTGACGTTTGCAATAAATCGAGTTTGTTAGAGACAGAAAACGTATGATAAATAATTTCATAACGCCAGAGATTATTCATAACGCCAGAGCTTACCAATATAAATATATAGCCTTTAGATCTTGCAAATAATGTAGCATTCTATTAGTGAAAGAATTTTTAAAATCCATTCAGTAGTTTTTGCGTGAAAGACATCATATATCCAGACATCATACATCCAGACATCTATACATCCATACAAACTTTCGCTTTTATAATATTAGTAGGATGGTTAGGCTTCATAATATATATTTTTATCTCTATAAAATATTTATATCACAAAGTAGTAGTTTGGCGGTCTCTATGTGCTTTCAGGGAAATTATAATGGATTGTACCCATTTGAACTGCGAATAGACCACCATAGACTACAGATGTCGTTGAAGTGTCCTTTTGAATACGTATGTGTTATGAAAAAATGCAATTGCCAAATGATTGTAATGTTGAATCATTGTGGATTTTACTCTCTCCGGATCAACTTGATAACCTAACCGGTGTCAATCATAAACTATTATTAAATTGTGCGTGGTGATTCTAACTTGCACTGGAAAACATCTATAAGTAGGGTAAGGTGGGGGAATGCCGGTCAGCGGGAAATGCCGGTCACTGTGGAATACCAAGTTCCTAAATTATTTAAAAAATGATACCAATACCGCCATCTAGTCTTCACTGGGGACAACTAATTTACATGGCCGCGGCCATCTTGCATTGCACGTCAGTATGGCAGTGCGTCGTTCATGTTTCGGAGTGTTTTGTTGTTAAAAATTGGAATTTTCAATCAAAGGTAAGCTTAAGTATATTATTTACGGCTGGATTTGCCAATTATAACAAATTTGTTATCACTTTTGATGTGCCGGTTTGATATTTGATAGCTTATTTAGATTTTTAGTGAATGTCAAAGAAAACATTTCTTTTGTTTTGAAATGGTGACTGCCATTTCCCGCAAAGTGCGGGCAATACCAGCCAATGAAAGGTTTAAAAAATGTATAAAAATAATTAAACTACTTAAGCTGGGTTATTTACAGCATAGTAAACATATAGTGTACTATTTTAGCTATATGAAAGTTTAATTACTTTTACACAAAGTTCTTTAATAAAAGAATTATGTCGTTTTTCGCTTAAGTGACCGCCATTCCCACACCTTACCCTAATATTTTCAAAAAAGAGCTGATCACCTTGAAACGAACCATCTCGATCATGTCACATTTCAAATAATACCAAAAAAACGAATCACACAGACAAACACACAGAAAGTCAAACTTATGCACAGCTCCTTGCGTCGAGGGTTGAAAATGCCGCCTATGCAGAAGACCTTACTCTATAAGACTGGTGTCTTTGATGTACATTTAGATATGCTGATTGCCATTTTGTCAGGGCCGTATTTACACTTTTCATTGGTATAGGCCACTTCATTTGCGCCGCCCCTTCCCCCTTCTTAGAAGTTGCCACCTATCATCACTCACTTGTAGGCTTTTATTAGGTGACGCACAATTATTTAAAAAATAAAAATTCAAACAAAGGTTAAGTAGGTGTTCAAAAATGAAATAAAGAATGAATTATTTGTAAAATAAAAGTGTAACATGAAACAAGAATTACAATTTTTTACGGATATTTAATTTTAAAAAAATCATTTATAATAGCTTCACGCCATTTAGAAGTTATATGCGTTTGAGTGAGTGTCCCTCGGACGAATTACCACTATTTTACTGCCACTTTTATTTTCAAACGCATTTTTCTCGAAACTACTTTTTTCGAATTTGTGTAATCTCTAGTTCCTACAGTTTTTGATCAATCGTTATCAAACTAAGGACATAATTTCTTTATATAAATGCGCTCTATTTAATCTTAAACAATATCTTTATTTTAACAATTTTTTGTCGCAGAAAGTTTAAAAGAATGTTAAAAAATCGTAAGTAGGTACTTAATTTTCACATTTATCGAAAAAATATTAATTTTCGATTTTTTTTCGAAAAAAGTGAGGTTTAAATAGAAAAAACACTAATAAAAAACTTTTTTTTATGAAAAATTGATTTCGGATGAAAATTGTGACCTCCAGGGGTTACACAAATTGTCCAGCCGAGTGGCGACTTACAATGCGCGGCAGTTGATATCTCCGTTATTTTTTGCGGAAAATATTTGAAAATTTTAGAATATACTCTTGAATATGTATGTGTAAAATGACCGCAAGGTATAAATAAAATATAAGTATTCCTCATGTGTTAAAAAAATTCACGAAAATCACTAAAAACACGAAGTCCTACACCTATTTCTCCTTTTATATCGTTGGGCATTGAACGACAAAAATCCGCGGTCCCGTACGGGACCACTGGGCATCTAAAGGTTAATAAATAGAAAACTCTATCTATCCACAGTGTGTTTTTTGTCATTGTTTAGGTATAATCGTACACAAAATTAACGGCTTACCAGAGCGAACGCCGCCCCCTGAACTCTGCCGCCCCTAGGCCGCGGCCTATAAGGCCTATTGACAAATCCAGGACTGCATTTTGTTGAAGTATTTTGTATCCGCATAAAGTAAATTCATCCATCAATTTTTTTAGGGTTTTATGCCGAGCGATTTGGGGTTATTCAAATACCCTAAGCCAAGCTAACATATTATAATTCATATTATCAATTATAAACAACCAACATGAGATATAAATATTTTTAATTTATTATCGGGATAAAAAAATGTATTACGCTGCCTAAACAACATATAAAAATACAATTTTATAGATAAGTCTATTTGTGACAGTTTCCCTCGACTAACTTTCTGATTTCTTATAAAATTATTTACAAAATAAATAAACACTTTTGCGCTAAAATCGACAATTTCCGGACTCCGTTTCCAAATGATTTTCATTCCTAATACCTGTTGGTCGATGCCGATCTTCGTGGTATGCACTAAGAATATATATAATTTCTGGCTTGTGTATTCCTCTTAACTTGTTACGTGAAGCACACTGCACCTCGAGGGTCAAAGTTTATTGAATCTTTACTAGTCTTTATTGCTTGGCCCCGATGTGCCAGCGCAGTGCTCAGTGCCCGTACATGATCCTAGTTTGCCGATGAAGTGATTGCCCAAACGTGCTTTCTCGCCGATCTCTGAGTGGATAGTTCGAGACTGAGCGCAGGTAAATATTGGGAAAATGGATGGAATCTGCCAAAGCAAAATAACACGGACCGTGAGGACTTTGTTGGATCAGGGGGATAACTATTTATTACTTAACGGACTAAAGTACAATTAACGAAATAATAACACGTAATCAAATAAAAATGTTATTACATGTCTACCGACAATATACAAAATTTTAACCTCTTGCTTGACAGATTTAATATATACTCATTTGGATGAAAAAAATATTTTATCTGAACAACAAAAAGGTTGTCGCAGAAAACATATGGGATGTAAAGAACAGTTAGTTATTGATTCTGTAATTTTAAAACAAATTCAAAATCAAAAGCGTAATTTACATACTTGTTATATAGATTATCAAAAAGCTTTTGATAGTGTCCCGCACTCGTGGCTAATCAAAATATTAAAAATATATAAAGTTAACCCAATTATAATTAGCTTTTTGAAAAATATTATGTCCTTTTGGAATACAGATTTGCTAGTTAATTTAAAAGGTAAGAAAATAGTAGTACCGGGCATTTCAATAAAAAGAGGGATTTTTCAAGGAGACTCATTGAGCCCTCTTTGGTTTTGCTTAGTATTGAATCCCCTTTCTAAAATGTTAATTAAAAGCAAGTTTGGAATAAAAATTAAGGGTAATACAAGAGAGAGTAGTATAGTTTCACATCTATTATATATGGATGATATAAAATTATTTTCAAATTCTGAATCAAATTTAGAGAAAATGATTAAGGTAGTTAAAATTTTTTCAGATGATATTAAAATGACTTTTGGTTTAGATAAATGTAAAACTATCCATATAGAGAAAGGCAAAATTGTAGATGGAGACGAGGGTATATTTAGAAATTTCAAAATTCAAAGTATGAAAGGGGATGAGGTTTATAAATATTTAGGATACCCGCAATCGAATAGATTAGATCACACCAGTATTAAAAATGATATTAGGATTAAATTTCAAACTAGGATCAGAAAAATTTTAAAATGCAATCTATCTGCTAAAAATTTAGTAAAAGCAATAAATACTTGGGCAATACCTCTACTAACGTACTCATTTGGCATAATTAAATGGTCCAATACAGATTTAGATAGTTTAGAACGATTAATTAGAACTACGTTAACAAAATTTTATTGCCATCATCCAAATTCAGCTATAGAACGAATTAATTTACCTAGAAATTTAGGAGGTAGAGGTGTAGTTAAAATAACATCTTTGAAACACAATCAGGTAGAAATGCTTAGAAATTTTTTCCATAGGAAAGCTAATAGCTCAGAAATGCACAAAGTAATTTGCAAGGCAGATAGAAATATTACACCTTTAAATTTATATGACGAGAATGCCAAAATTCTTATAAATACTAACCAGGAATTATTAGATTCCTGGTCAAATAAAATTATTCACGCAAAACACTTCAATTATCTCAACCAAACGTATGTTGACAAACTTTCGTCAAACAAATGGTTGAGTATTGGAGAGTTGAGCGCAGAAATAGAAGGATTTATGCTTGCCATTCAAGATAGAGTCATTAATACTAAAAATTATAGAAAGCATATAATCAAAGATATAAATCAAATTGATGATTTATGTAGAAAATATTTGGCTTTTCCCAAAACTATAGAACATATTATATCGGGATGTTCTATATTAGCGCCGTCCGAGTATACATTTAGGCACAATCAGGTTTTAAAAATAATTCACCAACGTTTGGTCTCTCTCTCTGGTTTCAATCCTGGGATTGGTTTGCAGCAATTTCCTTTAGTTTCCTCTTCCATTCTTCCCTGTCTTGTGCGGCTCTTTTGAGGTCTGCATATGATAAGCAGCGCACGTCCACCAGCAGGTCCTCCAGGTACTCTCGGCGTGGGCGTCCCCTAGAGTTTGTCCCCTCGGTCATACCCTCCATTATGGAATGCAAGAGGCCTTCTTGTCGTATTACATGGCCGATCCATCTTGCACGCCTTTCGGACAAGGTCCTGAGCAGGTGCCTTCCTCCTTCGATTCTTTGGAGAACCTCCTAATTTGTAATGTGGTCTCTCCAGGAAATTCCTAATAGTTTTCTATAGGACCACATCTCAAAAGCCTCTAGTCTCCGTTTATCTCTTTTGGATAGGCACCATGTTTGGTAATTAAACATAACTTGATTGACTGCCGTAATATAGTACCATATTATGAATATGAACCAAATTCATTTTTAGAAAATGAATTTTATAAAATATATTATGATAAAACTATACTAACAGAGAGAACAATTAGTCATAATAGACCTGATATAGTTTTACATGACAAAATTAAAAAAATAACTTATATCATTGATGTAGCTATTCCAAATTCCTGTAATATTCAAAAAACTATTTCTGAAAAAATAAGAAAATACACAGATTTAGGAAATGAGATTAAAAGAATTTGGCATTCTCGGACTATAAAAATATTGCCATTTGTTATTTCGGCCACTGGCATAATACCTAGGAATCTGATTCAAAATTTAAGCATATTAGATTTGTCAAAGAATTTGTATATAAAAATGCAAAAATCAGTCATTTTAAATACATGTAGGATTACAAAGGATTTTTTAAATATTTATATTGAGGGTTCGGTAGGATTTATAGGTTCAATTAGAAATGCCACAGAGCCGAACCCTCTGATATGAAAATATCTGGAGTCGGTGAATTATATTCCCATTTGGTCTCTAGTAGGTTGACATGTTGTTCTTGTATTTATAATACTTATATAGTGCAATTGCATAGCGTGGGTTGACTAGATGATCATTTGGGGAAGTGTGTGAAAGGGTTTAGTTTTTCCCTCTTTTTTTCCTTTTTTTTTTTTTTTGGGGAAAATTTAACCCGGACATTTAAATCTGGAGAGTAATGGATGACACAAGAAAACAAACATAAAAAGCTGAGATAAACAAAAGAAAATAAAAGTGACAAAAGTCAAGTCAAGACTTAGCCAGAATTCTAAATATTTATAAGATATCTTCATGTGCTTAGTGATTAACAAAAAGCTTTCATACTTGTATCAAAAAAGTAAGGTCTTGACTTGAATTGACCAGATACATTCTAAACAAATCTAATATCCATAATTAGTTGAGTTTTGTTTGAGAAAGAGCAGTTCATTATTTCGACATATACGGGAAGGTATATTGAAAGGGATGAGTTGTATTAAATTAGGTTAATCAATAATACAATTCAATTGCATCATACGAGAATTGTCTCTTTCAAATCCTAGCCTCCTAGCAATCCCTCTTAAGAAACGAAGTTGAACAGATTCAATATGACAAAAAGCATAAAAAGGAGACTAAACGACACTGGCATATGCAAACGCACACAAATAATAATATTATACAAAACGTGTAAATATACTAATTTTATATTTTAACTATCGCAATGTTGTAAAGATTTTGATCAGTAGGTACGACATAATCAAAAATACTAATATCGGATGTGGTTGTAGACTTTGATTAGTGTTAGTATAATTTGGAACTGATTGTGTCTCAATAATTCGATAAGCGATAAAGTAAGCGATAAGTAACTACCTATAACATAATAAATAATAATATATCCACAGAAATTTATTTTGACTGTTATTTTTTAAATGAGTTTCAAGAATTCATACAAGCGATAAAATACCTTCATATATTATTTAAATTCTATATTATTCCATATTTAATAAAATTGGTGTCTGAATCGAGTCTTTAGTATTTTTGTTAGCAAACATTTACAAACTTGCAGACGGTGTACTCGTTCACCAAGATGTTTCCGGCACTAAGAAAGATACTTAAGAATCCGACAGAAACTGTTTTCTTTCCACCGAGGTCGACAAAAAGAAACTTCCAAGTGACCTGCGACATAAAATAACGTTGGTGTTCCCTGAAATATCTCCAACATTACCCTAATGACAAAACTTCCATATAACAAAGGAACATCCCAATCTTTGGACCCCAAGGGAGATAACAAACACAAGTCTGGGTGGCTCCCAGCAAAGGTAGCCAATATCCGCTGTCATTTCAAGATAAAATCGAAGCCTTATTTCGCCTACAGTTGTTTGCTCTTTGTGGCAAAACCACAATAAACTTTAGTTTTGTTTATTAAAAAAGTTAGTTTTGCAAGCTGCTTACAACCGAACAGAACACTGATTTAACCGCTGCTTAGTAGAAACTCTCAGAAATATCTGAACATTATTATTATTATGGGACAAAAGTGGTGAAAGTCTATCAGACCATTTCGAATTCGTATTTATGCATAATGCGATAACATTATTTAAGTACTGATAATCATGAAATCCATTCAATTGGTTGACTTTTAACCACTCAGGCTAATTTGTTTGCTTTTCTGTACAACTCATAAAGTTTTCATAGAAATCGTTCTATCTCCCTTACTATGAAGGTAAGAAATATGATCTAAACGGTGTTAGAAAGATAAAACATCACACTGTATAATCAAATATAAAAGTTAACCACAAAATAATTAAAATGTACACCTTTATGAAACCAAAGTTTCAGACCGAAAATTGAAAAAAAATGATGAAACTTTGGGAATTTTTATTAATTATTTTTATATGTTTTTGTTATTTTCGTTGTCAATAAATTTTAGTTAGAAAAAACTTAAGGTGAGCCAATTTTATGTTTGTAATCAAATTTTTTGTATTTCAAAAATTAAATGTTTATTTCGAAATACAACTCCTGACAGCGTTTTTATCACCTTTCAAAAACAGTCTTTAGTTTTCGGATACGTTCACAAATATTGCTTTTATTTGGATTTTATTGCGATGCGGAAATATTTTTAACTTCCAACAAAATCGACTCAAGGCCTGAGGGGTTAATGACAAAACAAAATTATTGTGTGCTCGGATATTAAATACTGGGGAAAAATAATACCTACTCATTTGTAGCTCATTTTTTTATAAGTAGCACTGGGAGATTAGGGTTAAATTGTAAATATATGATTAACGAATTCGAGATTTCCCCCACGGACCGCGTAGAAGAAATCTCGAATTGACGAAAGTAGTTCGTGAACATAGTACGAGTTCACAATGTCTCTTTATCTAATTACTAGCTGGTACCCGGCATGCGTTGCTATGCTATTTAATAAAGAAATTGTTTCTCCCTGCGTGTCCTTTCCCATTCGTCCCGTTCACCTTTCAGGGTTCCACTACGCCTCCTCCACTTTCCCTCTCCCCACTCCACTCCCACTTTCTCCATCCCGCGAACCCCCCTCCCGCGTTTCCCTTCAATTTTCCCGGGTTCCCCTCCCTCCTCCCGTGAACCCCCTACCCGAGTTCCCTTCCCCCCGACCGCTTTCCATACATTCAATCCCGGTACATTCAGTTTTCAGACAGCTCGCGTGCTACCTATTGCAATTTTTTTATGCAAATTTCATTATGCCAGAGCTCACCAGTAGTTTTGTACAAACCTTGTCCTAATAATAACGAACACACAAAAAAATAAATTATTCAATTTGGTGCAGTCTTTTGGAAGTTATGCGCGTACATACATTAGATAGATAGAAGAAGAAGAAGAAGAAGAAGATAGAAGAAGATAGATAGATTAACTTTGTCAGTCACCTGCATGGCCCTGCAGCAACTAATAAGATTATTTGCATATCAACTGACAAAAATCATTTAGACTTACCAAAAAATTTCATGCCTTGACTTGAGTTGACAAATCTCGAAATTCTTAACAACGGAGAAATTCATAATTAGTAGAGTGTTGGTTGAAGAAAAAATAAAAATTAATTATTTCGGTATACAGGGATGTTGAGCTAGAAGAGTTGTAATGAAGAAGGAATTTCAAATATTACCGTTGATAAAATTGAAAAAGAAATGGTTGGTAAATTATTTTAAAGCTAGTTAAATCCTTCAGATACATGCCATAACACCCATAAGTTGACATTTTTTTTAGACTGAAGTTCAAATCACTCAAGTATTTTGCGATTATACAAGTTTTTTGTCTTAAACGAACTGTCGGATTTATAAAAACTTTGTGTTATTTCCGCTTCGTAATTAAAGCTTGTAGCGCGCCGTTTTTACGCTTGCCATTACACCATCTCTTTCCCCCGTACAGCGCCATCCTGCTCACCCACCCCTAAGCAAACCAGGATGCGCCGACGCCTTCTGCGCATCTCCCACCCTCGAGCCGCTACATAAACCACACCCCGCAACAAGGAATGGGCTATATAACAGGCTGCGCGCCCTAAATTAGTCAGTTCGTCTGCAGCTCGCTCTTGGCTAGTACGCTCTCTTAGTTGCGCTTCGTCCTCTGGCACGACCCTCTAAGGAGTATTCTACTACCATAAGTAAAGCACCAACCAGACCCTTGACTGCTGCCTTAGTTGCGCTTCGTCCTATGGTACGACCCTCTAAGCAGAACCACAGTCAGCTTTTGTTGTTCCCAAAGCCTAACGGCAAGGTTCCCTCCGATCCCTTGCTCAGTTAATTAGTGAATTGGTACATTGTGACTATTTTTACCATATTATGTGATCTGTGAACTTACTTTCTTAAATAACTAACCTTTTACCAACAATTGTGTTATAAGCTCTATAAATGAAACATTTCTGAAGGTAGCCGAATACTAAAAACTGTTTTTGAAAGGTTATGAAATAAGCTTTCAAATTGTTGTATTACAAATAAACATTAACATTTGTAAATATTAAAATTTAGAATGAAAACATAAAAAAAAGTAAAAATGGCTCACGTGATGTTTTTATGTGAAAACGTTACTTAAAATCACGGATTATAATTTTTTAGATGATTATCTAAAAAAAACACTTCTTCTATTGTATAAATCTATAATAAACAATTTTGTCACCTCACTTTTTGCCATTTAATACAAGAATATTTAATAAAAAAATGACAATGTCTAACGTAGGCGATTTGGCGGGTGAAAACTGTTTCTACAAAATAAGTCTTTTTTACGTACTTCTTTGGATAACTTTAAATAGAAATGTGAAGCTTGATTTAATATGGATCTTTTACCTTTTGTTTCAGGGTTGTCACTAGAACAATAACAGAGTTATACAGATTTCTGTGAAAACACACGCGTTAGTGTGGAAACACGATTATTACTCGACTGCTATTGTTATATTGTCATGTAAAAAATACGCTTATGGGTCAGAGTGGTTACTACCAATGCCTTCGTTGGCTGTTTCTGGAATGATTGAGACAGAAATAATGTCACCAAACAAAATGCACGAGCGTCATTTCTGAGCTCTGGTTACTTAACATAAAAATTTCCAATGTACTTAATTTCCTACTTAGTGAAATTTGTGAATCTTGCTTGCAGCGTGCGGACAGGAAGAGCTTTAGTATATTTAGCCAGCCATAGACGTAGCGCAACGTCCCGTGGCC
Source organism: Limnephilus marmoratus (assembly GCA_917880885.1). Lineage (NCBI taxonomy): Eukaryota > Metazoa > Arthropoda > Insecta > Trichoptera > Limnephilidae > Limnephilus > Limnephilus marmoratus. The sequence goes on from OU862917.1 coordinate 48,865,426, forward strand.
GTGTTAGTCTGTTTGTTTGTTTGTCCCCCGTGATAGGATGTTTATTCACTTTGGCGCTGGTTTCGAGGACACACTCGTTAATAATTATCAAGTTTACCATATTTCCTCGCGATGCAGGAGAGGAGCTTACCGAAGCCATTGGGGCGAGACGAGTTAATTTTTTTTATTTTAGGAAAAAACCATTTTTCAGGGAATGCTATAAAATATTAAGATGAATTAATTGTTTGTACCCGTACATTTGCAATATGAATTTGAATAAATAGTTTTGATCAAAAACAAACACAAATCTTTCAAAAAAAGGCTAAAAAATGAGTCGTTCAATTTCTATATCCGCTATATCAACTTTCACTGATTCGGAGAAAACCGCAAAAAACTGTCACATCTCCAGCGTAAATAAAAAATTGCATTATTTTTTTTATAATATGAGTTGGAGTAATATACATTCGAAAAGTGTTCATTTTTCAATATATGTCTAGAAATATTTGAATAATTTGGATAAATAAAATGGATATAGGGGATTTTGATACTCACTTTGTGATTTATATGGAATATAGAGGCTTTTGAAACTGAACTGACCTGAGGGGCGTGTTTCTACACCCGCCATCTTAGCAAAATAACTGCTCGTGATTGGTTGGATTCCGATATAGCGGGTTTTGATAGTAACTTCTTGAATGATATAGCGGGTTTTGTTTCTCACTCGCAGTTTTAACATGGTTTTTGGTCGTGATAAGGGAGATTTAAAAAACTCAATTTTAGGTTTGTCTTGTTCCTCGCCAAAGTGTAAACAAAATGTCATACTCAGATCAGTTCGTCGAAAATCGGATATAGCGGGTTTTGAAATTATAGGACTAAAATAAAATATTGGATTGAATTACCGAATGCAATATCGTATTTATAAGTCTTTCTTGAAAGATTTGAGTTTGTTTATGGACAAAACCATTTATTAAAATTCATATTATTGCGTTTGTACGGGCGTAAACAGTTAATTCAACTTAATATTTTAAAGCATAACCGCGCCACCTATGAAAGAGTAGATTATTAAGTTCTAATATTCTACTATTATTTTAAGTATCACCTTAATGTCAATGCGATTTCATTTTGGTGAATTTGGTAGCCATCTTTGGTCTGGAGCTCCAAAGTACCTGAAGAAAACCCTCGACTCATTGCAGAAACGGGCGGTCCGTTTGATAGATTCTGCTAATTTAACCTTTATTTATTTATTTATTTATTTACGCCCTTTTTCGGGGCTTTTACAAACATTACATATGACTAATAAGAAATATACAGAATTCATTGTACATAACTAAACTTTCTCAGTAACAATATTTTATATTTATTTAAACATAAATTGAAGATATCCACTGACTTGGTATAATTGTTTCCCTCCATTAGAATTCTTGGCAAAGAGGAATACATATAGTAGTTAGTCCCAGATTTCTGCACTGAAATAAATCCTGACTTTAGAGCACAGGCGTCGGGTGGGAATGCTAAGCTTGTTTCAATGGAAGATACTCCAAGGAATTAGCGTCATTGATCTCTTCGGCACCAGTGCACAGTCGGGAAACACGCCAAACGCGTGCCCAATATATGAACACGGTTGACATTTGTCACATGAGAACGAGTCGCTTCTTTGACTCATTCTTTTGTTCAAAAGCTTGGCTCTGGAACGATTTGCCGGCCTCTGTATTTCCTCCTTCCTACAACATGGGTCTCTTCAAGACCAATGTTCATTCCTACCTCTCCTCAAAAAGACCCTCCACACAGCATCTCGGACGACATGGGCCCTGAGAGAAATTATTTTCCTATTGTGTCGGGTTAATGTAAAAAAAATATATTTTTATTTAAATTCTCCACCAGTTATTGGAGTCAGTCAGTTATTGGAGCCCAGCCAGATTTGGGGCCTGTTACTCTAAAATGCTATTATTCGGTCCTGTCATCTTTTTCTCCTTTGGTGATGGTTCCATCGTCGTCTTCATGATGGTAATTATGATGAATGTAGCGAAGTCCGCTCACTGTAGGTTGAACACCAAACAAGCTTTATAATCAAAGCTTGGCGTTCTAACTTAGAGTGGGCGGCCCGAGCCTGTTTCTTCTTTCTCCCAGAGTAGGGTTGCAGGGTGATGGAGTCGTCAGCAGTCTTCAAAACCACCAGAAGAACTTTTAAATATTGATTAGTTTTCATCGTTTTAGAAACATATTATTTCGGTTGATTTTGTACGGTCCCTTGAAGGTCTCTGAAGGTTTGGAGTCAGTTGTAAATCGAGCACCATATATCCTTCGTCTTCCAAAGAAGGTGGATGATCGCAATGATTGAGGTTATATTCGAATTGAAATACTTGTGATTAATTACGAATAAAAATTTTGTATGAAGTTGCAACAAAGGTGAAATGATTTGAGATGCTGGCTGTAAGTCTTTACAAATGTAATGATTGAATTTTAGCAATGAATTGGTGACAAAAGGTTTCAGGACTTTTACTTCCTGTGAAAGAATAGACAAAATGATACATATACAATTTTTTTGTATAAAAATTAAGATAAATTGTGACACAGACGTAAAATTGAAAGTAAAGATACCATACATGGAAATGTATCAAGATGAATATATGTATAAAATGACAGGTAGAAAATGAAGTTAAATATTGCAAATAAGACGACACAGCACTCAACAGATATAAGTAGGCGTGTAAGTCATTGGCCATCTAACTATTTACTGAGTATTAAGGGCCATTAATCAGCCAGCGGCCAAGAATTCAAATTTCGTCGAACGATCGTACAGGGCGGTTACAATGAGAAAGATTAATTATTCTACGTACCAGTTTTTTTTAAATAGTGTGCTCAATATCGATTTTATTTCATTCAAAATTGGCTTTAATTTATACCTACATTCAAAAATGCTGAAAGGCGTGATGATAAAACTATTCAAATTATGTACTTTTTGTAATTTTTTTTTGATCATAAGTATGTATAATTTGTCAATAATGTCTAAGCAAAATAAAAATGTTAAATATTTTAAATATATTAGTTTGTAAGACCGTAAATAAATAGACAAACTGAAGTATTTTCGTCACAAAACACGTGCGTGGATCTTTTTTAATGATTTTTTTAAACTAAAATTAAAATTCTGAAACGTAGTTTTCCCAGATAATTTATTGATTTATTTTACTGAACGATTACATGATTTGAAATGTGTGTTGTATACACAATTTTATTTAAAAATTTAACAAATCTGCCAACGACGTACGGTAAAATCATATTGCACTAAAAATATATATTTTCGAAAACAATTTATAATTTTTTGTGGAAAAGAGTCAACACGTCTAAAATTTGATTTAAAAATGACATATTTCCGGTATTGTCTGGTTATTCCCTCTTAAGGGTAACAAATAATTACATCGCCAAGAGTCCACATCGCGCATGTCCGTGTTTCTGGGGTGTTGTTGATATGTTTAATCTGACGCAACGATCTAAAAATAAACATTGATTGTTGAACGTAATAATTCCTTGAGATATAACATGTCACTGAGATGTCAATTTGATATGTCTCAAAGAGTTGCCATATATGAATGAGAGACGCTTGGAAAATCTTGTGAAATGGATGTGAGATATAGATATGTAATGGAAATATCATATCCTAGATAACTTATTAAAATTTGTGGTGCGCGTTGATTTCCCTAGCGCCACAAATCAAAGGGAGACAAGGAAGCAATTTATACAAGTCTCTGTCAAAGAGGGCAGACAGCTAAATACGGTAGATGGAATCAGGATTCATTCACTCTTACCTAGTAATCTAGCCCAATTTAGGATATTTATAAGAAAACTACGTCTTTTATCACGTAACTACGTATCTCACCTAAGTATTGTCCCCGGGTCCATTAATAAGCTTAAAAGGGTATAACCAGAGAAAACCGAAAATACGTTATTTTTAAATCAAATTTTAGACGTATTGACTCTTTTCCACAAAAAAATATAAATTGAATTCGAAAGATTGTTCTTTTATCTAGTAAACACATGTTTTAAATTTTGAGATTTTTTTTTTATTTTTAGTATAATAAGGTTATACCATAGGTGGTTGGCAGTTTTGTTAAATTTTCAAACGAAAAATCTTATTTTATAAGACGTATCTTATTTTATAAGACCATGTTATCATACATTATTGTAAATCAATATCTTATCAATAGTTATATATATATGTATATATATCAATCAATAGTTATCTAGTAAACGCATGTTTCAAAATTTTAATTTTAGTTCAAATAAAATCTTTAAAAAATATATCCGAACACTTATTTTTGACGAAAGTTTCTCTATTTTGTCTATCTATTTACGGTCTTACAAATTAATATATTTAAGATTTTTTACATTCTTATTTTGCTTAGACATTATTGAAAAATGATAAATACTTATGATCAAAAATTAATTACAAAAGTACATAATTTTAATCGTTTTATCATCACGCCTTTCTGCATTTTTGGATGTAGGTTAAAGTAGAATAGAGCAAATTTGGAATGAAATAAAATCGATATTGAGTTTTAATTTTAAAAAGCAGGTACGGAGAATAATTAATCTTTATCATTGAAACCGCCCTGTGCGATCGTAATACACCTTTCGACGAAATGTGGATTTTTGGCCGCTGGCTGATTAAAGGCCCTTAAGGTAACGTGAAATAACTAGTCATGTTTTCTATAAAAATAACACGGGGATACAAACGTCAATTATTATTGCAATATCTATTTTACTTCATCTTTTCTTTCTACATTTTAATATTATTCTCTTTATGGGATTAACATACATATCTTATTACCTATCTTTTTTATGGAAGTTTGTACACAATTACGTGTGTAACTCCTTCGCCTGTCTCGACATAATATGTAGGTATATCCTAGTCATCAAAAAACACATTTAATCACACATTTTGTATAGATAAATAAATAAAACAAATTAAACAACAAAAAAACGATTGGTACAAATTTAGAAACTATTTTCTACGGTCTAAACCTTCGTGCTTTTCTGTAAGGTGAAAAATATCAGCACTCTTTCGGCGAAAGAAGAGTTATACGTCGATGGCCTCAAGAAAATGTATTGATGTAGAATGCTCTGGATTCCATCTACGATGAATCAATCTATACCGAAAACTCTAGGAATCCGAAACACTAAGTACCCAAACACATAATGTCATCATCTGCAATCCATTTGATAAGACAGGAGATAAGGAACATTTGAATATCCGAGGATATTTGGATAATTATAAAATACTATGTTTCATCACCAGAGAAGTGGTATTGTATCACTCAATTTATTAAGCATCACAAAGGGCTGGAATCTTGGTGTACCTATACATTATCTTGCCTTGGGGGTGACGATCATTAACAGTGAAGAAATAATTGATAAAGTCCATCTTCAGTAGACATGATTTATTAATAATGTTTCACATCAAATTCATCAAAACAACTTAATGTTAGTTACATAATATGTAATTTCAAGGGAATCCGCGAAGAAAACGTGAGACAAAGATTGCAGGGTGTTTTTCTAATTTATTTAGCAATCTAAAATTCTTCCGAAATAAGAGATGTTTGAAATAGCTCTCCGCTTTAAAGAAGGCTTAAAATATATTTTCGAGAAACAGGAAACCTCTTTGTCTTGGTTATAAATATATTGGAACCTTTTTGTGACAGATATTAAAGAGGACGGTAATAAAAGAAACCCATCTTCTGGCCCTATTTTTAAGGTAAATGGTTGCGTAAGATACCTTGTCTCCTTATGAATGTTTGGAGCACTGTCAGGCTGGACTTGATTGGATCAGAACGGAGGGCAGGGATAGAAACCCTGGTCAACAGGATAACATTTTTGAAAGGAAAGAAAAGCATTGCCAGATATTAAAAATCTCCGACTAGCTGAAAAATGTTTGCTCGTGAAATAATAGATGAATCCATTATTTGACCCTGTGTGCGAACCCGAAGTTTTGGGCTACTCCACTCATCGGTTTCATACATGTTACTTGAGCGTATCGGACGTCTTAAAATGGGCTAGCAGATTCTTCAATAGTGACCAGCTGCTAAACCAGTACAAATCTCTGGACTGGAGCCCCGAAATACCCCAATAAACTTATTAGATTCTATGCAAAGAAGAGCGGTTGGATGGATTGACAATCTGTTGTTAACAGACCGATTGCCATCTCTAATGCGCAGACGCAATATACGCGTGATAAGTTTGTTCTTCAGGTATTATGAATGGAGGCTCCTCACTACCCAACAAGAGCAAAACTCCCCATTCACGAATGATATTAGCTTCACGAGAACGGGTTGTTTCTCCGACTCGATTGTGTGTAAGTCGGCTGGCAATTGAACGAGTTACAGAGCATCCAAGTCTCTTCAAAACCTGGATTAAAATATACTCGTACTTTCAACCCCCTACGTTAGCCGGTAATATAACCGGGTGGCAATATAGTTCCACTGTCTTTTACAGTGCAGACAAAAGCGATTTTGTGAGGTATAAGGCATAATACAAAAAAGCCATTTCCAGTTTTTATTTTAATTTTATTGTATTCTATTCCTTCATTAACTACAAAGAAGAACAACTATCTGTCTGAAAAATACAATAGAAAACAGCTTTTTAATCTCAAAATTCTAGATTAATTTAATCAACTATTTTCGGCTAGTCCACCGCGATGTAAAGTTTTATAAAGACGAGAAGTCCAATTTTAGAGGCGGGTATGGGTACCGCCGCCCCGGGAACCAATTATTGGACAACCAACACCCCTGCCACAGGTCACCCCAAGTGGTTTTCTACGTTTGGTGACTTAGCAGGGGTGCCCGAGTTCATGGGATGAGGTTTGTCTAGGTCTTGGTGGCGGATATGTTTGCCCAACCACTGCGTAGCGGGCTGTATCGGAGGAGACTGATTGAGGGAGGCCTTTTGACCTCTCCAGCTGGATTCTCCCGACACTTCGCCTTGCACCGCAGTGTGAGGAATAGATTCAAACGACCACACTGACCCCCAGATTCCTACCCATCCCTTGTACCTTTTTCCTTCCCATATCTTCTTCTCCTTCCTTTCCCTTAAAAACCCAGCATCCTCAAAGATGACATAGGCCCCTAGGGAAATTGTTTTCCTCGGTGCCTCTTGTGTAGAACTAACGAGAAAAAAATCTACAAATTGCGACGGGAGTTAATCTGATAAACAACCATTCGAAGATGCGTTTAAAATGGCAGTTTATCAGTTTTCTAAAATTCAAAACAGGTTTATTAGTGTAATGTAGAGTAATTAAGTATTTAATATGGAAAGAATACGATAGATGGCGGTAAGCATGTAGCTTGCACCATAGCTCGCCAGATGGCATTGGCGTACAAGAAGCAGTATCAGAGATATTCTTTACGAGCTCCCCTGGCAAGGCTCCAGAGATTTACCTACCCCCGAATAGTAAACAGTCGTAGCTATCCAGCTAGGTTATTCAAGTAATAAACACATTTATATTAAAAGAACCGTTATTAATAATTACTATCTGCTGAGGAAAGGGCAGACATAACAATTAGCAAGGGGGACAATATGTATATAAACATGCTGGAAAAGCGCGTTAATGACATATTCAATCAACATATTCTATGATTTAACGGGCATCTAGCTACATCAGAGAAAAACTAATAATTTTTTTGGAAAAAGGCTTCGAAATAACTATGTAGCTTGCAAAGATAATATATTTATTTGTAAATAACATGTAAGTTTGAATGTATCTCTTGATGTGGAAAAAATATTCATTAGGTAACTGAATAAAAAAAATATTGTGATGGAAGTCCCAACCGGGAGATAAAGAAAGTAGATGAAAGACCCTAAAAGCATCTATAAATCACGACCCTCAGAAAGATAGCGGAGAGGAAAATGTTCCAGGTAGAAAACCTACCTTGATTCGCAACACCAATACTTGAACAAAAAAACACGAAACGTCTCGGAGTTTATGAAACCTATTACATATAAACTGATATTAAGGTTAGATGGGCAGCGCGTTCAAAATATTCAAAAATATTTCTTTTAATCAAATTTGTTTATTGAAATGTAAGATTTTTATGATTTTAATTTTTTTATTACATTAGTTCCATGCAGGAGGCCCTGAGAAAACAATTCCCCACAGGGCCTATGTCATCCTTGGGGATGCTGTGTGGAGGGTCCCTTTAGGAAAGGAAGGAGAGGAAGTTCTGGGAAGGAAAAGGTATTAGGGGTGGGTAGGAATCTGGGTCAGTTTGTCCAGGAGTGATGGACATTTGAATCCATCCCTCCCACATGGGTGCAAGGCGGTGTTCCGAGAGAGTACGGCTGGAGAATTCAAAGGGACTCCCTCAACCCGATCATCTCTCCCGATCCGGCCTGCCATACAGCTGGTGGACAGACGCATCTGCCGCCAAGACCCGGACAAACTTACCCCATGAACCCGGGCACCCCTGCTAAATCACCAAACGTAGCAAACCACTCGGGGTAACCTATGGCAGAGGTGTTGGTAATCCAATAAATGGTTCCCGGGGGCGGCGGTAGCCATACCCGCCTCCCAAATTGTAAATTTGAATACGGCTCGTGAGACTATGGTATCCCTAATTATAGGAGTATGTTGTGAGGCGGAAAGTAGTAGGGAAGTGAAAGAGATAGGGAAGTTCTTGGCTATTCAGATCTAGTCAACAAACACAGCTAAAGCCATTTCAAGAAACATTTCAATTCCGAACGGTGGTCTTATGCCATGGCGATACTGAAAGTATCTTGCAATATGGAACGTGCCGAAAATATACGTTATATTATTTTTAATCATTAAATTGTGAAATAACATAGATCAATCAAATAAAATTTACTTGGTCACGCCGGGATTTGAACCTGCGACCTTTGGTTTGCTAGATAAGCATTATGTTTGACTTCCGAATTTTATATGTTGACCGGACACTGGATAGGAACAATTGCATAACTATTTTTTTTAATCTGAACGTATATGTACGCTTCTTACAGACACATATTTTTCATTCTTATATTTTTTTCCATAGTTTATACCAAAGATATTGAAATATAAGGTTTATACAAATTAGATTTTCTTACATTAGCTCCACACAGGTGACCATCAGGAAAATAATTTCCTTCAGAGCCTTTGCCATCTTTGGGGATGCTATGTGCAAGGAACGGCAGTTTAAGGAAAAGAAGGCGAGAAAGTTTTGGAAAGGAAAATGTAAGGGGGGTGGGTGGGAATCTGGCCGTTAGTGTAACCAGAAGTGACGTATAAATCTATCCCTTTCACTGCGGTGCAAAGCGATGGGTCAGAAGGGTCCGGCTGGAGAGTTAAAAAATCTCCCAGTTGATGCTGTATACACAGTACGTCCGCCGGTAAGATCCAGGTAGGCCTAATCCCATGGACCCCAGCACCCTTACTAAATCACCAAACGTAGCAAACTACTTGGGGTGACCTATGACAGATGTGTTGGTTACCCGATATATGATTCCGGGGCGGCAGTACCAATTCCCATCTCTTAAATTGTAAGGATAATTGATGGACATAATATGAGTTATTTTTACATACATACATACATATATAATAGTTTAGTAACTGTATGAAATGGGAACCAATGCTGCCTGTGTGGTTAATATAAGCAAAACATACAAGTACTAAACATATAAAAATCAAGTGCAGTTCACACGTGGTAGAAGCGAAACTTCACCAAAACAATCTCGACCAATATGAGCCTAGAAAAGTGACAACATAATCAAAGCGGCCAATGAGCGCAGCTTTACGCTCTGTAGGTACTGTAATGCGTCATTTCCGTTTCATCCGAATTTCAAATCACAAATGGTTCCAAAGAAGTTTAATTTCAATAATTATCATTAATTAATTTCCCGAAGAAAAGTTCTTCCAAATTCTTTTCACTCTGTGATTCATCATTATTTATTTAATTAAGAAACTAAAAACTTTGTTTACTTTACATTAATTTAAAAAGTATGAAACAATTAATTTTTTAATTTGGGAGGCGGGTATGGGTAACGCCGCCCCTAGAACCATTTATTGGACAACCAACATCTCTGCCATAGGTCACCGCAAGTGGTTCGCTACGTTTGGTGACTTAGCAGGGGTGCCCGGGTTCATGGGATGAAGTTTGTCTAGGTCTTGGTGGCGGATACGTTTGCCCAACCACTGCGTGGCGGGCTGGATCGGAGGAGACTGATTGAGGGAGGCCTTTTGACCTCTCCAGCCGGATTCTCCCGAACCTTCGCCTTGCACCGCAGTGTGAGGAATAGATTCATACGTCCGTCACTCCTGGCCACACTGACCCCAGATTCCTAAACACCCCTCATACCTTTTTCCTTCCCATATCTTCTTCTCCTCCTTTCCCTTATAAAACCCTCCACACAGCATCCTCAAAGATGACATAGGCCCCTAGGGAAATTGTTTTCCTCGGTGCCTCCTGTGTGGAGCTAACGTAAAAAAAAACAAAAGTTAGTTTTTTTTTTCATTTTAACCGTCTTTCTGTCTTCCATCGGTTTTTTCATTTAACCCCTCATAGGCCACAATTGTGTAATTCCATAGATATATAGACCAGTGGTAAGCATAGAAACCGAAAATCTATAAGTGCTTAAAACCATTAAACGGTCGCAGCGCCCTCCACTTTTTCTGTCATTTTTCACCTTTCCAATCAGTACTTCCTATCCGGATGTGGACGTCTAAATCTGTTTTTGCCATGTTCATCCATGCGATATAAATATCTTCATCATACTCCAATGAAGTTGTATTTTCTATGGCGGTCCCGATTTGAGATTTTAAGAGCCGTTGTCGATAAATCCGCCTGAGTGCGCAATCGAAAGATATTATTTGAATGAGATTACACAAGGGACGGAAGCTTACAGAATTTACATGATCGGCTTATAGAATTTACCAAATGTTTGCATTTTGGACGGTATACAATCGACTTCAAACCAAAATATTTGGGAACGTTACAAGTGGTTTCATTTTGTAGAATAGTCATAAAGTAACTACTGGGTAAATTATTAGAGTTGTTAAAACTGCAAAAACTAAATTAAATCCGATTTTTCTGAATTCGCTAACCATATCATTGAAAATAACCGCAGTTTAGAAAAAATACGGGGATAAATATTCTTCATATTAACCATAAAGGAAAACGCTTAGATAACTTAAAAGCCTTGTAAATAAAACAAAATCCCTTAAAAATAATGAATCTATTATCAAAAAACAAAAAATATTATCTTACAGCCCAATAATGGATATGTTCCCCCACCCACCCACTCTTCACGGCTCCACCGGCTCTACAATTCTTAGTAATAATATATTGTTCCCATCCACTATTTTGTAACTGTCAAATCAGTATACGTTTTCCCTGAGGAAGGAACGGTCGTTCCGAAACCGGTCGGCTTTAAACAAATATACAAGTGGTTCAAACAAAGTAACATTGTTTCATGTATCTAAATTATATCGCTAATTAATAGTGCTCTGTGGGGTTTGTTCTGCTCATCTCGACAACAGTGAGGCCAGAAGTTCGACACGTGAAGTCAGATCCATACATTGAACGCTTTTATTATTACCGTGACGATGCATGGTTACGGTACCGTCACGGCAAAAAAAGACAGTAAACATACGATCCTTATCTTCTCAGTACGGGTAAAGCACCCGGCGAGGTCTACCTCTGTATATCAATATGTATTTAAAAGAGAGTGTCCGGGGTGGTACGGCTTTGATTTTTATACAAAATGTACAAAGTTTAATTCCGAGATTGGTAAAGTTTTGCACAGAGGAAGAATGTTTACACGAGATTTCAAAAAACCATCCCCAACTACCTTTCCCATCCCCTAAAAGCAAAACTTTGATGCTTCTTGATGAGATTTTGCACACTTGACGTTCAAATTAAGAGAAAAATTACTGTGAAAATTACATCTGATTTCAAAAATTGTCCAGGCAACTCCGCAGGCTTCAGCTAGTCTTCATCTTTCCTAAGTATAAAATGAAGTCGCTCACGCCGTATGTGCGCTTATATCTTTTAAACTACGCAACAGATTTTCATGCAGTTTTCACCAATAGATAGAGTGATTCATGAGGAAGGTTTTAAGGTATATAACTTGTCAAGGTTTTGTGTAAATGGGTTGAAATACATAATATATCTGGCCAAGCGGTGGCGGGCAGCGGGCAGCGTGGTGTGGATTTGATTTAACTGATGGCGTTGGTTATAAATGTTTCGTTAGCCACAGCAATGTATGGCCGGGTCTGCTAGATATAAAAAAAAGGGAAAAATACTATAGATATCAAAAAAAAAATTAGAACAGGCCTTCGAAGATTGTCTCCTTCACTTCACAAATATGAAAATATCGTCTTGCATCGATTATAAAATGCCCCATTTGATATCGTCATTTGTCATCGATATTAAACAGCGATCAATTTTCAGACTCAAACAATTATAAGAACCACCTGGAGTCATCAAAACAATAAAGAAGATGCGACTTACCAACGTAATGCATGGGCTATTAGCACCGGCATAGGGAGGCGTCTACTAATATCTACAGGAATTCCAAAAACTGAAAAAAATCGGACTAATATCTATGAGAACCAAAGTGCGTACGAATATCTACAGCTCAAACTGCTGACTAAGTGTTGACGAATTCCTACAGCACTGGCAGAGGTTGGATTTGCAATTATGTATAACATATTGGAATAACGTAATATTGAGTATGCAGTTTAAAAAACTTAATTTATGTATGTATGTATGTAAAAATCCCTAATATCGGACTATTGGACACATTTAGCTGAATATTAAGGATTTGGGTTTTTGTTTTAACAGCTTTCTTTATTTCGAATGCTTCTAAATGATTTAGTCTGTTACCATGACCATTTCTATGTCAGTTAGGTTAGGTTAGGTTAAGTTAGGTTGTGGTGCCGTGTATTTCGAAATAAATAAATAAATATCATTGTATTAAGACCTCCATGTTTGTTCAATAAATTATTGTCCTCGTAAACAGCAAAATAAGTAATATTATGCAAAAACTTCATGTACGTACTTTAAACGTTTAAGCCTTTACGTAATTAGTAATTACGTAATTGAAGTAATTTATGGTTTTCCGTACAACCTCTTGCTCAGCTGCTGGATATTAGTCCAACCTACGCTCTGTAGATATTAGTTCAACCTACGCTCTGCAGATATTAGCCAACACTGGGACCGTCATAGATATTCGTCCGACCTTAGCTCTGTAGATATTAGTCAACACTCTGAAGTTCGTAGATATTAGTCCAACATATGAGCTGTAGATATTCGCCGACATACAGGCTGTAGATATTGGAGTCCGGCATAGGCCTGCGTCGGCAGCGGAAAGAAAAGGTTGGTTGGTGGCCGAGGGACTTTAGCTTGAAGCTGCGTAGTTGCTGCATGAAGTCGCTGCACACCAAATATAGGTAACGCGACGTCGGCTAAGTGAAGTTTGCACAAGATGGTTGGGGTAAGTAAGTAGGTACCTGAGCAGGCCTGCGGGGGCAGCGGGAAGATGAGGGTGGTGCTGGACTTGCGGCGTGCCACCGCGCAGCCGAGCGACTGCGGCTTGAAGCTGCGCAGTTGCTGCATGAAGTCGCTGCACACCAAATAGGTAACGCGACGTCGGCTAAGTGAAGTTTGCACAAGATGGTTGGGGTAAGTAAGTAGGTACCTGAGCAGGCTTGCGGGGGCAGCGGGAAGATGAGGGTGGTGCTGGACTTGCGGCGTGCCACCGCGCAGCCGAGCGACTGCGGCTTGAAGCTGCGCAGTTGCTGCATGAAGTCGCTGCACTCCATCAGGGCGACGTCGGCGAAGTGCAAGTCGCACAGGATGGCGTTCTTGAAGCGGCGGGCGCGCTTCTAGGAAGGTGGAAAAGAACTTATTAGTTAAACTATTATACTGAGGACACAATTGTATTATTATACAAAACACGGCTAGCCATTTCAATTATATAAATGAAAATATTTAAAAAAAAACTCATAATTTAAGAATACATTTATAAACTTTTTTAATGCGAGCGTTATTGGCTGAAATAGAAAAATTTAAAAAACCAAATTAAAAAATCAACAGTAATTAACTTCCTTGATGAATTTTTACGAAAAACGAGATATACTTCCCATTTTTGTATATTCTCAGCATGCTTGGTACAGGTTATTTGGAATCTAATATAACTCTAATTATTGCATAAATAATTACAATTAGTAATAAAACAAACGCTGCAGCCAACTCCCCCATTTCCCGCATCCTTCAAACATTCAACTCAACTCACTCAAGCACAAATAGCCATATATTTTGATTTCCTCCCTCTATTTAAGAAAAACTTTTCTAGCACACTGAAATCGCACATATAACACACACACACCCACACACACACACATGCACATACACACACACAAACACTTACACACCTCTCTCCTTTCATAATTTTTGTTGTTTTTATTTTTATATCATGTATGTATTTTTTATTGTAACTTATTGTTATTATATCTCACCGTGCTTTAAAATGTTGTTGCTTATATTTTTATTTCATTTAGTACTTTTTTTATTTCTATCAAAATTTTATTTATATTATTTCTTTATCATGTTAAAGATATACTGCCTTTATTTATGTATGCAAAAGTCCTTTCGGCGACCATTGTTAGAACTGTTTTGGCATATGGATGTGAGACGCTGACACTGACGGTAAAGATGGCTGAAATGCTGGATACTTTTGAAAGAAAAGTGCTGAAGAATATGTGGACCCGTGAAAGAGGGTGAACAGTGGCGCATCCGGCACAATACAGAATTGTATGATATATATAAGGCACCTAGCATCTCAACACATATGAGACTCCTCAGGCTGAGATGGGCTGGGCATGTACAGAGAATGCCGGATACACGCGTCCCAAAAAGAATTTTAACTGGACACCCAGGTGGAAAGAGAAAAGTGGAAAGACCCAGACTGAGGAGGGAAGACGAAGTAAGAGGGGATGCAGCACAGCTTCTCCAGGTAGCAAATTGGAAGTCAGCCGCTGAGGACAGGAGGAGTTGGAGGCGACTGTTGCAGGAGGCCAAAGCTCGATATGGGCTGTAGCGCCATCGAAGAAGAAGAAGAAAAGTCCTCTGAGCGTAAAATAAAATAAAATAATATACTAATTAACTTAATTCAGGTGAAATGTACAATATATTGCACATAAACATACATATACCAACAGTCATTGGTACCAATTATTTTATTAACTTCTATAACTATGTAACTATTTTCTTCTATGTAATTATGTACTGTTTGTTTCTGCAAAAATAAAAATAACATTAACATTTTCCATAATTTAACCAATTTTAACAATTTTAATGTTGCTTTCACTGCACGTCTTCTAATGCCTAATTATACAATTTGCCATTTTTGTATTTAATTTAAGACAATCTTTGAGACCAACACGATCCGAATTACGCGGATGACATGATTTTATATTTATTTTTATTATTATTCATTATCATATATTATGAATTTGTACAGCGCCCTAGAGGTGATTTTTCACTAACACGGCGCCATACAAATCATCGAAATATTAATATTATAAAAAATAGAATATTTTTAATCTGGTATTGCGTTTAGGGCAACAAAATGCAATTCGTTCTAATCTGGCTGGGGAATCAGTAAATAGTACGTCTTCTTAGTACACATATAAAAAATATTAATTATAAAATAAAAATAAAATTAAAACGTCTTCATTTTTCCAACCCAGTAAAGCATGCATCTAATACGAATTCGCTGTTAACACAGCAAGAAGCACAAAGATCAAAACAGGGATTAAATACAAAGTCTTGTTGTCCTCCTTCACTCTAATAATATGACCTCATTATTTTGAAGAGGAAATGAAATGATATCTCTTTAACGTTCGTTTTATCACACTTTGTATCTACCCTCATCTAAACACACATTTTATAAAATAAACGTCAAAATAATCCCGTGTATCTCCATGAAAACGTTTTCATCGCTTCGCTTTCAAGACTTCGCATATCAAAGAGCTTTGGCTTCACAGTCGTTTCAAAGCAACACGCAAACAAATTATAACAAAATAAATATATAGGGACAAGTTCTTCCTGATAATGAGGCGTTAAGGGCGTTTAATACATTTTTAAGTAAAAATTCCAGGCATTTTCCGCATGGCACTTTCATTCAATTTCGCAAATGGAGAACTGTTTATTTGATTTGGTAAACAAGATGGGGGCGGAAAATCATAATACTTAAATATTAAAAATATTTGTTTACTAAGCCCGAGTTGAACCAATGTTATCGTCGGTGAAAATGAACCTTGTGGGTGGTATTTGAATTTAAATTGAAGGCCTCCTTTATATTAATTATCCTGATAATAGAAATTATAACTTTTTACAATTTAATAGGAAACCACAAACCAAAAATATATGTATTCTTACTGTGCGGTAAACCGTCACGAATGAAGGTAATCGGCACAAAAATCGCTTGTAAAGGAGTCTAGAGGTTACTATTCCAAAGGCAAGAGTGGTTTTTGAAGTGAAGCTTCTATAGCACGGCTGTGATTGGGATTTCGGATGAAATAGAAATGACTGTTATGAAATTACTATTATTATGACGATTACTGCACCTGCGACGCATCAACTGCGCTCATCGGCCGCTTTGATAATGATGAGATATGAAACGGAAATTGTAATGAAATGTTTTGTAAAATTTTTCTTCATATATCGTGTCTGCATATTGTGTCGGGTTGGGTTTAACTTTTCAAAAGTACCAATCGGTCATCCCTCAATGAGTTTTGATAACTCATGGGAGTGCAACTTCGTTGTATGTTTTTTTTTATTTTTTTATTAAATACAAAAAAAAATAAATACGCGAGGTCTGCACTCATTGGTCGCTTTGATTATGACCTCACTTTTCAAGTATCTGTTGAGATTGTTTTGGTAAAGTTTCGCTTCTACCGCGTGTAAACACTGCACTCGATTTTTTTAGTGAATAGTTTTATAAAAAAGAAAAAACTTAATTAATGGAATCTGTCACAGATATTGTTAGTCATAAAATAATATTTTTTTAAAGTATTAACTATTAACCATTTTATTTTGATTGTACTCAATGGAAACAGCAAGAAAATCTTGAATTTATCCAAAACATATTTTTTATTATTATTATTTTTAATTAAATTTTAAAGTTATTATCAAGTTCTGCATGTATTTTAGTATTTATTTTTGTTACAGCTGTATCGGCCTACAATGCCATTTTCAAATTGTGGTGAAACCACTTTGAGATGACTTATTTATAGGATTCTAAATGTCAATTTTTGAAGATGTCTAAATTGATTTATTACCGGTTTAATCAATTCACTGAGAAAACAATTAAGACAGTAAACACTCTATTACGTAGTATATTTTAACATATTTTTTATAATTATAATGTAAACCGATTGGTAATAAAGATTAAACTAGTGATTTAGCATTAAGCCTCACCGCAAGCAGATTCTACTTACATTTTCTAAAGCCTTACTAGCCAGACCCCTGAAATATCACGGGAAATTACAACTCCAATTTTGAAAAAGATAAACAAAATTATTTTATAAAATAATATAATGTTACAGGTAGGTTCCTACTTTATCGCTCGTCTGAATCCTAGTTGCAAGAAGTACTAATTTTGAAAATAATCCAAAAAAAATTCGAGTTCATTGAACCAGAGTTACGCAGGACAGACAAACGACGAAAGTTAGCATTCTTGAAAATTTCAAAGATTAACAACAGTTAGTAAAAAAATTACTTCTTTCAATTAAAATTTTCGCGTATTTTTTACATTAGCTCCACACAGGAGGCCCCGAGGAAAATAATTCCCCTCAGGGTCTATGTCATCTTTGCGGATGCTGGTGGGGGGTATTTTTAGGAAAGGAAGTTCTGGGAACGAAAAGGGTATTAGGGGTGGGTAGGGATCTGGGGGTCAGTGTGCCTAAGAGTGACAGATGAATCCATCTCTCCCACTGCGGTGCAAGGTGATGTTGCGAGAGAGTACCGCTGGAGAAGTCAAAGGGACTCCCTGAACCATTCTCTCCCGATCCGGCCTTCTGGTGAAGCTGATGGGCTGACGCATCCGCCGCCAAGACCCGGAAGAACCTCATCCCATAAACCCTGACACCCCTGCTGAGTCACCAAACGTAGCGAACAACTTGGGGTGACATATGGCAGAGGGGTTGGTTATCCAATAAATGGTTCCCCGGGCGGCAGTACCATACACGCATCCCAAATTGAAAACGCGGATATTTAAAATTTAAACTTCGTGTACCTTATTGAATTAACGATTCTAAAAAGATTTGACGTAAAATACTACGTGCTCTATAGTGACACATTTTGAAATAACCATTAAATTACAAAATTCGATTACAAAATTTTGCTCCGTATCGTAAAGTTCCGTATAACAGAATAATGTGAGAGACCATTTCCCTAATGTTTTCAAAATTTTGCCGGTCAAGAGACTAATTAAAACTTGTAATGTACGAGTAACATAACACCCGATAGAAACTTTAACTGGGTTTTGTGCACGTAAAGGCCACAATACAAACTACACCTTATATGGGATTACCTGAAGCTTCTGTGAGATAAATTATCTAATGCCCCTAGCCAATGTTAGTGTATTTTGAAATTCAATATCCATGTTTGTTTTCCTGGTAAGACTAAGTAAATCGGTGTTTACTTGCGAAATGCAAAACAAAGATGAATATTGTATTAGGACGCAGACAATGTAAGAAATCCCCAAAAGCAAGGTATTAGCGATATCTTTCGTGGAAAGCTTAATGCAATTTAACTGACATGAAGAACCTGGGTTATGCATGGTTGTGACGAGCAGGGTGATAAGAGACTTGACATTCTTGAAGTACTCGAAGTACTTGACATACTTTGACCAGTGATTCTTGACATTATTAGGAATAAAAAAATGAAAATGAAATTTTGGTCACCGGTGAAATTTTTAAGTTTTTTTTTCAACTTAAAATATAAAAACTCAACAGGATATTATAATGAAAATAAATGGAAAATTCCCGTTGCATTTATTAACATTTAAAAAATACGATATATATCTGACAGATCCAGAAGCCTAAAGTAAATAATTTGGTAAATGAAGCAATGTTACTTTGTTTGAACCACCCGTATATTTGTTTAAAGCCGACCGGTTTCGGAACGATCGTTCCTTCCTCAGGGCAAACGTGTACTGATATACGCCCTGAGGAAGGAACGGTCGTTCAGAAACCGGTCGGCTTTAAACAAATATACAAGTGCTACAAACAAGTATAAAATGAAGTCGCTCACGGTGTACGTGCGCTTAGATCCTTTAAACTACGCAACGGATTTTCATGCGGTTTTCACCAATAGATAGAGTGATTCATGAGGAAGGTTTTTAGGTATATAATTTGTCAAGGTTTTGTGCAAATTGGTTGAAATATATAATATATCTGGCCAAGCGGCAGCGGGCAGTGGGCAGGGTGGTGTGGGTTTGATTTAACGGATGGCGTTGGTTATATAGGTTTCGTTAGCCACAGCAACGTGTGGCCGGGTCTGCTAGTTTATCTTTAATGGATAACTACAAAGTTATAGCTACGTTCAAAAGTATAAATAATTTGGGGCTACTAATATTAAATTTGGAATAAAAATTATGTAGATTTAATAACCAGTTTAAATACTCTAAATTACACCGCCCTTATTTTCAGCAATACAAAACAGCCAAAACATATTCAATAAAAATAACATTAATTGAATGAACTTTACAAGTCTTCTGAACTATTCAACTTATCAATGATATATATATATCAACCATAGACATCCAAATTCAATAGACCAGAAATAACAGGTGAGGGGAAAAATCAACTATGGCGGTACGAAGAGGGGAAGATGACTGTCATTGGTTGAAAAATTAATCTGACAGTATATAGGCATCTCGCATTATAATATCATCATTTACTTCTTAAAAGCAAAATCTGCTTTGAATGAATAGACCTTTTTACATGGGAGCGCGAATTGCTTGCCACGATAATAAAATATTTGCGTAGGCCAAATGTACACCCCAAAAAGATTCGCCCGTTTTCACATAGCAATATTTTTTTGCCGTGTTTAGTTAAGACACTTTTACAAATGTTTCATAATTTACTTACCCCTGTAACCAGCGACGAGCACACTAAGGAACCGCCCACATTTATGTGCACACTGATATGTAGGTATGTTGTATAGCACAAGCTACTGTTTTGGCGTGTTATTTTTTCGTTAAATGTATAGATGTTAGCTTCGCGCTGCCCACGGCAAGAATGATGACGTCACACATTTTAGATTCAAGCGATTCTCTATCCCCTCCACATGGGGCGAACTGGCGCCAAGGAGGAGCTCCAGCCGGTTCCATGGCGAGGGGGAAATAATACGTTTTTATCACTTAGGGCAGGTCCAGATATATTCATATGTCCGTGATATCAACAATAGTTTGATTTATCAATGTCTGCAAACTTTACATCTACAACAGTGCTTTCCTTTATCTGGGCCGCAAATACTAGATGCTATATAGCCCCAGGACGCGACTACCCCAGGCATCGTATTGCATACGGCTCTAGACTCTGGAATACCTAGAACCTCCTGATTGAAATACCTGCCGGTCGGAGTTTCGTCGAGGGTAGGATCGGTTGCTATCCGACTGCGGATCTGACAAGTGTTCGCAAAGCGATACGAATTCACGTTAAAATGTAGGATTTGGCAGGGACGATGCTTTGTTGTATGAAAATGCTTGAGAGAGATTAAGGGATGTTATCGGAAGAATTGCTCGACAACAGTTTACGGGGAATCGGACTGAATTGATAAATATCTTGAAAAAAACGTTCATGTTCCGAACGAAGACTTATAAGAACCATGGTACATAGAAAAAATACATAAAACATGACTATTTATATATTAGGTCCTTACATATGAAATTGGCGTTTTGTATGGGAGGAATGTAAAGTCGATTTTTTAAAAATATAATATATTTATTTAATCAAAGTCTGTACCATTGCTATCTATGCACTTTTGCCATCTCATAGGTAGTTCATCGATCCCTTTACTAAAAAAAACATTCGGACGGGAATCAATTAAATCTTTGAAGGCGGTTGGACTGCCCCATCGGAGTTGAATTTTTTCCCTTGAAAGAAGTTATCCAAATTTCGAAAAAAATGGTAATCTTTTGGGGCAAGGTCCGGAGAGTACGGTGGATGTCTTAGACATTTCAATTGAAGCTCCTTTAATTTGCTAGCCGTCTGTTGTGCAGTGTGTGGTCGAGCGTTCTAACGCGCGTTTGTTGATTTGCTTCACTCAATTCGTGAGGTACCCACCTTTCAAGCTTTTTCACCTTCCCAATTTGCTTCAAGTGGATTAAAACAGTTTTATCACTAACACCGCAGCGTGCAGCTAACTCGGACGTGGTTTTGCGATGGATCCGCTTCCACAATAGCCTTTAATTCTTCATTATCAACTTTGGTCTCCGGCCGTCCACGGGGCTTGTTCTGAACGAATTTGAATTTCCAGAACGAAAACGTTGGAACCAAAAACGCACTGTGTTTTCTTTTGCGGCACCGTCACCATACACATCATTAATCCTTCGAGCCGTTTCTGCAGCACTGGTACCACGGTGGAACTCGTACTCGTAAATAACGCGATATTTCAAGTTTTCCATTTTGTAAACTAAGTGACGCAAAGAAAAAAATAATTAAGGAAAAAACAAATGAATTATAATTTTCGAAACACAAATACCTGAGTAAATAGCCGTATAAATTTGGAATTCCTAACCAAAGAGAAGATATTTGAGATCAAAGTTGCCAGTACGGCAAAACGCCAACTTCATATGTAAGGACCTAATATTATACTAGCGAGTACCCGGCATGCCTTCCACCTTCCCTGCCTCTTCCCGTCCCTCGTCCCTCTCTTTCTACCTCTTTCCCACCCTGCCGCTAAACTATATAAAATACGGTTCCATGACAGTTCATCCTACGACAATTCATCCGGCGACAGTTCATCCTGCGACAGTTCATCCGGCCGACAGTTCATCCTGCCGACAGTTCATCCTACCGACAGGTTATCCAGCCGACAATTCATCCGGCGACAATTCATCCTGACAATTCAACCTAACCTAACCTAACCTAACCTATAAGAATAACCTATAAGTATAAGTATGTCGTATTTTGTTATTCACGCATGCTTCTTCGGAGATTCGAAATTATTGTTAGTAAAAATATTTTTTCAGCGGATTTCCACGCAAGATGCCTTCAGATATAAGTATATCGATTTTGGTTGTACGGCCGTATATCCTCTTTGCATACTTACTTAATAAAAGTCTTCTAAATGATCAGGCAGGATGAATTGTCGCCGGATGAATTGTCGGCGGGATGAACTGTCGGCAGGATGAACTGTCGGCAGGATGTACTGTCGGCCGGATGAACTGTCGCAGGATGAACTGTCGCCGGATGAATTGTCGCAGGACGAATTGTCGTGTCACCATAAAATACACACATTTGATAATTGTGACAATTTGTGCGCCACCTATTTTAAAAATTGTACGCAAATTTCATAACGTCAGAGTTCATCAGTATGTAAATGAAAATGTTCGCGGGCGTGCTTACAACAATTCACCAAAGTTTCATTGCAATCGGTTGAATGGTTTTGGAGCGCATAATAATTTTTTTTTTTTAAATTTGTTTTTTAGAGGGAACATTTTATTTATTTATTGTTATTATACGCCACTGGGGGCTTTTTCATTGATTTTTACACATTAAGATGAGAATATTATTTCACAAATGAAGTCTATTGTAATATTTTTATGATTAAGGCTCTGCAACCGGGCCCGAAAAGAAGAAGATGGAGAGATACGAAATTACGAATGTTAGAGGAGAGCGCTAACATTTACAGCGACAAAATGGATGCGAAAATTGCGAAAATTTTTAATGAAATACGACTCGTT
The DNA here is from genome assembly GCA_917880885.1 of Limnephilus marmoratus. Taxonomy (NCBI): domain Eukaryota; kingdom Metazoa; phylum Arthropoda; class Insecta; order Trichoptera; family Limnephilidae; genus Limnephilus; species Limnephilus marmoratus. The sequence goes on from OU862917.1 coordinate 48,888,361, forward strand.
TAAAATAGAGCAAAAATCTCGCGGACATTATCTTAAACAACATTTAAAGAAACACTGTGAATTTTTTCATTCATATAACTTGTAAAATAACTGAAACAAACGTGTTATAATTATAATTATAATATAATTTTTGGAGCATACTTTGCGATTTTTTTCTATCGAGGGAATTTTATATAATTTGCGTTTCGGCGAGGGCAAAGTCTAGATATTATCTTCAAGAATAACATTATTATTTTTAAGAGCTTTAAAACTTACCGTGTTTAAGGAAAATATGTAATAAATCGGTACAAATCCGGGTTGCGGGCCCTTAAACAACCTTATAACCAAGTACCATTTTTTTCCTGCGTCGGTGCTTTCACCATGCCATGGACACCTATAGTATAGTAAATAACAGTGCAAGGTATTTTTCAAAACATCCGGGTCTGTCTTGAAAATCTCTTTTTTTCTGGCGGCATTAAGTTGACTTTTGTATTGAAAGTTACACTTCTTCATCTAAGTTTGGGAGTTAATTTGGGAGGCGGGAATGGGTGCCGCCCCGGGAACCCTTATTGGATAACCAACACCTCTGCCACAGGTCACCCCAAGTGGTTCGCTACGTTTGGTGATTTAGCAGGGGTGCCCGGGTCCATGGGGTGAGGTTTGTCTAGGTCTTGGAGGCGGATGACCACTGAACCCCATATTCCTACCCCCCTCCTTAAACCCTTTTCCTTTCCAGAACTCTCCTCTCCTTCTTTTCCTTTAAAAAAATCTTCCACACAGCATCCCCAAAGATGACATAGGCCCTGAGGAAAATTATTTTCCTCTGGGTCTCCTGTGTGGAGCTCATGTCAAAAAAAAAATTTAGTTGTTCTCGGTAATTAGAATGATTAATTGAATGAAACAAATAACTTTATGAAAACACCACTATATAACCAATAATTATATTATCAACATGTTTAGAAAACAAAGTTTTATTCGTCTAGATAAGATTAAAATTATAAATAACAAAAGACAAACAAGTACAGAGAAAGAGACATAATATTGAAGGGAGAGGTGATTAATTACTTAAAAATATCTTAAAAAAAAACAATTATATAAAATGACATATAAAAATTATTTTAGAACTAGCTGCTCCCCGGCATGCGTTGCAATGTCATTCAAAGAAATAAATTGATTCTCCCTGCATGTGCTTTCCCGTCGTCCCCGTTCCCTTCCATCCCTTCCACCATCCCTGCCTTCCCCCTCCCTCGTCTCTTCACTCTCCGCGAACACCCCGTTCCCCTTCCCCCTGCCTTTCCTTCCTGCCGCTAAAATATATGAAATTCACACATTTTCATTTTACAAACTTAATAACGCCAGTGCTCACCATTATACATAGCGTAAATGTTATTCTGGTATATAAGCTATATTATTGTAAAGTTTCATTAAAATCCATTTAGTAGTTTTTGCGTGAAAGAGTAACAAACACACATACATCCGTACAAACTTTCGCGTTTATAATATTAGTGGTTACGCCCATACATATATCTACACATACACATACCTACATAGCACGCATACATACTGTCACTGCTTGGGATTGGTATTAATTATTGTTGCAAGTCCTTTGTCCTACCTATTCCCAATTGCCTACCCGTCAATCTTTCACACAATCTTTTTCAGTCTGTAATAAAACTCCCGCCGCGAGACAACCATTGTGCTCCGCTGTGTATCCGCCATTATAAATAACTCCGCTGTGTACTTTCAAAATAACGAACCTCACGCTTATTACTGTGATTGTGCCTGTTGGATGAGGAAAGGAAGCAGAAAAGCGCATTGCCAGACTACAAGTTCTTATCCTTTTTCGGTGAGTCCTTTTCCTTTCTATGCAACATGTATTTTTATCATTTTTAAGCGGTGATAGTAACACAAAATCAAGGTCCTTCGCCAGTCATTCTTTGACACAAACACATAAATCCACTCTCACAAATACCATTCAATTAGTAGGATGTGTAACAATTGCATTTACGTAACAAAAGCTTTTAAAACAATTAATAATAATAGGGAGTCTAAATAACTAATAATTAAAAGTGACGCAACAAAATGTATTTCCACAGTTTGAAGAAACAATTATTAATGTTTAGAATACATTATCCGTTAGTTTTAAAAGATGAATGGTATTCAAACATTGAACCACTATTCTAAGAGGCCAGATGAAGAGAGCGGTCCAAGTATCTCAATTGTTATTTCCGCAGCCGAGCTTCAAAAGCAGTCTTACGGGTATTCGTCGAATCTCAAAGTGATCCAAAGTTACACTGGACTGTAGTTTCCACAAAGCCGGATTTACGTAGTTTAGTTGAAACGGCCTCCGTGGTCGAGGGGTAAGGAAAGGCTCTGGACTCTAGAATAAGAATAATATGAATTCGGAGTTTCGAATCCCGCAATTTTTCACACTTAATTAATTAAAATAATATTTAGTAAATTTGCAGCACGTTCCATAAAGGAAGATACTCTGACTATCGCCTTTGTGAAAGACCACTACTCAGAATTGAAATGTTCCTTTGAATTAATAATCGGATTGCACAGGCAGCGAGTGGGAATACTGTCCTCGTTTTACTAGTATTTCAATGGAAGGTGCTCCTAAGTATAGTAATTGATTCCTTCGGAACCGGTGTACGCTGCACAGTCGGCAAATACTGTAAAAGCGCGGCAAACATTTGTAGACATTTGCTATCTAAGAACGGGTCGTTTCTATGACTCGTTCTTCTTTCCTATCTCTTACAAGATGGGTCTCTTAAAGACCCAGGTATATTTCTTCCTTTCCACAAAAATGCCCTCCATACAGCAGCCCCAACGAAGACATTGGCCCAGAGAGAAATTATTTTCCTCAGGGTCTCCTGTGTTGAGGTAATGTAAAAAAACTTATGTTATGTTTGGTGACCAGATCTGAATAGAGAAAATATCCAGGTCCGTCGTAGATTGCTTGGATCTCTAACTACTAAGAATTCCACTACGCGTTCAGCTACGACGAATTCAACTACGAGTTCGAAACTTCTACAACGAACCCCAAAACCGTCTGTTCGAAACGAACCAGATCAGACAAAAATTTTGACTTTCTTCGATGCAACACCAATTCTAAGCAAAACTTCTTCGTTTATCATGCTTCACACACTTTCAATGCAGACTGCACCCAATTTGACATTTTAATTCTGCACCATACTGGCGATCTCTTGATCCTTTATACCTCCTATTTATATATATACTAATCAAATGCTACCACTCTACTATGAACTTGCTTTTTTTTGTTATGCACATTATAATTAGTAAACATACAATACTTCAACTAGATCGACCGTCACCCCATCCTACCCTCTTCCTATTCCTATGTAAACAATTTGCTATGTTATCTTCGTCATCATCTTTCAAATCACATAATTCATTTATGTAAAATCAATTAATGTAGCTTAGTATTATTATACTGTATTTTAATCTGGTATTCTCCCCACCTTCTTCCTCTCACGATAACTTTTAGACTCATACCCCAATTGGGGGTGGCATAGTCTCACTGGCTCCAGGCTATTGGAAGCATATGGGATTCTCGTGCCTTATTCACATAAAACAAAAACATTTTCCGCCCTCACGCAGCCTCCACCGCTAACAACAACAACCCTCGACCACTTGCCGGTTCTTGAAGGCTTTATGTTCTTTCGTACTCTCGGCAATTGTTAATTCGCTCTGAAAGTTTCAGATAAAAGAGAGACGCGAATTACTTACTCGGTGAAAGTTGATGAAATACTTGCGGGAACTGAGATGAACTTTGTAAACTTTGTAGCGTTGTTAATAAACATTTGCAATTTCTTTCACGAAGGAAAGCATTTTCTTTCACCGAGATATATATATTCCTGGAAAGGATTTTATTCATTTTCAATGCGAAAAGCAAATGAATTCAGAAAATAAAATTAATCATCACGTCCCATCTATATGCTGAAGTTGGGAGAAAAACAACCTGAATTTTTTATTATCATCGTCTTTCTAACGTATATAATACTGTTCCAAATTTTTTCTCGTTAGTTCTACACAAGAGGCTTTGAGGAAAATAATTACCCTCAGAGCCTACGTCATCTTTACGGATGCTGTGCGGAGAGTCTTTTCAGGAAAGAAAGGAGAGACAGTTCAGGAAAGGAAAAAGGTTTGACGGGTAGGTAGGAATCTGGGGGTCAGTGTATTCAGGAGTGACGCACATATGCATCTGTCTCCTATTTGATTCTTTATTTTATCAGCACATGCTAAAAAAGTGGCATTTAGGACACTGGTTTAAGAAACCATTCAATTTTAGTGTGATACAACCCTAAGAAATATTGTGGCGCAATTTCAACAATATCTTCAAACTTAAAGAAAAATGTGTCTATAATCGATGGAGAACCGAAATGTTTAGTGCAAAGCTTTACAAAATACTTACATACATAAAATAAAGAAGAAAACTACAAGTGCCTTCCATACAAATTTGAATAGAAACCATGTTCCATTTATCCCAATAGCCCAACTCGCTCTCCAGATATTTCTTTGTGTTATCTATGGATATCTTCAGCATTCAGCAGCGTACTTCAATATGCTATCATTTGAAGATCGAATAAGCATGGCGGACGTACTCTTTCTACAGAAAATATCCAGGTCCGTCGTAGATTGCCTGGAACTCTAACTACTAAGAATTCCACTACGCGTTCAGCTACGATGAATTCAACTACGAGTTATTTAGTTATTTTTATTTAAGTACATAAAACAGGCATTATGCCCAAAAATTTATATACATAAATGATTTAAATTACAAAAATTATAACAAAAATAATATCAGTAATAATTAGCTACTCGTAAATATGCAAAAGTGAATGACGAACAAGAATGAGTAAAAGGTAGAGTACAAAAGAATCACCAACAATTTATTATTGGCACCTGCGCTGATGGGACAATGGTAGGTACAATATTTCCTGTCTTTGAATAAAGGGCTTCATCACAATTCACAATATCTTTATACGATTGATGGTAAAATATATTTTTTGAAGTGATTGAATGGTTTATTAAAAATGTCAATTTCATTATTAGAGCAGTGTATAGTGTTATAATGTCTTGATGTTCGTGGTAAAGGGGAGAAATATCCTGTATTTGTGTGGTAGGTAGATATATAGAAAATATCTTGAATCCTCCTTGTTGAATTTCTTGACGGTGTGTTAATGTTAATTTGTTATGCACATTATAATTAGTAAACATACAATACTTCAACTAGATCGACACTCACCCCATCCTACCCTCTTCCTATTCCTATTTAAACAATTTGCTATGTTATCTTCGTCATCATCTTTCAAATCACATAATTCATTTATGTAAAATCAATTAATGTAGCTTAGTATTATTATACTCTATTTTAATGTAAACTGTTGGTCTCGCGAATAAAAGAAAACAATCAATGTTAGCTTAATAATATTCTTCTTGCATGGGTTCTATATGTTTACACTTTAAATGGTACAAGAAATTAATGTAGCTAAGCTATTATTATACTCTATTTTAATGTAAACTGTTGGTCTCGCGAATAAAAGAAAACAATCAATGTTAGCTTAATAATATTCTTCTGCATGGGTTCTATATGTTTACACTTTAAATGGTACAAGAAATTAATGTGGCTAAGCTATTATTATACTCTATTTTAATGTAAACTGTTGGTCTCGCGAATAAAAGAAAACAATCAATGTTAGCCTAATAATATTCTTCTTGCATGGGTTCTATATGTTTACACTTTAAATGGTACAAGAAATTAATGTGGCTAAGCTATTATTATACTCTATTTTAATGTAAACTGTTGGTCTCAGGGCCGGATCTACGAAATCTAGCGCCCTGTGCACTAGGTACCGATGGCGCCCCCCCCCTACATTTTATTTTGATTAAAAATTCGTTTACCCCAAATTTTTTTTTAGTTTAATTTTTTTTTTTACACTAATTTATCAAATAAAATCAAGACATATAAAGGGTGTAACCCTATCTAAAGTTTTCGAATAAATAAGCCACGATCTATGTAATTCTTCTCCATTAGGCAGTTTCTTGTAATAATACTTAGTATTAAATTTACGCTTGTTCGTAATAGGAAAATCAAAACCTTTCAATTGTACAGGACCTTCCTGAACTAATAAACTAATGGAATTTTGAGATAATTTTGGCCAGCATCCAGGATCTTTCAATTCAAGCTCTGAAAACAGAATTAAATTTAAACTGCTATCAGTAACGTTATTTTTATCTTCTAATAATTCGACCGGAGGAATTTGTGCGATAGATATCTGTTTAGATGTGCTCGGGACCATCGTAACGTCTTGCGCGGGACATCATTTTTTATCGGTGCTGGAGAAATTGGAATTAAAAAATTCCCAATGGAAACGAGTTTTTTTATGTCATTACGCTCTTTAATTCTAAGTTTTAGATTCTGCGAGCCGGAAAGTTTTTTTAATTATTGTTCTATTCATTGTAATCCACAATCCACAACCTCTAACAACCAATAGAAATGTAGTTATAAATTAAAAAATCTAATAATATAACCTCAAATTTGTACCTTGCATTTCCATTTCCCCTGTGTTCTGTGTTGAGCGAACAAACACGAACGTATCTATGGTATCAACGGCTTACGAAAGACGCTTACACTGATTATTACTGACTGTAAAATAACAAATCTAATAGAAATTAATTATAGGTACATTTAAGGAACTTCAACTGTCAAAACAATGATGAAACTGTTAACAAGTTGCAACCTTGCAAACCGTGCGATGTTTATGCTAATGGAATTTTGAATTTACTGAAGATTTCATAAGAAAATGGTCTTTAACCACATTCTCCTAGAGACTTAAATCGTGCAAAAGCACTTTGAAAGGCGCCGTCGGTTTGTTTGTTCTGTTGAATAAAAGTACGGCGCTGTGATTGGTTAATGAATTTGGATCGCACTCATTCGTTGTAAAAGACAGTAAAAGATATATGGAAAAATAGATCTTACGTTTAAACTAAATATATGGAATTTGTAAAAAAATTCTGTAACTGACTATAAATTCGTAAATCGTTGAATTTCGTTGAATTAAAACCAGATGCATGCGCAGTCTGTATCTTTGGAAAGTGTTGCTAGAGCGTAATAATTATTTCGTACTATGGGTAATTTTTAAACGATTCATGGAATATTATAACAAATTTTTAATACAATATTTATTTTCTCACGGCGCCCCTTCGGAGTTGGCGCCAGGTTTTTTGCACGTTTTTGAAAGTATGGCAGATCCGGCGCTGGTTGGTCTCGCGAATGAAAGAAAACAATCAATGTTAGCTTAATAATATTCTTCTGCATGGGTTCTATATGTTTACACTTTAAATGGTACAAGAAATTAATGTGGCTAAGCTATTATTATACTCTATTTTAATGTAAACTGTTGGTCTCGCGAATAAAAGAAAACAATCAATGTTAGCTTAATAATATTCTTCTTGCATGGGTTCTATATGTTTACACTTTAAATGGTACAAGAAATTAATGTGGCTAAGCTATTATTATACTTTATTTTAATGTAAACTGTTGGTCTCGCGAATAAAAGAAAACAATCAATGTTAGCTTAATAATATTCTTCTTGCATGGGTTCTATATGTTTACACTTTAAATGGTACAAGAAATTAATATGGATAAGCTATTATTATACTCTATTTTAATGTAAACTGTTGGTCTCGCGAATAAAAGAAAACAATCAATGTTAGCTTAATAATATTCTTCTTGCATGGGTTCTATATGTTTACACTTTAAATGGTACAAGAAATTAATGTGGCTAAGCTATTATTATACTCTATTTTAATGTAAACTGTTGGTCTCGCGAATAAAAGAAAACAATCAATGTTAGCTTAATAATATTCTTCTTGCATGGGTTCTATATGTTTACACTTTAAATGGTACAAGAAATTAATGTGGCTAAGCTATTATTATACTCTATTTTAATGTAAACTGTTGGTCTCGCGAATAAAAGAAAACAATCAATGTTAGCTTAATAATATTCTTCTTGCATGGGTTCTATATGTTTACACTTTAAATGGTACAAGAAATTAATGTGGCTAAGCTATTATTATACTCTATTTTAATGTAAACTGTTGGTCTCGCGAATAAAAGAAAACAATCAATGTTAGCTTAATAATATTCTTCTGCATGGGTTCTATACGTTTACTCTATCAGTGATACAATAAATTAATGTGGCTAAGATATTATTATGCTCTATTTTAATGTATACTTTTGGTCTCGCAAATAAAACAAAACAATAAATGTTAGCTTAATAATATTCTTCTTGCACGGGTTCTATATATTTACACTTTCAGTGGTACAATAAATTAATGTGGCTAAGATATTATTATGCTATATTTTAATGTAAACTTTTGGTCTCGCAAATAAAAGAAAACAATCAATGTTAGCTTAATAATATTCTTCTGCATGGGTTCTACATGTTTACACTATCAGTGATACAATAAATTAATGTAGCTTAGATATTTTTATGCTCTATTTTAATGTACACTTTTGGTTTCGCAAAAAAGCAAACAATCAATGTTAGCTTAATAATATTCTTCTTTATGTTTAAAATAGCATATTTTACTTTATGATTTTGTTCCACACAATTATTACACATGGTAACCCATATTACCCATCATACAGGTGTATAATATAAATAAATATTTTATTTTATATTATTTATGTATTATAAGACGAGAGGAGCTGGGACTCTTGTGCTCACTTAAAAATAAAAAAATAAAACGTTTTTACATATAAATGCACACTCAACTCAAATTTCGATTTTTCGGCGATGTCTGACTAATCAACTGAACGATCGGTATATTAAAAACTTAAAACATGTTATATCAAACCATTATAACCAATAATAAACGTATTCCAAGAATTCCCTGTTCCCCCACTTACAAAAATTTACGAAAAAATAGCACTACTTCAGCTACACAAAGATATCTTTAATAAAAATATTACCCCACTGCTAAATATTAGCATAAGGAATACTTCTATTGGGGGACTAACTGTACCAGCAACAGCACAGAATCACTACGTATATAAAGGAATAAAATTATTTAATCAATTACCAGCTGATATGCGAACAGAAAAAAATTACTACAAACATAAAAAAAAATTAAATCTTATTTTAGTAGTACCACCATATAATTTTAACTTTCTCTAGATATATTTTTGACTTTTTGTTATTCCTAATGTTTTATGTACATCCTATATACATTTCTTGTTTAATTACCCTTGTAATCTTTAAAAAATAGTTAAGTCTAAATCTCTTCACATGTTAGTTAAGTTTGTGATAAGGATTTTTTTAAATAATTCTTAAGTTATTAAGTTGTCCTCTTCTAAACACAAGCATTTGCTTTATTAGGAGTTTATAAAATATGTAAGCTATATTATGTTTAATTGTTTAAAATACATGTAAAATAATTAAAAAAATAAAATAAAATAATTTTTTGTTTAAAACCACGAGATTTATTAATTTATGAACCGACCTAACTAACTTAGACCTAACCTAACTAAGACATATCAAGTAGTCCTATATTAGGTCTGTTTCAAGTCTGTTTCCAATAAACCCTTAAAAATAAAAATTCCCAGTGCTCCTTACCACCATGCCAGTTGCTGCTTTGTTTCTCCAAATTTATTATTATAACCCATTACTGTACATAATTATCTTTCGGTTTTTCCCATTACTTTGGTACTTATGTTAATGTATTTTATGGCCGTCTATGTGTTAGTAATATTTGTATCATGTTGTCTCCCTCTATATTTTGTTATATATAGGCACACATTATGTACTTCTTGTTTAGTATTAATTTGTACCCTGATGATGCTTTAATAAAGCGAAACCGGTCGGTATATAAATTAATAAATCTCGTGGTTTTAAACAAAAAAGTATTTTATTTTATTAAATATGTCAAACCACAAAGTGATTGTTTTCTACAATAATAATAAAAAAATTTACCTACCAAAAGGTATACGATGAACGAAGGAACGTTGGCAGCGATTTTGAAGAGAAAAGTGTACAAAGATGTGGAATATGGAAAACCTTGTGAGAAAAATGGCTTACCTGGTTGGGTCCCGTGAGGTTTAGGCCACAAGAGTTGCAGCGCAGGCATTCCTCGTGATAGTGGTTGTTGTCATACAGCGGGGAAGGCTCTAAGGAACAAACAAACGCATTAATGACACGATTTAAGATTTTCACGGCCAAAGTATTATTATCTTTGTATTTAATTTATTTTTGGGGTATTATGTCGTTCCTTCTTTTTTAGCCAATACTTCGGACAGCGTCAAAAACGATCTCAGAACCCTCAGAATCCTTTCGAGCGTGCAAAATCGGCCATACTGAGAAATCTACATTTGCTGAGCATATAAATGAAACCGGCCATTACTTTGGATTTGTTTCTCAAGTTTTCAGTCTTGGAAACACCTAAAACCATCGGCCAACAAAATAGGTAGTAGTAGACAGGGCATTTGGATGTTGAAATAACCCCGAAATATTGGTTCCAAAAATTGGGTTACGAAAACATTTATCAAAAAGAATGTTAAAACTTTAACCTTTTTTAGTCTCTTTGTCGTACTTAATTAATTTAATTACCCATTGACATCCCAATGCCCAATTCTGCCGTTAGAGGTAGTAGGTACCAAGTATACCTTACCGACAGAAGATTGTTTATTATCATAGTGTGACTTTCTGCTGTTGAATATAAAAGGACTGTTTTTAGTAAAAATCTCTCTCTCATATTCTTTCCTTTGTAAAAAGATCATCTTAGAAATTCAGGTGTAGGGATCGGACGGTTTTTATTTATTTTTAAATTTTCTTTATTCATTACATATATATTATAGTTACATTAATTAGTGGATTTTTCGACCACCATAATAGACTGATGCCCGTGTTATGGTATATTATAAATGGTTGTTGATTCAACAAAAATTGTCTAAAGTTTATTGTGAAAATAAATAGCTCGACTAAAAAAACCAAATTCTTTGAAAACTACAGAAGGTTCCATTAAAAAAAATACCTGACCATGAAATAATAACCAACAAAGAAAATGCATTGCTCTGTTTCTTTTGTTGGTCTGTATGGACCAAATATTATTTGTCCCCCAAGATATTAATTATGCTTTTTAAGCCAGGCGACGGAATCAATGGCAATCAAATGTTATCAAAGACGTTATCAAATTAATCAAAGGTGGACTAAATTGATTATTCGACCGAATTTATAAGACACGCCATGTCTCTAGAGATAATATATATCGATGCCTAAAACGCATCGAGCGTGCCTAACTATGGAGGGAATTGAAAGTCACAAAAAACGTCAATTTTAATAGAGACTAATCTTAAAAGTTCTTTGCATCCAACATGGATGCACCAAAATTAAATGCCGAAAACCATATCAATTCAACTAATTACTATTATACACAAATATACACCTGAACTTATGATGGACTCTCTAATGCTGTCCGAAACATTGGCAGAAGGAGGAATCACAACATAAATAACGATAATACACATCAATATTAACATTTAGTTGAGCGAACATCGCTATATTTGAACTAGGTTCAGCTGCGTTTTAATCCCGCAATTGTGTATTAATCTAAAAGTTTTTTTTCATCTGCATTAAAATTCCTTTGTTCCAAGTTTTTATGCATGGAATATCTGAAAGCTGCGATCCGTATTAAAATCACCGGTTGTTGAAATAACCAACAAAACAGTAGAAAATCATTTTTAATAAACATACATTTTTCTGCACATTTATTATACAGGTTTCTTCTAAATATCACAATGTATTCGCGCGAAAATATGTTTTAGTGATAAAAATAAATTGACTAGAACAATATATGTTTTTTGTTTATAAAATGATTAATATACCTACATTTTGTTTCACCGAATAATTTTAATAATTTACCACCTCACGTAATAATATTAATAGAATGATAAATTGTAATGTTTATTATCAAAAATATCAGTCACTAACTGCAAATTGCACCACCATAATATTCCTATTATTATGAAATCACCAAAAAGATTTATTATTTAAAACACTTGTCATTGTTTGGCAACGAATAAACACGATGACCACCCAATTTAAATGCCATCGTAATTAGATTGAAAAAATTACTATGAAGTGATAAGCGATGCTTTCGCATTCAGAATATTCTAAATGAAATGCAGAATGAAGTGACACAGAAGTTACACTCCATTATCTGCGGTAAAAAAACGAGGACGTCACGATAAAAGGGAATAAACCTAAAGTATATATTTTTTAAATATATGAATTAATTTTTAGTTAACAGGAAGGCTTTAGCAATTTGGTTTTCGCGAGAATTTTCGAAAGCAAATTTTTCCAGGTGTCGCGTTACAGGTTTAATTTATTCCCTTAGCTAAGTCCTCCGTCATTGCACAAGCATCAATTAAGGGCAAATTAAAATTAATTCATAATCTGCTCGTTCATAGTTAGCGGCAATTTAATTATTCTAGGAAAAAACCACTATCCAATTGCCGGCGGTCGGTACGGGCAACGGATTTTTCTATATATAGATATAGAAAAATCCGTTGCGTGCCGTGCGCGCGTTGCGGCCGGCGCGGACAGATGGACGCTCTCCTTAAGGCGTCATTTTTATTTAAATGAAAACAAATAATTTTGGTTTGGAAACATTTTTATAATTTTGATTCCACAAAGTCATTTGTTTACATTTAATTTAATCATCTTAATATTATAAAGCAAAACTTGCAAAAAATGTTTTTTTTTTTAAATAATTAAATTAGCGCCATCTATGAACGAGTAGGTACCTGATGAATAATTTTAAATTTACCTTAATTGATGGTGGTAGGAGATTTTTTCAAACATTGTTAATTTATTCGGGACCAGAGAATATTTATTTATCTTTCACAAAAACGAGTTCATTAGCTTTGCATAATCGATTAGTGTACACCTGTCCTAATGAAAAACCCTGTAAAACTACCCAAAATATTTTTTTTCCTTATTTGTTTGTGAGGTGTTATACCGTGTTGCGCTGCCTCCTTCTTTGGCCAACGTTTCGGACACTGTAACGCCGTAATGCTGTCCGAAACGTTGGCTAAAGAAGGAGGTAGCGCAACACGGCATAACACCCCCAAAACAAATAAGAAAAATACTTTTGGCCGTGAAAATCTAAAAACGTATCTACCCAAAGAAAAGTTTGAGGTATACTTAAAAGAATTAATCTACACTTTCACACATGTGCGAAGTTTTAATTATTTTAGTTTAAACGCTTTTTGCAAGTTACGCTTTTTTTATTTTTTGTTATTAATACTTTTTTTGTAACTTACGTACATTGGTAATTTTACAATACATACATGCTTTTTTATATAAACATTTAAAAAGTAGAGAAAAATACCATTTAGCAGATTAACCAAAAAAAATCCCACATAGGCATCGCCAGTTCGTGGGTATACTTGTGTGTTTTTAAAACAGTTAAAATTTACTCATATACATAAGAACATTATATCTTTGAAGAGATTAAAAAATAAAAATTTAATTAACAAAAAATAAAATTAGTGCTTACTGAATAACAATTCAAACGACATTTTAAGTTACATCAGGTCAATGTGGCATTACAGCAAGTAAGTGTTTGCATTAACGGTATTTATCCAAGACTTAATAACATTTTTGTATTTGCTGCAGTAGGATATTACATTCAATTTCTGTAGTCTTATAGAGAGAATTATACATTTTTGGTGTAATAAAATACGCATGTCTTTGCTCTAGCCTAGTTTTACATATTGGAACTTCAAATTATAATTTATTTAACCTATTACTAAATCGGTTTTCGTTTTTTGGAAAAAGAATATTTCGAGAAAATATATATTTTAAACATTGAATACAGTAAATTTCTCTTATCTCTAACAGTCCAGCTTCTTGGAATGATTGCAGGGAGGGGTAGTTCATTTCTTTATGCAACATTATTTTTAGTATTAATTTTTGGGTTATTTCTAGTGGCAATGTGCTTTAACATATTAAGATGCCTTATTACGTACCTACGTAAGCAATATGAATATGAATAAATAGTGCCTATATACATACATAGTTTTGTTAAATCTTTCAAGAAAGGCTAATAAATACAATATATCGAATTAAATCACCGATACAATATTGTATTTGTTAGCCTTTCTTGAATGATTTTAGTTTGATAATGGACAAAAGTTTTCATATGGAATATTTACGGGCGCAAACAATTAATTAATCTTAATATTTTAAAGCATAACTTACAAAAAGGGTTTTAACTAAAATAATTAAACTCGCGCCATCTATGAAAGAGAAGATTATTCGGAATTATTTTATATTTTTGAACACAGAAATAAAACTCCAAGAGTATACTTCATATCCTGGAGTTTTTAATTAGTGTGAGTTATTCCATTCTGCCTCTTTACAGCTGTAACATATATTACGTAATTTTGCCAGACAGTCTAGTTACCACTCGTACGTGTACAGAAGGTAATCATTTAGTTGCTCCGTGTTTGTACTGTTTCCCCAACAGCTAAACAATGAAGCCACAACACAAATACTGAAACCACAATATCCTCAGTAGTAATTAGTGATATCATTCTGTGATCTCCTTATCAAGCAACCGGGTAAAAGCCGTACATTCATGAAATTATTCCGGATAATCATTTTAATTTGGGTAATACAGATATAATTCAATGTAACTTGTATTATCTGCTTTGATGTCATTATGACTTTAAATATGACACATTCTTTAATTAGGAAACATTAACATAAATAAATTGTAGATGTCTTCAGCCCAAATGTTGTCCTTATTGGCGGTTAAGTTGACGAGAATTTTGACGGAATGTTGTATATATTTTGTGATTAATCCATTGTTCGTCAATTTGACAACATGACGTGTTTTGTGCTATCATAACTAAACATTTTTTTATATCCGTCAGTAGAACTCATGGTAGTTGTAATAAGTTATCGACCCAAACCGCAAAAAAAAACCAATCTGGTTCCTTCCTCAATAAAAAAAGTATTCTACATATTTATGTGTGTATCTAACCTAGTTACAATTTGGGAGGCGGGAATGGGTACCGCCACCCCGGGAAGCTTAACTGGATAACCAACACCTCTGCCATAGGTCGCCCCAAGTGGTTCGCTACGTTTGGTGATTTAGCAGGGGTGCCCGGGTTGCGTATTTACAAAACCTATACCGATTCAGTCGCGGTAACGACAATTTACATTTTAAATATACCTCTATATTGGTTACTTTTTATCACATTGCAAAAACAAAAATTGTTCTAAAATCTAGATAAAATAATCTTTCTGATGTGTATATTAGAAATCAATAATTTTATTTCTAAATATTTAAATTTTAATATTATTCCCATATATTGTAAATACACCTCCATATTGATATTTTTTTATCACTTTGCAGAAACAAAAATTGTTCTAAAATCTAGATAAAATAATCTTTCCAATGTGTATATTGAAAATTAATAATTTTATTTCTAAATATATAAATTTTTATATTGAAAATGTAAAGCGACTGAAACGCGGTAGGGATTGTAAATACGCGCCCGGGTTCACAGGGTGAGGTTTGTCTAGGTCTTGGAGGCGGATGACCAGGACACACTAAACCCCAGAATCCTACCCACCCCTTAAACCATTTTCCTTCCGAGAACTCTCCTCTCCTTCCTTTCCTTAAAAAACCCTCCACACAGCATCCCCAAAGATGACATAGGCCCTGAAGGAAATTATTTTCCTCAGGGCCTCCTGTGTGGAGTTCATGTAAAAAAAAAAAAGTAATCTTTCAATGTTTTTGGTGGCTATGAGACTTTAAAAATAAATACCACGCAAGAGTCCCAAAATTAATTGTAACCCTTGGAAGACCAGTACTTTCTTAATAACTTAGTTGTTTCTTTTTGCAAAATCATATTTTGGTTAATTCTACTGTCTTACCAGATAATGTTTTTACATTAAAATATTTTATATATATATATATATGTTATGGTTAAGGTTTTGACGGGTGTAAGATGTAAAACACTTTTCTCGGTTTACCCGCGTAACGTAGTCCTGAGAAGGACTTTTTAACTCCTGACGTTTCGGACAGATCACACTGTCCATCTTCAGAGGCCTTATGTCTATAGTTTTTGTCTCAAACTGATAGCTTTCGCATTTTCGCATGAACAGACATGCGAAAGCTATCAGTTTGAGACAAAAACTATAGACATAAGGCCTCTGAAGATGGACAGTGTGATCTGTCCGAAACGTCAGGAGTTAAAAAGTCCTTCTCAGGACTACGTTACGCGGGTAAACCGAGAAAAGTGTGTTACATATATATATATATATATATTGGAAACTGTGATATATATATCACAGTTTCCCCAGGATAGCTGCATACATACATTCAATGATATGTGTTTTTCTTCCTAATGTTATTAAAAAGTATTATATCATGACGACATTCAAAAATATTGTTGAGCCTTATTATATTTACAGCTAAATAATCGTTCTTCACAGTAACAGTAAATCATTTGAGGGATTACTTTAAATAAATACAGTACTATGTTTTTCAAAATCGGTAATATGAAACATGACATGTAATTTTGCGATGCGCTTTTTCAGATATAATACATTTGTAAATGACGAAACGTCAAGTAATAATAATATTAAGATACATTATTTTCTTGTCAAGCAATTAAAATATATTTCAGAATGCTATGAGCATTTTTTAAGGTTCAAAACACATTAAGAGGGCATTACCAGAGAAAACCAGAAATATGTAATTTTCAAATCAGATTTTAGACGTATTGACTCTTTTCCACAAAAAATTATAAATGGATTTCGAAAGATTGTTCTTTTATCTAGCATTCGCATGTAATAAATTTTGAGATTTTTTAAATTTTTAGTATAATAAGGTTATTCCATAGGTCGTTGGCAGATTTGTTAAATTTTCAAAAAAGATTTTGTATTATACCACACCCATTTCAAATAATATAATCATGCAATAAAATAAATCAATACATTATCTAGCAAACGCATGTTTTAGAATTTTTATTTTAGTTTCCATACAATCATTAAAAAATATGTACGTACATGTGTTTCTTGACGAAAATTGGTCCATTTGTGTATTTATTTGCGCACTTACAAACTAATATATTTCAGATTTTTTTAACATTCTTATTAAATTTAGACATTATTGAAAAATGATAAATACTTATAATCAATTACAAAATAATTACAAAAAGTACATTATTTTAATAGTTTTATCATCACGTCTTTCAGTATTTTTGGACGAAGGTATAAATTAAAGCTAATTTGGATTGAAATAAATTCGATATTGAGTTATAATTTAAAAAAGCTGATACGGAGAAAAATTAATCTTTCTCATTGTAACCGCCCTGCACGATCGTAAGAACAACTTTCGACGAAATGTGGATTTTCGTCCGCTGGCTGGTTAAACGCTCTTAACATCGAGGTGAGTTCGATGAGCAATTATTCTACGGTGGATTCCTTGGCAATCTAGGTCTGTCTTTTTTAAAATTGTCTTGGTTTTTTTACATTAACTCCACACAGGAGGCCCTGAGGAAAATAATTTCCCTCAGGGTCCATGTCATCTGAGATGCTGTGTGGAGCGTCTGTTTGAGGAGAGGAAGGAATGAACATTGGTCTTGAAGAGACCCACTTTGTAGGAAGGAGGAAACACAGGGGTCGGCAAATCGACACAAGAACGATTCGAAGAAGCGACCCGTTCCCATGTGACAAATGTCAACCGTGTACATATGTTGGGCACGCGTTTGGCGTGTTTCCCGACTATGCACCGGTGCCGAAGGGTTCGATGACGCTGAGTCCTCGTTCTACCTGTAATTGAAATACCGGTAGAACAAGGATAGCATTCCCACCCGACGAGTGTGCTCTAAAGATTGCAATCCGTCTGTTAAGATGGGAGAATCTACCAAACGGACCGCGATTTTGAAGCTCAGACCAGAGGTGTCTGCCGAATTCAACCGTGGGGCGCACTTGTGATTTGTACAGGGTTAGCAGTTGTGTACTATTAAAGTATCTATGGGCCCTGTACAGAACGCCCAGTTTTTGAGCGGCTAACTTTATTCTGGCTTCGATAGAGCCCCCATATCTGAGCTGGTCACTTAGAGTTACACCAAGCGTATCAATGGAGGGCCTGTTCGGAAGATTGCTTCCGTTGAAGGCGACTACATTTTTAGGCGTTAATAAACTAGAATTGTTTTAAAGAAGTATAATATCTAAAAGACCCTTTCAGTTGACAATATACAATCATTTTACAATTTTAAAAAATGACACTTAAATTCAAAGCTTACTCCTCATTATACGTAATTACGCTTTCAATTACTTAAAAACATTAAAAAAAATCATCTTTCATTTCCAAATATTCGTGAACATTAAAAAATGGTTTAATTATTTAAACGAAAATTCAATGATCACATATTATATTATCTACATCGGTTTTAATTAGAGGGACGTGAGGTGAATTATTAGTAATTTATACAAGGTCCTTGCAACATTTACCCAATGTTTGATATCCCGGAATCAACCTATTCAATTTCGATACCTGCTCCTCGCATTGTCAACATGACAATGTCTTCAGAACTATTCCGTCAGTGTATTCTAGTTATGTTCTGAACAAGGTTGCACTTCCATTGGTGTACGCAGAATTCAGCAAATGTTGACAAATTTGACATACTGTTGACATATTCTGTGCCCTGAGTCTACAATTCCTTATTGAAATTCGCGTCGCCTAGAAAACTAGTTTATTTAAAGAAAATTTCTATGCCACAGTCCTCAAATATATTTTCGTTTTGATTTCATGACAGAGTGAAAATGTAATATTAAAAAGTTACTTTTCGGTGATCCCCCCGAAATTACAATAATTATAAAAATATAATTTTTGTGCATTGTTTCCACCAATCTCAAACCTAAAATCGACTTCCAAAAATACCTGTAATAATAAGTTGGTATGAAAATCCACCGAATTTATTTACAGCGACGATTTTGCCTACTTATACGCTGGTAAATACAATGTTTAGTCAAATAGTTTCTAGTTCCTAAATGCATTTGAATGAATTTTTTTATACTTTTGTTATTCGGCGGTGCATCGTCTCTGCACACCTCTTCGGAGACATTTAGTTACATTTTGTGTAAGTAGCTATACCGTATTTTCCTAAACCTACTCTGCATTTTGTAATGGAAACTGACTTTGTATTTGACATTATGTTTAATTTTTTATTATCTTCTCGGCGTTGTAATATTACCTACAGTCATAATATTAATATTACGTTTCATATTAGAGATTATTAAATGACTGCACGACTAAATTATATATAAAAACAAAAATGACTTTTAAATAATTTCTTCAAACGCAGCAAACTTATTTTGTGGCATAATTTTAATTAAAAAATAATCAACACTTAACCACTTTAATTGTTTAAAAAACTAACATGTTTCGTAAGCAATGCTCACTTCTTCCAGGCTTTATTAAGGGCCCGCAACCCGGATTTGTACCGATTTATCACATATTTCCCTTAAACACGGTAAGTTTTAAAGCTCTTAAAAAAATATATGTTATTCTTGAAGATAATATCTAGACTTTGCCCGCGCCGAAACGCAAATTATATAAAATTCCCTCGATAGAAAAAAATCGCAAAGTGCGCTCCAAAAATTATTATTAACACGTTTGTTTCAGTTATTTTACAAGTTATATGTATGAAAAAAATTACAGTGTTTCTTTAAATGCTGTTTAAGATAATGCCCGTGAGATTTTTGATCTATTTTAAACGAGTCGTGTTTTATCAAACATTTTCGCAATTTTCGCTTCGATTTTGTCGCTGTAAATGTTAGCGCTCTCCTGTAATATTCGTAATTTCGTATCTCTCCATCTTCTTCTTTTCGTGCCCGTTTGCAGAGCCAATGTCCGCGCTATAGCTTAGTTATAGATCTTTATTATCTTTGTATCTATCCTTCCATTCTAGTAATTTTTGTCAGTTTCAATTGAAAACTGCGGTTTACCGAATATCGTTCGGTTTTCCGTATTAGTGTTTTCATTTGGGAGTAATAAAAACACACTGAAAAATTTCTGCTGTCTAAAAATTATGAATGCAATTACCTAGTAGTTTAACACATAGAAATATTAATATAAAAAATATTTCAGTTTTAATTGTAATAATTTGATACCGAAGGAAATCTGTTAGGGGAATAAAAAAACGATGGTGATATGGATATATAATAATATCTAGTGTAAAAAACACTCGGTCTGGAATGAAAACCAAATTTATTATTGTTGTCGTTGTTTTGGAATTGTTAATTTTGGAACCCACTATTTATAAAGCAAGTGCCTATAATTATTTAATACCCTGTCCTTGACTTAAGTGATTATAGTTAATACCGAACTTCAAAATAAATAATATATTAAAAATAAAAAAAAATAACTATATTATCTACGATCTATCCGCGAAATTCGTAATTTTTGTATTATAAATTATTGAGATATATTGGATTCTTATTCTTAATATTGGATTATAAATTCTTGGGATATATTTTACCCTATTTTTTGACATATATTGGATTTCATTTTACGAATTAGAAAATATTTTTTAAAAATTCGACAATTTGGGAGGCGGGAATGGGTACCGCACGACCTTATGATCTCTCCAGCCGGACTCTTTCGACCTATTGCTTTGCACCACAAAGGGATGGATTTATATGTTCGTCACTCCTTGACATACTGACCCCTAGAATTCTAAACATCCCTCATACCTTTTCCTTGCCGAACTTCCTCTCCTTCCTTACCCCAAAAAACAATTTCCACACAGCGTTCTCAAAGACGAGGATAAGCCCTGAGGTAAATTATTTTCATCAGGGCTTTCTGTGTAGAGCTGATGAAAATAAAAATACAATTTAAAAAAGTGCACAACGTCAACCAATTTCCGATATAATTATCTAATATATAAAATTCTCGTGTCACGGTGTTTGTTACCATACTCCTCCGAAACGGCTAGACCAATTTTGATAAAATTTTGTGTGCTTATCTGGTAGGTCTGAGAATCGACCAACATCTATTTTTCATACCCCTAAAAGTAAAGGGTGTTCCACTCCGAAGAAAATTATTTTCCCCGTACATTTTGTATGGAACGAATTCTCCTATTTTGAAAGAACTGCAGCAATATTGTAAGGGGTATAATAACTGTGAACCCGGGAGTGGGGAGGGGGGAGGGGGGAAAGGAACTCAGGAAGGGGGGTTAGCGGGACGGGGGAAGGGGAGAAGTGGAGTGGGGAGAGGGAGAGGGAACGCGAGAGGGGAAAGGATACGCAGGGAGAAACAATTTAGATCAAGGTATGGTATACGCAGGGAGAAACAATTTAGATCAATTCAGCTAATAAGTTGATAACAGTTTTTGAATCTGAGGCGGTACGAAGTTCGCCGGATCAGCTAGTATTCCAATATAATTTTATTAAACACCTTCCATTTAAATATTATCAAAATAATGTTAATTGTTTCAAGAAATAACATAATAAAAAAAACCACTCGGCGATGTGTGTTCGGTTTTCGATTTGGTCATTCAATTTATTAAAAAAAAATCATTCATCAAAATATTAATATGGAAACCTGCTTACTGCGGTTGAAAGCCAATGAATCCACCTAAATTTCACCGTTTATCCCGTATTTTAGATTCTATAAATTTTGGCACATTACGGCAAGCGATCGCTTAAGACGTTCTGCAAAATTTTCCATTAAATTCCAAAAATCGCTCGAGTGGATAACTGTACCCACGTTCGATCAAAATGAAGGGTTTTTATGAGCATACTTAAAAAATTCAATAAAATGTTTGCAAAAATTCTAATCAATCAAGTCAAAACATAAACATGCTAAACTCGCATTCATACCTTATCGTAATTGAGTGCAGTTGAATTGACCAGTGTTAGTTTGTTGATGAATGGGGTTTGTTTGGATGGGAGTGCATGTCCCATTACGTGACACGTGACAGCCGTATCACGTGACAGCGTAGTAGAAAGTAACAACGTTACAAACTCGTAGGCGGGTATCTGTGACGACAATTCATAATGAATCTAATAGATAAATACGACTATTAATAGGCGCCGGTCATTAATGACCAACGAGCGAATTTGCCACACAACACGATGCCTTATCTACCACAGAGCTATCAGGAAACAACATGGATAGTTTTGCTGTCCGAGTAATGTAATTAATGTAATTACAAGTATTTGCAAATAAATTTGTCAGACGATTGAGGAAATCTTTTAATTTTTAATTGAAAATCATCGAAAGTATTAATTTCGGGTGTAAGTCGGCGATTATAATTTTGATACAATGATCTTTAATTTCTTAGAATTTAATTCATTAATGATGTGTCAAGAATTCAAATAAGCAATAAAGGACCTACCTACGATTTTTTGCCAGTTAGGTACTTATTTTAATTCTTATATTTGAAATAGTCTCTTTTGATATATTTTTTAGGGTTTGACGGCGTCCGTGGTCGGAGGATAAGTTTCTTCGTCGTAAAAAAAAATTCGGTCCAAATCTTAGCGTATACAAGTAAATTTTATTTGATTAATTTTAGTTTTTTCACAATGTATTCATTTAAAATAATAAATAGTATATTTGTGGCACGTTCCAGAGTGGAAGATAATCTCAGAATCGTCCTGGTGCAAGACCACCATTCAGATTTGAAACGTTGCTTGAAATAGCATTATCTATATTTGGTGACTAGATCTGAGTAGCCAGGTACTTACCTACCAAATTCGGGCACAAATAATTAAAAATTTTTCGATAATTTTCTAAAGAACTTTATTTTCCACAAAACAAAATAAACGATAACCGAAAACGGGTTTGTAACTATGAGATTTTGAACTTAACCGAAAACGGGTTTGTAACTATGAGATTTTGAACTTATACATGCCTGATACTTTATGGGCCTATTCTGCAGTGCCTTCACGATGTTTACCGAAGGGAGGGTGCATTCCCAGCCTTACTTCGCCACCGACTAGCCGGCTTCTGGAGCAGGACAAGGAAATTAACCAACATCATTGTCGTGGCTGCATCCGAGTGGTTCAGTTCCCCACTAAATGAGCGATGGATGCAGATGATGAGGCGACCTCCCTGATGGACGATGATAATATACGTTTTTATTTTTAATTCTGTTGAATTTAATTTTAATTTTATGCATAATTTTCTGTTATTTATGTGACGAATTTTATCTAGGAACCCTTTTAGCTGATGATGGCAGCAAGAAAATTAATCATTATCCTACGAGTTAATTTGTAAAATGTATTTGGAGCGATCTCCTGACATTGTTTCCCCTTCTTCTAAAAAGTAATTAATTTATTTTATTTAATTCTCTTCCTCACGTGCTCCAATTCACATTAAATGCCATCTGATCAGGTAACGAGGCACCCCTCGAGAGCACAATTGGGAAAGATAGGTGTCTCTTGTAAGGGTGCAGCGGGTTTTACCGATGTTTCTATTTTGCAAGGTGATATTTACAAGTCCTTATAATATACTTCCAAGGATTTCTAATTTTGGACAATGGAAATATACAATAAATTTAAAAACTTTATAGAAAAGTAAAATAGAAAGTTTAAACCAAAAATAGAATTAATCATCAAATAAATTTCTTTGTCTCTTTCCATATAGTATGGTAACCCATTATGTACACATTATCCGCCTCTTTCTCTCTGTTACTTGGTTATATTTTAATTTCAAGCTATCCAACTGTTTCTTTATTCAATATATATTTTTCTCAATCTATATGTAAATGTAAGCACAGACGATGTGTTTTAAATTAGTTTAATTTGTACCCTGATGAAGCTTGTGTTAAGGGAAACAGGTCAGTATTCATAAATTAGATAAAAATCATATTTTTTAATGTAGCTATTACTTTGTGGTTATCCATTATAGAAAAATGAAATAATTTAACCTTGTATAAACCACTTATTTGATGCGCAAATCCGACCGGTTTCGGAACAAACGTTCCTTCGTCAGGGAAAGCTTATACTAATTTGACAGTTTCGAACAATGTTTTATTATGGTAGGGGTGGAGCCGTTGCTAGATAATAATGTAGATTGGGTGGGTAGGTATTAGTGTAGAGTGGGTGGGTAGGGGAACAAATCCATGATTGGGCTATATGACAATATTTTTTGTTTGTTGATAATAGATTCATTATTTTTAAGGGATTTTTTAATTTCCAAGGCTTAATCTTAATACCCACCCAATCTACATTATTATCTAGCAACGGCTCCACCCCTACCATAATAAAACATTGTTCGAAACTGTCAAATTAGTATAAGCTTTCCCTGACGAAGGAACGTTTGTTCCGAAACCGGTCGGATTTGCGCATCAAATAAGTGGTTTATACAAGGTTAAATTATTTCATTTTTCTAGACAAAAATCGTTATTACAAAAGAAAGTTGTTGTTTTATTTCACTAGAAAATTACAAATTTACTCAAGGAAGGGATTCTTGAAATGAGGCGCTCAGCGGAAAAGTAGCCCAACCCACTAAAATTCGTAATCAGCGAAAACATCATTTGTTATATACTTTTGTCACATCTATGTATGAAGCCACAATGGCCCAATTTTGATTTTGACTATTTCAAAGAAATTTTTAAATCAGTGAAAACTAAAATTGAGCGATGTGGCTTCATAGATATGACAAAAATATATATAGGTGTTTTGCTGATTACGAATTTTTGTGGGTTGGGCCACTCTTCCGCTGAACGCCTCAAATGCATCACATTAATTAAAGCATGCCGAGTACAAGCTTTCAGCATTTTTTAAAGTGACAAAAATATATAATAATATGATGTTTTCGCTGATGTGGATTGGGCCACTCTTCCGCTGAGCGCTTCAAATAGCCCTCGAAAACCCTTTCCTGCTCTACTAGAAAGTGAGTTAGCAGTTAATAAGCCAAGTGGTAAGCTGATTCTATTAGGGGGTCAAGCACAGAGAAATCGATGACTTTACAGTATCGGATCGATAGGCACTTCCGACGATTTTATATCGATATACCGAGCACGGTATCACTGTTGTCAACCGAACCGATATTGACAGGCAATAAATAAGAAATCGATATACGCTGACAACACTAGTGGATCTGTCTACGAATTCACACTCCGAAATGCCAAACGCCATCAATTACGTAAAAAATTAATAATTTGGAAGTGTAAAATTGAAATACTAACCTATAATATGAATTGGCAGTTCGCATTTATTTTTTGACACTAAACGGAACTTAATTAGTTAATGAGGTCTTTAGTCATATTTCAACCATTTTAGTTTCTCAACGACCGAAAGGAATAAATTGAACACGTGTTAGATGCATTATTAAATCTATGGATCGCGTGTACTATTTCCTTCAACTCTAAGAGCTTCATTAGTTCAATCCATTCCTTAAATAAGCCAGTAATTTCGTATAACGTACGACATTATTTAAAAATATTTGTGTATTCACAGTTAACCGAAACTTATCTGATACTATAGAGACCGCGCTAAAATTTATCAACGATCGGTCGGAATATCTGTTATCAATCGTTGACGGTGCTCGCGTAGACGACGTATCTGGTCAATATCGTATTGATGTAAGATTTTATCGACCGTCCGTGCTAGAGACCTCCAGACAAAAATTTTGCTGAAATTTTAGTCGTAGCTTGCAACAAATAGTGGTTACAAATGAACGCAATATTGTTTATAAAAAATACAGTGCAATATTCCATGATATAAATCCTTTCCTGTCTACGCGAAATTTGTGGTAAAATATAATCAAACTATAACATAACAAAGAAACTAAATTATTTTTCTAGTTAATCAGAATCATTTTAACCACATACTGATGCACTGAATATCTGGTTCCATGACAGTTCATCCTGCGACAATTCATCCGGCGACAGTTCATCCTGCGACAGTTCATCCGGCCGACAGTTCATCCTGCCGACAGTTCATCCTGCATACAGTTCATCCCGCCGACAATTCATCCAGCGACAATTCATCCTGACAACTCAACCTAACCTAACCTAACCTAACCTAACCTAACCTATAAGTATAAGTATGTCGTATTTTGTTATTCACGCATGCTTCTTCGGAGAGTCGAAATTATTGTTAGTAAAAATATTTTTACAGCGGATTTCCACTCAAGATGCCTTCAGATATAAGCATATCGATTTTGGTTGTACGGCCGTATATCCTCTTTGCATACTTACTTAATAAAAATCTTCTAAATGATCAGGCAGGATGAATTGTCGCCGGATGAACTGTCGCAGGATGAACTGTCGCCGGATGAATTGTCGCAGGACGAATTGTCGGGTCACCGTATATCTAAGGTCAGTCAGAGGGAGAAGGTCTCGAGATGAAAGAATTTTGATAAATAACTATCTAAAGAATATGAAACTTTCATTTTAAAAAGCAATAAATATTTCAGATCAGTGTCATGGAAGATACTTATAATAAATCACTAAAAGTAATAATTTTTTCTGTACATAAATAAATCGTTTCAGTGGAAATTCATTCCGATACGGATGAATTCGATAGCTTTAGAATGGATGAATGCTTATCCTGTCAGAAAGTGATCGAAATCCACAATGATATTATTTAAATGTCAAATTTTAAATGTATTTTTAACAGGGTTGAAAGACCGATAAAATAAACTCAAAGGAATATATAATTGAAGAAGAAGATAACAATAATAATCTAAATGAAACTATGAAACAGAACAAGACTTAAAGTGAAATAAACACAAAACTGCGCTATATAAATATTGCGTTATTATTAATTATTAATACACAGAAAAAGATAATAGTTGAAATTGGAATTGGTAAAACGCGCAAGTCTTGTTAACGGAGTTAATCATCATTTGCGCCTTAATATAGCCAATCTCACAGCATTTTGAGTTTTCCGGAAAAACCTTACGTAATGGAATTTTTTTGATAATTTTCCAGAATTCAGCAACCAAAAATACATGGGAATTACCTCTTATTTCAAAGAAAAAAAAACAGTCGCAGGCCTGTGTTATTATTGTTATATTTTCTTCAATAATATTTTTATTAAAAAAATATATATTATTAAACATATTGAGTTCGGTTGGTTGTGCGTCTTAGTGAAATCTGGTTCAATGAAAGCATACTTGCATTGAATTTGAGTGTCATTTGCAAAATTGGAACGATTGTGTGAAGATTGCACGATAAAGTAGACACTATCACCCATAAAAATATTAGTTTCGTTTTTTTTTTTGTTTTGCATTAGTCCTGCGTAAAATCTGGTCCAATGAACCCAAATTTGCTTTTAATTTATGTGCCATTA
Source organism: Limnephilus marmoratus (assembly GCA_917880885.1). Lineage (NCBI taxonomy): Eukaryota > Metazoa > Arthropoda > Insecta > Trichoptera > Limnephilidae > Limnephilus > Limnephilus marmoratus. The sequence goes on from OU862917.1 coordinate 48,915,699, forward strand.
TCAAAATTGGAACTGATTGTCTAAAGAATTCATAAAGGCGAAAAAGAACTAAACAGCTAATAATAAGAACTGTTACTATACAACTCCGTAAATTTATTACCTGTTCGTGCTATATTGTGGCTTAAAATTGGGAGTCAGCATACATCTCAATCTGAATATAATAAACTAGTGGTTTATGTTCATAATACAAGACAAACTGCAAACAATGGACTTGTAATTCCTAGATACCTAAATAAACGCGGTCAAAGAACTCTATAATACCTTGTTTCAATAATTTACAACACGTTACCCAACTCAATAAAAAGCTGTGAATCGAGTTTCAGAAAGAAATGTACGCTAAAAAATGTTTAAGTGAAAGAACTTTTTTTTACTAATCTCTGTTTTTCCACTTTTCGTTTTAAATGTTTTCCTATTATTATTTTCTCTTTTCTTATTTCTTTCTTTATTTTTTTCTGTTCATTATTTCTTACAAATTTTATTAACATTTTTTTTCCAAAATATATGTTTTTCTGTATATATACATATATATATATATATATATATATATATATATATATATATTTTTTTTTTACATGAGCTCCACACAGGAGACCCTGAGGAAAATAATTCCCCTCAGGACCTATGTCATCTTTAAGGATACTGTGTGGAGGGTTTTTTTTAAAGAAATGAAGGAGAGGAGAGTTCTGCGAAGGAAAAGGGTTTAAGGGGACGGGACGGGACGGGACGGGACGGGACGGGACGGGACGGGACGGGACGGTCGGCGTAGTCCAGTGGCAAGGCTCTTGACTCACACTTCAAAGGTCGCGGGATCGAATCCCGGCGTGGCAAATAAATTTTATTTGATTAATTAGTGTTATTTCACAATTTATTCATTTAAAATAATATGTATAGTATATTTGCGGCACGTTCCAGAGTGGAAGATACTCTCAGTATCGCCCTGGTGTAAGACCACCATTCAGAATTGAAACGTTGCTTGAAATGGCATATGCCGTGTTTGGTGACCAGATCTGAATAGCCAGGCACTTCCCCACCTTCATCTTCCCTCTCTCCTTCCCCTCCCCACTACCTTCATCCTCACAACATACGCCGATTGGGGATGCCATAGTCCCACTGGCTCTAGACGGGAGCATTTGGGACTCTTGTGCGGTATTCATGTAAAAAAATAAAAATAAAAATGGGTGGGTAGGAATCTGGGGTTCAGTGTGTCCTGGTCATCCGCCTCCAAGACCCAGACAAACCTCACCCCATGAACCAAATGTAGCGAACCACTTGTGGTGACCTACAGCAGAGGTGTTGGTTATCCAATAAAGGTTCCCGGGGCGGCGGTACCCATTCCCGCCTCCCAAATTGTATAATGTAATAATGTGTATATTTTATGTACCTTTCTCAATGTAAAAAAAGAAAATTTCGAACTAAAACCAATCAGTTCACGTGACTTAATTTAAAAATGTAAAAAATTGTAAAAAAATAACAAAGTAATTTATTAATAAAAATCAAGGTAGCCACCTATAAAATACTATTTTCAATAAAACAAATATTTAATTTTCATATTCAAAATCGGAACTGATTTGTCAAGAGCCGCAGACTGATCATCATGTGATTTTTCGCGGTTTTATGCTGTATCAAATAATAAATTTAAATACAATGTTAAAAATATTTTTACAGCTAAAATAGAATTGTATAAAGTTTTTCAGACGTCATTTATCGAAATCTTATGAATAAATAATATATTTTGTCGGTTCAAAGGTAAAATATTTTGCCTTATCAGTATCGTACTGCTTATAGAGCACTTGACGTATTTTACGAATACAGTAGCAAAAATATTTAATTTTTAATGAGCTTGTCCGTCATTGTTAATAAACTCTTTTCTTTGTGAGCAACTTTGAAAGGAAATCCATTGATTACCTTAGAGTGATGCGTCAATTTTCTTTGAAATACGAATAATATTGAAGTTTTATCATTTTGTTATGAGCGTTATGGAGTTATAAACGAGTATAAAAAATATTTACTGTATTTTATTCTTTCCAATGAACCCAATGTAAACAAAAAAAAATATTTTACATGCAAGAAAGTAAACGGTCTTTCAAAATTAATATTGATATATATTTTAGGGTAACCGGACAAAATGCAACTTCATCATTCATTGGAAAGTCATTAAAAATGATGAAAAAAAAACTTAATTCAATAGGTTAGGTTGTATGTATATTTATGGTAATGGTTATTATTTATCAGTTTTAATGGCTTTTATTTATTTATTTATTTACGCCGTAGTGGACTTTTACAAGGATAGATAATAATAGTTAGGCAGGTACGTAGTACACAATTATAACGATTAAAATAATAATAAAAAATAAAATTAATTAAAATCAAAATCTACATTTCATTAAAGTAATTATAAAGACTTCTTTTTATAACTAATACAGAATCTGCAAACATGTCTACAATATTCCCAAATTTATTACCAAAATGATGTAATCTATTTATAGGTGTATGAGCCTCATAGTTTGTTTTAAAATTGTCACAGAAGAAGGTAGAACTTTGCCTCGTATTTCTGGTCGGTACGTAAACTTTTATTTTGGCGAGAAATTCAGGGTTGTAAATGCAATTATTAATGATTTTATTTAATAGTACAAGGTCAGAGATGATCCGCCTATCCAACAGCGTAATTAAGTTTAGTTAATTCATCAAAAGGACATAGTTAATATTTTGAATTGGAATATTCAGCTTAAAGTTAACAAATCTAAAAAATTTGTGCTGTACCCTTTCTATATTGTCGGAATGTATTTTATACAATGGGGACCAAATGGGCGAATTATACTCTACCTGGCTTCTTACAATAGAAGTGTACAAAGGGGTGTTAACATGCTACTTTGTTGAGTTATCATGGAACTATATTTTTGTCGTATAACTCTCTTGAGTTTGACATGTTCATAAATCATTCTGAAATAATCCATAAATAAGGTAATTAACAACGTGTAACTGAAGGAAGAGCAATTAATACATAATATGGTATGTTCTTCATATCAGCAAAATCATCAGCAAAACCATCACGTCGTTTCCCGCAGGGGTAGGCAGAGAGGACGGACCGCCAAACAACTCGATCTTGGCACTCTTTGCCTCGTTCACATTCATACATCGTCTCATACATGCTCTTCTATTATTCCTATTACTATTACTCTTCACATGGCCCGACTCAAGTATCTTTTTCACTTGGTCGTGCCAAATCTTTCTCGGGCGTCCCCGACTTCTTGGGGAGTCAATTTTATTTTTTTTTATTTTTAAAAGAAAGACGAACATTCTCGGGTTACGAATTACCCAATAATGTTTGAAAATCTCCTACTACCACCACAGAAAGCCGAAAATGTTGCTTGTGTTGTGATGGAGGACTTTGCCAAAATAAATTTAAATATAAAATTTAAGAAAAATTATCAACATGCTTCAAAAGCAATGGTTTTTTCATAGAGTTACGGTGATAGTGGAGTAAACAAATTAGTAATTTTATTTTATTTAAAACGATGACGTTTTTAAAAAATCGTGCGGGTAAGACATCCGAGTGACAGTTAAATAAACCAAGCTCATATCAGTCAGAGTGTTGGTACCGATTTACTTAAAATGTTCAATGCAAAGTTATGTTCCGCGAGTAAAATTTTTTTGCTAAAAATGCTAGATTTTTCACATTAAATCAATTATTAATTTATCATTTAATTAAATCAATTATTCGAATATAAATTAAATTACGTCAATTATTAACGTTTCAAATAATTTACAACAATAATTAATGTAACAATTAATTTAATTCAATTATTAATAATTCAGTTTATTGTGACAAAATTGAAGAATATTTATAAAATAATGTTAATCATTGGTGTTAGACACAGATTATGGAAATAAACTTCGTTTTAACAACTATTACAAGAAACACATATTTACAGACACAAAATAGGTTTTTAGGTTCTTAGTTTGGGTTAACTAAGAAATTCACGGGTATTTATTTAGATTGTAATGAAGTTGCCGCAATTGTCAATACAAGCAAAAAAAATAGTGGCAGATGAATCGTTTTATACGCAAAATTTTGAAATTTTATTTTATAAAAATGGAATTTGAATACCTACATCTTTCACCCCCTATCAAACGTAATTAGTTGTTTCTCGTAGCAGTTATGTTGAAATGTAGTGTAATTTCCAAAATCTGTGCCTAATAAAAGTGCGGTGGTTAGTAAAAATAATTGTCATATCTTTTATTAATTATCAATTAAGTAATTTATATCAATTGTTCAAGTATTACTGGTAGTTAATTTAAATCAATTGTTCATATGTTAGTTAATTTAAATCATTTGTTCATGTAATAGTTAATTTAAATAATTATTCGCGTATTAATTAATATCAATTATTCATTTATCAGTAAATTTAAATCAATTATTCATTTATCATGATTAAATTGAAGATTTTTTTACATTAATGTGGGGACAAAGTGTGTAGTGAAAGTGGTATGGGATAAAGTATGTATGATCGTATGATTTAGGTTGTTAGTAATGGTAATGGGTGTACAAACCATCGGAGAGCAGGTGCGGGTGCGTTGAATCAACAGGAGGGGTAGCTTTTCCATTTCCTCTACAAGAGATTCGCCAACAATCCGCCAGGCGGTGCTATTTTAAACAAGCCCTTAAAAGCCTTCAATTCATTTCACTTTCCGTCAAATTCAATACGCTATTTAAAACCACTTATCCAACAAACATTTAATAAAAAATAATAAATCCACCATTTAATTCACAATCTTATTAACCAGTATAGTTTTCAACACTTCTAAAATGTCAAGAAAGGTAATGATTATTACTATTATTGTTTATTTACTTTAACTTTGAGAATTTACTCAATGAATAACGAAATATACACGTAACAATTTGTATAATATATAGTCTTAATTATACTTTGTACAATGATTTTGCTAGAATAATTGTATGGTTTTTGCCTAAGATTATCAGGCAAAGTACACAAAGCTTGGTCCAATATTCATTAAAGATTTGACGTTATATTCACTAGAGCTTTTGCTTATTTCTTCTACAAACCTCAAAAATTGATCAAATTAGCATTCTTGAACACAAAATTCCGAGTTTGGCTGTCAAAGGTTTTGCAGATTTATCACTAGAGAAATTCACTCGCAACCACTTCACATTTGTGGAAAAGCTTTGGGGATATTTTCACACATGACATCGACAACCCCCGAGGGTCTTACGGGCCGAGCTAGCCGCACATAATCACCGGAGGCTCTCGAGGAAGGGTCTATTTGAAGGTAAACAAACATGGCACGTCCTGGCTCGCAACAGATGACAGATCCTCGCGCCTCGCCCCACGCGGCCACCAAACAAAAATGGCAACAAAAACCGCGCACTCCTTAAAATCCTGACAGATTCGACACAGCACCCCGCGACATGTCCCGGCACCACGAAACTGACTCAAACGGTGGCAACAAGTGCGTTCAGCGACCGAATTATTTTATTAGTCTCACTAAAAACAAGCAAGAACTCTGCTTGGCATCGCGATTTTCCCCCACAATGCGATCACATGTAGATTTTCTTAGCTAGAGCAGCGCACGAGGGCAGAGCGGGACATAAACATGTAGCTGTCATTTTCTACGTCCCGGTCGGTAAGTGGGATTCCTTCATTACCGACGCAGCCGGCCCGAGCGCCCCACCCTCCCGCGGTCGATATGAACCGATGTGAACGCTGATAATATCACATTTTGGCGGTTATTTTCCGCAGCTGTTCTTTTCTCACGCGAGTTGAAATACTTCACGTGACTGACACGTGTTGTCCGATAAGGCGACACTTCGATATCCTGTCGTAATGTAATAACACCCCAGTGGGCGATTCATCTGTTGCTAGCAGTTCGATTTTTTACCACGAAGGTACCGAGCACGTGACAAATTCGTAACGTGTTGCATTTTATCGCAGCAAATTTTAAAACACGTTGAATCTATTATTAACTTACAACTTCTCTTAGATTAGATTATTACAATACATAAAACAATGAAAGTATGTCTAACCGCACAACTGTGATAAATAAAATATTAAAGAACTTTTATATGTAATATCGCCCGTGGATATGCAACATTATCAGCACCATGTTTTATTTAACCACCTTGATTAGCAAAAACTAACATTAAATTTCTCGAAAAAGCTCGTAACTTTACTGTTATAACTTAACGACCAATTTACAAGTTAATTTTGCTATTTTCATGCACCGGAACTTAAGAAAATAATTCACCAACCAAAATGCGTTATGAAAAATCGTAAATAAATTAGCAATTAAATTTTAAAAATAAGTTATCATTTGCGAATATGTTAACGAAAATTTTCATACATATGTTTTTTTTATAGTAATACCTCACAAGAGTCTCAGCTGCTCCCGTCTGGAGCCAGTGAAACTATGGCATCCCCAATTGGGGTATGTTGTAAGGCTGAAGGTAGCGGGGGAAGGGAAGGAGATGGGAAAGAGGAAGGTGGGGAAGTACCTGGCTATTCTTATCTGGTCACCAAACTTTGCTAAGGCTTTTTCAAGCAACGTTTCAATTCTGAATGGTGGTCTTACACCACGGCGATTCTAAGAGTATCTTCCACTCTGGAACGTGTCGCTAATATACATAAATATACTATATTGTGAAAAAAGACAAATTATTAAAATAAAATTTATTTGCCCACGCCGGGATTCGATCACGCGACCTTCCGATTGCGAGTCAAGAGCCTTATCGCCAGACCACGCCGGCCATCGAATTAAAAATATTAATTTACTTAAGCAATTAAATTGATTTGGCATTTAATTGGTTTAAAATTTTGTTTTTGAAGGTTGTATTAAAATTAGGCATTAGAAATTCCATTAATTTATATAACCTTCCTTGAAATACGTACATAAACGGAGCATTGATCTGCAATTAATTAACCCCACAAAATTAGCCTTGAACAATTTCTTAGAAATTTGAGAAATTGATTGGTGATCATTATATTCGTGAATTGATTTAATTATACGAAAAATAATAGTTAAACGAATTTTTTCTAATCGATAATTGGTGTGTATAGCGGTATGAAGAAAATCGGACATTTTATCCGGCTATTAAATCTCGGAAAACAGCGGTAATTTTAGATAGGCGCGTATTGTTACCGCCACCCCAGGACAAAAATATTGGATAACCAACATCCTGCCATAGGTATGTATATGTTTGATGACTTAGCAGAGGTGCCCGGGTTGATGGGGTGAGGTTTATCCGGATCTTTGCGCTGGATGCGTGTGCCCACTTAATAAATAGGCGTGGCAGGCCGAATCGGGAGAGAATGATTGAGAGCGACCTTTTGACCTCTCCAGCAGGTCTCTCCTGAAACATCACCTTGCACTGCAATGGGAAGGATGGATTCATACGACCGTCACTCCTGGAAACACTAATCTCAATATTCGTACCCTGATACCTTTGTCCTTCCTAAAACTTCCTCTCATGTTTTTTTTTCCTAAAAAGACCCTCCACACAGCATCCCCAAAGATGACATAGGCCCTGAGAGGAATTATTTTCCTCGGTAGTAGTTTACGTACGAAATAAATTTAGGTCTTAACCAATTGGGATTTGGCTTAGGTGTTAGCGCCGTTAGCCGTATTCACCTTTTTTGGTCAGTCCCTGGGTTGGAAGTTTCAATCCTTAGTTAAACCAAAAATAATTCAAACAGATGTATTATTATAATATGTAACTTTCAAGGGTTGATTTTATTATTATTCGTCACCCTTAACATCAGACCTTTTTAAAAATTAAATGAAGGCAATATTAGCAAAACTCAATCGAAAATGTGGAGACAGAAAATTCAGAAAAAGATATTGGCATCTCTGGGACTCGAACCCAGGACCCTTTGCTTACATGGCAAGTGCTCTACCAACTAAGCTAATTCGATAATTTTTAACTGTATCAAACTTCGACTAAGAACTACCAACATTATCTTAATTTTCTTAACTTCTTGACTTCATTTAACTAAATATTATAATTTGAGATTTTACTCATAAAGTAAAAAATAAAAAAATAAATAAACATTTTTTTCTTTCTTCTTATTCGTCACATAGTTGTACATGATTCACACATCGTTCACACCTCGTCACTCGTCGTTCTTCTTATTCGTCACATAGTTGTACATGATTCACACATCGTTCACACGCCGTCACTCGTCGTTCTTCTTATTCGTCACATAGTTGTACATGATGCACACATCGTTCACACGTCGTCACTCGTCGTTTTTTTTATTCGTCACATAGACGTACATGGCATTGGCGGTCAGTGAGTTTTTAGTGAGAGAGCGCTAAGTTTGAAAAATATGACTTTATTGACGTTGAGGTAGCTGAAAATGAATTTTATTTTATTTCGAAATTTTAACTTTTTGTATAAAAATCTTCAACATTCTTTCAGTCAAGGGATTCGCTGCATCCACAAACTAAAAGATCTTGAACAAAAATTTGAAATTTTGAAAAAAAAATTGAATCCATTTTCAGCTACAACAACATCAATAATATCTGTATTTTTCAATTTAGCACAGAACTTACCTACATGGTTTTACCACAAACGCCTCAGGGATCTCAAGTAGTGAAATAAAATAATAATCGACTGCCACAACAAAGGCATTTGGTTCGCTACGTTTGGTGATTTAGCAGGGTTGCCCGAGTTCATGTGGTGAGGTTTGCCTAGGTCTTGGAGGCGGATGACCAGGAAACACTGAACCCCAGATTCCTTCCCACCCCTTAAACTCTTTTCCTTCCCAGAACTCTCCTTCTTCCTTTCCTAAAAAAAACACTATACACAGCACCCCCAAAAATGACATAGACCCTGAGAGAAATTATTTTCCTCAGGGCCAAAAGTTCAGGATTGCCCAACCTGCGGCCCAGAGGTCGCATGCGGTTCAATTGAAGATTTTTGGCGGCCCAAAAGGAAGTTTTCAGCTATCTATGTTTTGGATTTTGGTATTCATACAAAAAACAATCGTTCTCGTAAATTCATGACATCATTTATTATATTTTGTGAAATTAGAACTTTCCTGTTATTAGACTTAGGACTCTCGATGTGGGAGCGCTAGGAATTTATTTTTGCATACAATTTCAACCAGTATTTTTTTTCCGCACACTTCTCGGAAGATCAATTGCAATTGACCTGATTTTAATAAGTGGAGGGTAAGTGCAGAGGACACTTATAGGCGTATCCATAGTCAGTTATGCCTTCTAGTATTGAAGGTCGCGGTTTCACAATAATAGAATTTTTACCATTTTTTGGTAAAAATTAACAGCAATATCCACCATTCACCTGTATTCATTGACGCCCTCCCCCCTCTCCCGACGGACCTATTCATTACCTCCCTGTGCTAGTTGAAAAATTCAAAACTGAAAGTATTTACCCTTTACTGAACGTATTTACGTTTTATTCTTTAACCCTTCGCATGACGAGAACATTTACGGCAGAACTATTAACTCTTTATTTAACGTTACGAAGAATAATGTGCACAGAATTGTGCTATTCCTCGGACAAGTAACAAATAGGCAACATCGCGTGATGCGAGCAGTTACTCCCAAAACGTGATCACATAGGGAATTTGTGGGAGCGTAACAGGTAGCAAATTTACAGATAGCTTTACTTGCCTTTTCGAAGAGAGACGCCGAAACACTTTCTAAGTAGAATAAAACAGAGCAACATTGGATAAACTTAAGGATTAAAAAAAACTATGTTACAATAGACGACTTTTTTAAGAGATTTGGAAGACTTTTTGGATGTTTTTTTTTTTTTTTACAGTGAATACCGCACAAGAATCTCAACTGCTCCCGTCTGGAGCCAGTGAGACTATGGCATCCCCAATTGGGGTATGTTGTGAGGCTGAAGGTGGTGGGGAGGGGAAGGAGGTGGGGAAGAGGAAGGTTGGGAAGTACCTGGCTATTCAGATCTGGTCACTAAACACGGCTAAAGCCATTTTCAAGCAACGTTTCAATTCTGAATGGTGGTCTTACACCAGGGCGATACTAATAGTATCTTCCACTCTGGAACATGCCGCAAATATACTATATATTATTTTAAATGAATTAATTGTGAAATAACACAAATTAATCAAATAAAATTTATTTGCGCAGGCCGGGTTCGAACCCGCGACCTCCGGAATGTGAGTCAAGAGTCTTAGCCACTGGACTACGGAGGTCGTCAAAGGTCGTTAATTTATATTTATTTACATAATCAAGTCAAGAAAATATAAAATCCCTTAGAAATAGCTTAAAATATTTCAAAACACAAAAAAAAACTGAAAATTGTACATTAAATAAAAAAAAAAATATACACGATGACAGCAATAAAACTGATTTTATTTACTTAATAATTAAATTAATAACACCTTCCTCCAATACATGCAAGCATAAATAAAAAAAATATAGCCACGAAATTAGGAAGATGAAATATTTTACATATTATACTCGTAAATATTATTCTGTTATCAATTATGTTTCATACCCTGAAGATGCTTACCATCACTTTAATTTTTTGCCTTCAAGATGCATGTGTTAAATAAATTGAGGTTACAAACATCATCAGTTTAATTTTATATCCAGAAGATGCTTGTGTTAAGCGAAACCGGTCGGTATAAATAAAATTAAATAATTAAATCGTGGTTACAAACAAAGTTATTGTTTTAATTTAATTTATTTGTCAAACCACAAAGTCACTTCTTTCTACCAAAAAAAAAAAAATATATATATTTATATTTCGGATAAAAACTTTTTTTTAAATTGTGGCCACATTGCCCTGAGGAAAATAATTGCCCTTAGAGCTTACATTTGGGGATGTTGTGTGGAGAGTCTTTTAAAGAAGTTCTGGGAAGGAAAAAGCATCATGGGATTTGGGGGTTAGTGTCTCCAGGAGCGACGGATGTACGAATCCACCCCTCCCATTGCGGTGCAAGGCGATGATTGACTCGGTCTCTCCCGATAAGGCCTGCCATGCAAAAGGCGGGCACACGCATCTTCCGCCAAGATCCAGACAAACCTTTCCCTAAGAAACGAGGCACCCCTGCTAAATCACTAAACATAGCGGACCATTAGGGGTGACCTATGGCAGAGATGTTGGTTATCCAATAATTGGATCGCACATTGGCCTCCCAAATTGTAGATATCGAATCGAATTACAGATTTAGAATGCGGTCGACTGCCGGCCGTGGTCTAGCGGAAAGGCTTTTGACTCGCAATACGATGGTCGCGGGATCGAATCCCGGCGTGGGCAAATAAATTTGATTTGATTAATTTGTGTTTTTCACGATTAATTCATTTAAAATAATATAGGTATATTTACGGCACGTTCCAGAGTGGCAGATACTCTTAGTATTGCCCTGGTGTAAGACCACCATTCAGAATTGAAATGTTGATTGAAATGGCTTTAGCCGTGTTTGGTGACCAGATCTGAATAGCCAGGTACTTACCCACCTTCCTCTTCCCTATCTCCTTCCCCTCCCCACTACCTTCAACCTCACAACATACCCCAATTAGGGATGCCATAGTCCCACTGGCTCCAGACGGGAGCAGTTGGGACTCTTATGCGGTATTCATGTAAAAAATATATTAAAATAATATATAGTATATTTGCAGCACGTTCCAGAGTCGAAGATACTCTTATTATTGCCCTGGTGTAAGACCACCATTCAGAATTGAAACGTTGATTGAAGTGGCTTTAGCCGTGTTTGGTGACTAGATCTGAATAGCCAGGTACTTCACAACATTTCATTTCCCCATCTCCTTCCCTTCCCCACTACCTTCAGCCTCAAAACATACCCCAATTGGGAATGCAATACACTCACTGGCTCCAGACGGGAGCAGCTGGGACTCTTGTGAGGTATTCATATAAAGTGGGGTTGAGAAGGAAAAAGATAAGATGATGTTAGGGAAGTACCCAACTATTCAGATCTGGTCTGTTATACAGCTAAAACCATTTCGAGTACTCTCGCGGCGCTGTTTTGTGGTCTTTCAGCGGATGTTAGTGATATTTTTGACCGGTCAGCGGTTGAGTGGGCATTCAATTCAAATTATTTATTCTTACAAAAACATTACAAAATTAAATATTAATGTGTTTTTAAAATACAATTGTAACAGTTTTACATTAAACATAGATGTTAGGCTAAAAACTATAAAAGCATAAGCATAGAGCTTGCCTTTTAAAAGCAGCTTCACTAACGCTAAATATGTCGATATCCGAATTAATTCTATTCAACAGCAAGATTGCTCTCCCGATTAGCATGACCATGGGAAAGTTAGTCCTGCAGGCCATAAGATAGAACAGTCTCTGCTGTCGTCGGCGAAGATAACCACCGGGAACATAGAAATGAATGCTCTCCAAGATAGCTGAGTTTTCAAACCATCCGCGAATCAATCTGAAGAAATGTGTAGCAATGTGTACATCCCTTCTGAATCGTAGATGGTTCATTCCGAGCATACCCAAAAGAAAGTCGGTAGGATAGAGCCACGGGTAAATAGCAAAAATAACGCATAGCGCTTGGGTCCCACCCGAGCGTCGCGTGTTCGATTCCTCGACTGGCCAAGTCCTCCATCACAACATGTTCGCCTTTCTGTGGTGGTAGTAGGAGATTTTCAAACATTGTTGGGTTATTCGTAACCCGGGAATGTTAGTCTTTCTTTTTACAAAAAGAAAAGTTTTTATACTATGGAGCCAGGTTCAAAAATACACAGGAATTTTTGAAAAATTTAAAATCATTCTGAAACGGATGCCGTTAGATTGTGGATATTTTATACCGGAAAACGTATTGTGGGTTGCAAAAATATTTATAAAAGATGTTCTGGGAAAAACAACATTTATATCTTCTTTTTCAAAACAAACAGCGTATTCCCCCGCTTCCGAATAGATCATGGGGATAAAATTGGACCGAATGAAATGAAATGAAATTATAAAAATGTCACGAGACGCCAGCATTCTAGCAATCATACAATTTTGTATTTTCATTGAAAAGTATTAGGCACGGATTGTACGGATGCATTAAAATGTGAAAATATAATACTATTGAAACCATTTTCTTGTATTCTAATTTCCTACTTACTCAAAAAGGATTTTATTACTAAGTTAAAAATAAAAACATTATTCTTTTTTGTTCAAAGCAGAACACATTAAATGTTCCTTAAGTACGCGTTTAAAATCCCAGACCTGATTAATCTAGTCAAGTCAAATATAAGATTTTAAACATTTATCACCGACTCTTGCAAAACAAATTCCGCAGATTAAGACAAGATCTCAAAACACTAAGACAAAATGGTATACATAAACTCCCGCCTTGATACACGCAAAAAATCGAGCACTTTGCGAAATGAAACCATTTTTTCCATTACGCAATTTCGGTAAAAAAAACCTCCCCAAATTTTCTAACGGGGAGGCAAACGTTTGCATTCTACGTGAACTGAGTGAGGGCAAATTATTTGCTTAATTTGATGGCATTAAAAAATTGTACTTTGAACGACGCGCTTTGGTTGAAAATTTATTGTTCTTTTAATGGTCCGTGAAGATTGAAGGAAATAATTTACTAAGCGAGATGATTACATCATCTTTGATTTCGATTATTTGACGGTTACACCAAAACTAAACGCCGAAAATTACACTGAAACACCGGCGATAGACGCTTGAAAAACAGTATCACTTCTACACACTTAAAAACGCAGTTCGTCGCAAGTGTCTCGTCACACACCTGCTCCATTGGTGGACACATACGCTGTCCAAAACGTCGACTAAAAAAGGAGGAAGCGCAACACGGCATAATAACCCAGAAAACGAATCACGATATTGAAATGAAACTTTACTAAATCCAATTAAAAAGATATTTCCAAATTTTATTGTCTTATTTTTTCCTTCCTCCTCAAAACGATTCCGATTAGGACTTTGATAAAAAAGGTAATTGATAGGTTTATTTTTAAATAGCAAAAATATCTCTTTAAATTAAATTTAGTTCAAATAATATTTGCCTTTGAAAGTAAATGGGATACTCGTATCTTCTCGGAAGGTATATTTTGCAAATCTTTCACTCGTTTTTTTTAGTAAGATAATAAATACTTTTTAAGAAATTTGAGTGGAAAATATTTATGTATTTGTGATTGTTATAAAGACCGGAAATGTTTTAAGATTACGAATTCCAATTCTATTTTCCAACAATGATTGCGACTACATGCGAGTGGCAAGGAACAGCAGACAGTGGAGAATAGGTATGAACTAAATAAACCTTTTTTTTTAAATTGTTCAATAATAATAAGACGGTTTGTCAAAATAATTGAATATTTGTCAATTTTTCAAGGCTCATGGTTATTGATGACGTAAAAAGTTGTTAAAATTTCATGAAGCAACGTTCAAGAGTTAATCAATTTAACTTTGTCAGGCAAACAGACTTAATGCTTTATAATTAAGATATTGATCCGAAGTATTGAAATCGGAATAAGAGCTTTAATTTACCATAGAATTTCTCAGAACGAATCTCAAAAACAGCACTATGAAGAGAATTAAATGCTCTGAAGGATTTTCTAGACTTGAAGAAATGACGATTGTGTTTCAAATATAATGCCTTTCTTGTAAGAGTTCGCAGGAGTTGAAACGAATTGCTGTCTGTTTAAATACTTCTGTAACGTATTGTACTAAAAATACCTGTGCTTTTCGTTTGTCTTAAAAACATATTAATTTAGTTTACTCATTAACCCATGGTCTAGAATTTCCATTTCCAGCAGCATCATTATTTTGTTTTTGGAAAAATAAAGTTTGTAGATATCCGCATAAATTATTTAAGCATAAATTTTGTTCGGAAAACTACTAAGTAATCACTATTGCTTTCTACGAACGCTACTCACTGTCTAATGCATTTCCACCCGAATCGTATGAGATAACTTTGGGGGGAAAATCATTTGTAAGCTGCCATCGTTATTCTTTGCCGGAGCGTTTAAATATTTGAAGCAAAGACAATTTAACCAAATTAATGTTCGACTGTTCAATTTGACGAAAAGAGCAATTTTTTCATTTTAAATTTTCATCTTTTTCCAATAAATTATGTATCTTTTATCTGACTACAAGCTTTTAAACTTTTTCCTAACGTCAATGTTGAAGTTCAGTGCACCTCAGTTCCAAGAAAAGTTTCTCACAAATTTAAATGTAGCTGGAATATAGCCGTCAGGACATTTTGACAGATTATTTCTTAAATAAACCTACCGTTTTCTCTGCTGTTTTATGAAAACAACTTGTTACGTTGAAGAAAATGTTGTTTGTGCTACATTATAACGAGGATATGACAAACATTACAAAAGTATAAATAATAGTGAAAAATGAATAACTCACCAGTTTGTGTGCTGGAGTCAAAAAATGTGCTGGTCGTCTCCACCGTCATGGTTCCAATAGTGCCATCAGTTATTTGTGCACAAGAGTCTCGTCTTCCACGGTATCTGCCACTGTCGTCACTCTGCGAGCTCTGCCTCCTGAAGTTCCTGCATCTGATCATCTCCTCGGTGGTGCTTTGTCTTCGAAACCCTCTAGCAATGAGAATCTCTTCAGTCGTGGACTGTCGTCTGATGGCGGGACGGTGTTCTTGCGGTGGGGGTGGTACAGCCCTGTTGCACGGACTTGGATCCCGACTAGAGTTGCAGCTACTGGAGTCCGGAGACCTGGGCTGCCCAGGAATAGGCGTGCGATTCCCACCCGCTATCGAATTGGACTGTCTCCTAAGACGTCCTCGCCTATTGCGAGCCACGGGACTCAAATCCCTCTCCGTACTACGATCCGGACTCAAGTGCGTCCTTGAATCTCGTCTGCTTCGTGATGCTGAATCTGGACTCAAACTATCTCTCCTCGCTTTGCGGCCAGATTCATCGACGTCGGGACTTAAAGTCGGTTGACTTCCGCGTCTTCCCCAAGGACCCGGCGGAAGGCAACTCTCGTCGTAAGTTGTGGCTTGTCTTTGGAGTCTACTCATTTTATTAGAACGATCGGGGCTGGCGTGTGAGCGAGAGTCTCTTCGTGTCAGTCTGTGACCACATTGCGTGGTCGAGTCTCTCCTGCTCGATAGTAATGGATGATTTCTAGTAGGGGTTGTAGCTTGAGTTGATGGAGCTGTCGGAGAGAGGGGAGGAGGTGTCACGCTCGACATGATGATGGTCGGAGGAGGCAACGCTTGGCAACTACTATCACTTGTCGCCACCTTGACGGGAGCCGTGTGAACGGTTACTACGGTTATGTTTGGTGTTGTTGAAGTTTGTATTGTCATCGATGGTCCACTACTTGGCTGAAGAGTAACCGAAGGCCCAGAAGTGGGATGTAGGGATATTGATGTTCCAGTCGAATTCATTCTTGAAGAGGTTGAAGGACCTGTTGCCGGTTGAATGTTAAAGGAAGGTGGTGGCGGAGTGGGACTTAAAGCGCCATTTTGCGAAGGAGCTGGTGCGATTGAATCTAATGCTGATCGATCTCTAAAATGTTGCATATCACCCACCGTTCTGGAGTCACGTCTTTTCTTTTGCGCCGCGACAATTTTAGGAGGTGGTGGCGTTGTTGCATTTGAATCACGCCGCCCGCTTTTGTAACTATCACTGCTACCCCTTCGGGAATCTCTTCTCCCGCTTCTGGAAGAATCTCCCGATCCTCTTCTACATTTTTCTCGTTCCTTCTCTCTGTCTTTTTCCCTTTCTCTCGGGTCTTTGGCTATAATAATAGTGGTACTCTCCCGTCTCGACCATAGTTTGACGAGGTCTGACTTGAATTCGGACATTGAGGGAGTTTGTTGCGAGTCTCTTCTGGACTTGGAGGTCATGGACTTGATGCCCGAGTCGGCGCTGGACTCGCGGCGCTTCCTCAGCATGGATATGTTGGTGGTGATGGGAGCAGGGGTGGGGGGTTGCTCCGTGGTGGTCTGGCGGCCCCAGGGGAGGGAGCGGGCAAGGTCCGCGAGAGTCTCCCGGCGGCACAGGGGGGCCTTGCTGGCCTTGGCCTTGGGCCCCCCGCCCCACTCCCGCAGGATGTCGGTCAGCTGTGCAAGGGACGAACGACGTCTCCTCTGTGTGCCTGTTACAAAAATAAAACATCTGTTTACTCTAGAATGTATTATTCTTTTATTTACCGGAAAAATGTCAGGTCAAACTTTTTTCCAATCTCTATGACATAACAAAAAATAATAAAAGGATCATAAACTTAGCGAAGATTAGCTTAATTCAAGTTTACTGATTCAAATAAAACAGAAAATACTCCAGAAATGTGGTACATGGAAACAGTCAAAGTCGAGCAAAATAAATATTCTAAACTCCGTAAGTTAAGAAGCCCAAAACATTCAACTACTTTAACCCCTAAAACCTTTAATGTTTTGAAATGGACTGCTCATAGAAATACTGTCAGTATACGGATTCTGCGGAAAATACGTTTGCAAGACATTTGATTCCAGATAAAATCGCTGTTATTGAACGTGTACCAAAATAAAATACTATTCTTGAAAGCAAATGAAAGACTTTTTTAGATTTTATTATTACATAATATATTTAATATTGCTCAAGCGATTAAATTATTTATTTTAAAATAAACAAAGACAAAATTTTTAAAGTCGCTTAAGGATGGTTTTCATATGACGCACAATTTTTTTAAATACTACACAATGCAATAATAACATATTTAATAAGAAAAAGGAATTAAGTTAGTTAGTTAGTTGCAAACTTTGACAAATGTTTTTGAAATGTTACCGTTACATAGAATTATTTCAAAATTTTCGGGAGCTTTTATGGAAATTTTTTGAATGCAAACTGAAAGCGCGGTGTTCTCTACTTTTAACACTGATTAAATCATATTTCTGAACATAATACAAAATGAGATTGGGTACCTGTTATGATACCGTGTCAGGCTGGGAGATATATCTCCCAAAAAGACTCTGTTGTCTGTGAAGAATATCTCCCATAATTGCTAGAGGGGTTAAGATCTTGTATTGTATAATAATTTAAAGTATTTATTTATAACAATATTAATTTATTACTCAAAGAAAGGTTTCGATGTGAAGATACGATTTACGATTTTAAAATAAGATTTTGATGACAATACAAATGCTATCGGCTTAAATTAAAATTGGCATTTAACAATTTACTGCATATTGTTAACTATTTTTGGTTGTTGCTTTTCCTTAGTCCACCTCATTAGGTCCTGTGCTGAGAGAAACAAAAGTTATTTAATTTCATATAATTAGGTGTGTCTTCAAGTCGTTTATAAAGTAATTGCATTGACTTTTTCCAGCAATATATACTTTAATTTTTGACTTGTGCTTATCAAACTTTTGTGTTAGTTTTTTTTTATCTGGGGGAAGGGTATTGTGGAGTTTTGTTGCATAATTCATATGTAGTGTCTTTGTCCAAATGTGCTAATAAATTGAAATGTTATTTTAGATCATTTTAATTGGATCTAGTGTGACGGACAAGTGGTATAGGAGAGGATTCAGATTATTTTTAAATGGTTTCAATAGTATTATTTAACCATTAATGACAAAAATGAAAGACATGAAACAGATAACACGGAAAAAGATGTTATTATTCAATATATATTAATATTTCAAAGATCCTGTGTGTTGTACCCCGCACCAGGAAATCACCTGTGTTGTGGAGGACGATCTTTAATTAGGTGTGGTGTGTCTTTTAGTTTAAAAGGTGTTTAATTATAGACTTTTGTGGTTTTGCAAATTCGGTTGCATCTAGAAATTGAACCGAACATAATGATAGTAGCTAAAAATGTGCGTTTAGAAAAGAAAGATATTTTTGGAAGTTCTTAGTGGAAGTATGATCCAATAATATGGTTAAATTAAGTGAGTGGTCAGGGTAATGAAGAGATCCTGGATTGAATCTCAAATGCGATCGAATCCTTTTCTGTTTCACATTTTTGACATTTTTCATTTGAGAGTGATTCGTATTGTCTAGAATTATTTTATTCTTGAATGTTTGTTATATTTGTTATTCGCACATCTAAGTTTACAAATGACTTATTTCTTATAATTTATATACTATTACGATATTTTCTCTCATCCATCTCTAATTCATCGTGAATCTACCTATTGGTGCAGTTTGTGTAGTTTTCTTTGATCTTTTATGTAGTCTGATATCATTGCACATTCTTGTGTTTTGTCTTTCAATGTCCTTGTTGTATATAATTTTATTTGAAAAGTATTTTGTTAAAAGGATATTTATTATTTAAGGTTTGAATAAAGGTTCAATAAAAATTCAAGGTCGGCATCTGTTTCACTGTTAGCCAATTTAGTTCATGCAACATTTTAATTTTGCACTTTATCATCTATTTTGTATGACTATTATTCTCATTGCTTTATTTTATTGATTAATTATTATAAATTATAAATTAATATAAATTATTAAGGGTTTCGATCTATGAGTTATTCCACCACATTTTTTAAAAATATTTTAATTGTCATAGATGCAGACATTTCTAAGCACGTAGAGCATGGATGTTCAGAATATCCTAGCTTTTTTCGAGAGAAGTATATTAAATAGTAAATAGGTCTCTAGGTAAGTACCTGGTCTGGGCGGGGACGAGTCCGTGGGCGGAGACACGCAGCAGACCTGGGCCGAAGAGTCCCGGCGGCCGCCCAATCTCTGGCGCAAGGTGCTTTCCTCCAGTTGCTCGCGCACCATGTCGTCCCAACCGTTGCCCCCCGACCACACCAGCCCTACCTGGTGGGACAGGATTGGCAGGTTGCACACGAAGCATATTGCCGTCATCGTCCTGTGGAACAAACAAACAATCTAATTTAGTAACGAAAACACTCTCACGACAAAAATAGCACTTAGATGCTGTGAGTATGCTGTACCCCACTGCAAAACTAGGTTCTACCAAAGGCATATAAGTTTTATAGCTCCAAAAATTTATAATTTACTGTGTACAGCCTTTAATAAGAACTCATGTCAAAATCTTAAATCTTATAAAAAATATACCAAAATTTGGCTAAAAAACACCGCAACAGATATTTTTTTTCTTATAAGTTTTAAAATCTATCATTAGACAGCTTTTAGAGTAGATACTCGTATCTCATATATGTATTGTTTGCTATGTTTTTTGTTGTTGTTTTTTTATGTATTCCAATTGAACTTGTAACATTCATTCTTATATAACTTTCACAAATGCGATAATAACAGTGCAGACTGTAATTATGTTGTAGTTTTTAATTGCATTTATTCAGTTACTCTTTTTAAATCGCTAATTTATATTTACTTAAAATCTTAACTTTAACCATAGAAATAAAAATATAAATCAATATTATCTATCGCCATCAGTTTAGTAGGTACCCATAATCTTAACCAGTAAGAAATACAACAATATTGTCCTTTCAATATCTGTATAATTTTGTGTTATTTTGTTTTGTATAATTGTTAACCTCAACACAGGCTTGTCCTAGTGAGGTGACAAATTGTATTGTAAACATTTTTATCTGCAGTGCAAAGAAACAATAAATAAATAAATATTATAACCACGCAAGGCATTGCCTTTGTGGGATTTTTTTTGTTGGTACATTTATTATATTAAGCTTTTTTATATACTTTTCATTATTTTGTATCAAAAATTTAAATAAAAAAAAGATCAGATTTTGAAGAATAATGACCACAAGGACTTGTTTTTTACAACTTCTACACAGGAGGCCCTGAGGAAAATAATTTCAATCACGGCCTATGTTATCTTAGAGGATGCTGTGTGGAGGGTCTTTTTAAGGAAAGAAAGGAAAGGAATTTTTGGGAAGGATAAAGGATATGAGAGGTTTATAGGAATCCGGAGGTCAGTGTGTCCAGGAGCAACGGACATATGAATCCATCCCACCAACTGCGGTCCGAAAGAAAGAAAATCAGGCTGGAGAGGTCAAAAGGTCTCCCTCAACCAGTCTCTCTCGATCCAGCCCACCACGCTGAAGGTGGACCGACACATCTGCCGCCAAGATCCGTACAAACCTCACCCCATGAACTCGGGCATCTCTGCTAAGTCACCAAACACAGCGAACCACTTGGGTGACCTATGACAGAGGTGTTGGCTATCCAATAAATGGTTCCCATTCCGTTATAAATATATTTCAACAAACGCCGATTTTCCGACACTGAAACCAAACTAAAATTTTAAATGATGTTTTTACCAAAAAATAATTCATAAATGAACAACACTTTTAAATCGTACGAGTAGGGGTAATAAAATAAACAATTTACTCGTTAATAACCCAAAACATTACAAATTTGATAATTAATTTGAACGGTCAATCAATGACACAATTTTGTAAATTTTCAACGGTATCTTCATATTGATCAGATTACATCTGTATATTAACCAATTTGGGAGGCGGGAATGGGTACCGCCGTCCGGGAACCTTTATTGGATAACCAACACCTCTGCCATAGGTCACCCCAAGTGGTTCACTACGTTTGGTGATTTAGCAGGGGTGAGGTTTGTCTAGGTCTTGGAGGTGGATGACCAGGAATACTGAACCCCAGATTCCTACCCACCCCTTAAACCCTTTTCCTTTCCAGAACTCTCCTCTTCTTCCTTTCCTTAAAAAAACCCTCCACACAGCATCCCCAAAGATGACATAGGCCCTGAGGGAAATTATTTTCCTCACGGCCTCCTGTGTGGAGCTCATGTAAAAAAAAATAAATTCTGTACTATTATACAGCGTTAGATGAATTACAAATACGCGAAATTTATATCCAGTAGTAACTATTATCAAATTATTTTGATAATCTTACTATAAAAAAACAATGTCGGGTTAGTTACATCATTTGTAACTCAAGAACAGCTGGACCGATTTTTATTATATTTGATTTGGTGGATTTGTCTCCGCCCCGAATAGCAGAAAAGCTATTAAAACGTTGGATAAAATGACGACAAAAAAAGTAATGAAGAAAATTCTTTTCCTCACACATTTGTATGGAACAAATTCTTATCTTTTGAAAGAGCTGCAGGAATATTGTGTTAAGTACCTATAATATTGAACAGTGGGTGAATTTCAAAAATTCAAAAGTGTCAAATGTCAACGCGCTGATTATTTTGCTTTTGTTATTAAGCATATAATGCTGCCCCTCTTTTTTACACAATAAAAATGTCAACAGTCGAAAATGAGACAAACGATGAAAGTATGTCTGCACCCCTTCAAAGGAAAAATACAATAAACATATTGAATCTCCCTCACATGTATAAAGAAAATGAAACGGAATTCCCGGAAGAAAGTGGAAAAACAATGCCATCTCTGATCTCTAATACTGACAAAAACAAAACACAGTAGTGATAAATGCTTCATTGTCTAATTTTTAACTTAATAAAAAAACTGAATTTAATTCAGCTAATAAGTTAAAACAAGAGTTATTGATTCTGAGGTGAAACGAAGTTAGCCGGATCAGCCAGTATAATATAGTTCACATAAATAATTATATAAAATTTAAAAGAAACCTCGAAAGAATAAGAAGAACCAATTCTTTACGTCCCATTTCGATAAATAATTAGGTTCCATATAACAATTTGTTTAGCGACAGAAGGTGACTTTGTTTGTCAGTTTGATCCAGAGGACTGGTGACATCCACTCGTGCCTCAAACTTACTGTTTAAAATATTCATCGACTACATCCTACTTTTGTTCTCTGGAATAAAGTTTGAAATTCCAACATTGCCCAACGGTATAAACATTTCACAAAATGTTAAGTTGTGCGAATAGTGAAAATTATTTATTAAAGGAACCCTGAAGAACATTTGGATTCCATGGCAATTAGCGTAATTGTAATTGAAAACTACATTTTTAATAGGAAATTAGCTTACATAATAATTACAGTGCATAATAGGCCACTTGCATCACATTTTTTTTAATTTTTTTCCGGTTTAGGCAAATATTCTAAGACATTCTGTATTTTTTTTTTTTTTTTAATCGTATTTTTGAAACTCTGGGGATTTTTTGAAAATTTCAATACGAAAAATCAGACCATTTTTTATAAACCGGAAAGACGGGACATAATTTTATAGGTGTGAAAAAACAATAATTACATAGCCGAAAATCATTTTTAAAAAAAATAACGTTTTCCACACGAATGGCACAGGAGAATAACGAGGCATACCAAAAATATTACATCTCATAAATATTTTTTTCCTTGATCCAACTTATTGATCATAAATCATTATAATGTACAGCGTCTATATTACTAAATTCAATGTAATATACTTGAACTTGTAAATTGTAATAATAATAAGAATATTATAAAATTTTATTTTGTTAAAATCAGCACCGTAATCATTATACCTATAAAACATGTACCGACATCCTCTTCACGTTCTGAAGAGAACCCCGTAGCCATTAATTGTACGGGGTTCTCTTCAGAACATCTGTCAAAAAATCAAACCAAATGATAAGTTCGCAGAGAACAAACAATAAATCTAGTGAACGAATTCAAAAATTCGCCTGAAATCAAAGTGATGCCATATAAAAAAATAAATCAGTGTGGAATTTTATAAAATTAATAGGAATATTTTCGGCGACGGTACATTTTCATGTAGTGACGTCACGAGCCCAAATAATGGATTTATTTATTTAAAAATAAAAAAAACTGTACATTTCTATAACTTTTTACTAACATTTTCGTAATCTTAGTAAAAAACTCTATCCACACGATTTTTTCCAAGTCGTTATGAAGTCCATGCAAGTGGCCTATTGAATCGTCGAGATACAATATCTGCCCCAGTGAATTTTTGTCAAAAATTAGGTGTGAACGCCATCAACCGAGCGATTTCTTATCTCTTGTGGGATCGTTATTAGATAACGGACAGATTTGTGTAATTGATACATATTTACTATCACATATTTTAGTTCAGATCGTTTTCAACACGAATTCCTGCAAGTATGCATGATTATTTATTAATTTAATGTACGTTGTACATAGAAAAAACAAACAGTCATAAAAATCCCTGAGGGATTTTTTTCTTCGGGATTTCTGTGTGGAGATAATGTAAAAAAGTAGATCTTTGAATATTGTCAGGTAATTCGTAACTCGGGAATATTCCTCTCTCTGTATTTTTTTTTAAATTTAAGTGACTTAGAATCTGGAACGACGTTGCACATATTGCACATATTCAATTTGTTTCCTGTTATTATAGGTGACTGACACAGCTATAAAAGCGCGAGTCGTTCAATTTCTATATCAACTATATCAACTTTCACTGATTCGGAGAAAACTGCAAAAAACTGTCACATCTCTTGCGTAAATGAAAAAGTGCACTTTTTTATTTTTATATAATTATACATTCGAAAAGTCTTAATTTTTCAATGTATGTCTTGAAATATTTAAGTAATTTGGATAAATAAAATGAATAAAGCGGATTTTGATACTCATTTCGTGATTTGTATGGAGTATAGAGGCTTTTGAAACTCAACTGACCTGAGGGACGTGTTTCTACACCCGCCATCTTGGCAAAATAACTGCTCGTGATTGGTTGAATTCCGATATAGTGTGTTTTGATAGTAACTTTTTGAATGATATAGCGGGTTTTGTTTCTCACTTGCAGTTTTAAGATGTTTTTTAGTCGTGATAAGGGAGATTTTAAAACTCAATTTTAGGTTAGTCTTGTTCCTCGCAAAAATGTGAACAAGATGTCATACTCAGATCATTTCGTCAAAAAATCGGATATAGCGGGTTTTGAAATTATAGGACTCTAATATGTTGAACCGCGAGCGCTTATGTGTTGTACCGTCACACGGTGCTATCAAATATTTCTTCCTATGATAGGAGAGGGAGAACGAAATGCCATTTCTTTGTACTGAATCTATCAACTTGACAGCTGTCATCCGCCCGTTTAGGCAGCTTCGTAATTAAAATGACCCCCTCTCCTGTTTCGGCGTAAGATCTGTATTGTGTATGGTTGATCTGCGCATAAACCACTTAGGTGTGACAGGTCTGATGGGATTGTATGGAGAGCGATATTGGGCGTGCGATGACCTTTTAACTTTTAGAGCTGTGTATGGCAGGGGTTTATATTTGAAATTCTAAAGTGTTTTTAAGTGGATTTGAAAAAAAATATGTTGCATTGTTACCATATGTATTATAGAATACGCTCCAAAATTAATACTTTAAAAAATTAACAAACAATATTGAAAAATACAATGAATTTTAACATAATTGAATATCGTTTTATTTGCCTTTGCCATTGAACAATCGATTTTAAAAACTCCAAATTGAAGTTACCAAAAATTTTCATGACATGATCAACCAGGTATCCAATTACCAATTTGTAAAAAAACGTGAAAAAGCTGCATAGTTGATTGTGAAGGCTTCGGTCCAATAATGCACTGCCTTCCTCCTCATTCCACATATCCGGTTTCCGGTTATCTATTGAACATGAAGCGCAGCGCACTAATGACGATGCTCGAGTTTGTTAGCCGTGGCAGGAGCACAGAATGGTTTAGAGGTTATTACTGCTGGTCAGGTAACCGAACTATAGAATTTAACAACCAGGTAACTTCGTTAAAGAGAGGAATGTTTGCTTCAGTTGAAAATGATTTGTCAATCGTGAATAATACACCTTCAAGTATTAGTATTAAGTAGAAACTTTATTGGATAACCAACACCTCTGCCATAAGTCACCCCAAGTGGTTCGCTACGTTTGGTGATTAAGCAGGGGTGCCCAGGTTCATGGGGTGAGGTTTGTGTAGTTCTTGAAGGCGGATGACCAGGTCTGATTGAACCTCAGATTCCTAACCACCCCTTAAACCCTTTTCTTTCCCAGAACTCTCCTCTCCTTCTTCCTGAAAAAAACCCCCACACAGCATCCCCAAAGATGACATAGGCCCTGAGGGAAATTATTTTCCTCAGGGCCTCCTGTTTGGAGCTCGTGTAAATCATAAATCATGTAAATCGTAAACATCTATTGACTTTTCTGGAAGTCAAGGATGAATATTTATTTCTAATTTAATGAGTACAACCTCAAATTGTAATATTTACTTAGATGAAAACAATATTAGCGAAAATCCGGAAACAGAAAAATCATAAAAATATACAGGCACATTTGGGACTCGAATCCAGGACCTTTAGAACTTTATCCCTTGACCACGGAGGCCGTGATGTTGAAGGTAATGCAGAAGAAAAAGATATGATAATAAAGAGGTTGGGAAGTACTTAAGCAAAAAATCCATTCCGAGAAAAGTTTCCATTATTGATAGTGGTCTGAGTCTTATAATTTCAATACCCGCTATATCCGATTTTTTGACAAAATGATCTGAGTATGGTATCTTGTTCACATTGCGAGGAACTAAAATTGAGTTTCAAAACCTCCCTTACCACGACCAAAAACTATGTTAAAACTGCGGGTGAGAAACAAAACCCGCTATATCATTCAAGTAGTTATTATCAAAACCCGCTATATCGGAATTCAACCAATCACGACCAGCTATTTTGCCAAGATGGCGGGTGTAGAAACACGCCCCCCAGGTAAGTTGAGTTTCAAAAGCCTCTACATCCCATATAAATCACGAAGCCATATCCAAAATACTTATATTTCTAGACATACATTGAAAAATCAACACTTTTCGAATGTATATTACTCCAATTCATTATATAAAAATAAAAAAAAAATAAAAATTATTTACGCTAGAGATGTGACAGTTTTTTGCGGTTTTTTCCGAATCAGTGAAAGTCGATATAGCGGATGGAGAAATTGAACGACTCTTATCTCCCGGGCAAAACCGAGAACATCATATCATGACTAGATACAATCAACATCTGAACATGCTAGGCACCTTGAATAATGGATATCCGTATTAATTATTCGTTGGATCACTTCTCTGAAGCACCACAGCACGATACGAATAACATAATTATTATTTATTCGTAAGGGTTGTATTAGCCAGAACAGGGGTCGCATTATTCCCCCACGCTCTCTACATTACAAGGATTATAGGTTAAAGGATTAAGGGAGTGCTATATATTTTTCAGTTAGTTTATTGTTAAACTTAATTATTCTAATACTATTTTCGAAAGAACTGATTAGTCTAATAACGTCGATGCGTTTTGGGAAAACTTTGAAATTAATTTCTGAATCTTGTAGGTAGAAGTTTTTTCCAAATCGTTTACTGACTTCAAAAACTTAAATTTTGTTTTAATTGCTTTAAAAAATAAATGTTTTTTTTTTTGCATATTATTATTTGAATACCGCACAAGAGTTCCAACTGTCTTGATCCAGTGGGATTATGTAATTCCAAATGAGATATATTGAAAGGCTTTATAGGAAGTGGGGATGGGAAAAAGATGAAGAAGTGTATTGGTGCAGTTGCTGAATATATTTTAAACTTGATATTGATAGCCTAAGTTTCCCTGTTTTCTAAAAAGGATTCCATTTTAAGAATAAGAAATTCAGATAATTTGAATAATTATTCAAATTTCAAAGTATATTTTCAAGTTCTTTGTAAATCCTATTCAATTTCTGTTATTATCCAATTACTGTGAAATAAACGGCCCGTGATGAAATTGACGTGGAACTTGTAGTGTATTTAAAAGCTTCCTGCTTAGTCACATAGATGGCAGTACTAAGAACTGTCCTAAAAGTCCGCTAGATGGCAGATAGCTTAGTTCAGGCTTTGGGTAACAGAGATCCAAGGGCTCAGAGGCAGTCTTTACTCACTTCAGATTCCAATTAACCAGTTCCTAGATAGGTCGACTATCGTGGTCAACCCTTGTATACGCGAAGTATCAATAAACTCAAATTTATTATTAAAGAACTTTACTCTACCCATTTAATAAATCTCCTTCCAAGGTGAGTTGGAGAACTGTTGGTCAAACACCACAGCACTTGAATAGAATTTTCACAGAACTTGAATTTTTTAGCTTTGGATTTTGGTGAATAGTTCAAATTATGTGCCAATCAGTCGTCAAATAATCAGGTATTAACAAAATTGCAATTGAGAAAAACTTATCTAATTCAAAGTACCCAACAAGTTTTTCAGAATTAATGGAAACTAATATAAAATGTTTAAAGTTCTGGCAGTTAAACTCTTCTATTGGTAAGGGTGATGGATAAATTTACGAGTCATAAATTACACCCAGAAACTGTGAATGAATTTAAATAATATTCCCCAAAAGTTTGACAAGTTTCCTCGCATTTTGCTCGAATTTTATTATCAAGTTTTATTTCTGGAACAATATAAATTTCATCCAATAAAAGTATTAAAACGTATTATCAAACTGATCGAATTTTGTACGTTGTTTATGGGGTGGATTATAACATGTAAAAAGGTTGTGCTTACAACCAATAAACACTCTAATAATACTTTGACCAGGAGAGCCTTAAACCGTATCTGAGGGTCAACATAATACGCCTAACACTTCGCCTGAAACTGTACTAAACTAAAGTTTATGATTCTACAATAAAATGTATTTAATGGCTTTCTAGGAAAGGTGTATTATGGGGCCAATGAACAGCGAAGTATTAAAGGTAATTCTATTGTTTTCCCATCTGTCAAGCAATAATAATGATTATTTTTATCGTGAAATCGATTTTTATACGATTATTTACAACCAGGTGTGAATTTGGTAAAGAAAACGGTCTCAATAAAAAAATATTTAGTTCGAAATTTTATTGCTCCGAATAAAACACTCACAACTCGATGGCTCTTTATACCCATGATTATTACGAGTACATAAGCATTGGATATACATGTCATAAATCGATAGCTTCGTACACACGACGCCCGCACAACGCGCTGAGCCGAACCCAACTAGAAAATAAACGATGAAGCGGTCAAATGGCCAAAATTAATTCGTGTTTGAATTCAATAGCGACTGAGTGTATTCAGTCTTTCCCGTCGAAAGATTAGCCCATTTGACGGCAAAATAATGTAATAACACTATAATTGTTTTATTATTTTTTTATTTTTTTTTTTTATTGTTTTTTTTTTTATTTTTACTCTGTTCACTATAATTGTTTTATTATTTGCGTTTGAAATACAGCAGCTGCGTTAATAATTATAGTTTATTTTGAACCAGCGAATACCCGACATGCATTGCAATGCCACATAAAGAAAGAAATGGTTTCTCACTGCGTGTCCTTTCCCATTCCTCCCGTTCCCGTCCCGCATTCCCCTTTCCTTCCACATTAGCTTTCCCTATCTTCTCCTCTGACGATTCTCCCATCCCGCGAACCCTCTTCTTCCCGCGGTTCCTTCCCGCGTTCTTCTACCACAGGATTTCCCAACCAGTGGTCCGCGAGAGGCTAGAAGATGGTCTGCGAGTCAATAAGCAAGCCAGCGCGCGGGCGGTCCCTAGTCGAGAAGGCTGAATAAAAAAATCGGAACAATATTCAGTTTATCATTATTGTACCTTGTTGTCAGTGACCATTACGGTATTCCGTTTCGCCCCACCCCATCCTACCATGTTCTACCCTCTCCGTTGTGGTAAATATTCTGCTAGATCCCGTCCCACCCTATCCCATTACGCCCCTCCCGTTGTGCTGTCCGTTCCGGGTGCCACCCATGCTAGCCTACGCCACTGACCACAAGCCACTGCCAGTGGCGTAGGCTACGGCTAGCCAACGTGGTGTCACCCCCCTCCCCCCCCCAATAAAATTGACAGGCACAAATTTCGACTTCATATAAAATTGGCCCATCCTGGGGGGAGGGGGGGGGGGAGTGGCTAGAGAATAGTGCTCTTGGAAGGTGAAACTCTATCGGGTGGCACCCGAGGCGCTGCGCCCTCTTCGCTATGCCACTGCTTGTGGTCCCTGTCGAAAAAATAAACGTACAAGTGATCCCGGGTCAGAAAAAGGTTGGGAACCACTGTTCTACCATCTACACTGCCTTTCCCCCTCCCCCGTCTCAAACCCTCCTTTGTTCCCTTCCCACTTCAAGCATTCCCATCCCCTCCGTCCCTTATTTTACAAACAACTCGCGAGCCACACATTTTTATGCAAATTTCATAATGCCAGAGCTCGCCAGTATATATATATATACATAAGACTTCACGGATATCCCACACAACAATTCACCAAAGTTTCATCGCAATCGGATGAATATTATAGGAAATAATTTCATGACATCAGAGCTCACATATAGAAACCATCGCAAGCAAGCGCACATCAAATCCCCAAAGTTTCATCTTAATCGGATGAATGCTTTAGGAACGCATAAGGGACAAACAAAGAAACATATATATATATATTAAGTGGTTATTTCCTAATAAAGTTAATAACCATAAAATTTTTGGCCGTGAAAATCTAAAATCATATATATATATTAAGATATTTTTAACATAATAATGTCTCGCCCTTTCAGGATGTTTGCCACAAGCCTCGGAGAACGGCTCGCGGCTTCATACTTGCAACAAAAGCTCAAAAGAATGTATGAAATTATTTATGACTAATTAATTAATTTATTTTCTTTTTTATTAAGACACTGGTTGCTTGGCGCAAGGAATATATATTTTTTCATTGTTAAGGCAACAGTGGTTTTTCAAACGGAAGTAATACGAGTAATTAGAGGAAACTGGGATGTCGTCCAAAGGGCTTATCCTTCGATGGGAAGGCCTAAATTCACTATTAAAATAACTTTTAAAGTAAAAGTAATTAAGCTATTAAAATATATAATTAAATTAACCTTAATTAAATTAATTAATTAATTCTAAATAATATTAATATTATATAATTAATACTAAATAATTCGGCATTACTTCTTAATAATTAATAATTCTTAAATAAATGAAGACAATATAAGCGAAACTCAATCGAAAATCTGGAAACAGAAAAATCAGAAAAATATATTGACACAAAAAAAAAATATTTATCCTAGACTTGCAGAAAAAGTCAATAGATGTCGCATATTAAATAAAATGGATAAAGATTTATCCAGACACTATCTAGAGTGCATTTAGTTCGGGTTTGAATCTTGCAATCATACATAAAGATAGTTGCCAATAATATATGCGTTAAAGAAAGTGAAAGATAATGTAGGTGGTTCTTAGTCGAAGTATGGTATAGTTAAACATGACCGAATTTCATATCGACACCGTGGCGCAGTGGTTAGCGCGTTTGCCCGGAAAGCAAGAGGTCCTGGGTTCGAGTCCCTGAGGTGTCAATATGTTTTTCTGATTTTTCTGTTTCCAGATTTTCGATTGAGTTTCGCTTATATTCTCTTCATTTATTTAAATATTACAATTTGAGGTTTTACTCGTTAAGTTAAAAAAAAAATAATAATTTGTTAAAAGTAGATATGATTTTAGATAATCATGGCCAAAAGTTTTTTTGGTTTTTATTTTTCCTCTTTCTTTAACGGTACCTCCTTTAGGTAGCGCAACACGGCATAACACCCCAAAAATAAATAATAAAAAGTAAAAGTAATTTTATCATTTATCGTTTCTCTACTTCCAATGCAGACAATATTAGCGAAACTCAATCGAAAACCTGGATACAGAAAAATCGGAAAAGAAATTGGCTCCGCTGGGACCAATATAATATAATACTTTTTTTTACATGAATACCGCACAAGAGTCCCAACTGCTCCCGTCTGGAGCCAGTGAGACTATGGCATCCCCAATTGGGGTATGTCGTGAGGCTGAAGGTAGTGGGGAGGGGAAGGAGATAGGGAAGAGGAAGGTGTGGAAGTCTTGGAAGTGGAATACTTGTCCCAGCGGAGCCAATATCTTTTTCTGATTTTTCTGCTTCCAGATTTTCGATTGAGTTTCGCTAATATTGTCTTCATTTAATTAAATATTATAATTTGAGATTTTACTCATAAAGTTTAAAAAATCCTCCTAGTTCATTAATGCGTCAAAATCTTAAATTTCACGGAATGGTTGAAAAGCGTACATGTTTATAATTTTTTGTTTCTTTTGGAATTTTCCTTTTATTTCTCATCTCGACGTTTAGGTTATTTTGAAATATATTATTTACATTCAGAAGCAACTTCTTGTATCAACCAACAAAACTTTAATATATTATCCACCAAGTGTAATATCTAGGTAAAAGTCAATACAATAGACAAAACAATAATTCATGTAATCAATCTACTCATTCTGACTGTCCTAAGGCTGAATTTAGTCTCACGCTCACCGTCAGTGCTCATAGATCAGCGTGTAGTTCGTCAGCGCTGAGGCTCAGCGTGGCCCGTTTCAGTATCGTACTGACCGCCTTACTATACAGACGAAGACTTAAAATGCGGAGTGTATTAGTTATTGCTGCTTTGTACTACCTATCCCAAAAAAATAAAAACGATTCGCCATGACTGTACACGCTGACGACGTCCGCTTCGCTCGTCACTAGAACGCTCACTGAAAGCAGAGGCGCTCGTGCGATCATCAGCGCCGACAGCTACGCGGCGCCAACGCGCGACGCTTACGGCCACGTAGCCATCAGCGCTGACCACCTTGCGCGCTGATAGCTACGCGTCATTCAAAAACGCTTCCTAGTAGTTCATATATCTCGAACATCAGCGCCGACGGTGCGCGTGCGGTCAGAGTAAGACTAAATTCAGCCTAAAACGGGTAAATTTCCTAGCTGGACAGCCAAAGATCATTGTAATATGTAATGTTTAAAAAAAAATAATGAAACAAAATAAAATTAAATGAACTATTAAAGTTAATTAACCATTAAAGTCAAAATAATTATAAACAAAATAATGTCAATATATTTTCGTAAACTTTAATTTTGCCCTTTTGAGTGCTTTATTATGTATTTATATTACTAGTTGGGAGTGGTCGGCACGTTTTGCGGCTTAGTCTGAATGTAGCTAATGGACTTATTATTATTTAACTCATGTGGAAAGTTATTAGTATTACTGATCGTCGTTCCTTTCGACAGTTGTAAAGTAATTTTTTAAAGTTTCGTACATATTAGTATTCCGTTCCTTTTGCATAATTCATGACATTTGTGAAATGAGTATGCAGTTATATGTAAAAGTGTACCCTCTAACTCCGTGGTCATCAAACTGTGGCCCGCGGGCCGCACGCGACCCGCGGCGGACATTTGTGCGGCCCGCACAAATATCTGCCGTTTTCTTTTTAATATTTTTTTTCATGTACAATTATATTATTCGTTTTTTTACAAATATTTTATGTACGTATATACGAATACCCTTCTGATTTTAAAACGTTGATTTTAATTGATTGATATTTAATTTTAGAACGCCTAGCTGGTTTATGAGCACTTCCTAAACCGATTTTGAACGCGCGCATTGTGTACGTCTCAACGTGGGCGATAACGCCCCGTTGTGGTCGTTTGAGACTTTCAGGGGGGCAGGTAGAAGACCGAGAAAAAATTAGAGGGCGTTGAGATGGCACAGTGAGGGCGTGGGCAGGTAAAAAAATATGAAATAAGAAAGACAAAAAAACACGCTAATCACGTACTAATAAAGCAAAGTAAATTTTAATATTGGTTAATTTTTGTTATTCTCTCTCTCTCTGGTTTCAATCCTGGGATTGGTTTGCAGCAATTTCATCTATTCGTTTCTTCCACTCTTCCCTGTCTTGTGCGGCTCTTTTGAAGTCTGCATATGATAAGCAGCGCACGTCCACCAGCAGGTCCTCCAGGTACTCTCGGCGTGGGCGTCCCCTAGCGTTTGTCCCCTCGGTCATACCCTCCATTATGGCATGCAAGAGGCCTTCTTGTCTTATTGCATGGCCAATCCATCTTGCGCGCCTTTCGGACAAGATCCTGAGCAGGTGCCTTCCTCCTTCGATTCTTTGGAGAACCTTCTCATTTGTGATGTGGTCTCTCCAGGAAATTCCTAGTAATCTTCTATAGGACCACATCTCAAAAGCCTCTAGTCTCCGTTTATCTCTTTTGGATAGGCTTAAAATGTTTTATTTTTTGTTATTGTATGTATTGTAATCATTTTTATCACGTGTGCAAAAAATTAGCACATCTCGGTAGTACAGGAAGTGGATGAAAATTGAACTGAAAGATTCTATTACAGAACTACATAATTTTTTTAATATAATATTATGATCTTACAT
This sequence comes from Limnephilus marmoratus, assembly GCA_917880885.1. Taxonomy (NCBI): domain Eukaryota; kingdom Metazoa; phylum Arthropoda; class Insecta; order Trichoptera; family Limnephilidae; genus Limnephilus; species Limnephilus marmoratus. Next base: position 48,949,685 of record OU862917.1, read on the forward strand.
GCATTATTATTATTAAGAATTGACAATATATCATGAAAACAAGAAGGAAGGAGGTAGCAACTCGGTACTTAAAAACAAAATAATTTCTTTTTAACTTGCCCTCCCCCGCCCCCCCCCCAATTCATAAGTGTGCGGCCCGCGGTGATACCTCACATTGTCCTATGTGGCCCTTGAGCAGAAAAGTGTGACGACCGCTGCTCTAACTGGTATAATACTCATATTGCTCGTAAACATCACCGAATCAGTCAGAAAAAGTTGGATACTAGTAGGAAATTTCCGTAAAGGCGAAAGTTTGTATGGATGTATGTTTGTATGTTTGTTACTCTTTCACGCAATAAATACTGAATGTAAGTACTTTAAAAATTCTTTCACTAACAGAAAGCTACATTATTTGCGAGTAATATAGGCTGTATATATTGGTAAGCTCTGGCATTATGAATAAGCTCTGGCGTTATGAAATTATTTATTGTACATTTTGTGTCCGGACGAAAAGCAAAGCGTTGCTAAGTAATCGTTTGACGTGCGCTGTCATTTTAGGTGGCATGCGAGCTTTTTGAAAAATGCGTGTAACGGGTATGGACAAAAGTGGAAAGAGGGGAGAGGAGAGGAGGGGGGAAGGGGTGGTGTGGCGGGGGGGGGGGGGGTGGAGGGGAAACCTCCTAATACTTCCCGGGGCAAAAGCTAGTTTGATAAAAATATATATTTTTTTTTCATGAGCTCCACACTGGAAGCCCTGAGGAAAATAATTTCCCTCAAGGCCTATGTCATCTTTGGGGATGCTGTGTGGATTTTTTTTAAGGAAAGGAAGGAGAGGAGAATTCTGGGAAGGAAAAGGGTTTAAGGGGTGGGTAGGAATCTTGGGCTCAGTGAGTCCTGGTCATCCGCCTCCAAGACCTAGACAAACGTCACCCCATGAACCCGGGCACCCCTGCTAAATCACCAAACGTAGCGAATCACTTGGGGTGACCTATGGCAGAGGTGGATACTAGATACTTTCCTTATTATCTCAAAAGTTAATATTTAGAGATGTTTGACTAATCAACTCGACGATCGATATTTTGGTTGGATTCGAAATTTTTTTGGGTTACCTAAATATTTTAAGACAATTTGAGATATTGTGGTACAAATACGAAGTAAACGGAAATTCGAGTGGTTGTAAAATCATTGAATATAAAGGAAATTGAAACCCAATCCACGTGTCACGTGGAAAGTAGAATAACAGCGATTTCAATATTATAATATCTATTCTGCGCGTATGGGAAAATAATTTAATACTCTAATCTAGCTTTCGCCCTAGATTAGAAATCTCTAAATAATGCCTTATATCATTTCTATTGTTTGACACGTAAACTCAAGACGATGCTATTATTTCGTTAAATATTATTTCTCTGAAGCAGGTTACAAATAACTCCGAGTTACAAATCGAAACAACAATGGAATCGGAACATCATCGTATTTCAGAAGGATCTTTCAAACAATGTCAATCGTTTGAAGGAAGACAAAACTACATACATAACAAGATACTAACATTTTACTTTTAGTTTATTGGGTTTACTTCATCATTACATAGTATAAAATGAAGTCGTCATTATTATTATATAGTATAAAATGAAGTCGCTCAAAATGTATGTGCGCATAGATCTTTTAAACTACGCAACGGATTTTCATGCGGTTTTCACCAATAGATAGAATGATTTAAGAGGAAGGTTTATATGTATAATACGTGCTTATTATTGCAGAGAAAAGTCGAGAAATTTAAATATTCAATCCAGGCAGCGGCAGCGGGCAGCTGTCAAGCGGCTGGTGTGGATTTTATAAAGGTTGGGTAATGGCGTTGTGTCTCGTTAGCCAAAACAACGTGTGGCCGGGTCTGCTAGTACTTTATAAAACAAAGTCGGGTTAGTTAAACCATTTATAACTCAAGAACGGCTGAATCGATTTTTATGATCTACGATTAGTTGGAATTGTCTCCGCCCCGATTAGCAAAATAGCTGTTAAAACATCAGAAAAATTACGAAAAAAAATGATGAAGAAAATTGTTTTCCTCATACATTTTGTATGAGGAAACGAATTCTCACCTTTTAAAAAAGCTGAAGCAATATTGTGATAAATATAATGTTGATTAATAATTAATATAACGGTGAATGAATTCCAAAAATTCAAAAACCTTTTTTTTTTACATGAGCTCCACACAGGAGGCCCTGAGGAAAATAATGTCCCTGAGGGCCATCTTTGGGGATGCTGTGTGGAGGGTTTTTTTAGGGAAAGGAAGGAGAGGAAAGTAATGGGAAGGAAAAGGGTTTAAGGGGTGGGTAGGAATCTGGGGTTCAGTGTGTCCTGGTCATCAGACGTAGACAAACCTCATCCCATTAACCCGGGCACCCCTGCTAAATCACTAAACGTAGCGAACCACTTGGGTGACCTATGGCAGAGGTGTTGGTTATCCAATAAAGGTTCCCGGGGCGGCGGTACGCATTCCCGCCTCCCAAAATGTCAATGAGCTAATTGTTTTGCTTTTGTTCTTAAACATATAATGCTGCCCCTTTTTCTTATACACTAAATATCAATAGTCGAAAATGAGACAAATGGTGAACGTATGTCTGCACCCCTCCAAAGGAAAAATACAATCATTTTTATAAATCTCCCGTAAGTAAGTGGAAAAGTAAGAAGATCACAAAAAATATAAATCCCTACACAACGCCTGATACTCATCTCTGATACTGACAAAAACAAAACATGGACAATTGCGCATCGATAATTGCTTCATTGTGTAATTTTTAACTTAATGAAAAACTAAATTTAATTCAGCTAATAAGTTAACACAACAGTTATTGATTCTGAGGCGGTACGAAGTTCGTCGGGTCAGCTAGTATAGCATAAATGGAAAATATCAGAGCCAGAAATTTTCTATTTTATTTGTTGGGCGTTAACTATATAATAATTTCTAGACATTACGTTTTGAAGAGTTTTATTCACAGTGTACATTTGTTACTGAAAAGTTGCCTGAAAAAATGTCACCGTATTTTTTGCACGTCCTTCTGAAAAATGATTTGTTGTGTGTAGTTAATTTTTCAGTGTGGAATTTGGAATTATATGTTATTTGAAAAAAAAAAACAAAGATTTTTTTATGTGTATCTAGTGTGGAAATGAGTGGGTACATTACCAAAATATTTAAAAAATAATTAACATTCTTCTTTCAAAGTGTGAAATTTCAAGAAATGTTTTAAAAAAGGTTTTTGATAACTTCGACGAGAATATGATCGAATTTCTTAGTTTCTGTGTAAAACTATGTATCACGAAATTCGTTTTAGTTTCGACAATATAATTCTCATAGATCTGGATTGACCCTTTTCAATTTTTCGGCCACAAAAAAATCAGTAAATATCGCCCTGAAAGAATCCAAATGTTGCGAGTTTTTTTACATTAGCTTCACACAGGAGGCCCCGAGGAAAATAATTTCTCTCGGGGCCTCTGTCATCTTGGGGGATGGTGTGTGGAGGGTATTTTTAAGGAAAGAGAGAAACTTCTAGGAAGGAACTTAGATATGAAGGGTGAGTAGAAATTTTGAGTATTAGCATAATTGCATGTCCAGGAATGACGGACGTATGAATCCATACATTTAACTGCGGTGCTAGGTTAAAAATCCTCACTCTACTGGCCCACCACACAGCAGGTGTGCAGACAATGTCCACTAAGACTTAGACAAACTTTACCCCTGTGATCCCGGGCGCCCCTGCTAAGTCACCAAACATATCGAACCACTTGGTGGCAATTGCCATGTTTACTGATTTAGCTGAATAGCCTGGCACTTCCTAACATTACTCTTTATCGTTTTCTCCCCTCTCCCGCTTTCTCGACTTCACAACATACCCCAAATTTGGGATGCTATAGTCCTACTATCAAAGGAATGCGAAGTACTTAGATTACCAAGAACATTTAGGTATCACCGAGGATTAACAAAGCGACAAATCAACTGCACTTTTCCTTTGCTGAGCGGGGTGAATTGAGTTGGAGATCCATCATTTAAAACACGTAGTGAAAATTCAATAGATTACGGTCAATAAGTTTGTTAATTCGCTACCTCAAGAGTCACTGTCCCCACTAACTCAGGGCAGTCAGTACCCTAGTGTTGTATTGACATTTTAAAAATATCTCAATTCAACATATATTTAATCATTGCCTGTTTAATTAAAATGAACGTTGTAAATGTACAAATAATCCTTCGTACAAACACAACCATGGCATCGCCATGACACTTATAATATTTTAATCTAACGATATGATGTTAAAATAATAAATATAACACAAGTATTTAAACATGCCATTGAACAACGAAAGAGCAGTGAAATTAATATTTATTTAGTAGAAATAGCCCACTTTCTATAATATATTGCCTGTTTAGCATGTTATGTTTAAATTCAGTCAATATTGACATTATTTTCATTTATCATATTCACGTATTTCCATACGTTACGAGTTATTGTCAAACAAATGTGATGCTTGTTATCCTTGGTAATTGTATTTTGCATCCAACACTGCTGATACTAGTTAAATATTAACGCTAAGTGCTATGAATAACACATAGGGGTCAAAATCGTTCAGCTACTGTTTCCAATAAGGTTTACTGTTCTTTGTTATTAAAACATACGAGTATCAAGGGGGACGATTGCGCATCCCTTTTCATACAAAACTTAATTTTGGATTTGAGACCACTTAACCAAATTGAAAAATTACTTATTTTATTGGCTAAGTGGTGAAAAATGTAATGAAGATTTTTGGAAAATTTAATTCATTTTTTATGCACCAAAAAAAAATTAAGGGGTCACAATTACAACAAATAGGAATCACGTAAATACAAAAGAAGGTTTGAAAAAATAGCTTTTTTACTAGGCTAAATATAATATAAATATAAAACATACCGAAAACGAAATTATGTTATACGTTATTTTTTATGTGTTAATTTAAAAAAAGTAAGGTTACATCATTTAAAGCGCCCTTGGAGTGATTTTCTTACAAAAATGGTGCATCAAAAATCATCCAATAATTAATTTGTCAAAGATTAATTATTGGATGATTAATAATTAATTTATTTATTATTAGTAATTAATTAATTTAAAACTGCCCTATTATGAATGCAGAATTGATAGCAATCAAAGAAGCGGTGAAGTATGCAGATGGAAACAACTGGAATAAAATTCTTATATTAAGTGATTCCAAAAGTGCGCTTCAACATATTAAGAGAGTTTCGAAAGGAGTTGCCTGCAGAAAAATAGCATATAATATTGTAGAGCACTTAATGAAGTTACATCAGAAAGACATTGACATACGTTTACAATGGATTCCATCTCACGTAGGGATACCTACATGGAAATGAAGAGGCGGATTTGTTGGCAGACGAAGCAGGGGTGAAAGGTCACGAGTATGACTGGACGCCAGTTAACGAAGATTACTCCCAAAAAATACATTTACTATGTAATAATATGTGGAATGAGCATTTTGAAAATTAATCTGCCAATAAGGGCGTATGGTATAGAAAGCTTCAAAAAGAACCCTTTAAAACACCATGGTTCACTGAAACCAATCTGAAGAGATCAGAAATGAGAGTCATTTTTAGATTAAGATCCGGACATGCACTAATGGGAAGAATATTGTGTCTGTTAGGCCTCTCTGATTCTCCAATGTGCTCTATATGTGAAGAATTTGAAGACATTGAACACACTCTCACAAAGTGCATTAAATTTGAACAACAGAGAGTAACAATATTGATGACCTCAAACCCATCGGAAATTCATAATTTGATAGCTTCAACCGACTACTATGCCATTTCAAGACTCATGAAATTCATTGTTTTATAAAGATACATACATATATTAATATTGCAACATTAATATATAGGATATATTTAAAAAAAAAAAAAAAAAAAAAAAATGAAACCTTAAAATAAATAAAAACAGATGAGGCAAAAAATGACAGCAGTATGCGAGTCAGAAGCCTCGATTAAATATTATAATATAAAAAAAAAAATAATAATTTGTCAAAGAATTTATATATAAAAATGTTAAAATACACGTAGGATAATATTTATATTGAGGGATCAGTAGGATTCATCGGTCCAGCTAGGAGTTCAGTTAGTTAGTATAATTACTAAAATACAGCATTACCAAAGATGACGTTGGCCCTGAGGGGAATTATTTTCCTCAGGATCTGCTGCGTAGAGAACTAACTAACTAACCATCACGCCGTTTCCTCGCAAGGGTAGGCAGAGAGGACGGACCGCCAAACAACTCGGTCTTGTCACACACTCTTTGCCTCACTCACATTCATACATCGTCTCATACATACTCTTCTATTATTCTGACTTTTAACATGGCCCGACTCAAGTATCTTTTTTTTTCATTTTAAAAAGAAAGAAAAACATTCCCGGGTTACGAATAACCTAACAATATTTGAAAATCTCCTACCACCACCACAGTAAGCCGAAATTGTTGCTTGAGTCGTAATGGAGGACTTAGCCAGCCGAGGAATCGAACAAGGAACGCCTTGGTGGCACCCAAACGCGATGCCCACTCAACCACTGACTGGCCGACAGTCACTTGATCATCTGATTCACTTGATCGTGCCATGTCTTCCTCGGGTGTCCCCGACTTCTTCTACCATTCACATTTGCGTCATATATTCTTCTCACACTATTTTCTTCTTTCATTCGCTCTACATGCCCAAACCATCTGAGGGCCCCTTTCCTAATCTTAATCGCTATGCTTACATCAGCCTTACATTATTTGCGGATATCCACATTTATCACACGATCATACATGGTTTTACCACACATCCGCCACAAGGATCTTATTTCAACAGTATTCAGTTTACTTTCATCCTTCCTCTGCCAGTTCCATGCCTCACTGCCATGCACCAGGACTCCATTGTAGACTGCTAGCTTCGCTTCTTTCGACAGTTTTTTTATTAGCGCCAACGGCATTCAGTCCTCCATTAATTAAGTTACCTGCATTTACCCTTCTTTCAATATCTCTTTCAGCCTTCCCATCTCTCGTAAAGAGCCAACATAAAAAATTTATCTCCGTCTGGGAGTTTTGCGAAATAAATACATCATAACTTAATTACATTCCGCAGAAAAATGCTTAGCTGGATTGTATAACGAAATTCCGTACGAAATAATAATAAAAAACAGTTGTTTTGCGAACATTAATTTTTCATCGGCCAAAAATAAAAACACAACGAGCTTTGGGCAGTGGCTGAACTCACAACTTTGAAACACATAAACATTTCAGATAAATGGAGATAAACTGTATCGAGAAATGCTTTCTAATGTGAAAATATTGCAGCCTTTTCTGATACATATTATTTAAAACCAAGTTATCTACAACTCTAGCGTTCAGTGCAAGTTTCTCTTTTTGTTTGTTATGAGTAAACCGCCTGGATATCTTTGAAACATCTACATTTTTTTTGTATTGACACGTTATGAGAAAAGTCAACGTAACCCGGCCACTATTCGAGTGAGTAAAATCTGTTAATCAGATGATCTCTTTATCCTACTAATATTATAAAGGCGAAAGTTTGTACGATTGTATGGATGTATGTACGTTTGTTGCTCTTTCACGCAAAAATACTGAAAGGACTTTAAAAATTCTTTCACTAATTGAAAGCTACATTATGTGCGAGTAATATAGGCTATATATATTGGAAATCTCTGGCGTTATGAATAAGCTCTGGTGTTATGAAATTCTTTATCATATGTTTATTGTCCAGACGAAAAGAAAAAAAATCGTTGCTTGGTAACCATAAGTAATTATTTGACGTGCGCTGCCATTTTGTTATTTGTTTAGGTTACTAATGCTAGTCTATAATATAAAAATGAACCGTTGAATGTGTTGCTAAGCGCATAACTTTCGAACGACTGCACCAAATTGGATAATTCTTTTTTTTGTGTGTTCGTTATTGTCAGGACAAGGTTTTTATAAAACTTCAGGTGAGCTCTGGCATTTTGAAATTTGTATAAAAAGATTGCTATTGGTGGCACGCGAGGAAGCGGCTATTGCTATGGAAAGCGGGAGGGAGGTAGGGAGGGGGAACCTGTGAGGAGGGTGGGGGGAGGGGAACTCGGGAGGGGGATTCGCGGGACGGGGGAAGGGGGGGGGGAGTGGAGTGGGGAGAGGGAAGGTGGAGGTGACGGAGTGGGAACGCGAGAGGGGAAGAGGACGCAGGAGAAGAAGGGGAGGCGGAAGGGGATTGGGACGAATGGGAAAGGACACTCAGGGAGAAACAATTTCTTTATTAAATGGCATAGCAACGCATGCAGGGAACCAGCTAGTATATTATAAAGAAGAGAGCCTGTGGGAGGGTGGTTGTTATTTATACAAATTCACAGTTTTATTGATGAAATTTCACACACTTGACCTTCAAATCAAGAAAAAAGTCACAGTCTACATATTGATATTGACAGATTTCGAAGAACTACCTTGTTTTTTATTAAAAAAAAAACAAGGTAGAATTTTGATACTTCTAAATGATATTTTGTGTTATCTTAAAAAATAAGAAAAAATTCGCTACCTTTTTATTTAAATTGTTTTTATGTAAATACCTTCCAAGAATTCCAACCGCTCCCGACTGGAGCAGTGAGACTATGGCATCCCTAATTGGGGTATGTTGTGAGGCTGAAGGTAGGGGGGAGGGGAAGAAGATAGGAAAGGGGAAGGTGGGGAAACACATGGTCATTCAGATCTGGTAAAGCTATTTCAAGCAACGTTTCAATTCTGAGCGGTGGTCTTGCACCAGGGCAATACTAAGAGTATCTTCCAGTCTGGAACGTGCCGCAAATACGCTATATAATATTTCAAATGAATAAAGCTGTGAAAAACACATAGTAATCAAATAAATTTTTTATTCACATGCCGGGATTCGAACCCGCTTCCTACGGATTGCTAGTCAAGAGTCTTGCTCCTCAACCACGTAGGTTCATGTGATTTTTAAAAACTCTGCGTAAAGGCCAGTAAAAATAATAACAAGACGGTGTAGAAAATGTTACTTTTTTGGCGTTTTTGGTTGACACTAACAATTAAAACGTTTTGAATCAGGGGTTTCGGTGGCTTCACTTCACTTCAAGTAAATATAATTGCCCCTATGTGGTGACTACGATGCTCTTCTTTGGTTCCGGTATTGAATTATCGAGGAAATGCGGTAGCGTAAACAAATGTTAATAATAAAAATTATTAACTTTTTTTCGTATGCTGTTAATAATAATAACGTAGTATTTATATAGCGCAGTTTTGTGATATTTCACTTCAAGTGCGCAAAGTTAAATGTAAATTATGAGAAAAAAAAACACATATATTCTTATATAAGAAAGCTTCATAACGGACCTTCCTCACCCTCTTTTTTTTACCGTTTTTAGTAGTTTTATTACATAGTAGAGAACAGGTCGTTTCTACTACTCGACTGGGGAATGATTTACAAGCCTCTGAATTTTTTTTTAAATTTTATTTACTAGAAAAAATATCCCTTAGTGCATATGACATCTTTAGGGATGCTGTGTAGGGGTCTATCTTGGGGAAAAGAAGGAGAGGAAGTTCTGGAAAAGAAAAAGGTATGAGTGGTGCGTATGAATTTGGGAGTTAATGTGCTCAGAATGAAACCATCCCTTCCATTGCGGTTCAAGGCGATGAATCGAGAGAGACAGGCTGGAGATGCCAAAAGGTCTCCCTCCTCCAGTCTCTCACGACCCGGTCGCCACGCAGTGAATGTGCAAAAGCACCCGCCGCCAAGACCTAGACAAACCACACCACATGAACCCGGGCACCATTCTAAGTCACCAATAGCGAACCACTTGGTGTGACCCATAGCAAAGGTGTTCGTTATCTAATAAATGGTTCCCGAGGCGGACCACACCCATACCCGCCTCCCAAATTGTTATTACCTCAATTTTCAAAATTCTTTTATTTATTTTTTAATTAAAAAACATTGCTTTAAAAACTACATGCATTTATTCAATGACTTTTATCTCTGCCAAGTTAAAATCTCTGTTCGCTTAACTTTTGAATTTGCTTTTACAAGCTTTATCTGCGGCGACAAACTGGACATAGTCCCTTTGAGATTTCCGAATTGAATACACCAATAAATTAAAATTGATAGCCAACTTCAAGCCACCAATCAGATGCCCGGAATATTCCAATGAATCTCACATCGCAGCTTCTCATTGCAAAATCGAATTATTTTTTTCTGGATTAGTCAATTTTTTCCAATTCCTTCCTTCATCAAAACCCCGTCGTAGAACACTCGATAAACCAATCATAAAGCTGATAATAATTCTGGAGGGATAACTTTGCATAATTCTCATCCCAGTTCGATTCAAATTCTAAAGATGGCGGCAGTTCTGCCTAGCAACAAGTAATTGGTATTCTTTGCAATACTTTGATCGGAAACACTGCGAGAAAAGGGAGTTTATGACTGCTACATACACAGGGGAACGATAAAAATACGAAGAACAACAAACAAATCTCAGACATAATCTATATCTTTACATAGTATAAAAAAGTCGGTCCCGCTTAGATCTTTTAAACTACACAACGGATTTTCATGCGGTTTTCACCAATTGATAGAGTGATTCACGAGGAAGGTTTTTAGGTATATAATTTGTCAAGGTTTTGTGTAAATTGGTTGAAATATATAAATAAGGGGAGCGGGCTGGCAAGCGAGCAGAGGGCAGCGTGCAGCGTGCTGGCAAGCGGACGGTGTGGGACGTTAACAGATGGCGTTGGTTATAAAGGTGGGCATTACCCAACCCATTTCTTTTTTGGGGTGTTATGAAGTGTTGCGTTACCTCCTTCTTTAGCCAACGTTTCGGACAGCGTTGCAGTGTCACTGCAGCATCAGGGCAGATCTGCCGGATCTGCCCTGATGATGGACACTGCAACGCTGTCCGAAACGTTGGCTAAAGAAGGAGGTAGCGCAACACGGCATAACCACATGACAAAACATCTGAAAAGTTTTTTTTAATCATTACAAAAACACTTAAGAAACTGTCACCCGACCCAGAAAAAGAAAAATTCCCGATCATAAGAATTGTATTGCTAATCAGAGAAATTAGCAGTAAACCAAAAATATATAAAAGTACAACTTGAAATTACAATGGTGTTAAACTCTGTAAGAATATTAATATTTTACCATAATATCCTCTTGGATGCTTTTCTGAAACGTGATTGATAGCAGATACATATCATTTTCAATATGCCCCAGATACTTTGCGGGTATCGGATCTAATAAGCGATGTAAATGGGATATGGAATATGGGACCTTAATGGCAAGAATGGATCACGTTTCTTACGCTGATCTGCCCATCCCTAGCGATCAGTTCGCTCCATTAAATCCCTCAATGCCTTGATACTATAATAGAGAAAAGGAATGGAGGCCCATAGGCCTTTTTCAAATCAATAAATCATCCCTCACCAGAACGCGTGAGGCATAACTTATTTTTGATTTGTTACTCATTCTGTAATATTTCTTCATCAGAATTTTTTCTAACAATTCAGCAAATTTATGTATCTAAGATTTTCTTGACTATTTTTATTTAGTGTGAAATTAGCCTCTTAAAAGCTGAGCGTACTGTACAAGGCCCGCAGATGCTTTAATAGTACACAACTGTTAACCCTGTATAAATCCCAAGGTTGAATTTGGTAGTCACCTCTAGACCGAGCCCCAAAATACATGTGAAAAACTCCCGACTCACAGAAACGGGCGATCCGTTTAGTAGATTCTCCTATCTTAACGTTTTGCAATCTTTGGAGCACAGGTGTCAGGTCGGGTCGGAATGCTGTCTTTGTTTTATCGGTATTTCAGTGGAATATGTTCCGAGGAATTAGCGTCATTGATTCCTTCGGCTCCGGTGCACAATCGAGAAATACGCCAAACGCGCGACCAACATTTATACATTTGACATTTGTCACAGGAGAACGGGTCGCATCTACGACTCATCGAGGAACGATTAGCCGGTCTACGTGTTTCCGCTTTTCTACAACATGGGTCTCTTCAAGACCCGTGTTTACCTAATTCTTTTCACAAAAATATCCTCCACGCAGCATTCCCAAAAATGACATAGGCCGAGAGGGAAATTATTTTCCTCAAAACTTTCTGTGTGAAAAAGGTACAAAACATAACTAAAGTCATATTCGGGGCATCGAATCAACTGTCTTTCGAATCACATAAATATTTTTAGTTACGCAATTATCAAAAATGTTAATTTCGGTTGTGATTGTTAACTCTGGTTCAATACTCACGGTTTTGCTTTGAATTTGAATGTCATCTGATTGTGTGAAATTTACTTACATTTAAAATAATACTTTAACAGAAAATTATTTATATTGTCATTTTTTTTATTTCAAGAATTCGTATACCGATAAAGTGGGTACCAACCTACACGTAAATATGGACATTTTCGTGAATATTTTTTCTTGGTCAATGATGTGTTCTAATGTGTTCTCTGTGTAAACTTTCAGATTTACAAACCTGTATTAAAATATATTCACAAATCTATATTTAGTAATCGCGGAGCGTTTCTAAAAGATAAACATTTTACCCAAACGAATTAGTCCATGAAATGGCTAATTCAGATTTAGAAAAAATCATAATATTTAGCTTATTTATGTGTAATAGAAAATGATAAATTTTCACAAATACCTACATACCTACTAACACTTATTGTATCTTGATTTCCCGCTAAGCACTTGCATACTGCTTACTAACAACTTATGCAGGGACACTGGATATCTAAATTCGTCGAAAATTAAATGTAATGTTTGTATTAATGATGGATAACCTCCAATACCTATATATAAAAGTGAAATAAGTAGCGGTAGGAATATAATTTAAAGATTCATTATTTTCTTATTTCAATCTTCTTCCTCATTATCCTTCCGTTTATATACTTATATATAAACGGAATCTGATTTCTGATTCCCCACTACATTTTTATCTGGGTATTATTACTAATGCATTTTTGTAAGGACGTATCAACAAGACAAGTATCGTATTTAATTTTTTTAAATAATTTTTTAGGTGTAAGCAAGTAATTTGAAAGATAAAGAATTTTTATTTAATTGAAAACTATCATTTTAATGCAGAACTAAAATGTATTGATATTTCACGTCTGTAATTTTTTTTTCAAATTTCTGTATATATCTTATTTGTGAAAATTCGCAACTTTTGACTACTTTTTAAAGAAAGATGGATTTTCAGAAATGAATTGAGATTTCTTTTTATTCACCATGTCTAATGATTAATTGAATATGGCTTTAAAAAGATTATCTTAAAATGTTGTTTGGCGGTTCGTCCTCTCTGCCTACTCCTGCGGAGAAACGGCGTGATGGTTAGTTAGTTATAAAATGTTGAACCCAATTATTCAAATTATTAGTTCTTCGCTCAACACTGTCCTACGAAAAAATATTTTTGTAGACATCCTTTGTGAAAATGCTCATCGTTGTTACATTTGTAAATATCATCAAAATTTGTATGAAATGTTCAATTTTCAGAGGAATTTACTAGAATTGCAGCGGAAAATTCATCACAAAACTCTTTTTTTACCCACTTACCAAGTTTCTCTTTGACTAGCATTGTTCACATATCAAACTGAATTTTTCAAAAGCTATTGGTTTTCAAATTCAAACATTAAAAAACAGGCTGACTCCTGAAAGCGATTCAGTTTTATCCAAGCACAAAGTAGGAATTTGATAAAGAAAACCTTACACGAACAATAAGCCAATAATAGACCTGAACTATATGCTCTAGAAATGTGAAAAAAATCTCTTGCATGCAACGTATACCAAAATAATATGGAATTTTTTGCTTTATCCAGAAGCTTTCATTTGGAAACGTTTAAATTATTTTCCATTTTTATTTGTTATTTTTCTGATTGTTCTGCAACAAACCAATCACAAATAGAAACAGAGTGTGTTCAATTGCAGTGTTAGCTCAGGGCATTAATTACAAACATAAATGTTTTTCCATTTCCAATACATTCCCCCTTTGAATGGGAAGTACATAATTTAACGGTTGCAGTAAAATGAAATTCTTCGGACGTTGCAAGGGTCGTATATTTACTTTATGGTCTGATTTTTATGGGCGACTTTAATGAAACTATTGCGGTTTTTATTTGAACTGAGATAAGTTATGTTTATCGTACGTAATATGTAATGATGCCATTGCTGGACCATTTATCGAAAATAGAGCAGTAACTTTATTATATATTTCAGTATAGAATTTACCTAAAAAGGGAAGAGAAATCAAGAAATCAATGAGCAATCACTTATATGAGTCATAGCAGTACCGTCATTATAAAACAATGAAGAAAACCCTGACATTTAGTACGGGAAAACAGATTTCGAAGTACCCCATATAACAGACTATCATACTGTCTAAATTAGTGTCTCAGCAATTTGGTTTAACCGGTAATAAATAAATTTAGACACCTTAGAAAATTGACACTTAAAATCATATTAATAAGTTTTCTCAAAGTGGCTTAACCACATTTTTAAAATGGCCTTACAAGTTGAAACAGCTGTAACAAAAATAAATACTAAAATACTTGTAGAACTTTACAATAACATAATTAAATTTTATTTAAATAAAAAAATAATAATAATAATTTGTTACTTCACAATTTAATCATTTTAAAATAATAAAAGGCATATTTGCCGCACGTTCCTGAGTGGAAAATACTATCAGTATCTTCCCCTGGTGTAAGACCACCATTTAGAATTGAAACGTTGCTTGAAATGTCTTTAGCCGTGTTTGGTGACTAGATCTGAATTTCCAGCTGCCCCACTTTCCTCTTCCTCATATCCTTCACCTCCCTTCACCTTGCCTCACAAAATACCCAAATTAGAGATGCCGTAGTTTTACTGGTTGGGATTCTTCTACGGTGTTAAAAAAAATAAAACCAATCAAAATTTAAGTACAAATTAACAAAATTAAACTGTAGTACAATTTAATTTTTGTTGTACAATAAAAAACATGGGTCTCTTCAAGACCCAGGTTCTCTCCTTCCTTTCCCGAGAGAGACCATCCACAAGACCATCCACAACATTCTTAAAGTAGATATGGGCCTTGAGGAAAATTATTAAAAAAAAAAACACGTCTTACTACTACGTGGTGTCACATAATAAATCATATTTCACAAACTTTTGTAATCACACTCAATCCTCAATCTTCTTTGTTAAAAGAAAAAGGCTACGCGTCTGACACAATTTCTGTCAGGCAATTAAAACAAATAACAGGTACTGACAGTGAACGAATGTGTGTTTGGCAGCCTCTGTGATCGAGGTGTAAGATCTCCACTAGCAATCCGGAGATCGCGGGTTAAATTTAATAGATATATAGCATATTTGCGGTGCGTTCCAGGGTGGAAGATACTCTCAGTATCTCCCTGGTATAAGACCGCCATTTAGAATTTAAACGTTGCTTGAAATGGCTTTAGCCATTTTTGGTGACCAGATTTGAACAGCCAGGCATCTTTCCACTTTCCTCTTCCCCATCTCTTTCCCTCACCACTACCTTCAGCCTCACAACATACCCGAATTGGGGATGCCATAGTTTTACCGGCTCTAAACGGGAGCAGTTACAACTCTTGTATGTTATTTATTTAAACCGGGAATGCTTAAGGCCCACTATAAGCGCTCAAAAAGAAGAAGGGGAGATATGTAAAAACGAAGGTTAGAGGAAGAACGCCAATATTAAAAACGATTATGATTAAACGAAAATTGTGACTCATTTAAATTAGAGCAAAAATCTTGTGCGCAGTGTCTTAAATAGCATTTAATGATACTCTGTAAATTTTTTCATACGTATAAAAAAACGTGTTAATAATAATTTTCGGAGGATATTTTGAAATTTTTTTCTATCGAGGGAATTTCAAATAATTACTGTTTCGGCGTGGTAAAAGTACCGATATTATCTGAAGACGACAATATACCTTAAAATATATTCAGAATCTAAACGACGTAAGTAAAGAAGCCGAGCCGTGTATACAAATTGCGACTCGCGACCCGTGAACGGGACGGACCTACTATCGAATTTGCCGTAAGAAAGAAAAGAGGAATAAAAATAATGTGTGAATCTTAACGACGTAAGTGAAGAAAGTATGCAAACAAATACACGCCGCGGCGTGGCACGGCACACGTACGGTCGAATTCACCCTAGCAGGCCTGGAGATTCGACCTTTCTGCCGCGTTCATTTTAATTAATTCTGAAGAACGTGTTACAAATATTTAATATGTGTCTCCATGTTGTCCTCCCGAAGTTATTAATTCTTCGTCTAGAAAAATAAAATCTGGTGCTTACCGCTAACTTTATAGTTGAAAAACGGGTTA
Source organism: Limnephilus marmoratus (assembly GCA_917880885.1). Lineage (NCBI taxonomy): Eukaryota > Metazoa > Arthropoda > Insecta > Trichoptera > Limnephilidae > Limnephilus > Limnephilus marmoratus. The sequence continues at coordinate 48,966,055 of OU862917.1, forward strand.
TAGAGTTTTAAAATCGTTATACGTAAAATATGTTAATGGTAAGGAACTGTTTTTATTAATCGAAAATATAAATAACTCGCATTCCTTGTGTGGCATGGAAATAAAAAAAGTTATTTTAGTTACGAATTCGCCGGAAATTATTAAAATGTGAGTTGTGAGCAAACAAAAATTATTAGGGTTGTGTACCGCCTTTCATTTCTAGAGTGTTCTAGATAAATATGTTATAAAACAGGATAAATTCGGAATGCAGGGCTTAAAAAAAAAAAAAACTACGCCTTATTGATACAAATTTTGCTAGGCAATTAAAAACAAATAATACTGACAGTGAACGAGAATGTACCCATCGTTTATGGTAAAACAAGGATTAACCGAGTTTTTAATCTGCGAAATCCTTTCTTCGTGTCCTTTTCTCCCACCGGCACTGTTCGCAGGGTGAGGGGTGATTAATCAATGTCAGCTCCTTCGGCCCGCTCTGAGGTTCCTTTGTAGTCCTTACAAAGGTGGGGATAAGGACCAGCTTCGGGCAAGGAATCAATGGGAGGAAAACTGTTATAACAGATTCAGCCCGTCTTAAGGGAGCTTCGCAGTTTATAAATTACGGCGGTACATATAATAATGTAGCTCCATTACGCTATTTAATAACGTAAATGAAATATGGCCACGATTCATCAGAATATAATTCGAGAGAAAAGTTAAAATTTTAGAAAACATTGTTAGATTGAAAAGCAGTGGAAAATAATGTACAATTTTTGAGTGAAAATTGTCTGAAAATTGAAAATTGTCATTCACGTTAACTCTCTGAAGGATAATATAATATATAACTCCATATGTATCTTTGAAGATGCTTTGTTGAGGGTCTTTTTGAGAAGAGAAAGGAGTGAACATGGGTCCCTTAAAGATCCATATTATAGTGAGAGAGGAAACATGGAGGAAACACAGTTATTATTAGGATTTAAGGCGCAGTATACCCGCTCAAAAAGAAGACGGAGAGATGTGTAAATACGAATGTTTGAGAGAGCGCGCTAATATTAAAAGCGATAATATTCAGGCGAAAATTGTGAAAATGTTCAATAAAAAACGACTCGTTTAACCACTAGGGCGATTTAAAAAAATGTATATATATTTGTAGCCCCCACGTTTGTTATTTTGGACTTAAATGCTATTAAAGCTATTAAAATGCTTTATCCATTGTGATCATAGATGTCGCAAATCCGAACTTTGTAGGCTATTTTAAAACGATGTTAAAAATAATTTAAAAAATAATTTTTTTCTTTTCAACTGTTTATGGTTAAAATTCAGTCCCTTTTCCATAGATATGCACATTTTTTAATCAAGTATACCACAGAAAATATACAGAAATCGAACATATTCTATGTTGACTCGAATAAGTACCTCTCACGGCAGTTTTAAAGTAACAACCACGCAGGATTCGCGTGGTTATGAACTTAACGATTTTTTTTTTTTTTTTATAAATCCTACAAATATGAAATAAACGGTAAAATAGAGGTTAATTCATTGGCTATATAGAAATATAATAAATTTTTATTTCTCCATTTTTAAATTAGAAGGTATAATTTTTTTAATGTTGGCGAAAAATTTAAAAAATGATCTCCTGACAACGTCGAGCAAACGGAGAAAAAAGTTTTAAAATGCGCTGACGCTCCAGTGGTTAAAATAGAGCAAAAATAATCTGGTGAGGATTGTCTAAAATAACATTTAAAGAAACACTGTGATTTTTTCATTCATATAATTTGCAAAATAATTGAAAAAAATGTGTTTGTAATAATTTTCGAAGCATACTTTGCAATTTTTTTCGTATTAAATTTTAAAAAATGTTTAAGGCGTTATGTTTTCTAGATGCTAACGTACAAATAACAAACAAATTATTAATACTATTTTGAAAATGGTTAAACCCGGATACAATTTTAAATTTTCGCGGCAAAAAGTATTGTCGTGATAGATTTTTGGATCATTATATCGTGATGCGTTTACTTCTTCTTTAGCCAACGTTTCGGACAGCGTTACAGTAGATAGCGTTCTCCCACCGATATCTTTCTTTTTATATATTTTCTTTGGTTTTAATCATACTTACACCTGTAAATATTTTTCTTTTTATTTATTATTTCACTCAACTAGATGCTGAACCAACAGGCGAACACATCTATCATGTGTCTTTATCTTGTTGATTATTGCAAATGTAAGTACGCATACATTTTTCTTTTTTACTAACAATCATGCGTGCAGGGACATTGGAGGGTCTAGATTCGTTTAAAAAATAAATGTAGCTTCCTTTTTACAAAAAATTAGAGTCCTGACGTGTGCGGCTAAGGAGGTTAAACAATCAGTTTCCTCACACAGCCGTGGGAAAGTGGTGGGTCCCCTCCAATAGTGGATAGCGTTATCAGAGCAGCTATGTTGATTGTGATTAATACGTACATGTGTATTACCCCAAAATAAATGACGGTAGTACTTTCGGCCGTTTTGATTCTTTATTTTTTTAAACCAAGATAGACCGAATGAGAAAACTTCATTACTGTAGTGTTCTATTGTTTTAATAGACACACTAACAGATTCTCCAACACATCTTGGATGGAGATTAGTTCTAGGGAATAATAGGTTCTTGATGTTTATCTGGTTTTATTAAATACTTCGCCTCGTTAGTCGACCTAACTAGGAGCTGGCTAAATTTAATCTCATGAGAGAGTTCTACTGAACACTCTCTCTGTGCTGCTCGACCCTCTGTTGCTCATCACATCACAGGTACTAAGCTATCTGCCAACAGTACTTAGCACTGCCATCTATTTCTAAAAGCCGGAAGCTTTTAGATACACTACAATTACTTTTGTTTTTTTTTCATTTGAATTTATAGATCTGCTTATAAATGATGTCTGCTTATAAACGGCAAATACAGTTTGCTCTTCTTGCTCGTTATAACTCAGTTAGACTTAAATGAACACAAACTGCACGTAAACTATTCAACCTAACACGTCCTGAATAACTTTTAACGACAACCTTTTCTTTGAGCAAATATTACAATGAGAAACTTTATTCTACTATTGTATTTGTCTTGTTATTATCATATTATTGGTGCTCTAAGAAATTTCGACTTCCTTAGAAAAGCCATTAAAACACCGACCAAGTTTTATCTAGTCAGGGCATGCGAACCTTAAAAATAAAACTGAAACCAATAATATTGTTTTAAGAAAACATTTATCAAAAATAAAGTGCATTATCACGCAGTCGAAAGATCGGGAAAAGTACTGATTTCACCTGCACGGAGAAAATTGGTCGTTCAGCAAGTTCGTCCCAATACGTCATGCAAAAAATTACGACAACATTTTTGCCACAAATTAAAGGATCTTCGCTGTTTTAGCGTACGTTTTTAGATGCTTGTGCAACAAGTTTTCATCAAGTTGGGTTGTTAAGTTCATCTTTATATCTTGTGACGTAAAGCTTTTCAGGCTTGCCATTGGCCGATAAAACGAACAAATTACAACATGGAATTTGAGCGATAAGTTTGTACTCTGTTTTATATTGTAGGAAACTTGCATTTGTAGCTAGGCTTTCGACACGAGGCTTCGGATTTAAATGTGGAGTTATATTACAAAATTAATCTTAGGGGTATTATTTTTCGATTGAATTTATATATGAGACGGCTAATCTATTGTTATTATACAGGAGGTTAAGGTACGTACTTGACTTGCTTTAACCAGTGATTCCTGACATTATTTGGAGTAAAAAATGAAAACGAAATTTAGGTCTCAGGTGACTTTTTTATGTTTTTTTCTACGTGCCTGATTGCCACCAGTAGAAAGAATGCGTTGTCATTGACAAAGAATCTATCTGCCAAGTTTCAGCTCCAAAGGATGTTGGGAAATGGTCACTTTTCATTTCCAAGATTCCACTACATTCATAATACAAAAACACGAAAACAAAACTTTAGAAAGCAGAGCCTGTAATCGGAAATTGGTGTCATTTTATAATTTCTGAATTCATCGTAAATATTGATACAAGCTGAATACGTTAATATACAGTACCACACTGGTAAAAGACAATCATTAAGAATCGAAACATTGCTTGATATAGCGGTATTTGTAGACCAGAACGAAATAGCCAGATACTTCCGAACCTTCCTCTTTTTAGTCTCCTTCTCCTCCTAACTCCGCTCAGACCCAAATGTCCCCCATTAGGATTGCCATGGTCCCACTTAAAAACCCTAGCAGACACCAATATAGTATTTATATTTTTGTTACTGACAATTGTTCGTAATGGAAGTCCAATATCGTGATATGTTAATTTAAAGATTATTATTAATTATTATAATTTTCAGACTGGCATACGATACATGCTAGTCTGAAAACGGCAGCGATACGCTGAAACCGATCAATACATAAAAATGTTTTGTTTCATGTCATAATGACTACCTGAAAAATAAACGACAAAAAATAACGACGTGTGTTTCTGTTATCTTTGTAGCTCGAAACGTCCGATTAATAGGGACCTACCATCCCTCAAACAAGTTGCCTTAAAGGGCGCTAGTTGTTTAAACCTTATTGGCCAATAAGTTAGTGGCTCGTTAAGGGTCCGGCCGGGCCCGGGGGTATTGGATATTATTCGACCCTTCGGCGCGTTTCCTTTTTTGTGACGTAGCTTTTTCCTATCCCCACAACACATTGGTGCTGAAATAAGCTATTGTTTATTACGTATTTTTGTTACAGATTTTGGGAATATTTTTGGTACGGCATGCGGAAACTTTTAATAGGGGTTGTTTCTAAAAAAATAGTATTTCTGCTAACTTTCACGTTATTCCAATATTCTTTAAGCCTTGAATGTTTTTGTGATACCAAATAATATATTCACAAATGATTTTTACAAGCTAATTACTCAGCACTTGCAGATGAAAAAAATGCTCTTTTTATTTTTATTTCCTGTAATAATTTAATGAGTAAAACCTTGACAAATTATAATATTTAATCTTTGTAGACAACATTAGCAACACTCAAATAAAAATTATATATAGATATTGGCACCTCTGGGACTCGAACCCAGGACCTTCTGCTTACATGGAAAATGCTCTACAGCAGTGTTTTTCAATCTTTTTGAATACGCGACCCCTTTACAGGTTGAAAAATTCTGGCGACCCCCTTTGACCTTTGGAAATTAGTATTTCTGGAAGATCTTTTTAGCCACCTTAATAATTTAAACAAGAACCTCCAAGGTAGAGAAGAAAATATTTTAACAGCTAAAGATAAAGTCAAAGCATTTCATGCCAAACTTCATTTGTGGCCAATCTCTCTGCAAAACAATATATTTGAGTCATTTCCATATGTTCAGAAGACTCTTGAAGATAATGCAACTGACCAATTACTTGTCGTAAGGGCTCACATTTCTTGCATGATACAGAGCTTGCATAATTTGCAAGAGAAACTATTAACATAGTTTCCAGACTTGCACTCTGAAGCTGACAATAGGAGTAGTTGGATTTTAAACCCTTTCTTCTATAAATCAATTGAACTGGATGATTTCACCACACATATGAAAGAAAATCTTATATGAAGACAATATTAGCTTAACTCGATCGAAAATCTGGAGACAGAAAGATCAGAAAAAGATATTGGCACCTCTGGGACTCGAACCCAGAGGATCTTCTGCTTACATGGAAACAGCTCTAACAACTGAGCTAAGGTGTTTATATCCAATTCGGTCACTTTTAACTGTATCATACTTCGATTAAGAACTAACAACATTATCCTTAGCTCAGTTGGTAGAGCTGTTGCCATGTAAGCAGAAGGTCCTGAGTTCGAGTCGCAGAGGTACCAATATCTTTTTCTGATTTTTCTGTCTCCAGATTTTAGATTGAGTTTCGCTAACATTGTCTTCATTTAATAAAATATTAAAATTTGAGGTTTTATTCATAAAGTTATTAAAAAGAAAGTATTCATCCTAGACTTTCAGAAAAGAAAATTGATTTTTTTTAACTGAGCTCCACACTGGGGGCCCTGAGGAAAATAATTTCCCTCAGGGCCTATGTCATCTTTGGGGATGCTGTGTGGAGTGTTTTTTTTAGGAAATGAAGGAGAGAAGAGTTCTAGGAAGGAAAAGGGTTTAACTGATGGGTAGATCTGGGGTTCAGTGTGTCCTGGTCATCCGCCTCCAAGACCTAGACAAACCTCACCCCATGAACCCGGGCACCCCTGCTAAATCACCAAACGTAGCGAACCACTTGACCTATGGCAGAGGTGTTGGTTATCCAATAAAGGTTCCCGGAGCGGCGGTACCCATTCCCGCCTCCCAAATAGATGTCGCATATTAAAAATAAAATGGATAAACATTTATCCAGACACTATCTAGATAGCATTTAGTTGGGGTTTAAATCTTGCAGTCATATATAAAGATAGCAGCCAATAATATGTGCGTTTAGAAAATGAAGATAATGTTGGTAGTTCTTAGTCGAACTATGATAAAGTTAAGAGTGACCGAATTGGATACAGACACCTTAGTTCAGTTGGTAGAGCTGTTTCCATGTAAGCAGAAGGTCCTGGGTTCGAGTCCCAGAGGTGCCAATATCAGTTTTTGATTTTTCTGCCTCCAGATTTTCGATGAGTTTCGCTAATATTGTCTTCATTTAATTAAATATTACAATTTGAGGTTTTACTCATAAAAAATAAAATCTTATAGCTGCTGACGGCATGTTTAAAATAGCATTTCATTTTCAAAGTGTTGACATGTTTTGGATTAAAAGAAGAGTATCCAGAGCTGGCAAGGGAAGCTATAAAATTATTAGTGCCATTTGCCACTTCATAATTACGTGAACTGACATTCTCTTCAATGGTCACTTCAGCTATAGCTCACCCCGAGTGGTCCGCTACGTTTGGTGATTTAGCAGGGGTGCCCGGCTTCATGGGGTGAGGTGTGTCTGGGTCTTGGAGACGAATAACCGGGACACACCGAACCCCAGATTCCTACCCACCCCTTAAATCTTTTTCCTTCCCAGAACTCTCCTCCCCTTCTTTTTCTTAAAAAAAACCCAAACAGCATCCCCAAAGATGACATAGACCCTGAGGGAAATTATTTTCCTCAGGGTCTCCTGTGTGGAACTCAGGTAAAAAAAAGTGGTGGACATTCAAACTAAATAGAAAAGCAGACTTAACTTAGAAAATGATTTCATTATTAACACATCAAAAATAGCACCACGATTTAAAATATTTTTGATAAATAAACAAGCCCATCCTTCTCATTGAAATAGTGTTTTTATTGTAGTTAGAACTCGCCTTTTTCTTTTTGCCGGCGACCCCCCGAGTGAGGCTTCGCGACCCCCCTAGGGGTCGCGACCCACAGATTGAAAAACACTGCTCTACAGAAACCTTAGCTCAGTTGGTAGATCATTTGCCATGTAAGCAGGAGGTCCTTGGTTCGAGACCCGGTGGTTCCAATATCTTTTTCTGATTGTTCCGTCTCCAGATTTTCGATTGAGTTTCGCTAATATTGTCTTCATTTAATTAATTATTACAAATAAAATTTACATGTGCAACCGCCGGATCGCTGTTCGAGAGCCCTACCCCTCGGCAACGGGGTTCATATAAATAAATTACGAGATTTCGACTCGATTTAAATTTAGATTTAATAATTTATTTATTGGCCTTCTCGGACGTGTATAGAGGTAAAAATATTAAAAAAATTATTATATTTAATTAAATGAAGACAATGTTAGCGAAACTCAATCGAAATCTGGAGACAGAAAAATCAGAAAAGATATTGGCTCCGCTGGGACTCGATCCCAGAACCCTTTTCTTACATGGAAAAAGCTCTACCGATTAAGCTACGGAACCCATATTAATTCGGTCACTTTTAACTGTATCATACTTCGACTAAGAACTACCAACATTATCTTCATTTACTTAACGCACATATTATTGGCTGCTATCTTTATATATGATTACAAGATTCAACTCGAACTAAATGCAATCTAGATAACTGTTAAAAGTGACCGAATTAATATGGGTTCCGTAGCTTAATCGGTAGAGCTGTTTCCATGTAAAAAAAGGGTTCTGGGTTCGAGTCCCAGCGGAGCCAATATCTTTTCTGATTTTTCTGTGTCCAGATTTCGATTGAGTTTCGCTAATATTGTCTTCATTTAATTAAATATTATAATTTGAGATTTTACTCATAAAAGTTTAAAAAAAAATAATAATAAATATTCATCCTAGACTTGCAGAAAAAGTCAATAGATGTCGCGTATTACAAATAAAATGGATAAAAATTTATCCAGACACTATCTAGATTGCATTTAGTTCGAGTTGAATCTTGTAATCATATATAAAGATAGCAGCCAATAATATGTGCGTTAAGTAAATGAAGATAATGTTGGTAGTTCTTAGTCGAAGTATGATACAGTTAAAAGTGACCGAATTAATATGGGTTCCGTAGCTTAATCGGTAGAGCTGTTTCCATGTAAGAAAAGGGTTCTGGGTTCGAGTCCCAGCGGAGCCAATATCTTTTCTGATTTTTCTGTCTCCAGATTTCGATTGAGTTTTGCTAATATTGTCTTCATTTAATTAAATATTATAATTTGAGATTTTACTCATAAAAGTTTAAAAAAAATTAATAATAAAAAAAATATTATTAGTATTAAAAAATATATCTTCTTATATATAAAAATGAATCGCTAAATGTGTTGCTAAGCGCAAATCGCGAGAGCAGCTAAACCGATTTCGCTATTTCTTTTTTTAGAATATTCCTTGAAGTACGAGGATGGTTCTTACGGAGAGAAAAAAATAAGAAAATTGCGTAGAAAATTGGATAATTTCAGAAAACCTAACGACTATCGCACGTTTGACAGTTCGCGTGTTTGAGAATGACATTTTGCAAAACAATGATTGTTCAATCAGGATTCTATTTTTGAAAATCTTTAAGTTGATAAATTTATTTATAAAGTAGGTACCTACTCCCCTAATAGTTTGAATCGAATCAAGAACTTTAGATATTTTAAATAGGTACACCTATGTTAGGTACCAAATTTAATAAACTTGAAAAATTAAAATTTGAATAAAAATTGTAAAAGGTGGCATGCGGGCTGTTTAAAAACTGAATGTACTGGGATTGAATATATGGAACGTGTGAGGAGGGTTGGTTGGAAGAGGGAGCGGGAAAGGGAAGAGGGAAGGCGGGGAAGGTGGAAGGGGAACGCGGGAGGGGAAGTGGACGTGTGAGGGGGGGAGGGGAACTCGGGAGGGGGTTCGCGGGACGGGGGAAGGGGGGGGGGGAGTGGAGTAGAGAGAGGGAAGATGGGGGTGACGGAGTGGGAACGCGAGAGGGGAAGAGGACGCAGGAGAAGGAGGGCGGAAGGGGAACGGGACGAATGGGAAAGGACACGCAGGGAGAAACAATTTCTTTATTAAATGGCATAGCAACGCATGCTGGGACCAGCAAGTATCTAAATAATATTTACCTTTTGGCTTTCTTTTCTTTTGCCTATTTATTTTAAAGTGGTTTGAAGATTGGATATTGATTTCACAAAAATAAAAATGTTTATTTTTTGGATTTCATAGGATTCAAACCTCCGTTCACTTGATATCTGTCTTTCTGGACGCTAAGGCTTGTCAAGCGCCTTACTTGCTGCGCTATCGAAGGCACGCGCCGATGCACGAATTTACCGCATTATATTAGAACTGAGGATCCGCCAAATAATAAATTTTAGTAACGCACTTCCGTTTCAAATCACTAACGGGCTAAAAAATTTTCATTTAAAAAAAATACTTGTTACGCACGGTATCGAGCCTTGTTGAGGGGAGTCATAATATTATATAACATTTTAAAACCTACAATTTATTGGTTTGGTTAAAACATATATTTTCCAATTTTTTCAAATATCATTTACTATGTATATTTTTACTCGATTTACAGCCTTGGTGAAGGCCCGTTTGAGTCCTTAAGAGCGTTTAACCAGCCAGCGGACGAAAATCCACATTTCGTCGAAAGTTGTTCTTACGAACGTGCAGGGCGGTTACAATGAGAAAGATTAAGTTTTCTCCGTACCATCTTTTTAAAATTATAACTCAATATCGAATTTATTTAAATCCAAGTTAGCTTTAATTTAAACCTTCATCCAAAAATGCTGAAAGGCGTGATGATAAAACTATTAAAATAATGTACTTTTTGTAATTATTTTTTGATTAAAAGTTTTTTTTTTTTTTACAGTGAATACCGCACAAGAATCTCAACTGCTCCCGTCTGGAGCCAGTGAGACTATGGCATCCCCAATTGGGGTATGTTGTGGGGCTGAAGGTAGTGGGGAGGGGAAGGAGGTGGGGAAGAGGAAGGTTGGGAAGTACCTGGCTATTCAGATCTGGTCACTAAACACGGCTAAAGCCATTTTCAAGCAACGTTTCAATTCTGAATGGTGGTCTTACACCAGGGCGATACTGATAGTATCTTCCACTCTGGAACATGCCGCAAATATACTAGTATTTATCATTTTTCAATAATGTCTAAATTTAATAAGAATGTTAAAAAATCTGAAATATATTAGTTTGTAAGTGCGCAAATAAATACACAAATGTACCAATTTTCGTCAAGAAACACATGTACGTACATATTTTTGAATGATTTTATTGAAACTAAAATTAAAATTCTAAAATATGCGTTTGCTAGATAATGTATTGATTTATTTTACTGCATGATTATATTATTTGAGATGGGTGTAGTATAATACAAATACTTTTTTGAAAATTTAAGAAATCTGTCAACGACCTATGGAATAACCTTATTATTCTAAAAATTAAAAATATTTCTCAAAATTTATTACATGCGAATGCTAGATAAAAGAACAATCTTTCGAAATCCATTTATAATTTTTTGTGGAAAAGAGTCAATACGTCTAAAATCTGATTTGAAAATGACATATTTCTGGTTTTCTCTGGTAATGCCCTCTTAAATAGTAGGCTTTATTTTCAAAGAAAACGGTATAGATATCTAAAAATACATGTATTATATTTCCTCTATTTAAAGATTCTGCGAAATAAATATATCTTGACTTCTTGATCCCCCGGGAAACGTTTTATTTATTTAGCGAAACAAAATGAACTGGGGTTTTGTCATTACGAACGAACTTACGGGCCAAAAGTCAGAAATAATTGTGCAAACGCACAGCCCTCTAATAGGATCTTCGCGTGTTTGTGATACTGAAATATATATGAACTCCCTTTGTAAAATGGAGCACATTATGCTTTGTGTGCGGGTTGCTGCGAATTCTTTATTGAAGTACTTTAATTTTTAACATTGTAGTCATATTCACAATGCCTTTGTTGTGTATGTAATCTTACAGCCAATAAAAATCTTGTAACTAATGCTCATTAGTGTTTTTTTAAACTTATATTTAGTAGGTATACCAGAATAATGACGTGGAAATTCAAACTAAATTTGAACTCGTATTTGATTCATGCTTGAACTCTTAGCAGTTTATTCATTGTTTTTGTATGTATAACTCCATTTAATTTTAATTACATTTTTTATTTATTTTTTATTATTTATCAAAATTCAAACCCGCTAAACTATTTTATGTAGTTTCGTCAGCAGGTACATAATGACAACATTTTTACAATAACATGGTACAATGGTAAACAGTATGTGGGTATGTATTTAATAATGTTATTATCATGGAATTCATATAAAAAATATTGAACGAGTGCAGCACAAATTTTTACGATTTATTAACTTCAAGTTACATATACCTATTCAACACATTAACTATACATTCTTACTAAATACATTTAAATTGCATTCCTTAGAAAACAGAAGAAAAATAATTGACCTAACTTTTTTTGTTTAAAATTATTCACTCCGAATTAAATGTTGTGAACTCCTGCATCTCATTGACTTTAAGGTACCAACCCGAGCGACAAGGCAAAACATATTATTCTGCAACAATAATTCTCTAACCAACTATTACACACATGCATCAATTTCTCGACTTCACACACTAGGGAACAAATACACCTCAAATATCGATGTATTTAATATAAGTTTACCGTTATTCAAGAAATATCTGAACAATATTTTTATGTAGAATATTTTGATATCTAAGGAGCATCACCTAGGGTCTATTGCATATATTTGTGTATTTCTATATTAATCTACAATGTAAAAACTTGTTAACGTTTTCTTTTTATGTATCTTGCATTCTGTCATGTATTATTCATGACATTTAATCAGTCACCTGTAAATTTTGTAATTGCTAACATACCTACTAGTTTATTTCTATGTCATTTACAACTTAGAAACTTTCTCTTTTATTGTAATGCACTATCATTCCTAAATTTATCTGAATGATGTTTACCTACTAGTTATATTTTTATAGTTTATCTTTTTTATTAAAAAAAAACTGTCTCTGTATTATAATCTTGTCATGTAAAAGCCCATCAGGGCGTTGAAAATTAATAAATAAATAAATAAAAATAAATAAATATTCTGCAAGTACTTCAGTATTCATTTTTGTTACAGCTGTTTCGGCTTACAAGGCAATTATCAAAGTGTGGTTAAATCACTTTGAGACGACATATTTATACGATATTTAGTCTAAAGTCATGGTATTTGAAAGAGAGAGTACGAAAACAATGTGCAACATAGTTGTGAATGATTAATACTTGGAGCAGGTGGATGAGTTTGTGTATTTGGGAAGTATGTTTACGAGAGATGGGAAGGCTGATAGAGATATTGAAAGAAGGGTAAATGCAGATAACTCCATTTTAATGGTGAGCTGAACGCCGTTGGCGCCAACAAAAACTGTCCAAAGAAGAGCAGCTAGCCGTCCATAATGGAGTACTGGTACCTACCCTGATGTATGGCAGTGAGGCATCGAAATGGCAGAGGAAGGATGAAAGTAGACTGAATGCTGTAGAAATGCGATCCCTGAGGCGAATGTGTCGTAAAACCATGAACGATCGTGTGAGAAACATGGAGATCGGCAAATTGTCTTATTATTTTAAATTAAAATTTTGATATACCACAATTTAATCAAATAAAATTTATTTACCCCCGCCGGGATGCGTATTTACAAAACCTATACCGATTCAGTCGCGGTAGCGAAAATTTACATTTTAAATATACCTCCATATTGGTTATTTTTTATCACTTTGCAAAAATCAAAATTGCTTTAAAATCTCGATCAAATAATCGTTCGAATGTGTATATCAGATATTAATAATTTTATTTCTAAATATTTAAATTTTGATATTGAAAATGTAAGTTGTCGCTTCCGCGACTGAACCGGTATAGGTTTTGGGAAAACGCCGCGGGGATTCGATCCCGCGACCTTCGGATTGTAATTCAAGGGCCTTATTCCTAGACCACGCCGGCCGTCATGGTCAATGGATGACAATAGTAATATTGCCATTTTTTATATTTGAAAGATCCCCGTTAAAACTTTCATTTTAAGCACAATTCACTTATCTATCAAATTGTAATGTAATAAGCTGACAAACTTAACAATATGATAGCTTCTGCTGATTTGTTCAAAAACTGAAAGGACGTAGAATCGACCTTTAATGGGGACCTTTCAACTGCAAAAAAAGCTGGGCTGAATGGCAATTTGACACCAACATCATATTTGAATTTCTTTGAAACAACCCGTCCTTGCACATTGATCGAAATCTATAAAGGAAGAAACTCGTACATCCACCCAACATACATTGTAGTTCTCTCAACATTCGCAGCGAACATTGTAGTAAACATCCCACCGTGCTGCTTATTGGGGATTCGATCGTAAACTGTCTGGGATTTCTCTTCCTTCAGAAAGCGTGAACCATATTAAATCGCATCCGTGGCTGATTTGCGAGCGTGATGCACAAATGGATCGTTAAGGACTCTTGTGTAGCACTGGACCAGCGCAGGCTACAGATCACAATGTTGAAGGACATTCAATTTATTGCTTCCCTGGAGACACATCTGTGCTGCTAGACTAGATTATCAGAATCCCGATATTAGCACCAAGCACCGTCAACTATGTTCAACTATACAAAGAAGACGAAAATTGATTAAGATAAAGAAGTTTTACCTATTAAACTATGAGAGGAAGCCTTCCTTTCAATTCTTTTTCATATCAATCTGAAACTGACTAAATTAATGTGAAACAACTATTTTCGATTATTCTTTACTCCGATTTGGTTTGTATTATAAATACCAAACACACATGCGTTGGATTAAAGTGTTTCCTATCGTTTCGCTGGAGTAAATTTAAAATTAAATTGTTAATAAAATATTAGTGTAAACTAAAAAAATGTTTACTTTATCATATGAAAACTGTGAACGCAGACTTTTAAAAATTACAAATTTATGTTTAAGATTTTCTGCGATAGTTGCCCTCGATTAACCCTTTTCGTTTTATATAAAATTATTCACAAATAAATAAAAAAAAAATACTTAAAACGACCGTTTCTAGACTCCGTATACTAATCGTTTTGTAGGGCCTATTACCTTTATATTATTATTCGTGGTGATATAAGTCACACTAAGAATATACACATATTTGACTTGCATATTCCTCTTAACGTTTTCTTTAACAAGTCATTGTTACATTCGGAATTGAGATCTCTGATTTGTTCACGAATCATGTAGGATTTGTGGTTTCTTGTGCAATTCTACGTGAATTGAGATAGTGGTTGAAAGAAGAAAGAAGTGTCATGAGATTATATGACGGGGAAGTAAATGAAAGGAGAAGTCGAGATCGACTTAAAACAAATTCTTTTCTGTGGTAAAATGAGGTGTATGCAAGTGAAATAGATACTAATTATTATTTTTAATTGTAAAACTAACGTTTTTAAGACAAGATTTTTTATGCATAGCACAAAGGGTAACAATTATTATAAGCAATAATTATCAGCCTGAAACACTCATCCACATTGAAAAATCTTCCGAGAAAAGATACATGACGCCAACGGGACTTGAACCCGTGTCCTCTCGATTGCCGGTCGATTGCTCTGACCACTGAGCTATGGCGGCTTATCTCGTACCCGCCAAATGATTCAATATATGCTAGTGTTTCATTCAACAATTACTGCTTATTATATTTTTTCCACCTGAAAACAACCAACTTTATTTTTGCGAGAGAAACATTGTAAGTGTTAAATCCCTCGCTAGGTGGCGTCGAGACAACAGACGTTAACACTTACAATGTTTCTCTCGCAAAAATAAAGTTGGTTGTTTTCAGGTGGAAAAAATATAATAAGCAGTAATTGTTGAATGAAACACTAGCATATATTGAATCATTTGGCGGGTACGAGATAAGCCGCCATAGCTCAGTGGTCAGAGCAATCGACCGGCAATCGAGAGGACACGGGTTCAAGTCCCGTTGGCGTCATGTATCTTTTCTCGGAAGATTTTTCAATGTGGATGAGTGTTTCAGGCTGATAATTATTGCTTATAATAATTGTTACCCTTTGTGCTATGCATAAAAAATCTTGTCTTAAAAACGTTAGTTTTACAATTAAAAATAATAATTAATATTTGACAAGTTTAAGTATTTCCCCAATAAATGAAGACATAATTTGTCTCGACGCCACCTAGCGAGGGATTTAACACTTACAATGTTTCTCTCGCAAAAATAAAGTTGGTTGTTTTCAGGTGGAAAAAATATAATAAGCAGTAATTGTTGAATGAAACACTAGCATATATTGAATCATTTGGCGGGTACGAGATAAGCCGCCATAGCTCAGTGGTCAGAGCAATCGACCGGCAATCGAGAGGACACGGGTTCAAGTCCCGTTGGCGTCATGTATCTTTTCTCGGAAGATTTTTCAATGTGGATGAGTGTTTCAGGCTGATAATTATTGCTTATAATAATTGAAATAGATACATTTATGGAAGGAATGCTTATTTGGAATTAGAGAGTGAATGAACGAAGGAATTAGTGTTATGAGATTATATGACGTCGAAGTGAATGGTAGAAGAAATAGGGTAGTCCGCGGAAGACATGGATCGATGAAGGGAATCGAATACCAAAAAAAGAAACTTTTTCATATACTGGCAATTTTTTTCCACAAAACAACACCCAGTTAACTAGAATTCACAACCTCAAAACTTTACTCCAAACCATTCACAATCTCAGGAAACGCCGGGGACTTATACGAGTTTAACATATGAATTAAATTAAATAATTCACACCCGTTCTAGATTTTTGGTACACCTTACGATTTTTAACAAAATTTGGAAAGTTGTTTATTTTGGTGTCAAATCAAAAAATTATGTTTGGTATTCAAATGGCCGCTCAGCTGTTTCTCTTAAAGCTATTTTATAAACGCATACGATAAGTTGAAGAAGAAATATGAATAAGTAATAACGTTGCTCGCTCCACAGATTTCCCTTCTGCCTGCCAGTGAGTAGATAGGTACCGTTCCTCCCCACGAGCCACTACAACCTGCTACAGAAATGTACCATTCTAGCGGTTCCGCTAAAGCCTCCAAAGCGACTTAGTTGTTGGGCCAAAGTTTGTACATATTTCTCTGCATTCCATTTCCGTTACTTTTACATCTCACTTGTAAGTTTCCACTAATACCAGATTATTAGAAGTCTAGTTTTCTCAGTACTGAAATTCTGGGACCAACTACCATAATAACGTAATTCCCTTTGCCTAGAATAATAATGGAGGGTAATAATTATGTCGGTTTAATAAAAACCAAAATTTCTTTCAAAATCATCAGATTTGTAAGTTTTTATTGAAGTGAAAACTTCTTTAGCGCCGTTGTGATTTGAAACTCGATGAAACGAACAATAGCCAAACTAAAAAGAGGCATACATCTAGATATAGAATTAAGCCAGCGAGAGAATGAGATAGTATAATCGGTCTCCTCTTTGCGCGGTGTTAGGTAGACTCCCCACTATTGGGTACTTCAGTTTTCTGTTATAATTAATCATACCATTTTCGCCAAACAAACGTAACTATCTCATTGGTTTTTCTTTTTTCAAATTTTCTTTCTTTAGCTATGTGGGTTAAGGTGTGCCCTTTAAAAAAATGTGATTTTAAATTCTAAGAGCGATAAAAGGGTGCCAAATAGGTTCAAAACGACGTGTTTAAAATTTTTCAAATTTCTGATACAATCTTCTTCCTCCGGATTCACTTTAAAATTTTGAAAATTTTCATATTAAGAGGTGATTTCTAGTGTATATAAAAGTGATTACGAGTCTTTTAAACCATATTTTTTGTAATCTTCTATAGTGAATGTAGTATATTTTTACGAAATCATTTACAAAAAGTCCCAAAATTGAGTTTCGCGAAATAATGCCGAAATTTGAGAGTGAGAAGGATTTTCCTGGTATTTGAATTCACTGCCTTGAGATAATTTGAATTATATTCATATATTTTTTAAATAACTAAATCAAAATTTTCCCTCTTTTTCGTGTTTTATTGAAAAATTGTTCATTTTAATGGTTTATCCTACATTTTTTTAAGCTTTAACAAGGGTGGGTTTTTCTGTATTATGTGAAATTTCAAAGTCAATCCGGAGGAAGAAGATGATATTCAAATATTATTAAAAAATTACGTGATTTATATCATCATTTAACACCCTTTTTTCACTATTAGACAAATCAAAATAAGATTTTTTTTCCATACAGTTGTGACCCACACTTCAATTTTTTTAATAATATTGTAAAAATGCGAATAAGTTAGTATACATAAAAACGACGACTTCCCATTTGGAAAAGAATGTTTACAATATCATTAAAACGGCCACCATATTGAATCGGAATGTACAACCAAATTTAGAGATAGACAGAACGCAAAATGGTCGAGTCAAAACAGGACTTCGCCATGCTCAGTCAGCTAGACGTTCCGCTAAGGGCTCTAAAGCGACTTAGTTATAAAGAAAACGGTCTGAGCGGGAAGCTATTGAATTACGGCCGAAAATGGCGGTCAAATTATACAGGGGTTTTAGTTTATTACGTTTACAAAGATTTAATCTCAGATATAAACGTCGCGACCGTTTCCCGTAAAACAAGGAAAGGCATCATTAAACGTTGCGGCCTTTCTTTAAATTAATACGGCGACAAATAAAATATGGGCTGAATTACTTTGCCCCGAAAATGAAAAGAATTTCTTGTCGCTGCTAAATTATTCGTCGTTAATGGTTATTTTTTGGGGTGTCGCGCCGTGTTGCGCTTCCCCCTTTTTCATGGTCACAGGTTTCGGATGGTTTCGAATACCCATTTTCTGGGCAGATGGTTTAATTATTTAAATTGTTCAAATGCGGGAATACACGTAATCTTAGGTGTAGGCACCTAATCACGCCAGCTATTTTACTAATGAGAAACTAAAGAGTCTTTCGTTAAGCGCTTCCTATCTGTAAATTTAAATAAAACGAAGTGTGTGTGCGATATCATCGATTTTTTTTATTCATTTTAAAGGCCTATCGATGCTATTATGCATTCATCGTATAACATATAACATCGTATAACATCGTTAAAATGTCCACCGCGGCTTCTCTGGGTGGCACGCATCCGAAATGTCCAATTTTCCTTGACTCTGGCGCATAAATCAAGCTAAATTTGACCGATGGCATGGGTTATGTTTGCTTTGAGGGCCGCTATGATCTGTGGATTATTTGCATAAACCTGCGACTTAATAAAACCCCACAATAAAAAAGGCTATCGGGGTCAAATCGCACGATTTGACACAAACACATGCACACATCAAATCCCTAAAGTTTGAAGTAGGCAAAGACGTTCTGAAGTTATGGCGTGAACAAGGGAAACAGAAATTCATTTTAATGTATATAGATTTTAAAAATTATTAAATTGATAACGCATGAATTCTGCGTATTATTTATCTTAAATTTAGCGTACGTACTTGGAGAAAAATATTAGGACTTTTGTATGATTTCTAAAGCCTAGTTGACAATCATTGATATAAATTTTATTTCGTATATGCATTTTTTAATATGTAAACACATCATCAATGATTTGTAAGAAAAAATATTTCAATAATTTCCGTTCGCGAAATGCGATAACTAATAATTTCGAAGAGATACAAGATCTCTTGTTGAAAAGTGAAACTGTTGTTATCCCTGTGATTGATCGAAGATTACAATGCGGGGGAACTATTCAAATAATTCCAATAAATGTTTTATTAAATTAACCGAATCGAAACGAACCCTTAAGGTGTTTGTAATTTAACCAAAATGTGGCCAAAAACGCTCCAATGGTTGTGAAAGTTTAAATGTCCTGTCCCGAAACGTTTTAAAAAGGCAGAAAAAAATTAATTAATTTAGTGTGTTCATAACATTATGAAATATTGAATTATTTATAAAACTTAAATCGTTTCAAAGTTTTATTCATTTCATAACGAAGCAATCGCAAATGTGAAAACCTTTCAGACTTCAGGTCGTTTTCCAACTTATTTTGTCATGTAAAGCTAGATTTAGTCGTTGTTTTTCCTTCATTGTTTTCTAAACTGAAGGTAGAAAACAAAAGAAAACCTATTATTCTTCTTGAACTTTTAAAGTTTTCTGTAAATTTAATAAGAACCTTGTCCAAAATTTCGATTTTATTTCATACTAGCGCAAACTATATTAATATAGGGTTTTCCAATAAGAGGTGTTATTTTGAATAGCTCGCTATTTCGGTAGATGTCACTTTTGAAGCTGTCATTTTTTGACATTTGACTAGTAGAAACTACGCCATTCAACAACGCATTGAAATTAATAAAATTCACTATGAAAATTAGGCTGGAGCAACAGTTACGGTGAATAGATTGCGCTATCGAGAGATGATTAATGATTTTTTATGGCCGGAATTGGATGGTATTGATCTGGACTTTCAACAAGACGGCGCTACGTGCCACACAAGCAACTAAACCATTGATTTTTTTGCGGGAAAAGTTTCCGAACCGTGTTATCTCTCGAAGAAGTGATCACAATTGGCCACCGAGATCTTGTGATTTAACACCTTGCGACTTCTTCCCTTGGGGCCACGTGAAAGAGAAGGTCTACGCCAACAACCCAGCGTCGATTCAAGATCTCAAAGATGGAATTCATGAGGCTATCGAGGACATAGGGCAGCCACTTTGCGATTTGGTTATGGAAAATTTGTAAGCGTGGTCGTGGTGGTCATTTGCCTGATGTTATTTTCTACTAACGGCATACTTTCCTCTTTATAATGAAATAAACATCCGATTTTTTATATTAAAAAATGGCATTTTTCTTTGAATATCAAAATAACACCTTTTATTGGAAAACCCTGTATTTAAAAACATTCTAACTAACCATCTCTATCATTACGAGAGATGGGAATGCTGATAGAGTTATTGAAAGAAGGGTAAATGCAGGTAACTCTATTAATGGAGGACTGAATGCCGTTGGCGCTAATAAAAAAACTGTCAAAAGAAGCGAAGCTAGCAGTCCACAATGGAGTCCTGGCACTTACCTTGATTTATGGCAGTGAGGCATGGAACTGACAGAGGAAGGATGTAAGTAAACTGAATGCTGTTGAAATGACATCCCTCAGGCGAATGTGTGATAAAACCATGTGTGATCGTGTGAGAAATGTGGATATCCGCAAAGAATGTAAGGCTGATGTAAACATAATGAGTAAGATTAAGAAAGGGACCCTCAGATGGTTTGGGCATGTAGAGCAAATGAAAGAAGAAAATAGTGTGAGAAGAATATATGATGCAAATGTGAATGGAAGAAGAAGTCGGGGACGCCCGAGGAAGACATGGCACGATCAGATACTTGAGTCGAGCCATGTCAAAAGTCAGAATAATTGAAGAGTATGTATGAGACGATGTGAGTGAGGCAAAGTGTGTGTGCCAAGACCGAGTAGTTTGGCGGCCCATCCTCTCTGCCTACCCCTGGACCTTCCCCGCAGTTGTAGGCAGATACGATGGACCGCAAAAAAACTTAGTCTTGACACACTCCTAGCCTGATTCACATTCATACATGTTATTTTATTATTCTGACTCTTATGTGGCCCGACTCAAGTATCTGACTCACTTGATCATTCTATGTCTTCCTTGGGTGTTAGACTTCTTTACCATTCACATTTTATTCTCCTTACATTCCTCTATTTGTTCATTCGTTCTACGTGCCAAAAATATCTGAACGTCCATTTCTTAATCATACTCTTTACGCCTAAATCAGCCTTGCATTCTTTGAGGATCTCCACATTTTTCACACGATCTTACATGGTTTCATCACGTTTACGTCTCAAGGATTTCACTTTTACAGCATTCAGTACTTACTCTACTTTCATCCTTCCTCTGCAAGTTTCATGTTACACTGCCATACATATAAAAATATATCTAAATCGTTTCCTAGTTATGTGATTTACTGTCGCCGTGCAATAAATCTTTATAATAATAATCAAATGGAAATACCCAATCCTTTTTCTGTGCTCCTGGTATTTTATTCTTGTCAACAGGTTCACGTTTTGACGTTATTAATTTTGCAAATTGTTATATTGTAATATTGGCGCCACTACGGAAATTAATACAAATTACCCATAACGTTTCTGTCCTCCTGGTTCATGATTTTACGTTCCAGCGCAGACACATGAAAAATCAAGTGTAGACTGAGTTCTCGAAAAATCAATTGCAATTTTGAAAACGGCATTTAATAATAATAAAAATTAATACTTTCCTGTTACGAAATATATTTTACAAATATGTAGTGTGTACATCATTGCTTGTCTGAATTCTTCAACAAACACTTTCAATTTTTAAAATGACGACACTTCAATTCAAACAGTTTTAGGACGGGTTGTTTCAGAAAATTTTACGGATTCATTAAGTATTTGAAGATAATTTTCACGTTTTGTGTAAGTTCTGTTATCATATCATTATAGGATAGTTGCTTCCTAAAACTGAAATAATCACAGAACTTGAATAGAACTTACACAGATTGTGGAAATTAACTTCAAATATTTGATGAATCCGTCAAATTTTTTGAAACAACCCATCCTTAGAGTTCATTGCACCGGAGTTACAGACGAAATTAGTATCTCTATTATAAATTTAAGTCCTCCGCCACGTCTACTCAAAAACTATTGAACGAATTTTCATGCGGTTTACACCAATATATAGAGTGTTTCATGGGGAAGGTTTAAGTATATAATTTGTCAAGGTTTTGTGTAAATAGGTTGAAATATATAATCAAAGGAAAATGTCTGTATGTGGTGTATGGGCGGGTTGGCAAGCGTGCGGTGTGGATTTGATTTGTATGCAAATTAACAGATAGCAGTGTGAGTTAAATGGTTGGATAACCATGCCGTAGATCGTGTTGCTGTTTCGTTAGCCACAGCAACGCGTGGCCGGTTCAGATAATTTTAAGATGAAGTTATACGTAAAATCCTATTTAGATACTATTTAGATGAATCTTTACGACGAATTGGCTTACAGTATGAACATCAAAAAATATGCAACGGATAAAGTTAAGCTTTTACTAGCTTTTCCATCTATTGGTATTACAATAAAATTATTATTTACGTAACAAAAAATATAAGCCTAAATAACAAAAAAAAAAGTTTTTTCATGACTTAACTATGAAGTAATACAAGAAACAATTTTAGAAAAATACCCCTCTATGCCTAAGACTATTTTTGAGGTTTTGTGGGTTCAAACTTTTTTTCATTCTTATGAAATTATGCACAAAATAAATAAAAAAACACATTTTCGCTTACTTGCCTCATGCAAATAAGACGCTCGATTTTAAATTTTGCAGGCAAGAGAATCGAAATATTTCTAGCGTTTATATTCCTCTTAATAAATAAAGAAGAACCAGAGCGATAAATGGGTCAAATCAACTTAAAAATATCTAATTTTTACATTAAAAAAATGTAAGATTTCGTGAGTAAATGGAGAAAAAAATGTAAGTCATTATATTTATTCTAATTCAGTGAATAATTCCACTTTAAGCTCATTAAAATAACAGCTTTGCAAGAGGTTTTTTGAGGCCTAAGAAATATTATAAATAATTTCCTGGGAAATTGAAATGATTAAACAAAGGCATAAAGAGGCATTTTCCGCGTGAATTATTTATAAAGGGACAAAGGACTTTTTTGTACCGACGAAAGCAAGTATTAACAGTCACAAATAAAGCTTTGAATATTTTAGTCTTTGTGCGAAGCAAAACGACAAGGATTTTTTAACCTACATACGCACTGATAATTCAATTATTATTCTCTTTATGATTTTTTTGATACTTTCACGTATGAGTGAAAAATATCAAAGCTGTTTCTATACAATTTACACTATGCATAAGTAAAATAGAAAAAAATCGGCTTTGCTCGACGTAAAAACATTTCTTTTTTAACAAAACTTGTGAAAATATGGAATAAATATTTTTGGGATCCCATTTAATAAGCTCGACGGGAAAATACTTATTTCAAATTACTTAATTTTTTAATTTAAAAAAACATTTTTCAAATCTACAATGGATAAAAAATACTCAATTTGAGAAATTCACGCTGCGGATTCTGTTCAGGCTTGTTCTTACTAGGCTAGTTTAGTCAAGTGGCGAGTAACTCGACACTTTACTGATCAAACAGCATTCATATTACGGTCGAGTAGAGTACATTAATCAGTGGAGTATTTAAAGATGAACTGGCTGCAACGCAATAAATGAAAAGGGTAATTCAGCTGTTTGGAATAGACATTTTAGAATACGTGAAATTAGTGAGATAAAAGTAAAGAAACTATGGACACGAAAATGGATTAATAGCAGAAAAAAATAAAAGAATTTAGAGTCACATATTTACTCCAACAAAACAAAATTTCTGCGGCTACTGAAGAACTTTACTAAAACAACGGGTTCGGACTTGTTTCGTGGTTGAACCAGTGAGCAGTGACACATGGTGGAGGCCTGATTCAACTAAACCACTGACTAAACTACTCTACTAAATGTATGGTGTTCGGACATGTACAGTTACTAAATTTCTCATTTCGAATACGGTACTGTCCTAATAGCGATAGATTCACGTTTTTATATCTGTCCCAATGCTGAAAATCACTTTAGCTCAACATCAGTTCTAGACAAAAAATGGTACGATAAATAAATATCTTCAAAGAAACTTCAACTAAAACAATAAATAAAATATTAATATTTCAACAACAAATTAGTAACGTCTTTGGACTTAGACCTAGAGTATAACGCTTTGGATTTGGATAGTATAATTTTTTTACATAAATTTTAAATTCTTTAGAAATTAAATCAGTCTTTTTATTTTCAATTATTAAAAAGGATACATCCTCTGAAAATCTTTCAAAAAATCTACGTTAAAAATATAATTTATTGTTGCCTTTATTTTCAAATCATAATATATTTACTTAAAAGAGTGTTTGCGGTGCCGTGGATTAGATTTTTATATAAGTCTACCCTTTATCCGAGATTATATTATTCAAAGTAAGATAAAATTACTGCCGTCATCTGATATAGAAAAACTCTGCCAAAAACCCGGTTATGTTTTATCTAATTGAAAACGACAATTAATATGGGAAAATTGTTGAAAAGCGAACAATGAAGCCCTTTCACGGAAGATTACCTTCTATTGGCTGCTCGTACGCCAATAGCTGACAAGGATATTTTATCACCCCCCCCCCCCCCGTGCTTTGCTTAATGGCTTTAAATCTGACTGGATAGCCGTCCCAT
Organism: Limnephilus marmoratus; assembly: GCA_917880885.1. Lineage (NCBI taxonomy): Eukaryota > Metazoa > Arthropoda > Insecta > Trichoptera > Limnephilidae > Limnephilus > Limnephilus marmoratus. Next base: position 48,990,684 of record OU862917.1, read on the forward strand.
CAGGTGTGCCTCAAGGATCTCTATTGGGACCGTTACTATTTAATATTTACATCAATGATATTAAGCTTTTAAGCACCATGTACAAACTCCTAGAGCAAGTGGTGCTTCGCAGACTTACCCCAATTCTGGAGAAAGTGGTTCCATAAGAGCAAGCTGGCTTCAGACCAGGCCGTAACTGCTGTGACCAGGTGCTAGGTCTGACAACACACATCGAATCTGGTTTCCAGAAACGGCTTAAGACTGCGGCAGCGTTCATTGATATCTCTGCGGCTTACGACACGGTGTGGCACAAAGGCCTCCTTGTCAGTCTCTACGACACCATAGAGGATGGCAACACAGTACGACTTATTGAGCAACTACTAACTGGCCGTACTTTCAGGGTTTTTCTAGGAGGGCTAAAAAGCAAAAATATGTCCCTAAATAATGGCCTTGCCCAAGGCTCAGTGCTGGCCCCATCGCTCTTCAACATCTATACTCGAGATCTTCCTCACACTGAAGGCAGAAAATTTGCTTACGCAGATGACTTCGCCATCACAGTCCAAGCCAAAACCCTCAATGCAGCAGAAGAGATCCTTAATCCTCAAGGCTATGGAAGGATTTTTCCTCAATTGGCGACTAAAGCCAAATGGGTCGAAAACAGTTGTGACAGCTTTCCATCTCAGTAATTCAAACCCAAACGCAAAACTCTGTGTTCAGTTTGATGGAAAAAATATTTACCATGACCCCTATCCCCGCTATCTTGGAGTAACTTTGGACAGGAGCCTGAATTACCGGAAACACATGGAAACAGTGGACAAAAAAACCAGGACAAGACTAAACTTAGTCAATAAGCTAGCTGGTACTAGCTGGGGATGCGACGCCAACACGCTCAGAACGGCATTCATTGCCCTGGTTTTCTCAGCAGCTGAATACTGTGCTCCAGTATGGGCCAGAAGTGCCCAAACTTCCATGGTCGACGTTTAGCTTAATACCACAATGTGAACCATCAACGGAACCTTAAAATCGACTCCTCTTCCTTGGCTCCCCGTACTTGCAAATATAACCCCGCTAAATATCAGGCGAGAGATTGCAACACTGAGGGATTACAAGAAGGCGCTGCAAAAAAGCGAAATACCCTTGCACGATGATGTCGTTTCTCACCCGGCATGCCGCTTAAAGTCTCCAAAACCCTTCTGGACGGAAGGAGAAAGACTCCTTCGAACACCTCTCACCCCAGAAGATAGGTGGAAGCTTGAGTGGCAATCAGCCAACGTCAAAAACGCCCATCTCGTACAAGACCCCACTGAGAGACAGCCTGGGTTCTCATTGCCTCGCAAACTCTGGACTGCCATCAATAGAATAAGGTGCTCCCATAGCCGTTGTGCTCACATGATGCATAGATGGGGCCTTAAAGAGTCGGCGATGTGTGAATGCGGTGCGGTGCAGACCACCGAACATGTGGTCAACGAATGCCCGCTCCATTCATTCACCGGTGAGATTGATGAGGTCCACAGGGCAACGCCTGAGGCCCTAGACTGGCTCGCAAACCTAGATGTCCCCCTCTGACCCCCTACCATACGAAAGAAGAAGAAGAATCAATGATATAGGCCAATGCTTTAAATAATCCAAAACAATACTTAACGCAGATGATATGAAGGTTTTTTATCCTATCAGATGTACTGCTGACTGTCAATGCATGAGGACCTAAACCATCTTAATGTTTACTGTACACAGCATGCCCTTAAATTTTTTTTTTTTTAATGTTCTTTATTCAGTAAAGTTTATACATTACAGTAAATGGATAGTTTTTTGGCCATCACACTAGGCACATGCCCGTGTTGTTACAAAGTGTTTCGACGTGAATTACACACGAAATAAAAATATCATTACCAATGAATATAATCTAAACTGCTCAATATTAATCAACAAAACGGAAGTCTAAGATTTGGGAGTGACATTGGACTCAAGGCTTACTTTTAATATTAATATAGACTCAGTCACATCAAAGGCCTCGAAAATGTTTGGATTCATTCTTAGGACATGTAAAAATTTCAATAACTTTAGAACAATGAAAATCATATATTTTGCTTATGTCCGCAGCTTACAAGAATACGCGTCACAAGTTTGGAATCCGCAATACAAATAATATATGGAAAATCTAGAACGTGCTCAAAATCGTTTTCTACGATACTTAGATTTCTGAGGCTACCGCCCACACCTAAATCAACAAGATTATATATATACTATCATTAGAAGTTCGAAGAAGCTTGGCCGATGTACACTTTCTTCAAACAATAGCCAGATCCATCGTAGATAGCCCGGAACTCTTACAACGAATACAGATTCCCAACAGACGAACCAGATCAGACGTGATTCTTAGCCTCCCTCGGTGCAACACAAATTCTAAGTAGAACTCTTTCATCTATCGTGCATCCAACACTTTCAACACACACTATACACAATTTGACATTTTTAACTCTGCACCACACTCCTTAAAATTACACAAACGCTCTCTCGATACTTTACAATAACAATAACTATATATGCCCTCTAATTTAACCACCACCCTATGAACTTCCTTTTTTTTCTTTTAATTTTTTCTTACGCATATTTTTATTACTATACCTCAACTCAACCGACCCCCCCCATCCTACCCCCTCCCTATTCCCACCTTAATAACTTGATTCTTGAAATGTAATTTTTCAATGGTAAATATCTCTGGAATCACTACACCTGTATACAATACCCATGAGGAAACCTGTAAATGGTTCAATTATTGCGACACAATTACAATTACGCTCTGTTATTAATGTAAACTGTTGGTTTCCCAAATAAAATAAAATAAAATTTAAAAAAAAAACAATTCATTTTATTTTCTGTCCCAGATGTGACTGTATCCTTTTCAGATTTTCGATTGAGTTTCGTTAATATTGTCTTCATTTAAATAAATATTACAATTTTAGGTTTCACTCTTTAAGTAAAAAATAGAAATAAACATTCTGTTTTCGATTGCCGTCGATTCAACTGCTCGCGAATTGCTTAAGTGTTCGCTTCCGTCTTCTGATAAATAATCTTTTAAACTATGATGTTTTGTGGTTGAATATTGTTTAATAAACCTGTAGTACAGTGTCTTGTTTATTTGATTTACCATTGCAATTATTCGTACCCCATAGTTAGTATTTATCACCTTCATACCACAGAGAAAAAACCTCTCTATAAAATTTTACCTCAATTTATTTGAAATTAAAGCATTTTTGTATTTATTTCTCAGAGAATTTCACTTACCTATCGAATTTCATAAAGCCGTTAGCATGGATACCAAATTGCAAATTCGTGATGGTACCTACTCACCGCCGCTCTTTCAATTTCCTCTCAGCTCGTTATTTTAGGAAAAATTCAAAGGCTGGAACAATATTGAGTTTCGTCCTTAAAATCAGGCTGGAATTCGTGCAACGTGCAGTGCATAGAGAGGCGAACTCTCGGAAACATTTGGAACATTTCGAAACGTAATGAACCATTGGGGAACATGCGGAAACACGACGGAATATCAAAATATTATGATCAAATCATGCATTGGGTATTGAAAGGGATTTGAAGGTGAATGGTACCCTTCAACAATATTTTTTTTAATTATATTTATTTCTTGTGATTGTTTTGTTTGCCGCATTATACATATAATATCGAAACTACATATATTAATTTTAACAAGTGGAAATGTGTTTTTCAATTTGTGTCTTTCTCAGAAACACAATCTTTAATGTGGTTTTAAGAATATTTTTTTGTGAATAACATTTCTGAAGAATAAAACATTATATTATTTTTTTTAATATATTATTTTTTTTAATATATTTTTTTTTTAATATTATATTAACTTATCATTATATTATTTAATTATATGAAGACAATAATAGCAAAACTCAATCGAAAATCTGGAGACAGAAAAAGATTTGGCTCCGCTGGGACACGAACCCAGTACCCTTTGCTTACATGGCAAGTGCTCTACCGATTGAGCTACGGAACCCATGTCAAATTCGGTCACATTATTTCATATGTATCTTCATTTTCTTAACGCACGTATTTATTGGCTGCTATCTTTATAGTATATGTTTGCAAAATTCAACTCGAACTAAATGCTGTCTAGATAGTGTCTGGATAAATTTTTGTCCATTTTATTTTTAATACGCGACATCTTGACATCATTGACTTTTCCGCAAGTCTAGGATGAATAGTTATTTTAATATTTTTAAAATCTCAAGATAATGTTAGTAGTTCTTAGTCGAAGTATGTACAGTTAAAAAGTGACCGAATTCTATATGGGTACCGTAGCTCAATCGGTACAGCACTTGCCATGTAAGCAAAGGGTCCTGGGTTCTAATCCCAGTGGAGCCAATATCTTTTTCTGATTTTTCCGTCTCGAGATTTTCGATTGAGTTTCGCTAATATTCTCTTCATTTGATTAAATATTATAATTTGAGATTTTACTCATAAAGTTAAAAAAAAATTAAATAAGAAAACATCATATTTTGGTTTTGTTTTGAAAAGGGTTATTTTCTGTGTACATTTATTACTTAATTTAAAAAAAAAATGCTTCCGGTTTTGACACATCTATGTCATTCACTAATAAACTTTAAAGTTAAAGTTAAACTCAAAACCTAGAAGTTTCATGTTTGCTGGTGAATTAAAAAAAATGTTACAAATGTACATAGAAAATAAAACTTTTCAAAACAAAATGTCTAGAAATCGTTAGATAGTTAATGCCCAAGAAATACAAAAAATATATAATTGCGGTTACCGGTGCGTGGATGGTTGTTTTCCTGTAATATGTAAAATTAATCATGTTAAATGAATTTTTAATATTTATAATTGAAAATTATTTTCACATTAGCTCCGCACAGGAGTCCTTGAGTAAAAAAAATCTTTCGGGATGCAGGGTCTTTTAAGGTTAAAATCAAAAAGTTAAAAAAAGGAAAAAAAAGGAAAAAAAGAAGAGGACATATGGAAAGAAAAAGGTATGAGGGGTGCGTAGGAATCTGGGGTCGATGTGTCCAGGAGTGACGGACGTATCCTACCCTCCCTCTGCGTTGCAAGATGATGGGTCTAAAGAGTATTGCTGGAGAGATCTAGGTTAGGTCTCCGTCAAACAGTCTCTCCCGGTTCGGCCCACCACGCAGTGGGTGGGCAAACACATCCGCCGCAAAGACAAACCATTACTCAATGAATCCGGGCGCCCCAGCTAAGTCACAAAATGTGGCGAACCAACCATCATTCGTCCGGCACTCCTGGACACATTGACCCCCAAATTCATACCTACCCATAATAACTTTTTCCTTCCCAGAACTTCCTCTCCTTCCGTTCCCTAAAAAGACCCTTCTCACAGCGTATCCAAACATGACATAGGTCCTGAGGGATTTTTTTTCTCAGAGCCTCCTGTGTGAAGCCTAATGTAAAAAAAGTTAATAGGTGCGGTTCATCTGCAGTTGATGAAATACATTTTACTGGTCTGTCCTAATCAGCTTTTCATATTACACAAGTTTTTTTTTAATTAATAATTCATATTTTTATCCGATGTATAAATCATTAGAGTAATAACAGACGGAACTATTATATTATATTGTGTTAGGTGAGGTTCAGTATTTAAAAGTTTTGGAAAAATATATTGGGATTTGCTGGATAAAATTTTAGGAACAGAAGACATTTGAAAGTTGCTTGACAGTGCTAAAATCAGCAATCTAAAATCATAAAGATCCGCAACAAATTCAAAAGTGCTGACACAAAGAGAGATATTGTGAATTTAGACGTATAAAAAACACGAATGATAACAGTCAGTACTACATGTCAGTTTGCTGTCAACGTGAAATTTTCAATGCGTACAACGCCGAGGTAAAACAAGAACGGAAATGTGAATTTTAATCTGCTTCAACGGAAAATGGAATTGAAATTATTACAAAACACAAGCAATTACATTTAAGAAATTGTGTAAAACAAAATAAACTTGACAGATGACAAACGAAAAGTGACAGTTTTATGACAGTTGGCAGACAGTGAAAGAGTAATCCTTAAGGGGTAACTTTTTCTCTCGTTGAAAAGCTGATCTGTGTAGGCAGGGAGGGGAAACGAAATTGCAACCATGAGAATGTCAATAACAATAAACATTTTTTTTCCGTTGAATGTGCTACTTAAAATAAGCACTCGACAGAAGATAGATGACAAATAAAATGTCGTTTTAAATCCGGCAGTTCAAAGCTTTCTGTGTTTAAACGTGTACTATAAATAATGATATCGGAAACTCGAATTGAGATGTTTTAAAAACAATGAACTATTACAGTAGAGGCATGGTACAAAATATACGTGACATATGATAGTATGGCAGACACAAGTAGCAATTGGTTGACAATGTTTTAAAATGGACAAAACCCAAATGTTTTAAACGCTGAGCTATTGAAATAACGCACATACGAAGTGGAATGTGCTACAATAAACAATTATTTGCAAATGGATTAAGTATATGGTGCTATTCTAACTATGTACACGTTACACATGATAGATGACAAGTAAAATTACATTGACAGTTGATTACATTAAAACAATCCATTTTAAATTTACAAAACTCAATTGACCGAAGTCAAGTGCAAACTCGAATATACTAGAATGGAGAATGAGTTAATTATTTTTTAATTGCATTAAAGACATGGTGCTATTCTAAATATACGTGACACACGACAGATGAAAAGTAAAATTACAATGCGACAGTTGTTGGTTAAAGAAAAATCCATTTAAAATTGACAAAACTCAATTGACCAAGTCAAGTGGAAACTCGAATATGCTAGGATGGAGAATGAGTGAATTAATTTTCAAGTGCATTAAAGACATGGTGCTATTCTAAATATACGGTACACATGACAGATAACATGTAAAATTACATTACGACAATTGGTTAACAAAGAACAATCCATTTAAAATTGACAAAACTCAATTGAAAGAAGTTAATGGAGAATTAGTGAACAAATTTGTAAATGCATTAAAGACGCAGTGCTCTACTAAATATACGTAACACATGACAGATGACATGTTAAATTATATTGTGACAATTGTTTGACAATGCAAGAATGAGCCTAACTTACTCGTAGCTCTATACTGAGCTATTGATAGAACACAACACGAAACGTTGAAAAAAAATTGAGTGAATAAATATACAAACGACGTTGAAATATTGGACAACACAAAATGTACGCGATAATCGGTGGCAAGTGACAATGCAAGAGAAAAGCCAAAATTATGAATCAGGCAGATAACAATATCTGTTTTTCAAATATTGAGATCTTTTGAATGTGTTAGAACTTTGACCAAAATATGTACTTTAGATATTGTCTATTAAAAGTATGTGATGGTTGTAATACATGACGTACAAAGAAATAACGAACCATTTTAAACAAGCAGATACTTTGATCTATGCCTAAATGCAAAGTTTTCTACCCCTGCCTTGAATTTCCTAGAAAAGTGAAAAATTTGATGAACAGAAGCAATAACATTGTGCTTTACTAAAAATACATTATACAACTACGGATGACATGTTGGAACAGTTTGTTGAGAGTGCAAGAATGATATACTTTAAAATAAGCAAAAGCCGTCAGGTTTCAATTTCTGAACCATCGAGAGTACGCAAGTGGACAACTATGTATAACAAACACACTTGAGATATTGTGCTGTAATAAGTAAACATTACGACTAGTTACATTATTGTGACAGTTGGTGGACGATGCAAGAAAGAGCCATTTTAAAACAAACTATTCTGAACTATCTAACGTTGTTGAGATATTGTGCTATATTAATTACACGGTCGATGACAATGACATGATATTTTGAGAGTTGGTTAGCATTGCGAGAATGAGCCATTTTTAAACAGACTAATAACTTTGCTCAATGTTTTGATTGCTGAATTATTGAGAGAACGCAAGTGCGAACTCGAATATGCTAGAATAGAGAACGAGTAGATGACAATACAAATACAGTTAAGATATTGTGATATATTAAACACACGGCCGATGACAATGACATGATATTTTGGGAGTTGGTTGACAATGCGAGAATGAGCCATTTTAAAACAGATAAATAACTTAGCTCAATGTTTTAAATGCTGAATTATCGAGAGAACGTAAGAGCGAATCGAATATGCTAGAATGGAGAACGAACAGATAAAAATGCAAATACATACAGTTAAAATATTGTGCTATACTAAATTTATATGACAAGTGACGATGCGAGAATGGAGAGTGATTGAGAGTGAGTGACGAGAGCTAGAGCGAGTTGGAGAACGGGCAGAAGAAGATCATGTATGAGGATATAGACCTGTAGTGCCGCAGCCGAGGCGACGGGATCTGAGCCATGGTTCATGGCGCATTGGGAGGGGAGTTCTTCGGCCGGCGACAACAACACTTATCTGAAACAGGCGGTCGGACACACTAAGGCTAGGCACAACAGGCAGTGGCACAGGCACAACTGGGGACATACAAAAACATAAGGGTACTTTGAACAATGTAATACAGAAGCAAAAGTTATATAGAGGGGTATCAGGGAACATATGGTGACATCGGAGGACATTAGGGAGGACTGTGGAACATGGCACAGACACAACTAGGTACATAAAATAACATTTGGGAAATACTGAGAATGTAGGAGTACTAGGGAATAAAGGGGGACATTAGAGGACAAAGGGGGAAATCGTAGAACGTACGGAAGCACTATGGAACATGGCATGGACACAACTGGGAACATACAAGAATATGTAGGAACTTTGGAGAGTACAATATAGCAGCTTATTTATGGGGGATATTAGGAAATATTTAGTTAATATAGGGAGACATTAGGGAACGTATGGGGGAGAACATTGTGGAGAATAATGGAATTTGGCACAAGCACAACTGGATACAAACAGGAACATATTATGGATACTTTGGAGAACATGTAGGAGCACTAGGGAACACAAGATAACGTGGGGAACATAATATACTCGTATTATATATAACATGGAACACTAGGGTACAAAGTAACACATATTCGTAGGAACATTTATTAAAAAATACAAACTTTTACAGGGGTCTAACTTTAACACCGTGAATGCGTAGGATTATTCTAATCACGTAGGCGAATCGACCTTCAGCAAGAATTTTCAGAAAAAATAGGTTTTTGGGGGTATAGGCAGCGAGAGCATAATGGTACATATTTAATTTCAACACGATTTATTTGACTGATACAAAAACTATATTTATCTTCGTGTTTTATTATATTATTTTTAATTGTTTAAAATATCAATATTTGACAATCAATCATTCATCTGATTTGAGAGTTTGGTACAAAATGCATTGTTCCATACAAGATTTTTCTTTAATATACCATCATTAATCCAAAATGGTATTTTGTATAAAAAGGCATCTTCTTGAAAGTCTTAATTTTATGATGATAAATAATGAATGTGAGTTTCAGTTTATCACATTAAAATTTCAAATGAAATTTAAATAGTTTCTTAATAAATAAATTTAAAGAAAAATTATTTGAGAGATTTGTTACACAATCTACATTCAACCAAAATTGATGTGCTAGTTTGTAATCTAGCCCACCTGTTTGTGTGAGTATTTTGGCGGTTGAACAAACGTGATTAGGGAAGTACAAAATACATTACTAGCTGACATTTAGACAGACAACGCACAAATACACAGGGAGGGGTAATGGACGCAAATATATTTGCAGGGTTGTTCGGTGAATATTATGCTTCCATTAGACCAAAAAACGCACGATTTTTTAAATAATCTCTTCACACTAGTTGTTGCTAATAAATTATGATTCTTTTGGTTCTAATTCTATACGTTTTCAGAAAAGTGTGTGATACGTGAACATAATTAGATAATAAGATAGACATATTATTTTCTTTCAAAATTTTGATTTCGTTAAAATTCTTAAGGAGTTTACATGATTGAACTACATGGTATACCTTTGCATTGATGAAAAGTTTTTAGTACAGAAATAAGATAGATTTGAATGAGAGACGAAACATTTCCTTACCAGAATTTCTATATCAGATATTGCCGATTTTTAAATATTAAATTCTGGTAAGAAGATTAAACGAATAAAAAAAAATTAATTCTGGGAACAGTAACGACAAATTCGGTTCTATTATTTAGTCAGAAGGGAACTTACCTAAGTGTTGGGTTATCGTTCATTGAGATCAACTGAAAACCACAAACACGTAATAAAATTTATGAAGAAATACTACGAAATTCGGTGGCTTGGTAACATTATCACGGAACAATCCTGTATATATTATTTGGTTCATTGTTAGTCGATTAGTCGTTAAAAGATGGGAAATTATCACCTTAATGGTGGGTGGATATTTTGATAAAGAAAAGATGATATTTTTTTTATTATTGACAAGACAATTTATTGCAATATATTAATGACTGGTTATTTCACAGAAATTCAAATGGCCATTCAGCGCCCTTTTGTTTTCTGGCATTTAAAAGGTCCCCGTAAATAGTATCCCAACTGTAACCGTTGAACAAAATGTGATCAGATATTATTTGAGATTTTTACGACCATTAAGGTGATTTATCTGTACCCGAGAAGCATACTGGTGCGAGTCTAAAATTTGAAGAAATGAGTTTTTGATGCAGACTTGAAGTAAATTATCTTATTTATCAGTGGCAGAAAGATACATGATGGGTCCTATCATGGAGAAAAATGGGATTTTCAAAAATGTATACGGATGCAACTACCTTTGACGCAACAACTATCTTAGAAGAAAGATGTACATGGACTTGCATCTTTAGGATTTGGTTGCATTTTGAGTTTTATGACTCAAATTATACATTACTACACCACATGTCATAACAAAATATTCCACTTCAATTTGAATCAGAAGGATTCAAGTCCGTGTTTGTTTGATATTTTTTTAAAGCGTTTTTTTAAACAATATTTTTAAAGGCTTTGCATATAAAATATTTCGTTTTATTTGCTCGTTTTTAAAACAAAACAAATTTATTTAATAATAACTTTTTTGTTATCTACCAGCATGGATATCCGAAGAAGTTATGAGACCATAGTTACAGCAAAATTAGTTTTTTGGCTCTCATGAACATTTGCGTTTTTGGACTTGCATCCGTGTGCTTCTCGGGTACAGTTATTTTTAGGGTATTATGCCAAGTTGTGCTACCTCTTTCTCTAATCAACGTTTCGTACATGTACATTACAGTGTCTATCACCAGGGAAGATGTGTACTCGAATTAGGCATCGATTATACAACTGCCCTGATAATTAACAATATAATGTCCGAAACATTGGCTAAAGAAGGAGGTAACGAAACACGGCGTAATAATCCAAAATTAAATCACGATAAATTGTGATTGGTAGAGAAGGACAGCTACTATCTAACTTATTATCATGTTAAGAATGTCAGCTTATTATAATTTGATATAGAGCTAAAACGCAACTGGAATCGGCGATTAAAGGGGACATTTCAAATGTCAAAAAAAATGGCACTGATCGGCCATTTGATTGACAACGCTGTATTTTAATTTCTGTAAAACGGCTGGCCCCCAGTAAAAGACAACAAAAGATATTTTGGGATAATGTGGTAATAATAAAGCGAGATAGGAAAATAATACTGAAGCAATAAGAGGAGTAGCATATATGTATGTTGTTGTGTGTAATTTGTTGCAAACCGTAGATAGAAGATACATAGACAAAGTATAAGGACAAAGCGGGGTACATAGACACTAACTTCAATGGTAACATACTCGTACAAGGAGAATACAGAAAGCCTCGGTGAATGTAAATTCTACAATTGAGTTTTGTTGGGCAGTGAAACAGTTGCCCCGGGGCGTGGAATATTAAACACCGTATTCTGCTGACGAGGGAATTACACAAGGCACTTATTACGTTCCACCTCTATTTTATCACACAAATCTTGGGGAGCGAGAGTATTAAAGACAATTGTCTGAGAAAAATAATAAAGTAAAAAAAGAATGACAATTCCTTCGAATTTGTAAATGGTTATAAATGTGCGTACAAAAATTGTAAAAAATCTAATTAAAGATTTTTGAAAATAACAGTAGGTATAAATGAATAAAGGAAAAAAATACTTTAAAAACATGAACTATCAATCAATTCCACTGTGACAAATCTTTTGGAGTTTATGAGAGTTTTTTTTACACAACAAATGCACAAAAGCATAAAATATTTTGATGATCTTCCCGAAGAATTAAAAAAAAAATAACATATTTGATATTATCCACAAAAAAAAAATCTTTTTAAAAACTGAAAACCACCAACCTCATCAACAAAAAACTGTAATTCCATTAATTCGATTAATATTTAATTTTTTTAAGGTCGATAGATATATTATTTGTACACTATCAATTTATTTTTAACACCTACACCAAACAATTTTCAATTTGGGAGGCGGGAATGGGTACCGCCGCCCCGGGAACCTTTATTGGATAACCAACACCTCTGCCACAGATCACCCCAAGTGGTTCGCTACGTTTGGTGATTTAGCAGGGGTGCCCGGGTTCATGGGGTGAGGTTTGTCTAGGTCTTGGAGGCGGCTGACCAGGACATACTGAACCCCAGATTCCTACCCACCCCTTAAATCCTTTTTCTTCCCAGAACTCTCCTCTCCTTCCTTTCCTTAAAAAAACCCTACACACAGCATCCCCAAAGATGACATAGGCCCTGAGGAAAATTATTTTCCTCAGGGCCTCCTGTGTGGAGCTCATGTAAAAAAAAAAAAAAAAAAACACAAGATCTAGTTTTCTTCATTGGCGTAGAAATATTAAAGAATATATAAATTCCACAATTTGGTTATACCATCACATTATGTATTGAAATAATAATATAATTATAAAAAAAATTCTAACACTTAATCAGTGATAAGTTGATTGCAATTTAGCAAAGCTATCTTTATTTTTTAATTGAATTATGAAGGGTTATATCAAGCTCTGGTTGATTTTATGTGCAATGACGTCATGTATTTATTTTTTAGTAATTTCGTATTCCAAACGTATTGAAGAAAAAAACATGTCGATTCATCGCTAATTTTTTTCAGTCTCATTTTGCCGGTTGTCTCCGAAATTATAAAGGTAGGTGTACATACAAAACGCGACAGAGAGTTCTTGAGAAATGAGAAAATTTGCATTGTAATGGTCTTTCTGTTCCACTTAGAGCACGCTTAACAATGTTTAAATATAATTTATCACACTGGCTCCAAGTCGCCAGAAATAATGAAATAATCAACCTCAGGGATAAACGAATACTAAGAAAGTGCCTAACGCTCTCTTAGCACTTCTAACCCAACGAATAAAATTTCACGCTTCTAAAACTCACCGCTAAAACAATAAACTTGCTTATTACATGGAAACCCTACTTCTGAGCTCATGGTAATATTCAAACGTCTCATTTTCAGTAATAATCATCATACATTTAATGTACTCAACTTCTTTTCCTAGTTAATTTTAACATACCCTTACGGAATTATTACACGCTATTCAGATTTTTTTCACACGTTTAATTACAAGACAAATGCATCAAGTAATTCGCCAATCAATCGTGCTCTTCATATGTTCAATAATATTGATCTAAATTCTAACATCGACATTTTCTCCGATTCATTGCCTAAATTGAAAAAGAGCATCATGTCAATAATATAATTTGTTCAATGCACATACATACATACATACTCTCTCTCTCTCTCTCTCACACACACACACACACACCTTCCCACTACGCACATCATCCGGTAATTACTTAATATACACTAAATAAGACACTACAAAGAAACACATCTCAGGTACCTACCGTGAAATATACTTAATAATTGTAAATTGTTTTCACCACTGTAAGCAATGTACTATTTGTTTATAAATAAATTACCAATGTATCTACCCACATTACTAAATAATAAAAAATTCAAATAACATTTAGTTTTTAAATTGCTCAACTTTCAATTGAAAAATATCCGTATCAGAGAACAAGTTATTTAATAGTAGAATCATTTTTCCGAGAGATGTTACCGATGATAGATTAAGACTGCATCTTGGAACAACAAAAGTCCTGAAACAACGCTCTTGTGAAATTGTCGGTAAAATAAAACATTTTTTTTAATAATGTAAAGCAAGAACACAGATATGGCCATTCAAGAGATTATGTGCTAAGCAGTTTTCCTTCTATCAGTGAGGCTTTTAATACCCAGAATACCGGACAGAAGGCCTGATGGATGTAATATAACCAATTAATTTGTAATTTCTCTACCATTACATTAGAGTTCTGATGTCATACTTTGGTGGTTGACTCTGTAAGTATGTTATAAACTTTGGATGGACAACGTGAACACAGCTCGATTTCTCAAAAGTTACGAAAAAATTGGAGTGGCTGACACATTTTAACTGACATATTTGTTCAATTTATTAGGATTAACTTGTTATTGACGTTCGTAAACTTCATTGGTTATACAAATATTAAAACTTCAGAACGATAAAAATATAGCTGCTAAAAATATGGGAAATAATTTAAGGTAAAGTTTGTCATTTTACTTTATTTATTTTATTTTTAATTTTAAGTATAGATATTGTATTTCTTAGTCCTCAGGAGCTCCTGTGCCGGGGCCGACTAAAGTTATTTAGTTATGGTTTATTAGTCGTCTAGGTCGTTTTTAGGGATTTTATTGAGACATATTTGTATTCGTGATTTGTACTCATTAAATTTTTTTATTAGTTTTACGTCTTGGGGAAGGATTTTATGGAGTTTCGTTGCAAAGTAATTGTAGTTTCTTTGCCCGAATGTGGTTTTATGACTTGGAATGTTTTTTGTGTCAATTTTTCATCATTGTATGAATTCATCCCACTGCGGTGCAAGGCGATGGGTCAAGAGAGTCTGGCTGGAGAGGTCTAGGTTAGGTCTTCCTCACCAGTCTCTCCTAATTCGACCCGACACGCAGTAGGTGATCTAATCACCAAACGTAGCGAACCACTTGGGGTGACTTATGACAGGGGTAAGTAAGGAAAGTGCGGTAGAAGACCCAGAGAAAATTAGGGGGCGTTGAGATGGCAGGTAAAACAAATGTGGTCTATAAAGACAAAAACACGCTAATAACATTAAAGTACCTACTAATAAAACAAAATAAACTCTAATATTGGTTAATTTTTGTTATTGTGTGTATTTTAATATTTTTTATCACGTGTGCGAAAATTCGCATATTTCGGTATTATAAGCAGAATTACTGATTTCGTGATAGTAGAGTCCCCCCCCCCCACTAATAAAAAAAATTGGGGGGCTCTAGAAAAAAAAATATTCTCAAAATTGGCGGTGGGCAAATTAAGGTTGAGAACCTATGGTGTAAATAGTTTATTTTCCGGATGGGCCGCACAACACATTTGAGCTGCTCCCAAAAAGTAAGTAATATTCATGGGAATACCTGAATATACTGTT
Source organism: Limnephilus marmoratus (assembly GCA_917880885.1). NCBI lineage: Eukaryota > Metazoa > Arthropoda > Insecta > Trichoptera > Limnephilidae > Limnephilus > Limnephilus marmoratus. Next base: position 49,006,137 of record OU862917.1, read on the forward strand.
ATAGTCACAATTGACTTCATGCACTTCTTCTTCTTCTTCTTTCGTATGGTGGGGGGTCAGAGGGGGACATCTAGGTCTGCGAGCCAGTCTAGAGCCTCAGGCGTTGCCCTGTGGACCTCATAAATCCCGCCGGGGAATGAATGGAGCGGGCATTCGTTGACCACATGTTCGGTAGTCTGCACCGCACCGCATTCACACGTCGCCGACTCTTTAAGGCCCCATCTATGCATCATGTGAGCACAACGGCTATGGGAGCACCTTATTCTATTGATGGCAGTCCAGAGTTTGCGAGGCAATGAGAACCCAGGCTGTCTCTCAGTGGGGTCTTGCACGAGATCGGCGTTTTTGACGTTAGCTGATTGCCACTCAAGCTTCCACCTATCTTCTGGGGTGAGAGGTGTTCGAAGGAGTCTTTCTCCTTCCGTCCAGAAGGGTTTTCGAGACTTTAAGCGGCATGCCGGGTGAGAAACGACATCATCGTGCAAGGATATTTCGCTTTTTTGCAGCGCCTTCTTGTATTCCCTCAGTGTTGCAATCTCTCGCCTGATATTTGGCGGGGTTATGTTTGCAAGTACGGGGAGCCAAGGAAGAGGAGTCGATTTTAAGGTTCCGCTGATAGTTCGCATTGTGGCATTAAGCTGAACGTCGACCATGGAAGTGTGGGCGCTTCTGGCCCATACTGGAGCACAGTATTCAGCTGCTGAGAAAACCAGGGCGATGGATGCCGTTCTGAGCGTGTTGGCGTCGCATCCCTAGCTAGTACTAGCCAGCTTATTGACTAAGTTTAGTCTTGTCCTGGTTTTTTTGCCCACTGTTTCCATGTGTTTCCGGTAATTCAGGCTCCTGTCCAAAGTTATTCCAAGATAGCGGGGATGGGGGTCATTTTAAATATTTTTTCCATCAAACTGAACACAGAGTTTTGCGTTTGCCTGTGAATTACTGAGATGGAAAGCTGTCACAACTGTTTTCGACCCATTTGGCTTTAGTCTCCAATTGAGGAAAAATTCTTCCATAGCCTTGAGGTCAGAATTAAGGATCTCTTCTGCTGCATTGAGGGTTTTGGCATGGCGAAGTCATCTGCGTAAGCAAATTTTCTGCCTTCAGTGTGAGGAAGATCTCGAGTATAGATATTGAAGAGTGATGGGGCCAGCACTGAGCCTTGGGCAAGGCCATTATTCAGGTGCATTTTTTTGCTTTTTAGCCCTCCTAGAAAAAACCTGAAAGTACGGCCAGTTAGTAGTTGCTCAATAAGTCGTACTGTGTTGCCATCCTCTATGGTGTCGTAGAGCTTGACAAGGAGGCCTTTGTGCCACACCGTGTCGTAAGCCGCAGAGAGATCAATGAACGCTGCCGCAGTCTTAAGCCGTTTCTGGAATCCAGATTCGATGTGTGTTGTCAGAGCTAGCACCTGGTCACAGCAGTTACGGCCTGGTCTGAAGCCAGCTTGCTCTTGTGGAACCACTTTCTCCAGAATTGGGGTAAGTCTGCGGAGCACCACTCGCTCTAGGAGTTTATACATGGTACTTAAAAGCGAGATGGGCTGATAGCTGTTTGGATCTTCTGGTGGCTTGTTGGGTTTGAGGATCGCAATAACTTTAGTTTTTTTCCAGATATTTGGAATTACTCCAGTTTTAAAAATTTCAGTAAACAGTTTTGCGATCCATAACTTTGTCCCCAGCCCAGCATGTTTCAAAAAGTCTGGAAGAACTCCGTCGCATCCAGCTGCTTTCCCAGCTTTTGTTGAAGTGAGGGCGATGTCTACATCATCAGCTGTAACGGCGATCACATCGTTAGGGTTCACCGGCCATTTTAGCCGCGCCGCTTTCAGAGATTTTTTGATCTGGTGGCTTACGTTAGACCTTGTTGTCGTTTTTGAACTGCGGAGTAGTTGGTGAGCAATAGCATTTGGGGACACTTTGGGGGTTGTCTTAATTGGCTGATTTGCAGCTCCGAGTCGCCTTTTCTGCTCGAGTGTTCGAAACTCATTTCTTCCATTAGTTCGTTCCACCTGTTCATGCGCCCATCATCCAGAGACTGGAGAAGATCAGAAGCAGTGTCTGGGTCGTTATTCCTCTCGTATTCAGCTAGAAGGCGTTTGCTTTCTGAGCTCCATGTTGGGATATACACTTTTCTGTAACCTCTAGGGATGAATTTCTTCGTAGCTACAAACAAAAGGTTCGAAAATCGGTCGTAGAAATTCGGCTTTGATGGTATGTTATCCACAACCCTGTCAACATATTCCGAAAACTCTCGCCATTTTGCCCGTCTTAAATTCCACCGTGGCATCGCGTTACTGGAGATTAATGGAATCTGTATACCTATGTTTAGCATGACTGGCCTGTGTTGGCTATGTGGGAAATTATTCAGTACAGTTCTCGAGGCCCTCATAGGTTTTCCGTCCGGCGCTTTAGAGACAAAACACAAGTCGGGCGTGTATTCACGACGCCATCGCGCAGAAAATAATGTCCCCTTTTGTTTAGCATCGTAAATAAGTTGGCAATCCTGTGCTGATGCCCAATCGGTGATTTGTTCTCCAGCTTTATCGGTCGTCGAGTAGCCCCATAGGAAGTGGTGGCTGTTGAAATCTCCCACGTACACCGCCGGGTGATTGTGTGGAGGGAGTGCTGGTGTCTGCCATACTTCATTTGGAGGTTTGTAGATGTTAAATATTGCTAGTTTTCCAACCTGAATACCGATTGCGTGAAATCCATCCGTGATTTTTCGGGTAATACTCTGCAGCTCCGGCCTAATGTAGGTCGCAAGGCCATGTTTTGGGTGTCCCCGCACTGCCACTAGGAGATATCCGGGGATATCCAAACGTGGTGAGTCGTTTTCTGCGATATGGGTCTCCTGGAGAAGCAGGATATCAATGTTTTTGTCGTTGAGTATTTTTACTAAAAAGTCCACCTTTGAGAGAGATGTTCCCTCAATATTCAGGGACAATATTTTCAATTGTTCCCCGATATTTAATGTTTCCCCTTGGCCGGGAGACCTTTCGATCTTCGGCCCCTTACGTGGCGGCATAATTATTCGTAGTCGGAGGCCCTCTTAATATTTGGTTGCCGCCTCACTCACAGCACTCACTACCTTACACGTGCGGTAACAATATTCGAGCCGGTAACATCGCGAATAGCGCGGCGGACACTACCTTGTTCTTTTTGTTTGTTTGTTTGGAGCTGGCCGTCAGGAGGCATTTCATGAAATTTCATCAAATGTAGGAATAAATTAATGGAAGCCAAATAATTTGAAAACTTCCACAACTGAGATTGAAATTCTTCATTCAAATTGCATTTAATTTAACCCCCGCTCCGGAGGAGGGGTAATGCACTTCTTCCAATGAGAGTTTGTGCGATATCTAATTTATTTTTTACATCGCATACTAAGAATACCTTATATCTACCAAACTCCAACATATTTACTCTCCTCCCCGAATCATAATTAAATTTTTAAAAATCCCTTGCCGCAACAAGCCGCTTGTGCGGTCATAAACGGCGATGAAAGCGCTACAGTAATATTATGGAAATTTAAGTTACGCTGGATTTCGTACTTTCCTTTTTTAAATACATCTATTTGAATTTCAATTTTGTTTTCTTGAATGAATAAATGCAATTTTTGAATGTGGAAATGAACCCATTTCCCGACATCTGATTGAGCTAAAACTTTATGGTAATTTGAGTTAAGCTAGATTTCGTTCTTTCATATTTTATAAATATGTACTTCTATTTGAATCTCTATTTTGTTTTCTTGAATAAGTAAATGCACCTACATCCGATTCAGCTAAAGCTCGGTACCGATGAAAATGCATTTTGTCAACTTTGTGTGTCACTCACGCACACACATGCATTTCTCTGAAATTGGTTACTAGCTGGCACAACAGATGGTGCTACAAGGTCGTGCCGTTCGATACATGGGACCGTGGTGGAATATCAACACAGTTTCACCACGTAATAAAAATTGATGTTTTTCAGTAAAAAAAAACGAGTGTGCTTTAGACCACACAACTGAAGCAAAACTACAAGAAAAACCTCGCCCAATGAACCCAGGTATCCCTGCTAAGTTACCAAACGTAGCGAACGGGGTGGCCTATGACCTAAGTGTGACATATGACATTGGGGTGAAATATGATCATGGGGTGACCTACGACCTTGGGGTGACCTACGACTTTGGGGTGACCTACGACCTTGGGGTGACGTACGACCTTGGGGTGACCTACGACCTTGGGGTGACCTACGACTTTGGGGTGACCTACGACCATGGGGTGACCTACGATCCTTATCCTTATGTTTATCCTTATCACTCCCTAAGTTAAGCGTGCGTAAAGGCCCGACCGTTCGCCTAGCAATCGATCACTTTTTTTTTTTTTTACATTAACTCCACACAGGAGGCCCTGAGGAAAATAATTTTCCTCAGGGCCTATGTCATCTGGGATGCTGTGTGAAGGATATTTTTGAGGAGAGGAAGGAATGAACATTGGTCTTAAAGAGACCCATGTTGTAAGAAGGAGGAAACACAGAGGCCGGCAAATCATTCCACAGCCGAACTGTCGAACACAAGAACGAGTCGAAGAAACGACCCGTGCTCATGTGACAAATGTCAACCATGTACAAATGTTGGGCACGCGTTTGGCGTGTTTCCCGACTATGCACCGGTGCCGAAGGGATCAATGATGCTAGTTCCTCGGAGCATCTTCCATTGTAATACCGGTAGAACAAGGATAGCATTCCCACCCGACGCCTGTGCTCTAAAGATTGCAATCGTCTGTTAAGATGGGAGAATCTATCAAACGGACCGCCCGTTTCTGCACAGAGTCGAGGGTATTTTTCAGGTATTTTGGAGCTCCAGACTAGAGATGGCTGCCAAATTCAACCATGGGGCGTACTTGTGATTTGTACAAGGTTAGCAGTTGTGTACTATTAAAGTATCTGCGGGCCCTGTACAATACGTCCCGTTTCTGGGAGGCTAACTTTACTCTGGCTTCGATGGAGCCCCCATACCTGAGCTGGTCCCTTAGGGTTACACCAAGCATATCAATGGAGGGCCTGTTCGGAAGATTGCTTCCGTTGAAAGAGACTGTTTGCATCGATTACCGTTCGCATGAAATTTTTTCGTAACAATCACTACTTTTCGTAACGCATTCACAAGTACAGCGTGAGTAAAGAAGTTTTACTTCAGAAAGTTTTTAGGTGTTGTTTTTTTAACGCTTTACATTATTACTTGATTGAATGCTGGGCGACGCGACGCACGTCCGGTTAAAACGTAGGTAGTAACTTATACGTGGGTGATATCAGAAAGGGAAAAATGTATATTGATAAACACGTCCTTAGTGACCCCTCCTTCAGGTCGTGTGTGATTTTTACCTTCAGTTAAGTACAAGTTATTGTCGAAGCGGCATCTTATTTTTATCGATATATACGGCACCTGAGTTCCTTTTGCTAAGAGCAAGAAACGCTTAGTGATCCTATATTTTCAGAATATTGTTGAGGCTGTTTGAAATATTGCGCATTGCTTCGTTTTCAAGTAAAGTTTAGAATTTTTTTTATTTTTATTTTTTTATTTATCTATGTAAAGTATGTTTACATGGGGTTTTTTCGATACCTGTCTCATTAGGATATACCCGTGTTGAGACCAGCATAGAGGGTACATAAATGAATATCATAGTTACAAGAATTTTAAAGTTAAATACATTTTAATTTCAATACAATCGAAAAGAAAGGTAATTGGAAGTGTGGATAAATCCCACAAAGAGTGTACTCTTACAACTGTAGGAAAAGATGTAGTAAATCCTGTCAAATCTAATTATGGAAGTAAGATTTGACAGGATTCTATTATTTTATTAACCCCCGACGCAAGGAGCGGTGTTATAAGCTTGACTTTCTGTGTGTTGTCTGTCTGTGTGTGTGTCTGTCTGTGGCATCGTAGCTCCTAAAGTAATGGAACGATTGTGATGCGTTTTTTTTTGTTTGATAGCTGATGTGATAGAAATGATTCTTAGCTACAATCCATAAAAACCTGTTCAGGCGTTTCAAGGTCATCAGCTCTTTTTTGTGTCGGGGGTTTCTTAAAATTTTGAATTTTTTTTTTAAATTTTCTTGAAAAATGAATTTTTGAACAAATCTGGGGTTTATAAATTAATTTGTAATGATTGCTACTTTTTTATATAGGAAAAACTTGTAGAAATTTTAATATTATGGTTAAGGAACATATTAGATGTTTAAATAATAATGATTATTCCGCTTTTGCCAACCATCTTTTGGTTACATACTAACACCACGGTCAAACAATAAGATAATTTAGAAATTTTAGAAATCAGAAAAAGCGTTAATAGATTAATAAATTAGTTAATAAATTAAGTATTATAAATAACAAAAAAAAAATTTAAAAGAACCATCTTTTAAATTTATTTTTTTATTAGATACTATAATTATAATTTTTTATGTTGTCATTTAAACAACCTTTTTTATTATTATTTGTTTTTAAAATTATTTTATTATCTAAATGCAATTTTATTTATCCATAAATAATTTTGATATTTAATTTTATATAACTAATTTCATGAGATTTTTAAGCAAATAATCCTTTTTACTTTTTAATTTTTGTCTTTGTTATAATTTAGTCTAATTTTTCCATACTTGTTTTTCATTTATTTTTTTTAAATTAACATCTCGTCCTGATGAAGATAACGTTGTAATTGAAACATGTTGACAGTGATAATTAAATAGTGGTTTAAACAAAGTGATTTGATTTTCATCATTTTGAAAATTTTACTTATATTTTATTTTATCTGGGTTAGGTCGTATGTAAATTGTTATTTCTGTCTAAGTGTTATTTATTTTATAGATGTTTGCGTTAAACTTGCAATCCATTTCTTTATATCAATTGAGTTGAAAAAAATGTGGAGAGTTATAAAAATAAAATTTACTTGCGTAAATAATATTTTTAATCCAGTGAAACCCATATTTTTAAAATCTGTTGTTCTGTTGTTTTATTTAGTGAAAGAGATCACATCCAGTACACAAAATATCATTGTATTAATTATAAACAGCCTTCTCAAATTTTAATTTAATATTCCTGTACAACGGTTTCATGTAATTGAAAAATGAATTAAATCCCTGTTTTCATAATAAGGTAAATTACAGATCATCATTTGTATGAATAGGTTGCTCCTTTGACTGAAAGCTGGATTCCGAACTTGCTAATTAAAAAGCATTGTTCAAGGAATACAAAGCTTAAACTTATTTGAGCATTAAATATTTTAGTCGTACGAATTATCCGAAAAGGTTTATTGAATAGACTATTTTCGGTAAATTTTCACTGAAAAACTCTTCACGGTGCTTTAAATTATTTGTGTTTTAATTGCCTCACATTTAGTAAAATCTGTGAAAGTTTTGTTCGTCAATTTTACGTAAAAAAGTATTTTTCAGTAACAATGGTTTTTTCCGAAAGGAGTTTCACCAAAGTTAAACACTTAAAGCTCAACTGGTGACCGGTAACTGAAAAATTCTGCAACAAGTAGATGCAAACTGCAAAGCTTTGACAGAATGGAAGGACGAACAATTGCTGCATTTCGTTGGAGATGCACTTTACGCTAACAGTTGAAAAGGTTCTGCTAATTAAACGATTTTGAACGAACACTCAATTTATTCAGAGCCTCTATACTTGGATGAGTTTGTGTACTTGGGAAGTATGTTTACGAGAGATGGAAGGGCTGACAGAGATATCGAAAGAAGGGTAAATGCAGGCAATTCTATTAATGGAGGACTGCCGTTGGCGCCAGCAAAAAACTGTCCTAAAAAGCGAAGTTAGCCGTCCATAATGGAGTGCTGGTACCTATCCTGATGTATGGCAATGAGGCATGGAACTGGCAGAGAAAGGATGAAAGTTGACTGAATGCTGTAGAAATGAGATCCCTGAGGCGTATGTGTGGTAAAACCATATGAGATCGTGTGAGGCTGATGTAAGCGTAATGAGTAAGATTACGAAGGGGACGCTCAGATGTTTGGGCATGTAGAGCGAATGAACGAGGAAAGTAGTGTAAGGAGAATATATGACGCAAATGTGAATGGAAGAAGAAGTCGGGGACGCCCGAGGAAGACATGGCACGACCAAGTGAATCAGATACTTGAGTCGGGCCATGTGAAGAGTCGGAATAATAGAAGAGCATGTATGAGACGATGTATGAATGTAAACGAGGCAAGGAGTGTATGCCAAGATCGAGTTGTTTGGCGGTCCGTCCTCTCTGCCTACCCCTGCGGGGAAACGGCGGGATGGTTAGTTAGTTATTTAGTTCTCTATACTTGATTTAGAGGTAATGGAACACCATATACCTTGCATTCTTTTGACGATTTTTAACAAGAACTAAAATAAATCCACTATCACTTTTGTGGTACTTTTTCGACTATTCAATGCATTCAATCGTAAATCACATCCATATTCACAACTATAATAAACACTGCATAAAAATCCCAATTGCGTTTAACAGTCCGTTGCTAGTGGGTCTATTGTTATGAATTTAAGTGATTGGTAAAGGGAAGGAGGTAGGAAAGAGAAAGGTTGGCAAGAAAGTACCTGGCTATCCAGTTCTAGCCACCAAACGGTGACCCGACATTTGATCCGGCGACATTTGGTCCGGCGACAGTTGATCCGGCGACATTTGATCCGGCCGACATTTGATCCGGCCGACACTTGATCCGGCGGACAGTTGATCCGTCGGACATTTGATCCGGCAACAATTGATCCGGCCTGATCCTTTAGAAGATTTTTTCTTCAAGTAAGTACTTAAAGAGGATATACGGCCGTACAACCAAAGTCGATGTATCTGAAGGCATCTTGAGTGAAAATCTGCTGTAAAATATTAATATGCCATAATCTCACCGGCTCCAGATGGTTGGGACCAGTTGGGACTCTTGTGTTTTGATAAAAGTTCTAAAAAAATAAAAATAAAATATAAAAAAAAATTATATCATATGATTTTTGTAATTTGTTCGCTGGTGTACAGTGTATGTAGGTTTAGTCGGATTACTTGAAATGACGTGACTAGATCTGAATAGCCAGGTACGTTTTCCACATCCCCTTTCCCCCCCACTACCCTCAGAATCACGCCATACCAAAATTGGGGATGCCATTGGCACTCACTGGCTCGAGATGGTTGAGAGCAGTTGGGACTCACTGTAATTTTCAGATAAAAAAGTTATAGGCAAGTAGGAATCTTTTACGGTTTTTTTGTTAAACTGACTGCACGTATAAGTATGTCGTATTTTGTATTGCCGCATGCTTCTTCGGAGAGTCGAAACTATTGTTAGTAAAAATATTTTTACAGCGGATTTTCACTCAAGATGCCTTCAGATATAAATACATCGACTTTGGTTGTACGGCCGTATATCCTCTTTTCATACTTACTTGAAGAAAAAATCTTCTAAAGGATCAGGCCGGATCAATTTTCGCCGGATCAAATGTCCGCCGGATCAACTGTCCGCAGGATCAAGTGTCGGCCGGATCAAATGTCGGCCGGATCAAATGTCGCCGGACCAACTGTCGACGGACCAAATGTCGCCGGATCAACTGTCATGGAACCCCACCAAACATGTCTAACACCATTTCAATTTTTATCGATCTCGCTTTATTTTCGAAAAGTCCTATTGACAATTCGCTCTCACACGATTTTTCAGAAATATAATTTTTATTAGAAAAATGAAATATTTCAACTTTGTATAAACCACTTATTTGATGTGTAAATCCGACCGGTTTCGGAACAAACGTTCCTTCGTCAGGGAAAGCTTATACTAAGTATAAGCTTTCCCTGACGAAGGAACGTTTGTTCCGAAACCGGTCGGATTTGCACATCAAATAAGTGGTTTATACAAAGTTGAAGTATAAGCTTTCCCTGACGAAGGAACGTTTGTTCCGAAACCGGTCGGATTTACACATCAAATAAGTGGTTTATACAAAGTTGAAATATTTCATTTTTCTATAATGGATAACCACAAAGTAATAGCTACATTCAAAAATATAATTTTTATTATTAACAATTGTCAAATTTCGTTCATCCTTCGTCATTTCCATGTCTCACTGCCTTACACACACACAGGGATCCACGTTGTCAAACATTTTATTATCAATATATAATGTACTTAAAAAACTAAATCTAACGGCTTTTCTTTATATGAGCTCCACACAAGGAGGCCCTGAGGAAAAATAAACCTTCAGGGCCCACGTCATCTTTGATGATACTGTATGGTGGAGAATCTTTTAAGGTAAAGGCAGGAGAGAAAGATCTGGGGAAGGGAAGGAAAATGTAAGTGGGGTAGGAAGAAATCAGTGGTCAATGTGTCCAGAAGTGACCAACATGTAAATCCATCCCATCCACTGCGGTGCAAAGCGATGGGTCAAAAGAGTCTAACGGGTCTCTCTCAACCAGTAGGTAGGCATCCGCCGCCAAGACAAACCTTACCCCGTCAACCCGGTAACCACTGTTAACTCACTAAACGTAGCGAATCACTCGGTTTATTTATAACAATATACATATATTTAAAAAAGAAAGACAAACATTCCCTGGTTACGAATAACCAACAACATTTGAAAATCTCCTACTACCACCACACTAAGCGGAAAATTTTGCTTATGTCGTGATGGAGGACTTAGCCAGCCGAGGAAGCGAACAAGTAACGTCCGGGTGAGACCCAAACGCGATGCCCACTCAGCTGCTGACCGGTCAAATCTATGTATAACTGACAAATTTTTGAATCTGACAACTCATGGTGGAATTCCATTATAATAAAACAAATATGAAACTTATTTCCACTTTAATATATTTGAACGTAACCGATTTCAGCTTGTTTTAAAGCCATCCTCAGACCGGTACAAATTGGTTCCATGCCAACTCAAAATGAAATCAACTAAGAAACACCTCAGAAAGGTCACTAAAAGCTATGAAAAAATAATTTTAAAATAGCCAGTAACCGTAACCTAACTTAACCTATTTAACCAATTTTTTTTATCATCACTCTTAATGACCTTTCTGAGGTGCTTTTGAGTTGGTATCATTCTGAGTTGTCTGGCCACCATATTAAAATACTTTTCAAAATGATGTTTTGTCTGTCCAACTGGGAAGGATACCCGTTTCATGACAGTCAAATTATATATTTAGTTCATAATATTCTTGACAAAGGAATGGTTTCGTTCAAGATATCACAGGAATTTGATTCTGTCAAGACAACTTTTGAGAACATTAAAAAATTTATTCTGAACGAAGGGATGGTTTCTTTATGTCTTTGAAAGAATCGCAAAGATGTGATTTTTTTTTCAAGTTCATTTTGGAGAACATTAATAATAGCATTCAGAGAGAATGAGTGGTTTCTTAAGTGAGATCACAAGTAGGAGATTCTTTCCAGACCATTTTAGAGAACATTTACAATTGCATTATTAGAACTTACACATTTTTAAACCAATATTTGATGTATGAATTCCCAATGTATTTATGACTTATTAATTTTAATAAAGTACTATAATTTTTAGAATTTTTTAAATAGTAGAAATTACATAATTATAAACCAAATATATGACGAATGATTTTTTTTGAAGCTCATTTTGGAGAACTTTAATATATTAAGTTGTTTATTTATTTCTTTTATTTTACGCCCAGAGGGCTTGTACATTAATAATAAAGGCGGTACCCCCATCTTTATTGAAATAAGAAAGAAGTTTCAAATTTCTTTTACATAAATATATTGTATGAATAAATATTTCCCGGAGCGGCGATGCCAATAACCGCCTCTTAAATTGTAAATACTTATGAATATCACAAAATCCAATGCGCATTTAAATCCTTCGGCAAATATTTGCAATTAACAGATTATTTTCAATCGGAATATTTACTGTGCAAACATTCATTATTAACCGTTTTGCACTGAAAAACATGACGAGCGGGCAAAACAAATTCAAATGAAACATTTTTGAAATGTTCAGTCATTAGGCAGACAGCTCCGGTTCGCGTACTTCATCAGGCATTCCGTAATAATGGCGGGCATTAGCCGGGGAAATATCAGCGCAGAAGGGTGTTTCACAGCAAGTGCAAGTAGAGTGGCAGCGGGTTCAAGTGACCATCAAATTCCAAGTAAATAGATATTTTGTCCAATTTTATTCGCAATCAAAACAACGGGTTTAATAATATCAATCATCGTTATTTGAAAATTGTAGGAACGTATCCATCAAAATGGAACAATATCATTTTGAAATTTGAAATCAGCATCCTGCAAAAAAGGTTCTTTAAAAGTTCCGATGAAAACGGATGCGTAATATTTATGATTAATATTAAAGTATTTATTCCACTGATAGTTATTTAAAAAAACGCAATTTTTATTGTTCTGGATAATTTGAACGACTTGGGTCTGGACAAGATAATAATATAATAATAATAATAAGATAAGACAATACGTCACCAAATTTATATGATTCAACAAGAACGTTTAAGCACTCGGGTCTGGATAACATAATATATTATTAATAATAAGATAAGATAAGATAATATGTCATCAAATTTAAAGTTTGATTCTTCAACAAGTACGTTTAACCCTTGGGTTTGGACAAGATAACATATGAATAATAATAAGATAGGATAAGATAATATGTCACCAATTTATATTTTGATTCTTCAATAAGTGCGTTTAACCACTCGGGTCTGGACAAGATAATATATTAATAATAATAAGATAAGATATAATAATATATGATATAATTATTAGATTCCTAGTCAAATAAAATTATTCACGCAAAACACTTCAATTATCTCAACCAAACGTATGTTGACAAACTTTCGTCAAACAAATGGTTGGGTATTGGAGAGTTGAGCGCAGAAATAGAAGGATTTATGCTTGTCATTCAAGATAGAGTCATTAATACTAAAAATTATAGGAAGCATATAATCAAAGATATAAATCAAATTGATAATTTATGTAGAAAATGTTTGGCTTTTCCGGAAACTATAGAACATATTATATAGGGATGTTCTATATTAGCGCCGTCCGAGTATACATTTAGGCACAATCAGGTTTTAAAAATAATTCACCAAAGTTTGGTTATTAAACATAACTTGATTGATTGCCGTAATGTAGTACCATATTATGAATATGAACCAAATTCATTTATAGAAAATGGATTTTATAAAATATATTATGATAAAACTATACTAACAGACAGAACAATTAGTCATAATAGACCTGATATAGTTTTACATGACAAAATTAAAAAAATAACTTATATCATTGATGTAGCTATTCCAAATTCCTGTAATATTCAAAAAACTGTTTCTGAAAAAATTAGAAAATACACAGATTTAGGAAATGAGATTAAAAGAATTTGGCATTCTCGGACTATAAAAATATTACCATTTGTTATTTCGGCCACTGGCATAATACCTAGGAATCTGATTCAAAATTTAAGCATATTAGATTTGTCAAAGAATTTGTATATAAAAATGCAAAAATCAGTAATTTTAAATACATGTAGGATTACAAAAGATTTTTTAAATATTTATATTGAGGGATCGGTAGGATTTATAGGTTCAATTAGAAATGCTACAGAGCCGAACCCTCTGATATGAAAATATCTGGAGTCGGTGAATTATATTCCCATTTGGTCTCTAGTAGGTTGACATGTTGTTCTTGTATTATTTTGTATTTATAATACTTATATAGTGCAATTGCATAGCGTGGGTTGACTAGATGATCATTTGGGGAAGTGTGTGAAAGGGTTTAGTTTTTCTTGTGGGGAAAATTTAACCCGGACATTTAAATCTGGTGCGAAAAAAATATATCACTGAATTTATAGTTTGATTCTTCAACACGTACGTTTAACCACTTGGGTCTAGACAAGATAATATATTAATAATAATAAGATAAGATAAGATAATACGTCACTGAATTTATAGTTTGATTCTTCTACAAGAACGTTAAACCACTTGTGTCTAGACAAGATAATATATTAATAATAATAAGATAAGATAAGATAATATGTCACTGAATTTATAGTTTGATTCTTCTACAAGAACGTTAAACCACTTGGGTCTAGACAAGATAATATATTAATAATAATAAGATAAGATAAGATAATATGTCACTGAATTTATAGTTTGATTCTTCTACAAGAACGTTAAACCACTTGGGTCTAGACAAGATAATATATTAATAATAATAAGATAAGATAAGAGAATATGTCACCAATTCATAGTTTAATTCTTCTACAAGTACGTTTAACCGCTTGGGTCTGGATAAGATCATATAATAATAATGCAATCAGATAAGACAAGATAATATGTCACCAAATTTATAGTTTGATTCTTCAACAAGTACATCCGATTTTTAAAATTAAGCTCTAAATTAAAGCACAAGTTCCTGAGTTCATTCAACAGGAGTTAAAGACACAACCAAAATTGTTATTTGTGATATTTATATTTTTGTCACAAAACTTAAATATCGCAGTGATGTTCAAATACGTGTTTAAATTGTTTATTTAACTTAAGTCAATTTTAACATTGTTATTATTAAGTTTTATCATATATTATAGTGATTTTTTTTATTATTGTGACACCTTTTTCGGCTAACGAGGCAATTTTTATATCTTACTTAATTTTGAAAAAAAAAAAAAAAAACTCATTAAAATTAATGATTATTTTATTAAATACGATTTGAAAAAAAAACGGAGTTCCACGAATTAAACACTAAAACAATGAACGAATCAATTATTAAAAAAAAAGTTCTCAAATAGATATTACGTAAAAAAAAACACAGCAAATGTCTACGTATTTCTAATTCTGCTTTCGAAAAAACCTTGCTTAATTATTTTATTTCAATTTTTAAAATTAATTGATTAATTTCCCACATATATCCCCGATTAGGAAATCGAAAATTAAAAAAGAAACTCGTTAAAAGTAAGTACACACCTACAAAAAAACCCGTGCTTTTTAATTTGCTAAAAAGTCTTTCTTAACAAAATAAATACATGTATTTGTAGAAATTCATGATAAAAAAGTAATTAAATTGATGTTTGTACGGCAGGCAGTAATAATAATTATGTTTAAAAGGGATTAAATTTTCTTTCAGATTTTTTTACGAATGTTTCAAACAGAATAAAAAACGTAAAGCCTTCAAACGAAGTAAAAAGAACCCTTAGAGTTATTATGAGTGATCCCTTAGAACGTATGATCAGCGCTCGCAGCCTTCTAATTGCTTTCAGTAATCCAGCCTTCGGGAAGGTGTGTTTTAATTATTCCACTTTGAAAAGCAAAAGGAAAAAAATATATCGGCATAAACCTTTTTGATTGAAGCCTTTGAATTTTGCTTTGTCATTGCAGATTTAAAAAAGGAAAATTACTTACGCGGTGGGATTGTTAAAAATATATATTTTTAGATCTTGTATGTTGAATGTGTAGTGTGTTTTACCAGGTGTGAAATTGTGTGATTGCAATAAACCTTTTCTGGGATTCGAATCCAGATAAAACGCAAATAAACACAATCATAGATACACCCTTTACTACGGGCGTGTATGTTCGTTTATTTGTTTTACTTTTATTGTCTTTTATTAGTCAAAGAAAAATGAATTTAAACTTCTACTGTAAGTGAAATGGATTTTTTTTGCTGTATTGCTGTTTGCCGTGTTGTCGTTTGCTTGTCCTTTAGCCTCCTTTAGCGCAACACGGCATAACACTCCAAAAACAAATAACCAAAATACTTTTGGCCGTGAAAATCTAAAATGATATCTGGAAAAAATCTGTTACATTGTTAAGAGCGATTAACCAGCGACCTAGAATTCAAATTTCTTCGAAAGACCCTCTTGCGATTGTACCCTTTCAACTGTACAGGGCGGTCCCGAAGAGAAAGATTAATTATTCTCCGTACCCAGCACTTTTAAATAATAACTCAATATCGATTTTATTTAAATCAAAATTTGCTTTGATATATACCTCTATTCCAAAGTCCCTGCTGAACGCAAGACCAATAGGGCGAAGGAGCCTGGGAAGACCAAGACTAAGATGGAGCGACAACGTCCTCAAAGACATATCTATCTTGGAGCTTCTAAACTGGAGAGAGCTGGCAGGGAGATGAGTGGAGAAAGATTCTTGAGGAGGCAAAGACCCACCGGGAGTTGTAGAGCCAATAGTGATGATGATGATACCTCTATTCAAAAATGCTCAATTGTGTGATGATAAAACTATTAAATAGTGTACTTTTTGATTATAAGTATTTGTAATTTTCAATGATTTCTAAGCAAAACAAGAATGTAAAAAAAAAAGTGATATGTATATGTTAGTTTGTAAGGCCGTAAATAAATAGACAAAAATAAAATAAACCTTTGGATAAACATTACAAAATATTACCTACTAGTATGTACCTACTTTTTTAAAGGTATTTTATCCATTTTTTATGAAAGCAGGTTTTTATCGACAAGGGTTAATTTTCACTATGAGATTTTAAGAAGCATCACGTTTTCAAGCACTGCTATTATATAATCACGAAAATGACAGTGTTTCTAGAAACTAACTATTTTTATGTAACTAAAAACGCTGACAAATTGTTTAAATTAAATTTTGCAATCCCAGCTAATGAAAAGGCCGCGCTTTAGTTCCAATTAGTAATACAAGAACATGAACACAACAACTGAACTGTAATCTTTATGATACTCCAAACGCGTCATTTTAGCAGCTCACTGGCTCCTGTATGACTGGTTACGTTTAGGTGCCGAAACCAATGATCAGAAAACACCTAGATGTGTGATCCATAATGAAATATAAGAAAATAACATTACATATTTTCAACTTCACTCCAGATAGACCAATGAAATTGGTTAGCTGTTCATGTTATTACTTTTATTTTCACTGTTCTTTAAAAGTATTGATTCCTGTTAAACTTCAATGGGGTATTTTCACAAACTGTGAAAATCGTTAAATATGTGTGGAAGATTTAAAGTTTATTTTTCTGCTTCTGACCATTGTACTAAAAATATGTATTTTTAATATTTTCATTCGTATTTATTGATTTGAAAAACCGAAATGGTTCCAAATGGCATTATGACATAGAAACGGCAACTGGCTGGTAAGACTTATGTCACCAACGTTGCCCGGGGTGACAACACCGCCGATTTCACGAATAAAAACAAACATGTCGTTTCAACATAAAAAAATAAAAATACCTTCATTAAAATAACTTTTTTCGAGAACAAAAAAATAGCCAAAATACCCTATTGAGCAGTTTGTCATGTAAAATTCAATAACATCGACCGGTCAATGGATGAGTTGGCATCGCGTTTGGGTCCCACCCAGACGTTGCGTGTTCGATTTCTTGGATGGAGGACTTAGCCAGCCGAGGAATCAAACACACGAAGCCTGGGTGGGATCCAAACGCGATGTCAAGTCAGTCACCAACCGGACTATTAAATTCCGGACTAATTTTATTTCTGGTAAACCGATCACCTCTATCAGCTTATCCCTTCAGTGTTGGAAACACTTGTAGAGTAGCGACTCGTGTCAGCGGACACCATTTGACTACTTTTCAAAAATGAAACTAACGAGCGTGTCACACGTCAAAAAAGGTTTCATAAAATGTTCAAAGCTCGAATCATGTTTATAATGCATATTCCAGTGCTTTGTAACACCTGTTTGCTTCAGTAAAAAAAGCTGAGCTTTTGGTTCAAATATACTATAATATTAAAAACCAAACTGAAGTGGCTTGTGATTTATAAAATAAAAAATATTATACAATTTTAAATAAATATAAAAATAATATGAATATATTATTTTTATATTTATTTAAAATCAGAAGGTGGTTAATCTTTTTTTTAAATCTTGAGAATTTAAGAAAATTTAAAATCAAAACGATTAAGCTTTACGGAAAAGGTTTGTAATATTTAAAATTGAAGTAAATTGTAATTCGTATTCGCCCTGAAGCATTCTGAGATTGAATTTTTGGTGAACGCGCGACTGCTTTTCCAGGATAATTTTCGTTTTAGAATGTAAGGTGGTTGGAGCTTTCGACGGAGAAATACCATTTTTAGGAAGAGGCAAGCTTTGAGAATTTGCAGGTTATATTATTTAACCAGCAGAAAACAAATTCTCAGTACGAGTCATGATATAATTATACAAATTTTAATTCGACTACTTCAAACAATTGTCTGTCTAAAATGAGCAACGGAAAAAAAATTCTCGATATGTATGTGCGGAATTAACGCTTAACAAACGGATTGCAACTTTTAGAGCGCAGGCGTCGCGCATCGGTTGGAAACGCTGTCCTTGTTGTACCGTTATTTCAAAAGAAGATGTTTATTCCTTCGGCACCGGTGCACAGTCGGAAAAACGTGCGCCCAACATTTGTATGCAGTTAGTTTTGTCACATGGGAACGGGTCGTTTCGATGACTCAGCTCGGCTGTAGAACGATTTGTCAGCCGCTGTGTTTCCTCCCTTCTACAACATGGTAAAACGTGAGCCCAAAACAATTGTACACAGTTGATTTTTGTCACATGAGAACGGGTCGCTTCAACGACTCGTTCTTGTGTTCAACAGCTCGGCTATGGATAGATTTGTCGGCCGCTGCGTTTCCTTCTTCCTACAACATGGGTCTTTTCAAGACTCAAGAGAATCACTCCTTTCTTTCCATAAAAATGAGTGTGCTTTAGACCACACGACTGTAGTAAAACTTCACTAACTTATATCTCCCTCTCAAGTTCCGTTCGCCTCGCCCGACCGTTCGCCTCACCCGATCACACTTTTCATAACGCTCTAGTTACGCATTCACCAGCTTACTCCCCAAGTCAAGCGTGCGTAACGAAGTTTACTTCAAAAAGACTTTCACACATCGTCCCCTAAGATGACGTAGACCCCGAGTGGAATTATTTTACTCAGAGCCTTCTGTGTGGATAAAAAGAAACATGGACAAAATAGAAAAGGTTTTATTTTATTTAAAAGGTGTTGCACCTCAAAAATATGTTAGTTGTATCTAATTCCTAAACACAAAATAAATTTATAAAAAAACATGTTTTTTGAGAAAATATGACAGTAAGGCTTCAAAGAAAATATGAGATTTACGTTAAACCCCGGAAAAATAATACTGAAAAAAGTATGTTTAACACAAAGGGCGGATTGAGTCTTTTGTGAAAGCGATGACCCGGATATTTATTTTATTTCTCGTGAGTTTTGAAGTGGAGTCCCCCGCGCTTGATTTGCTTTTGACATTTCTTTTCTCAAAGAATCATTTGATACCAGTCGAGGGGTGGTGATTAAAGACATCCTCTCCTAACTCCCAACTCTCACAGATGCTTCATTTAACCTACCTTTGATAGCGGACATAGGATTTGTGACATATTTAACCCTGCAGGCGTCGGACATATTTCCTCGGAGGGTCAAAATATTTCCGCTATTACCTTCTTTTCGCAATGCTATATTTACATACCTACGAAGGAACCAAAACAAAAATGTTTCTCTTTTTCAATAATTACAGGATTTCAGCTTGCTCTGATTTCCGTAAATCGGTGATGCACAACCTCATAATCAGAGTCAAGTCAAAAAATATGGTTTTCGAGTAATTAAAGAAGTTAAACTACAAATTGTAATATTTAAAAACTGAAGACAATATTAGCGATTCTGAAATGAAAATTAAAAAAAAAAATTATCGGTCGCATCTGGGAGTTGAACCCGGGACCTTAGCTTTTCCGCGGTTCTGCTCCTCAGAGCCAGAGAATATACCATTAAAAATATAATGTAATCCCTTTTCAGAGAAATGCGTATATTAGGGATGTCGAAAGTGAAAAAAAATATCGATGTATCGATATTTATTAAAATATCAATGTCGACGTCGATATATCGAGGAAAAAATATCAATGTATCGATATATCGGTCAAATTTTCAAAAGATTTTGCTTTTTTAAAATAATAGTGTATACATCTCAATATTATCAACAGTAATTTTTTACACAATGTGCATTATTTTAATGTACAAAAATCTCAATAAAAATGAAGGTATTTTTATTAGGCAATAATTACAAAAATATCAAAACTAAAAAGCTGTCTTCTAACTTGTTTGAAAACTGAGACGCATATAAAGTTTGTGTGCGTCTCAGTAACATTCTATTGGTGTATTAATCTGTCAAAAAGGACTTTGTGTTTGGAACAATGTAAAGTCAATAATCATAGACAATTGGGAACCAACACGTAGGAGTGACATAGAAAAAAATCTATGTATCTTGTTACGTAGTGGTACGAACAGGCACATATTAATAATAAATAATACCACAATGTTCAAGACAAAAACCATGGTTCAATTTAAATTCTTACAAAACTCAAATTATAATACAAATCCTCGGCTAGCTTCTCTCGGGGATATCGTGTTATCAGTTCGTTCGGACTTGAATTCAAAACGACTGTCGCTTTATTGTTGGGATAATTATAGGTAGGGTTTTTAATATATTAGAAGATCTCTTGTCGCTTTTAAATAATTGGTGAATTTATTAATGACTCGACGCTTCTAGGAAAAGCTTTTAATCTCTTTGTGAACTCAAGGTTAATGATTCTAAAATATAGCGAAAGGGATGAATGGAAAACACAAAAATAAATAAGATTACGTACGTTACACTGTCACGGGCAGCATCTGGGCGGAGGACCTCATCCGGAAACACCACTGAGTTGATTTAAATATCAAATTTAACTATATTTTAAATTACGTGTCCTAAACAAATGTTGGAACCAAAAAGGCGGTCGCCAATATGCGAAGAACCGTCCCATAGCGAAGTTAAAACCAGAAAAAAGCGCAAAGGCTCTCGGCCCCCGTCGGAAGGGCTGCCCCGCCCCCTCCCGAAATCCTGGCCAATCCAAACGTCTCGCCAATGTTGCCAACTTTTGACAACTAATAGTAAATATTTAGTACTTGACGACGGAAATATTCATATAGGGGTAGGAAGTTATAATTCAGGAAAGTACTTCATGACAATCTACCTACACACAAGAGATAGTATTTGTGATCATAAATACTAATAATAAAATAATATAAGCCAGATGACATGAGTTCGTTCCTATACGGTTTTGGATTCTAGTGACTTTAGTTACATAAATTTTTTAAAATATAGTTTTTGATACATTTTTCGATATTGGATATTTTGTATCGATTTATCGGATCAAAATATATTGGCTAAAAATATCGATATATTGAATTAAAAATATCGATACATCGATATATCGATACTTTTTCAACAAGCCTAGCGTATATCTCCATCTCTGCGTGAGTATGTGTTATTGCTATGACATATTGCATCGTCATCGACGAGTCTAGTGCCGAGTTTCATTTCCATCGGATGCCGGGAAGTGGATTAATTTCCACTTCCAAAATTTCATTTCATTCATTCATTCATTCATCCAATAAGGAAACAAAAATTTATTTAAAAATCGGTTGCTACAAAAAAACAGAGTGTGCAATTCGCACGCGGTGGAAGTGAAACCTTCAGAAAACTAAAGTAGACAAGAGTGGGAAGGCTACGAAGCACCGCAAAGAGGAGACCGATAGGCTACGAAACACCGCATAAAGAGAAGACCGATTATACTGTATCATTCTATTGGAGGCTAAATCCCATAAAAGTATGTGTTTGTCTCTTTTTAGTGTCGCTATTTTTCGGTTCATCGAAATTTAAAATCACAACGGTGCTAAAGAAGTTTTCACTTCAAAAATTATTAAGAAAAAAATGGGTTTTTTTTTTTATTTTTATATTAACTCCGCACAGGAGGCCCTGAAGAAAATAATTTCCCTCTATGTCATCTGGGATGCTGTGTAGAGGGTCTTTTTGTGGAGAGGAAGGAATGAACATTGGTCTTGAAGAGATCCATGTTGTAGGAAGGAGGAAACACAGAGGCCGGCAAATCATTCCACAGCCGAGCTGTTGAACACAAGAACGAGTCGAAGAAACGACCCGTTCTCATGTGACAAATGTCAACCGTGTACAAATGTTGGGCACGCGTTTGGCGTGTTTCCCGACTATGCACCGGTGCCGAAGGGATCAATGATGCTTTGGGATTGCTCAGATTGAAGTGTAGATGTGATTTAGGTTCAGTATCTGGTTTGTAGGTTTGTTTCCGAATACGGTTTATTATAAAGAAGAGAATCGAAGCGAGGCGACGGTTTGATTTTTAAACAAATCCAAAGTTTGATTTCGAGATTGATGAAATAATCGAGAAAAATTAAAAACAGAAAAAAGATCACTGTACATTGTTATATTTCGAAAAACTACCTCTTTTTCACACCCCTGAAAGCATCAAGATGCACTTCTTGAATAATTTTTGCACTCTTTCAAAACTAGAGGAAAAGTATTATTACTGTCTTCATCTGAATTCGAAAAAAACTCTGTGCAAGGTGCAGGCAATGCCGGAAACTTCATCTGGTTCTTAAAATAATATTATTTTTAGCACAAACCGCCAACCTTATTTATACGAGGATGCTCTGAATAAATTACCGTTTTGTTAAAGCGCAGTAGTGTTAGCTTTACCGTATTCGTTACCCAGTTAACAATATTCCGAGAATTTGTGTGGGTTCTGGCTTACATTCAACAATTTTATATTAAATTAAATTGTACCGCAAACCAACCACCCTGCTTTATAAAAGAGGATGCTCTAATTAAATTTGAATGTTATGTTAAGGTTGGCATAGATCGAATAACCACATGATACATGGCGTGCAATATGTTCGGAGTCTGTGTGGTGTGTGCACTACCATTACATGTACCATCACATATAAACACCATACATTGTTCTAGGGGCTCGATTCTCTAATAGCGATCAAGAGTTTTTCGTTATGCACCATTTGCGAACGAAAAGTTACCTATAGTCTTGACGAAATATGTTGAATGTTTTATTTACACATATTCTTGAATGTCGAAGGGTTGAAAAGATGATTATATTGGCAACTCTGTGAATGTTGTCTGTGTTTCCGATGTTTCTACGGTGTGAATTTGAAATAACGACTGCACTTTCTTCAAAAAAGTTGGCGCGTATATTATTTACGGGTCTAGGTAAATTGACCGAATTGCAATTTTTTAAAATCAATTTTTCGAATTCAATTGTTCGAAACACTATTTTTTAGAATTTATTTAAGTATGTATACAGTACGTACAAGAGTATTTTATTATAGGATGAAAATATCAATTAACCTAACCCAACCTAACCTAACCAAACAGTATCTCTTTAGTCATAAGCAAGTGAAATATATATTTTAAAAGTTGATTACCAAATTTGAAAAATATGTCTTTCGGCCAATTGCTGTTCGAAAAATTAGTTTTTTCGAAAAATTAGTCTTTCGAAAAACTGACATTCGAACCATTGATTTCGAACAAATGATTTCGAAAAATGGAATTCGAAAAACATGTCTGCTCCCATTATTTACCCCTCAGCTCTCACTTTTTAGAAAGTCCGAAAATATATGCTTTGCGGTAAATTCAAATAAACGAAATATTTCTGAATGCACCCGAAAACTAAGAACTGTTTTTGAAAGATGATAAAATACGCTTTCAAATTGTATTACTACAAATAAACATACAATTTTCCATTTTTATAAAAATTTTGAATGAAAACCTGTAAAAGTTTTAATAATGACTCTTCTTAAGTTTTTTCTGACTGTATAAAGCGTGGTATTTTATATTACATCATTTTTCTCACCATAATAGTAAGAGAGACACAACGATTTCTATGAGACCTGTTTGCTACGTTTGGTGATTTAGCAGGGGTGCCCGGGTTCATGGGGTGAGGTTTGTCTAGGTCTTGGAGGCGGATGACCAAGACACACTGAACCCCACATTCCTACCCACCCCTTAAACCCTTTTCCTTCCCAGAACTCTCCTCTCCTTCCTTTCCTTAAAAAAACCCTCCACACAGCATCCCCAAAGATGACATAGGCTCTGAAGGAAATTATTTTCCTCAGGGCCTCCTGTGTTGAGCTCGTGTAAAAAAAAAAAAAAAGAAGCTGTCCGAAAAGCGAACAGATTAGCTTGAAGGGTTAACGCTGTTAACACCTTCAAAATGCCATTGCAACAGTTTAATTAGGGAGTCAATTTTCGCGTGAAAACTATTTACAATCCAGCAAATGTTCTTGTTGGTCTCAAATCATTTACAATCCAGCAAATGTTCTTGTTGGTCTCAAATCATCGGCTTCAGTTTGCTCTACATTACAGGCAATATCGTCGGTGAATCAGCCATTAGATGGAACCTTTTGTATACATATAACTCCTGTCCTTCGAAGAGGGCGCGGATCTTAGGTTAGGATACAATGTACTAGGTTTTGTCGGTATCGACTGGTCACTTGTTGCTCAAGTGGAATGAAGTCGACCAATGTTCGTACTTTTACCGTCGCGTCGATTGGAAGCAGCCTCGTTTGGAGAATGGAGCCACAGGGTATCAAATTCAGTTCGACTACAATGTACAATGTACATCCAATTATAAACGTTAACCAAACACCAATCATACAGTTCCTACACACATGATATTTTTAACAACGAAAAGCACTCAAAATTCCGGGTTTTCAATAGAGTTGTTTAGTGATAACTTTAAAAAAATGCAAACTGTTCGTTCCCAAAAATTCTACGTAAAATTACACGGTTTGAAGTTGTTACAATTGAATATAATATAAACCAGTTAAGTTCAATTCATAATAATTTTTGA
Source organism: Limnephilus marmoratus (assembly GCA_917880885.1). Lineage (NCBI taxonomy): Eukaryota > Metazoa > Arthropoda > Insecta > Trichoptera > Limnephilidae > Limnephilus > Limnephilus marmoratus. The sequence goes on from OU862917.1 coordinate 49,030,807, forward strand.
TGTTGTACGCAATAAGGAATTTATTATTGTAATTAATAATTAATAATAGTTAATTAGAAACCAAGTAGATATTATCATATTATCATATAAATATAAAATTTCAATAAATAATATACCTATATGGAAATATGAAATGAATACGGAAATAATAGTTTTGATTTCAATACATTGTAAAGTTAATTTGATTTTACATTATGTTTATATATAACCATATTTTAAAACAATGTAAAAAACTAAAAATAATGGAAAAAATAAAAGAATAATAGCAGTCAGTGATTGAGTTCGAATCCCAAAGTTGGTACTGGGTGTACCCATAATTGCAGGAATTTTAAAAACAGCATTTCCTTGAGTTGTGAACAAAATTCGTTCATTGTACAAACACGATCAATAATGAAAAAAAATCCAGAATGGATTAGAATAGAATAGACCACCAGTAATTCCACATGATGGACCGAGCCCAAAAAAGCTATTAGGAAAACAGACAAAAGCGTTAATCAATACCAAAATGAAAGTCCTCTGTTTTTATTTTGTTCATTTCGTTCAAATTTATAGCGAACATTTTTCAAATATTCAATCCTTTCACGGAAATAATCGAGTTTTTTGCTTTTTCCATTTTAAACTGATCTGCAGCGAAAAGTCGTGCAGAACAAAAGCTTCGAGAGTTTGGACAGAAGTTGAATTTTTTGCGATATATATAAACTGTGGAACCGGGAAAATGTATGAAAATGAATTATATATTTTTTAAATAGTCCATGTATCTGAAAATACATAATTTTTTATGGGATCCAATCCTAGGGCAGTCTCAAAATCAGTTATTGTAAGATGTCGCGTCTTTTCATTTTGATACAAAAAATAAAAGTTGTAGTAATTTTATTTTCTTTTAAAGTCAAATAGCCTAGTACTCGTAAAACACTTTGAGCATCTTCAAAAGGAAAGTAAAATCTTATGTATAAAAATCTCGTGTCACGGTGTTTGTGGTCGCACTCCTCCGAAACGGCTAGACCGATTTTTATGAAATTTATTATGTGTTTTTGGTAGGTATGAGAATAGATTTTAAAGTATATTTCATACCGCTAGGTGATTAGAGTGTCACTATCCAGAAAAAAAATCAATTTTTTTAATTTTTTTTTTAATATATTTTTTTTATTTGGCATCAAAAATACCTATAACCCCAAATTTTAACCCTCAACCCTCCCATTTTTAATCGCGATTTTAGTATTTTTGTATAAACAAAATTAACCATCTTTCGTGTTTCAAACAGAACGAAATTATTTATGTTGTTGAAGGACAGATGGCGCTACGTCCGCCTCATCGAACTTTCATCCACACATGTGCAAGACATTCACGAGAAGTGTCGCGTCATTTTGATATTTCATTCGGCATCATGTTCTCGCGTGGGCAAACCATCGAGCTTATTTGTGTTGCCTAAAGACGGACTGTCAAAAAATATAGTACACTCAATTACTCTTCGAAATTCATATTGATTTTCTTTATTTCATTTTCCTACTTTAGTTGGTGTTTTTTGTTTTTATCGGCGGTCATCGTCAGCAGTGCTCCATTCCTCTTTCCGTCACAGATCCCATCCCCAGACACTTACAATATATTCGTTATTTTTTCCTTAACAACCAAAATATTCACTAGAAATAATTTATATGGCAGAACAACGTTTGTCGGGTCATCTAGTAATCTATACATTTCAAATCTTTAAAATTACTTTAATTTTAGAAAATAGACGAAAATAAACAACTTAACCTTATTACTAGAATGGTTCTCTAAATTCAATTGTTAAATCCTGAATTTAATCAATCTACACGTAGGTACTAAACGAACGACCAGTGGGACATTGTCATATAAAATATGTACATCTCTTTCCAATTATGGGTTGCATTCTCCAAAACTACGTTTACACTGTTTTGCAAACAAATAGATGCACTTGAAAATAATTTGAACTAAATTTCAAAGGCCGTATGTACGAATTATTTCAATCTAGTTTATAAATTATTCTTAGTAACATTTTGAATAATAACGTTGATTGGTGGATTTTGGCAGATTATCATTTTAATGTTGCATCGATGTCTCAGTATTAAACTGCAATAAGTCGAAATCTATTGTTATGAGATAATGAATATTTTGTTTTTGACTTATGCAAAAATGTCAAAGAAGCATACATGTTTTTGCGTACGTATGCAATAGTTAAAAGAATTTTCTACATTCAAAAAAGGCAGGGAATAAAGGTTTAATTAACGATTTGGCTTTAATAGAATTTTGGAAACATGAAGAGGAATGGAATGTCTGGAGTTCAGTTAAAATTATAATAACCTTTTAATTAGTGTAAGAATTTTGGAAAATATCATAATAATGAAATATTTTGGGCGTTACTTACAAAATATTAATATCCTAAGGGCGAATAGATGATTTGAAAATTCTCGTTTAAAATGATCAGAATTTATAAATGACCTCGAATTTATGTAACTAATTTGACGTCGAAAGAATTAAAAAAAAATCATCTTTTATTTAATTAAGTTCTTCGAGACAGTGAATTTAATAAAAAATATATTTGACTCACTTTGTACAAAATAAATTCCATAAATAAATAAAAAATTATGACAGACGAAATTTTATTTCATGTTTAAAAAACTTTTAATATCTTAAAATTTTTCGATGGCCAGTAGACCAGCTTTAAAGAGCAGATTGCGAACTTATATCAAAATTAAGTTTGAAAAATTCACGAATCTCATAAAATTTAAAATATTTGCATATCATTTTAGTTGAACACCACAGTAAATACGTCAAATAAAAATTTGCATATCTGAACAAGTCTTTCCTATAATCTTATATGCTTATTTATTTTCTTCTGAGTTTTTTGTTTAGATTCAACTTTTTTATTTAATTTCGAATTACAAACTTCTCAGCCAAAAAAATTAACCCCTGCTTCAAAGTTCTGCGCAGCGTTAAAATTGACAATGAAGATTAGCCTGTAATTAGCACAAAGTAAGCGAGCTTACAGTATTAATCATGCGTAAATTGTAAAATTGGATCCCTTCTACTTCTAAAGACAGACAGGGAGACCTTCAGGGAGGCCCAAACCTAATTTGCACCGATAAATAATAAAATTCGGACCTGTGGCGATTAGGGAGGGGAAAGGGGGCATACATTAATTACGTGAGCTCGAAAAGGGGGGGGGGGGGGGGTCAGCAAAATCTCAGGTTACTTGAAAAGAATATACGAAGTGGCCTAAATTAATCTCACCAGGGGGGGGTCTAGATTGGAAGAAAAACTGCTCACGTAATTAATGTAAGGCCCCAACGGAATATTATGAGCTTTTCTGATCAAATAATTTTAATTATTAAATATTCAGAAATTCATTCTGTGGTGTCATTTTTAAGTATGCGACCACAAATAACTTTGAATACACGAGTCATTTAGACAAAATTATCAAAATTATTCGAAATCAATGATTTCTTCATCGGGATAAAATTAAAATATGCAGAGTGTGCAAAGTAATTTGTTTTCATGTTATTAAAAATAATTTTATGTGTTGTTAATAATTTCAGGTCGATGGCTTCTGTAGCGAATTGAAAACCTATCTACTTTCATCCTTCCTCTGTCAGTTCCATGCCTTACTGTCATACATCAGGGTAGGTACAGCACTCCATTGTGGACTGCTAGATTCGCTTCTTTGGGCAGTTTTTTGTTAGCTCCAACGACTATTCAGTCCTCTATCAGCCTTCCCATTTCACGTAAACATACTTCCTAGATACACAAACTCGGCCACCTGCTCCGAGTATTCATCACTCACAACCATATTGTTATATATAGTTACATATATAACTCTGTATATATATTATTATATATAACTATAGTGTGTTTCATACATCATGACTTTATCTAAGTATACATAAATCAATAAGTCGGGCCGCCCGAGAAAGACATGGCACGACCGTGAATCAGAATTGCAGAAGAGCATGTATGAGACGATGTATAAATGTGAACGTGGCAAGGAGTGTATGCCAAGACCGAGTTGTTTGGCGGTCCGTCCTCTCTGCCCACCCCTGCGGGGAAACGCGTGATGGTTAGTTAGTTAGTTTATACAAATCAAAATACAGATAAGTTTTAAGATTTTCACGGCCAAAAGCATTTTCGTTATTTGTTTTTGGGGTGTTATGCCGTGTTGCGCTACCTCCTTCTACCGGATCTGCCGGATCTGCCCTGATGATGGGCACTGCAACGATGTCCGAAACGTTGGCTAAAGAAGGAGGTAGCGCAACACGGCATAACACCCCAAAAACAAATAACGAAAATCAAAATACGTTTTTTTAACTTTTTATTTTTTTAATTTTTTTCAAAATATGTTTGCTTGGGGATATATGTATAAGTATATGAGTATATGAGATGTCTATGTATTGCAATATGAAGTATAGAAAAGTTTTAAACTTTCAAAATACACTCTTTAAAACCCTGCAAAGATTTTTGGATTATTACAAACACATGAAAATACATCTGAAAAGTTTTTTAATTTGCAAAACTGTCAAAAATGCCAAAATTTGTGAATGACATTTTGCAAAGCAATGATTGTTAAATACAAATTCTGTTTTCGAAACTCTTCAAATTAATGGATTTATTTAAAGTAAATCAAATTAAAAATAATAGTTATTTTAAATTTTTCTTATTAATACACAAAAATGCATATTATTTGTAATATATGAAAAATTGAATTAAAAAAATTGTAATAGGCGTCACGCGAGCTGTTTGAAAACTGAATGTACTGGGACTGAATATATTGAACACGAGGGGGGGTTGGCGGGACGGGTGTGGGAAGGCGGGGAAGGTGGACGGAGAACGTGGAAGGAGAAGGGGACGCGGGAAGAGAACGGGGACGCACGGGAAAGGACATGAAGGGAGAAACAATTTATTTCTTTGAATACGGAATTGCAACTCTTGCCGTTAATCGGGTAGTACTTAATAAATAACTGATTACATTAATGGTCGGATAATTTTATTCAGTAATAAATAATTTAGTCAACTTATTTCCTGAAGTAGGAGTTTCCTTTAGCCTCGGTACAAATTCACAATAATTTAGTAGCTATTAAATCCTTCCCCGAAAAACCTTTAGTTAAGATTAATGACTCAATTTAAATAAAGAGGGAATGAACCAGTACGACTTCCGCAGTGTAATGATTTACATATTTGATTGTGATTACCGAGGATGCGGGTTCGATTCGGATGTTGCAACGAAAGTTGCATAATATAATTTGCCATTTGGGAATTTGGTTATCTCTTATATCGAAATATTCTTTTTAAATAAAGGTGGCAGGTATTTCACAAATGTGTTGAGTTTTCTTACTATTCACTATTCATTGTATCTAACAGTTAATTGAAAGTGCGTTTAAAAAAATATATTAAAATATTATCCAAGAGCTGCAATTGTTCACTTCAAACTTTCAGTCATCTTATATATAAAACAATTTTTTTATTTATTTATTTTAGTACTTATCTTAATAACAAAGTCGGGCTAGTTACACTATTTATAACTCGAGAACGGCTGGACCGATTTTTAAGATCTTTGATTTGTCGAATTCTCCGCCCCGAATAACAGAATAGATATTAACACATCGGAAAAATTCACGAAAAAAAATTATGATGAAAATTCTTTTCCTCACTTTGTATATATGTAACAACTTATCATATTTGAAAGAGCTACAGGAATATTGTGATAAGTATAATATTGAAGAGTGAGTGAATTCCAAGAATTCAAAAACATCAAATGTCAAAGCGCTGATTGTTTTGCTTTGTTCTTAAACGCATAAGGCTGTCCTTCTTTCTTACACACTAAATGCCAACAGTCGAAAATGAGACAAACGGTCAACGTACGTCTGCCCCCCTCCAAAGGAAAAATTCAATCATTATCATAAATCACCCTCACGCGTATAAAGAAAATGAAATGCAATTCCCATAAATAGGTGGAAAAGTAAAAAATCACAAATAGTATAAATCCGTACACAACGCCATCTCTGATACACGCCAAAAACAAAACACGACCAGTTGCGCATCGATAATTGCTTCATTGTGTAATTTTGAATTGTGATTAATTTTCCAGTGATATTTACAATACCGCGAGTCAGAAGATTTAATATCACTTAACTCATTTTGAGTATTCATTTGAACTTAATAACAAACTAAATTTAATTCAGGTAATAAGTTAACACAATAGTTATTGATTCTGAGGCGGTACGAAGTTCACCGGGTCAGCTAGTTTAAATATAAAGACGAGTGGGTTTGTTTTTAAAACTACTCTATAATTTTGTTCTGAGATTGATGAAAACTTGCACACTTTTTCTTTACAATAATAGAAACGCCACTCTTTTAATGAGGTTTCAAAAACCTACCCTATCAAATTTTCCCAACCTTTAAAGCAGAATTTTGATACGAAATTTTACACATTGACGTTCAAAACAAAAGGAAAAATTACTGTCTACATCCGTTTAAGCAAAATCCTGCCTTAAACTCGGGTAATGTCGGGGATCTCAGCTACTTAAAATATGAATTTACAATGAATGCATTTTTTCACTTTTGATATTCTGCTATGAGGAAATTTATGAATAAATTAAATATTTAAGCACCTACATTACCAAATGAATAAAATTATTATTATGAATAGAATTAAATCGTAAATTCCATAATTTACCAGACCTTTCCATTACCCTTTTATAAATATTTCCCAATACTTTCAAAGGAAATGGCTGACCTTATCGAAGAAAACTTTCGTAGTCTGGCGTAAAGTAAATTATCGAGTTTTCTATGAATCGCGAGATTTAGGTGACGCGATTCAAAACATTCGACAAAAATAAATTGCCCGAACTTCTTAACTCGTTTCGAGAGTGTAAGTTTGTGCACATTTGGTTCCTTCTAAGGATTTTACAGCTATTTGTCAGTTTCTGCGCTGTTTTCAAAGAATTGCCGCTCCACTATGCGTTCCAAAGAGCTAAAGCGATAAAGGAATATGGAGGGAAATTATGTTGTTTTCTTAGATCGATTGCCGCAGCAGAGCGGAATGTTTCTTGAATTTGTGTGAAATCACGAATTCAAAATCTGCCATAAAATAATAATAATCAACACCTCTGCCGTAGTTCAACCTAAGTGGCACTCTACGTTTGGTGGCAGGGTAGCTTAGTAAGAGGTGAGGTTTGTCTAGGTCTTAGCGGCAGATGCTTTTGCCCAACCACTGCGGACCGGCCAGATCGGGAGAGATCGGTTAAAGCCGGACTCTCTCTCTCTCACCTTTGACCCTCAGATTCCTACCCACCCTTCATATCTTTTTCCATCCCAAAATTTGCTTTCCCTCGTTTCCGATAAAAACTTTACACACAGTATCCCAAAGGATGACTTAGACCCTGAGGGATTTTTTTCCTGTGTGGAGATAATGTGAAATAAAAAAACCTAGATCAGAAAGGATTCGAAACTTTCGAAAAGAATAGTAGAACTTATAAAACTTAATTTATAGCTTTTTAAATCTCCCTTGAGATAAAATTTCCAGAAAATGCCACTTAAAAAGTAGTTAGAAATCTTTTTCAACTTAACACATTATTTTACAATCTATCTATCTATAAATATATGGGTGTCCCTAGCTAGGGGTGGATTTGTTTTATTCTGAAATTAGTGAAATTTTGCACACTTCACCCCCGAAATAGTAGATAGGTAAATGTTTATGAAAGATTTAGAAAAACCACCCCATCCCCTTTTCAAATCCCTTAAAGCAGAATTTCGTTACCACATGAAGAAATTTTGCACACTTGGAGTTCACAATAAGAGGAAAATTATTGTCTACGTCTGATTTGGAAAACTGTATGCTAAGCTCGGGCAATGACGGGGACTTTAGTTAGTAAGCTATAAAATTTTATTTATTCAATTATTGACGGAAATAAAACCTGTTAATAAGATAATGGTTCCACATTAACATTATTTAACACATTAAAATTATTTAAATTTAGCTTTTGCCCCCGGCTTCGCTCGCATAGTATTAGGTGGGTTGCCACTCCGCCTCCTCCACCTTCCCTATCCCAGTCCAATCCCCCCCCCCACTCCCCCTCTCTCCCATCTCACCACCCCCCCATACACGTTACATTCATTTTTCAAAAAGCTCGCGTGCCACCCATTAAAGCGTAACAAGCAAACACACGCAGTTTCGCATTTATTAGTATAGAGTAGTATTTTATACATACTTGAATTTTAACTATCGAAGGGATCTCCATAGTAACCTATGCAGATAACAAAATGACAGCGCACGTCAAATAATTACTTATAGTTACTAAGCAACGATTTTTGTTTGCTTTTCGTCTGGACAATAAACGTATTTAATCAATAATTTTATAACGCCAGAGCTTACCAATATACACAGCCTATATTACTAGCAAATAATGTGCTTTCTATTAGTGAAAGAATTTTTAAAGTCCATTCAAAGAGTAACAAACATACATACATCCATACATCTATGCAAACTTTCACCTTTATAATATTGGTAGGATATTTCTGCGATCGCTTATTCAGTTATATTTTTAAAATGTATGATGAAAAGAAGTATGAAATTGTAGTTCAGAATGTAAAAGCGCGCGCTATAAAAATACTTAAGTTTAGCGTTTTAAATTCCAAAATCTCTTTCAAAATCTGAACACCACTTTACTGATTCTATCTCGCGTTGCGGGACGAAAGTGTTTTCCACCAAAACAAAATAATGTCACGGGCTTCCCAAAAACGAGTCTATCAAGAAAACAATTTCGAAAATGACGGCGCACTGGAAGCAAGAAAATAATAATTCGTCGTCCCGGCTAAGAAAATTACTCGTTCTTTGTTGCGGGCGAATTTTTTTTTCGGCTGTTCACATATTGAAAAAGAAATACAGGGAACGACAAAAATATCATTTGATATTTGAAGGACCTTCGCTGCCCTCGGTCAGGCTTAGACCTAATTGACTTCGGAAAGACTTAACATAGCATATAACGTTATAATATAAAAGGTCGAAATAAATAGAAGCTTATAAGCTGATGTATTTCATAAGAGGTTTTATAAATAATTATATTTGTAGTACTCCTAGGCAAGGCGCTATAAATATATTAATACTAGCTGACCCGACGGTTGTTGTTCTGTCTTAGCTATGAATAATCAATTAGAACTGGAATAAATAAAAATAAAAAAAATTCAAAAACGTATTGTTTATTGCAATGTATTTTGATGTAATTGTTTCTCCCCACGTGTTCTTTCCCATTCGTCCCGTTCCCCTTCCGCCTCCTCTTCCTCTCCCGCGTCCCCCTCCCCTCTCGCGTTCCCACTCAGCCTCAGCCTCCTCCACCTTCCCTCTCCCCACTCCCCTAGCCCGCTTCCCCCGTCCCGTGAACCCCCCTCCCGAGTTCCCCTCCCCATTTCCGGGTTCCCCTCTCCCCCTTCCGCGAACCCCCCTCCAGAGTTCCCCTCCCCTTCCCCCCTTCCTCCTCCTCCCTCCCGCATTCCTTATATTCAGTCCTGGTACATTCAGTTTCAAACAGTTTGTGTGCCACCTATAGCAATTTTTTTATACAAATTTCATAATGCCAGAGCTCACCAGTATATACAGAAACCTTCGGGGGCGTTTTCACAACAACTCACCAAGGTTTCATCGCAATCGGATGAACGGTTAGAAATACATAATTTCATGATGCCAGAACTCACGATTATATACAAAAACCATCGTCGGCATGCACACATCAAATCACCAAAGTTTGAATGAATTAGATAAAGTCGTTCTATAGTTATTGCATGATCAAGGGAAACAGGGATTCGTTTTTATATATATATGTAGATAAATGAATATCGGTGAGGGAAAAACAAAAAGTTTAAAATTTGTAAAGATTACAAAATTCTCCGTATCAAACTGGTGACGCTGGTAAATAACAACTCTGAAGTCGAAAAGTTATATGTATTTATATTACAATGGGTTGCCAAATTATTAGGAACAGAACCTATATTTTATGATTTTTATGTTTACATTGTTGTACGTTGTGTGAAATATCGAAATGAAGCTAATAGAGATAGAAATGTTAAAATGCTCAGAATGAAACGTCTACGGGTCAGAATCGATGTAGAGTTTGCTACAATTGCTTCAGACTTCGCGGGTGGTTTGAAAACTCGGCTACCATGGAGAGCATTCATTTCGATGTGCCCGCAGGTTATCTCCGTCACTGACAGCATAGGCTGTTCTATCTTCCAGCCTACGGGACTAACTTACCAGTGGTCATGCCGGTGGGGAGAGCAATCTTGCTATCGAACAGAATCAATTCGGATATTGACATATTTAGCTTCAGTGAAGCTGCCTTTAAAAGGCAAGCACTTTTATAGTTGATATACCTACAGCTTATATAATATATAATGAAAAATTATTTAACTGATAATGAAATATTATTAAATTAATAATACTAACAATTGTTTTTAATTAAATGAAGACAATATTAGCGAAACTCAATCTAAAATGTGGAGACAGAAAAGATATTGGGTTGCGCTAATGCTGAAAATTTGAGATTTCACTCATAAAGTTCAAAATTAAGAATAAATATTCATCCTAGACTTGCAGAAAAGTCAATAGATGTCGCATATTAAAAAAAATAGATAAAAATTTATCCAGACACTATCTAGATAGCATTTAGTTCGGTTTGAATCTTGCAATCATATATTTATAAAGATAGCAGCCAATAATTTGTGCGTTAAGATAATGAAGATAATGTTGGTAGTTCTTAGTCGAAGTATGATACAGTTAAAAGTGACCGAATTTGATATCGACATCTTAACTCAGTTGGTAGAACACTTTCCATGTAAGCAAAGGGTCCTGGGTTCGAGTCCCAGAGGTGCCAATACCTTTTTCTGATTTTACTGTCTCCACGTTTTCGATTGAGTTTCGCTAATATTGTCTTCATTTAATTAAATATTATAATTTGAGATTTTACTCAATGTTAAAAATTAAAAATAAATTACAATTGTATTTTAAAAATGCACTAAAATGTACAATTTTGTAATGTTTCAGACGGTAGTCGATGGTTTCACCTCTTCCTCACACTCGATAAATGCTGGCGTCCCGCAGGGATCGGTTCTGTCTCCGACTCTGTTTTTGTTGCACATCAACGACCTTTTGTCATGTGCACCAATTCATTGTTACGCGGATGACAGTACAGTTCATGATAGCTTTTTGTTTGACAAGCCCCCAAAGAGCTCACAAACTCCAACAGCTCGTAAGGCTTTGAAGCAAAGAATGGACGGTTACCTCGAGAGTGTTTTCTCTTGGGGTAAAAATAATCTCGTTGAATTTAATGTTTCAAAGACCCAATCTTGTCTGATTACGTCTAAAAGGGATCGCAATGAAAATCTAGTCTCTTTCAACGGTGCAAACTTCCGAACAGGGCCTCCATTGATATGCTTGGTGTAACCCTAAGTGTCCAGCTCAGGTATGGGGGCTCCATCGAAGCCAGAGTAAAGTTAGCCTCCCAAAAACTGGGCGTACTGTACAGGGCCCGCAGATACTTTAATAGTACACAACTGCTAACCCTGTACAAATCGCAAGTGCGCCCCACGGTTGAATTTGGCAGCCACCTCTGGTCTGGAGCTCCAAGATACCTGAAAAATACCCTCGACTCTGTGCAAAAACGGGTGGTCCGTTTGATAGATTCTCCCATCTTAACAGACGGATTGCAATCTTTAGAGCACAGGCGTTGGGTGGGAATGCTATCCTTGTTCTACCGGTATTACAATGGAAGATGCTCCGAGGAACTAGCATCATTGATCCCTTCGGCACCGGTGCATAGTCGGGAAACACGCCAAACGCGTGCCCAACATTTGTACACAGTTGACATTTGTCACATGAGAACGGGTCGTTTCTTCGACTCGTTCTTGTGTTCAACAGCTCGGCTGTGGAATGATTTGCCGGCCTCTGTGTTTCCTCCTTCCTACAACATGGGTCTCTTCAAAACCAATGTTCATTCCTTCCTCTCCTCAAAAAGACCCTCCACACAGCATCACAGATGACATAGGCCCTGAGGGAAATTATTTTCCTCAGGGCCTCCTGAGTGGAGTTAATGTAAAAAAAAAAAATGTTTTTAAAACAATAAATAAATTGAATTGAATTGAAAAAAAGAATCGTTAATTGGGTTATGTCGTGAGGCTGGAAAGTATGGGAAGGGAAAGGAGATGTAAAAGAGGAAAGTCGGTAAGTATTTGGTTACTACGCGGTTCTGGTTACAAAACATGGCTAAAACCATTTCAAGCAAAGGTCTTTCACCAGGATGATACTGAGAGTATCTACCGCTCTGGAACGTACCGCAAATATAACAGGCATAAATAATTTTATATGAACCTTTAGTTATATAGGTGTACTCCAAGAATCGACCCTATGAAAGTTAATCATCGTAATCAAAACATTGCTAAAAATGGTCATGTTTTATGCGAAGAATTCAAAGTTCATGCATTTAAGAACTTACTTGTGAAAAAATCAATTTTACAAATTATAAAAAAAAGATAAATACTCATTTATAACTGATAATCGTAGTAGACTTAAATATATATATTTGGACGCCCTAAACTAAACACTTATTTTGTCCAACACCATTAACCACTCGAGCGCTTTTTGCCACAATATGGCACTATTTAAAAGATCACGGATTGCTTTGTTGCCATTTTTGGCCCCCGATTCTTTAAAAAAAAATTAACCCGGAGAAAATTTTCGTTCATAATGTTTATGATTTTTTAATATTTTTTTTATAAATCCTAAAAACTTGGAATGATTATTTAAATATAATGTGAATTCGTTGGCTATAAAGCACTTTATTCAGTTTATCTGTCTTCGTATTCAAATTCGGAGGTACGATTTTTTTAATGTGGGCGGAAAATTTTCAAAATGATCACCTTAAAATCTTGAGCAATCCTGGAAAAAAGTTTTAAATCGGTCTGTCGCTAGAGTGGTTATATACAAAAAGGAAAATGTTTCTTTAATAAATTACAAGAAGAAAGCAGAATATTATTGATAAAATACAATTATTAAACTCTGTCAAAAAATATTTTAGAGAAATCACAAAAAAAATGTTCACCTGAAAATCGCACTAATAATCCCTTAACGCTCTATTTATATTCTTCATAACTTTTTGGTTTGTTTTTCTTCTTAGTAAGTATTTAAAATTAAATTTCATAATAATTATTACGATATACCAATATTAACTATTCTGCGTATTTTTTTTATCTTTAATTCAAACAGAAATGTACACTATTTCACAAAATTGTGCCATGTATTGTTAATCTGTTGTCCTATTTCAAATGTACACTCTTCTTCCACCCGCAAGCAAATGCTTTTAATGAAAGAGTCGTGTAAATTATTAGTTACAAAATTGTAATATGTACCAAATAAATAATCAATAATAATCAGTTCTGAATAGCCAGACACGTCCTAATATTCCACTTCTCCTCAGTTCTTTCTTATTTCTGTCTCAAAAAAGCCCCAACCAGAAAGCCATATCCTGACTGGCTCCCAGCTACTTTAGTAACGGAAAATTGCGACGCAAACAAACAGAAACAAGACGATGACTTCGGTATTTAAGACGGCGCGGCGGCTAGAAATAAAAATGGAAAAAGCAACTATTATATTTTCCCATGAAACTTGCGCAAGGGAAACTGTTGGTGATACGAGTATAGCGTGGATACAGGCAGTAGGTATTTACTCGTTCAGTGGTGGGATATAATAGTGCCTACTCTTACAATGGTGGGATTGGGATATAATAATACCAACTCGTACAGTGGTGGGATTGAGATATAATGGTACCTTCTCGAACAGTTCTTAGTATTATAATAGTACCCACTCGTGCATTCACATGCAGGCGCTCGGGCGCATCGTTCAGCTGAGCTCTCACTCGGTACTAAAATCACAGAACATTGTTATTGTCCCGCATAAAGACTACAATATCCACAAAAGTATCTCTCAATTTATGAGAATTCTCTGAGAGAAATCTTAATTTAACGATAAAATTCATACCTTCTTGTTGGTTCAAAGATTTGCGTGAATTGGTTTCCACGAAATCTTTTTGAAATAGTCTTCGAAAGTCCACATGACACGGTTGTCTTTTAGACAGTCACTCAAACAAATTGAGTAATTTTCCTCCAGGTATCCATTGTGGAGTTGTAACGATCCTTGGAAACGAATCCGGAAGTCAAATTTTAAGCAATTAATAAGTGTTTATTCACAAATGCACAAATGCACAAACGCAACACCAGATGAGAGTAGAGATGTCAGGAGTTCCACTAAAGAACACCAAGGAGTTTGTCTACCTCGGGAGCAAAATAACATGGGACGGTCGGTCTAAGAGCGAGGTCGACAGCCGTATACACCAGGCTAGGCTTGCATTCAATAAAAGGTCGAAAATAATAGAATCGAATCGAATATAGACCTGAAACTGAGAATACTCCTCATCAAGACCTATGTATGGAGTATCTTGATGTACGGCTGCGAAACATGGTGCCTATCCGAAAGAGATAAACGGAGACTAGAGGCTTTTGAGATGTGGTCCTATAGAAGACTACTAGGAATTTTCTGGAGAGACCACATCACAAATGAGGAGGTTCTTCCAAGAATCGAAGGAGGAAGGCACCTGCTCAGGACATTGTGACACAAGATGGATCGGCCATGCAATAAGACAAGAAGGCCTCTTGCATGCCATAATGGCGGGTATGACCGAGGGGACAAACGCTAGGGGACGCCCACGCCGAGAGTACCTGGAAGACCTGCTGGTGGACGTGCGCTGCTTATCATATGCAGACTTCAAAAGAGCCGCACAAGACAGGGAAGAGTGGAAGAAACGAATAGATGAAATTGCTGCAAACCAATCCCAGGATTGAAACCAGAGAGAGAGATTCACAAATTATTAATTTTGAATGTTACATAAAATAAAATGCGGCTCGTTCCAGAGCGGAAGATACTTTTAATATCACCTTGGTGAAAGACCACCATTCAGAATCAAAACGTTGCTTGAAATGGCTTTAGCGGTGTTTGATGACCAGATCTGAATACCCAGGTAATACCCAGGTACTTCGCCACCTTCCTTTACTACATTTCCTTCCCCTCCTCACTAACATCAACCTCCCAACAAGCCCAATTGGGGATGACATAATCTCACAGACTCAAGACGGTTTGGAAGTTTCTTCGGTCGAGACGTTTCTAATAAAACTTTGCATTTCTTTAATTTTAAAAAGCAATAGTTGAACTGATATTAAATTACACTCGACTAAACATTCAGGTAAACTAAAACAGAACAGATTTTACTTAAGCCAACAGAATTTAATAACCCGTGGGGCGAATGACTTTCAATTTGTTGAAATATAAACGTTGTTTTCAAATTTGTGAATAAATAACTTAACAAAATAGGTTTCACTTACGCAAGAAAGATATTGTATCGTTCCTTTATTAATAACTAGCTGACCCGGCGAACTTCGTACCGCCTCAGAATCAATAGCTGTTGTTTTAACTTATTAGTTGAATTAAATTCAGTTTTTTGTATTAAGTTAAAAACAACACAATGAAGCAATTATGGTAGCACAATTTTCCGTGTTTTGTTTTAATCAGTATCAGAGATGGCGTTGTGTTGAGACTGATTTATATTTTTTGTGATTTTCTTACTTTTCCACTTGCTTACGAGAATTGCGTTTCATTTTCTTTTTACGTATGAGGGAGATTTATTATAATTATTGTATTTTTCCTTTGGAGGGGTGCAGACATACGTTCACCGTTTGTCTCCTTTTCGGCTGCAGATATTTAGTGTTCAAGAAAGAGAGGGACAGAACAAATGTTTAAAAACAAAAGCAAAACAATCAGCGCATTGACATTTGACGTTTTTGAATTTTCGGAATTCACTCACTATTCAATATCATACTTATCACAATATTGCTGCATCTCTTTCAAAAGATGAGAATTTATTCCATACAAAATGCTCGAGGAAAAGAATTTTCTTCATAACTTTTTTTTTCGTGAATTTTTCCGATGTTTTAATAGTTATTTTGCTATTTTTGGAGGAGACACATCCAACAAATCAAAGATCATAAAAATCGGTCCAGCCGTTCTTGAGATATAAATGGTGTAACTAACCCGACTTTGTTTTATATATTAGGTCCTTACATACGAAATTGGCGTTCTGCCGTACTGGCAACTTTGATCTCAAATATCTTCTCTTTGGTTAGGAATTCCAATTTCAAATTTATTCAGCAATTTACTCATGTATTTGTGTTTCGAAAATTATAATTCATTTGTTTTTTCCTTAATTGTTTTTTTTTCTTTGCGTCACTTAGTTTACAAAATGGAAAATTTGAAATATCGCTTTATTTATGAGTACGAGTTCCACCGTGGCACCAGTGCTGCAGAAACGGCTCGAAGGATTAATGATGTGTATGCCGACGGTGCCGCAAAAGAAAACACAGTGCGTTTTTGGTTCCAACGTTTTCGTTCTGGAAATTTCGACCTGCAGAACAAGCCCCATGGACGGCCGGAGACCAGAGTTGATAATGAAGAATTGAAGGCTATTGTGGAAGCCGATCCATCGCAAACCACGTCCGAGTTAGCTGCAGGCTGCGGTGTTAGTGATAAAACTGTTTAAATCCACTTGAAGCAAATTGGGAAGGTGAAGAAGCTTGAAAGGTGGGTACCTCACGAATTGAGTGAAGCAAATCAACAAACGCGCGTTAGAACGCTAGACCACACACTGCACAACAGACGGCTACCAAATTAGAGGATCTTCAATTGGAAGTCTAAGACATCCAGCGTACTCTCCGGACCTTGCCCCAACAGATTACCATTTTTTTCGAAATTTGGATAACTTCTTGCAAGGGAAAAAATTCAACTCCGATGGGGCAGTCCAAACCGCCTTCAAAGATTTTATTGATTCCCGTCCGAATAGTTTTTTTAGTAAAGAGATCGATGAACTACCTATGAGATATCAAAAGTGCATAGAT
Source organism: Limnephilus marmoratus (assembly GCA_917880885.1). Classification (NCBI taxonomy): domain Eukaryota; kingdom Metazoa; phylum Arthropoda; class Insecta; order Trichoptera; family Limnephilidae; genus Limnephilus; species Limnephilus marmoratus. The sequence goes on from OU862917.1 coordinate 49,047,802, forward strand.
AGCAATGGTACATACTTTGATTAAATAAATATATTATATTTTAAAAAAATCGACTTTATGTTCCTCCCATACAAAATGCCAATTTCATATGTAAGGACCTAATATTATATTAAAAGATTATTTCCACCCACAAACTAGATACAAAACGAAAGAGTTAACATTACTTCTGCATTAAAAACTCAAACCTTCTGCTTTTCGTTTACAATTTGAAATGTTTTCATTATTTTAAAACGTTCTCCGCTACGAGTTATTTACTGAATGTGGGTGAACAATATATTTCATTAAAAGTTAAGTCGTTATACCCGGCGCATCCAGCTTTTACTAAAGCTTCTGACTGGCTGCATTTTACGGCGAAGCATTCTCTTGAAAAGATTTCATCCTGCAACACTTGTGGATTCTCCATATCTCCGCTGACAGCTGCTGCTTTATGGAGCCCGACTACCACTTTGCGTGAAGGGGGGACGCGATTTCCATACAAAAGTTTTAAGTGCAAAGCGAAAAATCGCTGCCTTTTAAAACAAGCGACGAACGCTGTAGAATTTACGTGCTAAGTCGCAAAAAAGTCGATGGATTTATCATCAACAGTTTCGTTTTGCAGCTTGAATCTGAAAATAAGTCGAATATAGCAACCACACAAGAGGAATGGTGCTTATGAACGTATCTTAAGATGAAGCCATAGAAAATAATGCAAAATCATACAAAATCATATGTTTTTGTTTTGAAAATTTGATCGCTTAGAAGTATTATAGATGCTTCAATAAAATACTGGGTGTAGAACATACCTTGGCCCTTAAAAATATCGGTCATTTTTTTATAAGTCTTTTAATAAGCCTATAAAAAAATAAAGTATAAGGTAAAAAACACACTTTCAAGTCCAAACTCTCCTATTTATAAACCCCTTTTCGGTTATGGTTTTATTGTATAATGTGGCAAATTCAGTTTATTTTATAATGATCGCAAAAAAAGTTGATATTTACACTTAATCTTCCCAAAATAAAATAAAATATGCATTTTCGCGTTGTTATTTTACAATACGGCCACTAGTCGACGAATTCGGTTTTTCTATGGCGTCCACCAAAGAACTACTGTCCACGCCACAGTCGCCAAACCTCAGTCACGCCCCGAACTGAGCAGGAGATGGACGCGTCACTCCGCGTCGCTTGATTTCATGAAAACAATTTTAAATATCCGTTTTATTACAATAAACAATGCGTAAAACAGGAATTAATATTTTTTACAGACCTTTACGAAATCAACCTGTAAAACAAAACTCTCAAATACCTTTTCCAACCTTTCCAAAAGCTTTTTCTCAAGTATTTATAAACTCCTCCCATAAAGGGCGTGAATTCCGATTTCGATTATTTCCTGAACTAGTGGATCGCCTTAATATATAAAAAGTAATGTTTCTTTTTTCGTTCTAAACCATACTTCCGATTGCGATGAAACTTTGGTGATTTGATGCCCGCGATCATTCTTCTTTTATTTAATAGTGAGCTCTGGCGTTATGAAATTATTTCCAACACCATTCATCCGATTGCGATGAAATTGTGTTGAGTTGTTGTACGCACCCCCGCGAAGGTTTCTACATATATAATATATGGTGTTATGAAATATATACTGGTGTTATGAAATTTATATACAAAATTAACAATAGGTGGCGCGCAAGTTTTTATGAAAAATGTGTGTATTTTGTATAGTTTAGCGACACGGTAGGAAGGAGGGGGAGAGGAATCCGGGAGGGGGAAGGGTAACGAAGGAGCGTTGGGTACGGGGGTGGGAGGGGGAAAGGCGGGAAGGTAAAAATGGAGTATATGAGGGGGAGGGGGGGGGGGGGGGGGGGGGAAGGACACACAGGAAGAAACAACGTCATTCTTTGAGTGGCATTGCAACGCTTGCCAGGTACTCGCTTGTATTACATAAATTTCATTACTCTTTGAATAACCTAAAACTTTTTGTATGCGAACCAAATTTGTCTTTCCAAACGTTAAAATAAGAAGTCTTGTACTGTAATTATAATTGATTGAATAATCGGTCGAACAATAAATTATCATATTAAATTGTTGTACATTAAAATAATTATGTTTATTTTAAATGTTCAAATTTATATTGCACCATTTGAGTTTTTGTCGAACCTTTTTTCCGCACAAGATTCCATTAGTGGGATAGGAAGAGGATGGGGTAGAGGAAGGTGGGGAAGTACCTGGCTATTCAGTTTGGTCACCAAACACGGCAAAAGCGATTTGAAGTAACGTTTCAAATCTGAATGATGGTCTTACACCAGGGCGATCCTAATAGTATCTTCCAATCTGGAACGTGCCTCAATTATAGTATATATTGTATATACTAAATCATAAAACATGTAAAGGCCCATAACGGAGTCAATGAATACATAAATATTATTTTTAAATAATTAAAAGCGAAATAACCTAAATTAATCGAATAAAATATATTTGTGCACGCCGAGATTTATACCCGTGACCTTCGGATTGCTAGTCGAGAGCCTTACCTCTCGTCCACGAAGTGTAAAACTTCTAATTTAGCTTTGTGATTAATAGATGATTCCAAAGCGTGGGAACTTTCGAAATAATTTCAATAAATGTTTTTATAATATCTTCAAATTAACCACATTTTGGCCAGCGGACACTCGCGTGTATTTGCAAATTGGCCAAAATGTGACCACTCCAACGGGTAGACAGATAAGTAAATTAGAGAGGACAGCAAACAAACTAATACAGAAGTTCAATCTGGATACCACAAAAGCATTTACAGAGTCTATTCACTTTTTTACATAACACGGAGCCTCCTAAGGATGATTAAAGACTCAACACAAGCTTTTGCACAGCAAAATGAAGAGACTAAAGAGCAACCAGAGAAGATTGGGTTCATTGGTGTTTTAATGTTTGAAAACATCTAATAATTTTTCTCCAGTTTTTTTTCACAATTGAAAAATAATATAATTTATTAATTATGAATTAACGCCGATTAACGGTTTTTACACAGGAATTACAATAATTTGAAATTGAAACAGAATAAACATAGTTAAGAAAAAAATATTCATATGACAAAAAATTCAAAAGTACATATTGAAATGACAGCATAAAGTACAAATGGTGAGCTATTATAAATACAAATATGAAGAAAAAGAAAGCCTCATATACATGTAAAAGATATTTTAAACAAAAAAAACTACTACGTTAGTAAAAAAAAATTTAAAAATTTCAGATGTAAACAAACATTGGTGAAGAATCTAAAAATTCAAAGTATATTTGATTAAAATCCAAATCAGAAACGCTGACAAATAGCTTTAATTAAATAATGTATGTATGTTGTTAATCTTTCAATATTTATCACATCAACAGCAACATATTTATTACCAAGTATATGCAGGCGAGTTATTATGGAATTTAATTCAGCATTTGATCCTGTATTGTTACAATGGTAAGGTAATTTGTGATGAACTGATCTACTCGGTACATGAAAACATATTTACGAAAGAAGTTCAGGGGAGTTTAACAAGTTATTAACAATTTTAAATAAATAAAATAGTCCCAGTAGATGTAACAAGGAGAAGTAATAAATGTTTTCAATGGATATTCCCAATTTAAAATTAATGTGACGTAAAAATTTATTTTGGACACGCTCAAGGGAATTTTCATGTGCACTACAATACGGATTCCAAATGATGGAGTTAAATTCTAGTTGGCTCTAACAAGAGAAGTGTATAGTAATTTGACAGTTTTAAAATTTTTCAAATCCTTCTAATAAATTGTTTTTGTGAATTTGCTAAGTGCGTTAACGTAAACGCGTGACAGTTTTTTTTAATTGAATTATCTATTGTTTTGAAAAATAATCATATTTGTTTTGAATAACACAGAAAAACTAAATTCCAACATAATAAAACTGTGTTTCAAAACAACGAAAAACAAGTTATAAAGTCCATAAGTGGATAAAAGTGTTTTACTTCCAAACAAAATCTAGTTGTGTTATTGTTATAGTTTCAAAGAAAATCGGTTTAGTGGGTTCCTAATAAAAATTATTGAAATAAATTTTCTCTTATAAACAGTGGCAAAGTTCCCAAGAATATTAACTTTCAAAGTGGTTTCAAAATACATCAGGAGTTAAGTCACATTCTTACAAAACTTTATAATGGTATTTCTTCGTCAATACATCTGATAAGTATCAATACAACTTAGGGATAACGATTATCAATAACTTATTCTCCCGAAGGAGGGTTTTTTCCAAGAGTTTTGGTTGCTAATGGTGATCTCTCGCCCTTTGTGAGAAATTCATACAATTCCAGCCAAATGATGCTTAATCTTTTTTTTGAGAAGGGATCATTCGAGGGTCGCCTTTGTGCAGACACAGAATATAATAATACACTCTCATGGGTACAGAAATCTAGTATAATCCACCTGCACGTCAGTGGTGTTAGGTCAAAATACTCGTATTACACGTATGGCAAGATACTGTTTAATGTACAATATATTTTATGTACAGGCACTTTTGAATGCTGGTCACACCGGACAAGCAATACTTTAGTTCCAATTTCTACCACCAAAATCATTCCCGTCCAAAGTGTCCTGGTGTGTACCGTTGTCAGGTGGCCTCGCACTTTTTTAATATAATTTTTTGTCTCGTCAATTGTATTATTCAACAATTTTAAAATAAGTAAATCTCTGTTAATAATTAGTCCATTAGTGATTTGGTAAGATTGATACATTTATTATTGATACATTTCCATACACGCAAAAAATGATATTTCTCGAAATTCACTTGGAACTTTTAATCTACCATGCAAATCAAAAAAATATTTAATATACTCGTTGTTTTAATAAGTCACATACGCCTCATATATGTGTCTGGTAATATGTTATATTAGGGGGCATCCATAAATTACGTCACACCTTAAGGGGGGGGGAGTAGAGAAGTGTGACAAGGGGTATGGGCAGGGCTGGGCAAAATACATGCTTTGCTGTAATTAAAATACAAATTTCAAAATACTTTTTCGCATATATTAAAAACAAGAAATACAAAATACTTTCGAGTCGTGTATTTGAAATACAAAATACAAAATACAGTATTTTAACCATTTTTTAATTTCAAATACAAAATACATTTGGTTTTGGTAGAACCTTTGGTTGCAATAAATTGTCATAAGTGCACATATCTAAGGGTGCGTTTCCATAGAAACAAAACTGAGCAGAGTGAAACAGAGACGTGCTAAAATTGACTAATCATATTGCTCAGGAGACACATCTCATCTCCGCTCCACTTGTAAAGTTTTGTGGTATAGGACTTAGGTATTAGATTATAATAATTATTATAGCTGGTTCCTGGTTGCTTAGCCTAGCCTAGCTGGTTCCCGGCATGCACTGCAATGCCATATTCAAAGAAATAAATTGTTTCTCCCTGCATGTCCTTTCCTGTGCGTCCCCGTTTCCCTACCGCATTCCCTTCCCCTCTTGCATTCCCCTTCCACCTTCCCTGCCTACCCTCTCCCGCTCCCCCATCCAGCCAACTCCCCTCCCGCGTTCCATAAATTTAGTCCCATCCCAGTACATTCAGTTTTCAAACAGCTCGCTTGCCAGCCATTACAATTTTTTTATTCAAATTTTCATTTTTTACATATTACAAATATTCATTTTTCTATATTGTAAGAACAATCAATCAAATCTGATACCTAACATAGGTACCTATTTAAAATATCTATAATTTAAAAAATCCATAGACAATTCTTTTGTTACAAAAAAACAGCTTCCTGCTAAATTAAATTGCATCAAACGCGCGAACTGTCAAACGTGCGAAGTTAAAATAGTCGTTAAGTTTTCTGAAATTATCCAATTTCCTGCGCAATTTTCTTAATTTTTCTTTCCGGAACCTTTTATAAAGTATTAAAAAACTTGAATGAAATAGGTAAAGTCATTCTGAAGTTATGGCGTGACCAAGGGAAACAAGGATTCATTTTTATACATAAATGGATGACACTTGTACAGCGTAGTTTTGTGTTATTTCATTTCAAGTGTGCTCTACAGTAATTAACTTAAAAATAATCTAGTAATCAGTCAAATTATTCCTATAGTGCTTGATCTAATACTATGATACAAAAATGTACAATACAAAGCAATGACAAGTATAATATAATATGATTCAAAATGTACAATAACAGTGCTATTACAGCACAGGACAATAATAATAATCAGCATGACATAAAAAAATGTATAGTGCATTATAAAGCAATGATATAAGAGAACTACAAATAATCATTAGTTAGAGTGCCATAGCAAAAAGGACAATAGTACAGGATTCTCGCGTTTTTAGTCTATGTATTATCTATGTGTGTTTAGTTTTCATTATCATTATTAAGATCGCTAAATGTATTTGAAGCCATAAGTATTTGAAATACAAATTACAAAGTACCTCAGCAGCAGGTAATTGAAATACCAATTACAAAATACATTTTTAAGAAGTAATTGAAATACAAATACAAAATACGTATTTGTATTTCAAATACGTATTTCAATTACAAGTATTTCAAATACTGCCCAGCCCTGGGTATGGGGGGACCATCAGCTCTGTGAAGTCACATGTAAAACAAAATTAACTACTAGTTTGATTATTTTTAGATGTAAAAATTACAAAATATGTAAAGTCACACTAGGGGGGAGAGGGTCGCACAAATGTGACGATGTGTGACAAGGACAGGGAGGGGGGTAAAAAAATCATGAATTTCGTGTGACATAATTTATGGATGGCCCCTTATCGTGAAAACAAGCTTATGGGTCCGAGTGGTTAATAGTGTGTTATGATTTGGTAGGCATACTACCATAGTTACATAAATTGTTACCGTTTTACTTGTTACCCCAATTAACCATCAACGTTGAATCGTAAGAAGATTTTGAATATTGACTCAGCTGACGCATTCGAGTTACTCGCGATGTTCGTACTGGAGACAGTGGCGACATCTGGTGAATGAGAACGACGGTGGCACTCAACGGATTTTGCGAGAAGAAGTGGTTCCTGGATCTCCGGCTGACATCGTGAGGCGTTAGTTATTTTTTATCTGATACTGGTTTTTAGAATTTAAAGATTACGATGTTGTAATATAATGGTCATGTTTACCAGACTGACCTGGCGCCCGACAAATTCTTAATATTCAAGGTTAGTGCCCGTGTTTGAACATTACTGTCACACATCACAGATTTATTTCATCTTAATTATTATTTTGTTAGCTTCATCATCCCAAGAGATTCTCACAAGGAACCTTGGACCACGACCTGAGATATATTTATATTGATCATTTAATGATAAGAGTCTCTAATTTAAGAAAAGGTATTTGCTGTGTTATAGAATCCAATAAATGATAACGATGATTGATTGGTTTCATTACTACCCTAGATTTACAAATTGAATTGCTGAATCCTCTTTACAAAATCAGTGAAACACTAATTAGGGCTAGTAATTTCACAGAATTTGAACAATTCATCAAATTTCAATATTGATTTTAGTTCCGTGACAGTTCTTTTCAAGTTTTGTTACTAACAAAATATTGTGAAGCAACCGGCCGGCCCATGATGAAATAATGACAGTACTTGAATAAAACTTTGAAATTTCATGAACTTTTCAAATTCTGTGAAATAACTGGTTCAATAAAATGACACCATGCACTTACCTACCACTTAATTAATAGTGTTTGCATGTACTAATCTTACTTTATTTTATTGTCCTAATTAATGCCGCAGAAAAATAAATCTCAATTGTAATATTAATTCAAAAATGTTTCTTTATCTCTTCTTAAAGTTTGTATAATTTCGGAAACCATTATTCAATCTAAATCAAATTTTGAATGAACCAAAGGACAAAACGCAAGATTGCCTTTCCCGTGCATATTTTTTTTATTTACTGTACAAGTATCTGCAGATGCAGAGAACAAAAAAAGAATTTTATTGCATAATACTCGTAGTTATATTAGATTTGAAGCCAACCTCTCCAAAATATGCTGGGTCTTGTCTCGGTTTCACCCTATGACACTGAGGGACTGTGTACATAATATCTGCGGCTTTCTATTAGAAGAGCCAATGTCGGTTTTTCTTAATCTTTTTTAGGTACCAGAAAGTAGTCTAAAACTTCCCTTATTTGAATGCTATGCATACCAATGTCTCGTACACTAGATTGGTGAAATTGTGACCAATTATAATTGTTGATCTAATTGTTGTTGCCACGCTGATGCGTTTAGGATTATTTCATGTATTGTTTTAACTAATCTGTGGAACTAATCTCCTGCTGACAAGCTACTTACAATAAAAAAAATAAACCAAAAAAAAATAATGTAGAAGTCAAAATATGGATTCGTACTTTAAGCCAAGGAGAAATAGATAAACCATCTTCATTAATGAGCGATTCATAAATTTGACGTAGGCATTTCCAGCATTAAGCCCCAGATATAATCTCCTCACCCCTGGGATATCTCCCCTGCCCATCAAGAAAAAATGAGTTCCGAGAACTTTCGTGACTTATATACTTTTATTAGTAAAAACAACTTAAAACCCTTTTACGGTATTTTAGAGCTTCAACGATTTTATTCGGAACCTCAAGGATTTAAAAAAAATTCTTACGTCGAATTTCTGTCTTTATTTCTTTTCCGGGAAAGGGATTATTTTTTAACATCCAAAAATTCGTCTAATCTAATACAGAATAAACTTATGCAAATCATGTCAAAACCGGTCGTGATCTTGTTGTTCTATTGTTCTGGTGGGTAGTTGTAAATTAAAATTGCGAACGAGCAGCCTAACACTCAGACAATGTAAGGCTGGCACTAAAGATTTTGGAGAATTTTGAGAAAAAGAGCATTTAGCATGTCGATTCCACCATTGATATTAAATACCCTCAGTTTTGAATGGTGAAAGACCAACATCAAATTAGAAGCGT